>CM052887.1:38638538-38757386 GCA_028534135.1 Potos flavus
ATATATAACCTTAATCCATACTTTCAAACTTCCAACATTCCAGAAACTGTCATCTATGGTCACATACAATTTCTGATTATTCTGGGAACATATTTTTTTCTTTATTTCTTTCTGTGCTTCTGCTCAGGTTGTCCATAACTCCTGGAATACTCTTACCTAATTGAAGTCCTTCATTATTCAGTGCTTGAGTCAAATCCATATCCTTGGCAAAGCCTTCCAGAAGATCTCACTTGAATTATTTAGAATCAGCTATTCATTGCTCTATTTTACTTCTGAAAGGAATGTTCTTCTGCAAATGACTTGATTTTTAAGTTCACGAGTGCTACATCCTTATTGGCTAAGACAGTCATTTCTGAGTTCCATGGTGTAAATACCTACTGAGAGGAAAGAGGAAAATGCCAAGATTACAGTAAAGTAGATAAAGAAGAGAAAGGATGCTGAAGAAAGTCAACTGTTGGACAAAATCTATCCCCTTAATCCCTGGACTCAAAGAAAAGAAAAGGGGGGGGAAATACCTTAATATCACTCAGAACGTTCCATCTTGTTAGATGTCCCTCAGTCCTGCTTCGGGACTTGGGGAGTAATAGCGTGTTGTAACACAGTGTAGGCCAAGAAGTAGGCTTCACTGGGGAAGGGAGAATTTCCTACAGAGAAAACAAGCAGCTGTTTCCCTGATCCTCCTTTTGTGTTGTTGAGGGCCATGCAGAGGATGGGGTACAGCTCTGTGGGTATAGTCCGGTGAACAGACCTCACCCCACTGTAGTTTTTGTCTTTTTTTTTAGGGTATAGTCCCAGAACAAATCTGTCCAAGAGGTGAAGTACCAGGCATTCTAAAATTGGGTTACCAACTATTTAGTAATTCTTCCAGAAATGTCAGCTGCCCAGCTCCAGGGGCTTTGGATCAGTGGGATGTTAAGGCTCCTCACCCTGGGGGAAGGGGGACCTTGGTCCCTTGAGAAGCAGAGTTCAGGGGCAGCCTTCCACCTACGGTACAGCGAGAAGAACCTTTTTCTCTTTCTCAGGATCTAAAAAGGATCCTGGTACAGGCAACCCAGAATGGGTTCTGTGGTCCCTTTTAGACAATTCTGGTTATTGCTCCATCAATCATTGTCCTTCAGGTAGGACACCTTTTGAGACTCAGGCCAAATCAAATGACTATCTGTTTCCCTTCTATTTCTATGACTTGTTGTTTCAGCAAACATTTAAGTGCTCTTACAGGTTAGGTGTGTGATAAGTGAAGGAGAAATAAAAATATATAATGTAGTTTTTTGCCCATAAAATACTTAATGTCCAATGGGGCTTTGTTCTGATTAATGCAGGAAGCAAGTTTTAAAATTCTATTTTAGGCTTAAATTTTTAATTTTTTAATTAGTATCTTAATAATCAAATTAACAGGGAAAATAAAGTCAGTTATGGTAGGTAGATTGGAAATGTAAGTATTGTACTAAACAGTACCATGACTATAACCCATCTTCCTGACAAACTTTGCCTTTTTTTCTTTTTTTTAACATGAAACGTCCTGTTTTAACTTTGAATTCATGCCCTCTACTGGGAGAGCCTTCGTGTAAGTTCATGAGAGTTACATGGCCGTATAGTCACTTTTGAAATGAAAACTAAAATCCTGAAGCATATTTTTACTCATAATATATCCACTTAAGTTTCTCTGGATTTTGAAGAATTGAAATCAATAGATGCACAAGGGCAAATATTTACAGTAATAAAAACTTAATATACTAACAAATTCCAATGATGCCCTTTTACCCTATCATGAAACACAAGCGCAGTCCTGGTGCTCTTTGCTGTTCCCCATACGACGCTGCGGCAGACTGAGGTGTGAAGTTTCCACATCTGCAACCCCTAGACTGACTGTAGTGGCTAGCTTGAGCCCTGTAGCACCCAGGGAGCAAAAAGGAACCTTCATTCTAGGGTGCAATAAACAGATTACTCCTGGGATGGATTTACTAAAGTAAATGATGAAAAAAAAATCATTAAGATACACTTAGGAACAAACAGATGAATATTCTTAGGTTCAGATAGAGGGGGTCAGTGTATAGCCACGCTCAGTGAATTCGGTACTTCTTACACAAAACACTCCGCTTTTGTGACTTGGTATTGCACATCTCCTCTCCTGGGAGTAAATGGATCCCCTATTTAGAGACTATCCCTAAGACTATTCCCCAACTTAGTGGTATTTTTTATTTTTTTTAATTTTAAAAATATTTTATTTATTTGACAGAGACACACAAACAGTGAGAGGGAATACAAGCAGGGGAGTGGGAGAGGGAGAAGTAGGCTCCCTGATCCATAGGGAGCCCGTTGTGGGGCTCGATCCCAGGACCTTGGGATCATGACCTGAGCTGAAGGCAGCCACTTAATGACTGAGCCACCCAGGTGCCCCCTTAGCAGTATTTTTTAATGACAAGTTGTTGACCTATCTGGTTCGAAGTCATTTCAGATACAGAGGGAGAGTAACAGCAATACTAATATCCTAGAATCTTTGCTGGGCTAATGCCAATTTAGCATTTACAGCTCTTCTTGGGAGCATTCTGTAAGTAGAATTACACTACATCAGGATTAAAAACTCTCGTAGAGGCAAGTAAAGGTATGGGCTTCAAATGTGGGAGTGACGGACCTCCTGGAAATTTGGCCAAGGCTGTAAGGAGTAGCTCTGACTAAATTCACTCTAGAAAGTTAGACCCAGCATTTTGCTCATAAAGACGATTGGATAGGCTTATGAAAGCATGAAAATAAAAAGTAGAAATAAAAACCCATAAGATAATTTTATTACCTGAATTAATATACATAAATCCCAGGGCTCAGCATCATGCCTTCGAGTATTTCCTACTCAAAAAATATTAGTTCCATTCATTCTTCCTCACCCCCACCTCTCACTCCAGCTGGTGTGTCTGTGGGAGGCAGGGGTAGGAGGGAATCCTAGAGAAGAACCCTTGCAGGAGGACCAGGATTTGGACACACGAGCATGGAGGAAGCACAGCCTGGATGGTGTACAAGTCCTCTTTTAAAGCCTAGAGATGGGAAGCACATTGGAGTTTGACTAGACTACAAAGGACCCAGAAGTAAAAGATAAGGATGGGAGATTAAAATGATAGCATAAACCCAGATAATGTTGGATTTGCGATGCTACCTTACATTATTTTTATCAGTTAAGAGTGAAAGATAGAGGGGGTCCTGTGTCTCATAAGGAGTCTGTCCCAGGTAATTCTACGAAAAAAGTGAGATGTGGAGACTGGCCTGCATACAATTGAGTAACAGAAGTTACGTTAACGTCAATGGCAGGAGAAGCACTTATGCAATGGGAGGCAGCAAACTGAGATTGGATTGCCTCCTTAGTAACCTTTTTGCACCCCTTTTTGTCATTTTTAAATAACTCTTATTCATTGTTGGGTAGGATATAGGAAATAATATTCTTTATAAAAATATTACTTTAGAGACAAATACTTAGAAATATGCTGTTGCCAGTTACATAATGATGACTAACCTGAAAAATAGATTTATTACAAAAAATTCATTTACATAAGCACTAATGTTAAAAAGATTGTAAGTTTTTAAGAAGACTATACAAGAGGAACCATAGGAGAAAAAAATTGAAAGGTATTACATTTCAAATAATTGTATAAAAAGAGTTGTCATTTTATTCTAGTTAAGCATAAAAGATTTTAATATTTTATAAGTTGGAAGGCTTCTATTAAAATGGTTTTTTGAAATGTTTCAACATAGAGCTATGGTAGAAATAAGTGTGTTTTAAGGATAGGGGCTAGATCTGAAAATCCCATGGATCTTTATTGTTTCTCAGTATCCTTGCTTTTAAGATTGACTAATCTGTACCTTAAAGTCACAGTAATTGTTACGGTTATTAATAGGATTCATCTCTAAGGGGAGACCAAAAACCTCCACAAAATACACTGGGAATTGGGGTGAGGTCTTTGTAACTCTGAGCAGCAGCTCTGTGTCCTGCAGTGAAAATGGCATTAGAATAGAGCAAGAATGGCAGGGTTCTAGACTCTTCTCACCACTTGGCATCTGATCTTGTGGTTTAGGCAAATCCCCCACCTCCTTTTTCTCTTCTCTAAGTAACAATAATACCAGCACTTAGATGGTTTTTGTGAGGACTAAAAAATAAAAGCTACTTCTTGCCTTCTGTGAAAATGCTATTGAGTGCTAAACGGACAAAACAAATTTAAGTCCCTTTGGCATACAAATGGATTGGCCGCTTCCAGAACTAAGTTCCGCAATAAACATACCTGGTGAATTCCTTTGCAGAAAAACCTTGTCATGCATTGATCAACATCAACAGCTAGTTACTGTGAGTCTATTATAAAAGGCCTTGATATAAAGGAAGTGTAAGATCATGTGCCATCCTCAGATTTAGGAAGCAGTGGGGGAAAACATGTTTGTTGCAAAATTACATTTTTTGCCCAAGATAGTACATCCAGATTTCAATCAACATGACAAGAATGAGCTACCATAACTATTACAACCTATTTTATAAAAACATGAATCTTCAGAATATAATAAACTTAAGGCCACAGGTACCTAATATTAAACTTGAAAAGAAGTCATCTTGACTCTTAAAAATTTACGAAAACTTTTGCATAGCCTGGGAAGGCTGAGTGAGATGATCTATGAACTATGATTAGTCATTGTTAACCCCAGTTTTCAAGCTCACAAATCAAATGGCATTTTGTTTTCACAGCAGGCTTAAATCTTTTCAACATTTTTTCTAATGTCAAACAATCTTCTATTAATATAGTTAACAAGTAACAAATCAATTGCACCCTTGCGATTATAAGCTAAATGAAGTCTCAGGCATGTAGAAAGCGATAATGCTGCTTGAATTTTATAAGTGTGATTAGATACTGTATCACTCATTCTGAATCCATTGCTATAACATTACTTGAAACAATTTTGCTGGCTCACATAAAATGAAATAACTGTGCTTAGTAAGAGTCAAAGATGAGTGTTAAGATTGTGTTAGAAACACTTAAAGAAAATAAAAGAATGATCTTTAGAATCTGTATTTCTAAATTACACACACACACACACACACACACATATAAAATCATCTTCAGTCTGACAAGAGGTATGAATCTGTGAGCAGCGAATGCATGTAAGAAAACTACTGGATGCCAATGAGGATAAAAATCACCCCAAAAAATGATAGGTAGTGGTGTCTCGTGCTCATACAGACAAAAATAGTGCCTGCTCCCACGCACAAGAAAGGAAAGCCTCAACATAAATGAGACCTTGATGAGGGAACACAAAGGCCTTGCCCTTGTCTGGGTAGTCAGGAAAAATTAGACCTGGAATGATGACTACATCTCCTAGATGATCAAAAAGTTTTAATGAAGATTGTTTTGCATATTCAGAAGGCTTTTTTTTTTTTAAATTTTTTTAAAGTCAAAGTCATGGTAACATTGAGTTTATTTTTGTAAGACCAAGTCATAAACATGATGAAGTTATTAGCAGGATAATGAGGCTAATAAAGCTATGTTGTAATGAGAGCGATTTGATATGAAGTGCTGCTTTATCAGAAAACAACCCTGACACCTTATTTCACGTGATAAATTTGAACTAGCATCTTGACCTCAGATAACCAATAACTTTTAACTTGATATAGTGAGTCCTGGAATTCCTTGCCCACAAATACTTCTGAAAAGTTCACATTTTAAAAAACCGAGCCTTCGTAAAATACACAAATAAGGACATGTTTGAAAGATGTTACCTTCTTCAGAGTTGGTGTATTTCTGAGTAACAATTTCTATGACCACAGAAATAAAACAGTAATTAGCTTCAAGAAGTATTACTTCATCTTACAGGAAAATAGTAAGTTATAATTAAGCCATTAAAGAAGTAACTTAAACGAGTAAGTACTCAAACCGTATGTGATACCTTATTTCTGAAAACTAGAACAATAAGCTTATATTTGGGCTATTGCTCAGTGACTGAAACATAAGAACACATCTCTCTGAGCCATGCTTGACATGTAGGTAAGCACTAGAAAAAGTTCTGTTATTTTTTTTTTTTTTTAATGCCCTGGTTCAAGCTTAGGTTTGAATATAAAAAGCTATTGCACTTGACAACCTTTGAGATAAAAGGTGTATTTATAAGACTTAGACATACGTAGGGAAATGGGAAATGATGACTAGTTGTACTCCCAGACAAGTAGTCTGATAGTAGAAGTTTGTGAATCGTGGTCCCTAGTGTGTTAAGGTTTTTTTTGGTATATATTTACCGTAAGTAAGTGACTTTGACAGGTTAAAGAAATGTTTGAAAAATTCACATCAAACACGAGTAGAAACTGAGTATTTCTACTCTACATGAATGTAGACCACTTGGAATTTGGAGAAGACAATTTTAAGTTGATAGAGATTGAAACTTAACTTTGCTAAATCTTTACTCCACAATTGTCAAGAGTGAGTGAAAGGGGGAGATGATTTGCTTAAAATTGTAGGTATTATTCTTCCTTGAGGTATAAATATAAACCTGGGGGGGGGTAAGGAGCAGTGAATAATCTGCATCAATAAATTTAAACTGTGAATCAAATTTAGCAGATCTGAGATCGTTTCTATATATGTCCCCAAGAATAAGACATTTAACAATATTTAGTATTTGATCTTCATGAATGTACCCTTAACGGTTTAACTTTTACGATGAATTGAGTAGGATTTAAAGATCACTGAGAGAACAGGAGACCTGTGGTCATATCCGTAAATACTAAAACCTTCGAGACTTGTAATCCGTTTCTGATCAGTCTTAAATTGTTTTATGTAGTGGGCACATGTTATTCTTAGATATATATGCCAACAGAAAAACTTTTCTAAAGGAGAAAAGGCAGAGCTTAATTTTTAAAAAAGACATTTCTAAAGCCACCTTTTGACTCCAAAAGCACCCATATTAGAGTCAAATGCAGTTTTTACTATAATCTATGGTTTTACATCTTCGGCAACGTGAAAGTGGATGATGGCTGCCATTTAATATTATGCTCTGGGGCAAATTGATTGGAAGATGAATTAGGGTCCTTTGGAACATTGGCAGCTAAATTTTCCATGGTTAATGGAAGTTTCCATGTAGTAAGGAGTGTGTTAAGGGAAGAACTGTGAAGAGAATATTATAAATTCATGTCTGAGTATTTCTTCAGTGGTATTCCTTACACAGAAAGTATGTGCCATCATTTTGTAGGTCCCCTTCATCTAGTATACTTACAGAGAGTGTTTTTGTTTTTAAACATCCTCTAGAGGTGGCCTGTTGAAGATTTTTGGCTGGTACCTGCTCCTCCAACCCCACAGGGAGCCTTCACTCCCACCGCCACCTGGAACTTAGGGCATATAGTTGAGTCTCTTAAAATACCATTGCTGGCATTCTGTTTATCCACAGTCTGTCTGTAGCCACTAGCTTGGTATAACTGCACAACTGCTGCCTTTCAGTGCTCTGTGGACCATAGTTCCCCTCTCCTGTCTCCCATCACAGATTTTCTTCTATCGCCTCGTTCACACAAAGATGTAAAATGAAGAACACGAATTGCCACATTGTCGCCTTTAAGGGATGGTATGACTGCTCAGCAGGTGTGGAGGGCAATTTGGGATTTTTTTTGAATCCCGACATCTTTTTTAGGACCCTAGAAAAAACACTGCATTTTCAAAACAACAAAAAAAACCAATTACATGCATTAACGGATGATTAATATACACAAGTGATGAATTAGAATCAAGCTAGAAATTCTAAATACGATAACTCCATTATTGTAAAGTTGTCACCAAACAGTTCCACATTTTGAAGTTCTAGTAGGTATAAGGACCCGTAGAAAGCCTAAGCAAAAGAAAGTTCAGAATAACAAGTGGATAGTTGAAGGGAGGAAGGAAAGGGGCAGCAAGCACTACTGACCAAAGACCACTTCTTGATTTTTTTCCTTCTTGGTGAAATAGTGTCTCTGGCTTAGAAGTTTTTGGTTTTTTTTTTTTTTTAAAGATTTTAGTTATTTATTTGACAGAGAGATCACAAGTAGGCAGAGAGGCAGGCAGCGAGGGACATTTAAAAGATTTTATTTATTTGAGATAGAGAGAGAGCACGAGGGAGAGGGATAGGGAGAAGCAGACTCTGCTGAGCAGAGAGCCCAGTGTGGGGCTCAATTCCAGGACCCTGAGACCATGACCTGAGCCAAAGGCAGAGGCTTTAACCCACTGAGCCACCCAGGCGCCCCTTTTTTAAATTGGCTTTTGGTTTTAAACTGAGTGTGTAAATTTCTTCTCCCCCTCTTCCTCCACCGCCTCCTTCCCTCCCCCTCCCTCTCCCTCCCTCTCCCTCTCCCTCCCCTCCTCCTCCCCTTCCTCCTTCCCCTCCACTTCCTCTTCCTTCTTTCTTCTCTTGTTTTGAAGAGTTACTTACTTGAGAGTGAGTGTGACTGGCAGGGGCAGGGTCAGAAGGAGAGGGAGAAGCAGAATCTGACTCCCTGCTGAGTGTAGAGCCCACACTGAGATCACGACCTGAGCCGAAATCAAGAGTTGGACACTCGACTGAGCGCCCCCAGATGCCTCTAGCATGTAAACTTCTAAAAAAAAAAAAATGCAAAATGTGGCATTTGATTTTTTTTTTTCTAAGTCTCACCCTGGCATTTCCTTTTTTTTTTTTTTTTTAAGATTTTATTTATTTATTTGACAGAGAGAGAGATCACAAGTGGGCAGAGAGGCAGGCAGAAAGAGAGGGGGAAGCAGGGTCCCCGCTGAGCAGAAAGCCCTATGCGGGACTTGATCCCAGGACCCCAAGATCATAACCTGAGCTGAAGGCAGAGGCTTAACCCACTGAGCCACCAGGCGCCCCTCACCCTGGCACTTCCTAAGTGGTGATGAAGTGTTACTGATAATGGCATTAAGTTTTTCTTCCGGGGTAAAATCAGGTACAGCATCTACAGCCTTGGAAAAGAAAAGGAGTCCTGACCTTAACTTGTGGAGCCATTAATTTAGATGACAAATCAGTCAAACAGCATGAAAGAGAATCATTAGGAAAAAAATAGCTTTACATCTTTTCAGAATCGCAGGTTTGTGTGAGTGAGACAAATGTTACTAAATAAAAGATGTTCTTTAGTATAAGAGGTGCTTTGGCATTAGATATTGACCCATACATAGTTAATAGACAGTAAATAGCTTGCGTCACAAATGTGGAATTCTGTCAGCCTGTGCTTCACACGCATATAATAGGGAGTGCCTTCCATGGTATACACTGAGGTCTGTCCCCTAATTATGTACATTTTATACAACAAAATTCAGGATGTTTTAGAACTATGAATATTGAAAGGTAAACATGAATTTGTTTAAGGCTGATTTTCTGCAAGCTAGTTTCTTTCAATATTTATTCATTTATTAGAGAGAGACAAAGGGGTGAGGGGCAGAGAGAAAGAATTTCCAGGAGATTCCCCGCCGCTGAGTGCAGAGACCTAGGCTGCTTGATCTCATGACCCTGAGATCATGACCTGAGTTGAAAGCAAGAGTCTGACACTTAACCAACTGAGCCACCCTGGTGCCCCACAAGTTAGTATTCTTAAACAACCTCTCAGCGGTTTCCCCACTCCTCAGCCCCTTATAATCCTTATTGTCTTGTCTGATTTTAAGTTTGCCTTTTTAGATTGCATATATAAATGATGACATACAGCATTTGTCTGACATGCACTCAGGGTCCATCTGTGTTGTTGCAATTGGCAGGATTTCCTTTTTTTCTCATGGCTGAATAATATTGCATTTGTACCTACATGCAATAACTTCTTTATTCATTCATCCATAAATGGACACTTAAAGTGTTGTGATATTTTGGCTCTTGTGAAAAATGCTGCTATAAACATGGAAGTGCATGTATTTATTGGAGATGATTATTTCTTTTCCTTTGGATATATACCCTGAATTGGGATTGTTGGATCATATGGCAACTCTGTTCTTAGTTTTGAGGAACCTCCATATTGTTTTGATTACCATAGCTTCATAGTATAGCTTGAAATCATGAAGTGTGATGCCTCTGACTTTATTTTTCTTAAAATAGCTTTGGCTGTTCAGATCCTTTATGGTTCCATACATATTGTAAAATTAATCTATTTTGGTGAAAAATGCCATTAGAATTCTGATAGGAATTGCATTGAATCTATGGATGGTTTTGGATAGCATTGACATTTTAAGAATATTCATTCTTATTTATGGCACAGGATATCTTTACATTTCTATCTTAAGTTCCTATCATCATGGTGTTACAGTTTTTGGTGTATAGATTTTTTTTTTTATACTTCCTTAGTTACATATTACTAAATATGTTACTGTTTTTGATGCTATTGCAAATGAGATTGTTTTATTTATTTTGCAAGTATTTTATTGTTAGTGTGCAGAAAAACACCTGATATGTGTATGTGGATTTTATATCCTATAATTCTACTGAGTTTATTACTTCCAACAGTTTTTTTGGTTGAGTCTTAAGGATTTCCTGTATATAGATGATAGTATCTGAAAATAGTGACAATTTTATTTTTTCAATTTGGATGACCTTTGTTTGTCTTGTGTAATTGCTCTATGACTTCCAGTACTATTTTGAAAAAATGAGAGTGGGCACTCTTGACTTTTCCCTGACCTTAAAGGATAAGTTTTGACTTTTTAGACATTGAATATAAAGTTAGCTGTGGGCTGGTTGTATTTGACCTTAATTATGTTGAAGTGCAGTCTTACTATACCCAGCATAGAATTGGGGATTTTAACCATAAAAAAAACCTGTATATTTTATCAAATGCATTTTCTATTTATATAGAGATAGTCATGATTTTTATCATTCTTAATGTCATGTATCACATTTATTGATGTGCATATATTGAACCATCCTTGTATCTCAGGGTTAGCCAGTGGAAAACTTCTGGAAGAGTACTTCATTTAGTGGTACCAACTTCTAAAACTCAGAATAAAATATGGGCATGAATATTTTTGTGCTTTTCAGTAAGTTTGATGGATACAAGTGACCAAAAATTTTAAATGAACTCTTAATGTACCTGAACTCTTCCCCCCCCCCCCCCCATTGCTTCTAACTTCGATGAACAAAGTTGCTAAATATCCAGAGCACTCGTGGAGGCTGATTTTAGATGCAGTTCTGAATTCTTAACACAGTTCTCTAGGCAACTACTGCCCATCAGGTAGAGTAGGCAAGTGAGGGGATGCCTGTATACCATACTGAATGTTACATGAAAATGACTTTGGAATAATACATTTTTGCTTTTGCTTTTCAACTTGTGACCGGATGACTTGTCTTCTTGGCTACAGGAGCTAGCCTTTTCTTATTAATGGAACCAAGAATCTACTCCCATTTCATGAACCTTGAGGAATTTGCGAATCATGCATTACTGCACTAATTGTGAGAGAGAAGTAAAATTCCAAGACAAGCAGTTGGACTAGAAGTTTCAGATGAAGAGAACCAAGTCCTGACTTCTTAAGAACTTAGGGCTCTTGTGCAGTACCTAATTAGAAAACCATTTCTTATAAATAAAAGAATGTAGTTGACAAAGTCTTTGTTCTTAGAACACTGTGGCCAACCACACATAAGGAGAGGAGTTCTGCCTGCGGTTATGATAAAATATTGGCTTACTTTTCTAGGTGATTGGGGACTTCTGTGATATTACATGAACGAGTGCACAGCTTCCCTCCCCACCCTCAGCCTTGAATGCCATGTGGACTACTAACAACTTTCTTGAGTTGTATTTTTATAGTTGTATTTTTTCAAAACATAACTTAGCTTCTGTTGATTCATTTGCTATGCTATTTTGTTTCCACTGCAGTAGGTTCTTAAATCTCTGGGAATGTGGAAGAGAATTCTGTGCTGTCAGTGAACACGAATGGACTTTGTTTCTCTGTTTGGAGAACATAGAAATAGGCAGTGAGCTATAATTAATGAACATTACAAAGGAAATAGTTAATTTACTTTCAGGACAGTATCTTCCCTTAAAAATAAGTTTACTCAGCAGGACTCTTTGATCATGATTAAATTAGGAAACCCAACATAGATCTCTAAAGAAGAAACATGCTGTAATTTGTCAAAAGCTAGAATTTTACATGTTTACTCAAGTGGCTTTTTAACAGACTATAGTTCCATTTGTAGAATTTGTGAAGGAAATTACAGGGATTTCTAAATGACATTGTTTACAGGAATGAAATGTCATGCAGGGCCATTTCCTAGTACATTAAATTGAACCAAAGGACAATTTAAATTTTCCAAAAGATACTACTTAGTGATTTACTAACTCTACTCTTTGACTCGAATGTGAATATCCTGTGGCAAATTGCTGGCTGCTAGTCTTTTTGATAGGACACTTAATTAGATGGTTCATGTCTTTTAAGATTCAATCTCCATAATCAATCCAAAGAATATTTCCCCCAGTATGGTCTTCATGTAAAAAGTGTACAAGAATTCTATTTTTCAATTTACTTTTTTTATATTGGCTAATGATTGTTTCCTACATGACAGTTTATTGGCAGAAGGAATAGAATGAATGTCATTGGGTAGGATTGGATATGCCAATCATTAAATTCTAAGGAAAGACCAGCGGTGTTGTGAGATGGTTAACTCTAACATGGCATATTTAAGAGTAAATATGTTCATCCAAAATACTGTCCCGTAACCTTTATAGCACTTAAAGGTTTCAATTTAAACTTACTTCACTCCTCAAAGAAAGTGCCAGAATAACTGACATCATCAAATTAATATAATTGTGGCTTCATATTAATCCAGCAGTTAACCTTTAAATTCAGTTTTCAACACTGAACATTTAGATTTCTGTTAGCAGATAGAATTGAAAAATACAGTGATTAATACAAGTTGTAATTTCAGGAATTTGAACTGAGGAATTCTATGTTTGTTTTTTTGTGGTGTTTACCTGCTTTTGACTTAAAAATGGTTATATCTAAATGAAATTTAAGTATTCTACTTTCCTAAAAATTGGCCTAGGTTTTGACAAATTTCTTAGGACTCTTGACACTTGTAGCTATTGATGCTTGACTTCTGGGGTGAAGGGCACATAGATAAGAGGAAAGAGGAATAAAGTGAAATGGAAGTTACTGTTTACTGGAGGCCAAGATTGCTTATTTCTTCGCTTCTTAAAGAGGGCCTAACTCAATGTTGTGACTATCACAAGTTGTTAATACATTCTTCAAAAGACTAAAGACTAAATGATAGTAATCTGAGACTTGGTTCTAACAAGCTGGTACTCTGTTATCTTCACTTTCTGTATGTCCCAAATGTGTATCGTAATACACTCTTCTGGCTCACTATTTTTTTGAATTCCCAGTGAAACCATATGTAACAATCTTCAGTAACATAATCTAATTGTACTAGACAAATGAAAGTCTGGTATCCTTTTCATTACATGTCTTCTTAGATAAGAATCCTAACATCTGACTCAAAGAACAAAACCCAAAACCTTTAGTGACTCATACTACCTCATTACTTCTTCTAGAAGAGTCAAAGAGAAAGTTTTTTCAAGAGGAAGGGGACAGTTATTGAACTAGTACATGCATGTATATGTGTGTGTGTGTGTGTTTTCCCTGCCAAAATTCACATTGGATTAATTTGATTACTTGGTCAATTTGTCTCTGTATATAATACATATATAATATACATAATATATTTAATATATATATTTGATATATGTAATATTTATACATTTAATATATATTTATATAAACTATATAAAATATATATTTACAAGCAATGCTTTTCAATTATCATTTTTCATTTTCTAGTTTGAAATATTCAAAACAAAGCATCAATTTATGATACAGTGACTCATTAAGCCCATTCTTGCTTTTTGGTTTTAATCAAAGAAATTGTTCTTCAATCAGTAATTGTAAATTAAATCACATGCTAGCCTAGGTTATTAAGGCCATGGAAGGATGGAACAAAGTCCTGGTGAATCAGTTCCCTTATAAAACTCTTGACAATTCCCTCATGATCCTGATCCCAATCAGATTGTATACTCCTTTCTATCTTTGAAGAAGATCCAAACTGAAATTCAAACTTTATTACCTAAAGCTACTGATGATGATTTTCTGTAGGGAGGGGGGAAGAAAGGAGGTGAAGCAAGAGCAATAGATAGAAAGCTTTTCATCTGTCAGCTTGTACTCTGTGAGTATCCTCTATTTGTTTTGTTTCTTGCATCTACTCTGAGAAATTTCTGAAAAATTGCTTTCCCTGATATACTGAGGAGCAGGGTGGGTGCGAGAAAGTCACTTGGTAGCGAGGACAGAATAGTCTCAAGTTACTAATTTTTAAGATACTAGGCCTTGGTGAACTGCCATCTTTTCCCAACTATTGAAAAAGCCGTTGAAGAACTCTTTATTGTCCTATGTTACAAATTGTAACATAGAAGTTGTTTTGTCCTCAAATTTTTGGAGAGAGAATAAGTTTAAAATAATAGGCAAGTTAAGTAGGGTTGTTGCATTATTCTTACAGATCCTGAAAAGCACATTTATAAAAATGTCTGATGAACCATGCTAGAATTCTGAATTAACTTTGAATTTGCTTTTCTTATTTTTTAATTTTATTTCCTCAATTTTTTCTTTATTTTATGTGATGGATGATACATGGTATCTGTTAAGTTTCTGGAACATTTAATAATGGTGTAGATGATTTTGTCAAGCCTTAAAAATGATTACAGCTGTTTTTCATAGACTTCTACAAATAAGCTTCTGTGGCATAGAAAAAGATACTGGGAGCTCCCCTAGGAAGGTTACTGCTATCACATTCTTGTTACAGTAATGGTTACAGAACCATTGTTAAGTAATTAAATCTAAAATGTATTATTTGGAAACTGAATGGGGTAGGGCATTAGTGAAAATCACATTATAAATAAAGTTAAAAAAAAACTTTTAGAATTATAATTGATCAAAACTACTTCTAGTGAAATCTAGTATAAATAAAATTCTGTTTTGTTTTTTTCTTTTCAAGGCTTCACATCAGGAAAAAAATCCTCATGATCACTAATACCTCACCTCATTCTATTCTCAGACAAGTGTCTTTTGATTAATCTTACGTGTACCGCTCCATCCTGGAAGAGACTAAGCTCCTTGTAATCAAGTACATTGTTTCATAGATCAAACAGTCTTCATTGTTTCCCAGTTATTTGGGAGGATGGTTTGGTCCAACAGATAGGTTTCTAAATACTTACATATGTCAGGCTCAGTGTTAGATGCTGGAGATATAGCAGTGAACAAGACAGACAGGTTGACCATCTTTGTGGTGCTTACTGGGGTCCCAATTGTTAGTTAAACTCGTGTATGAGATAATTGGGGACCTATGGCTAGAGAAGGCAGTCTCTTCCCCATTGCCCAGCTGCCATCATGCCTGGGCAAAAATACCCACATGTGCTGTGGATACCCACAGATTCTTACTGTGGTCTCTTACTATGTAATTTGTAGAGCTAATCAACTATTCACTTTCAGTAAAGTATACTTCGAAACTGGCTTCTGATCTAGCACAGTAAGGGCAGACTCAAGTCTTGCTAATGGGAAATCTAATCTTTAAAAAGTTTTCCTAGTAGAGCAGACCATAATGTAATTATGCGGTAAACATATAGTTGAATTTGTATTTAACTGTATAGTTGAAATGTGCATTGAATTTTTAATTTAAGAGCTTCTAATTGGGAATTATGATTTTAAATGCTGGCTTGTATTGCTTAATTGACATTCATCCACCTAAAAAAACAAATCTCTAATTGGCTGGAGATCATGACTCACTAAGAAGCAACTGTGATAAATGAAAAAAGACTTTCCATACTAATTGCCTGAAAATCTTAGAGGATTGTGATTACTGTATGAAGGCAAAAGGTAATGAGTCTATTTTCTTTTATTTATGAATTTTATTTTATTTTTTTTTAAATCTTACTTGAGAGAGAGCAGAAAGAGAGCATGTGTAGGAGGGAGCAGCAGAGGAGAGGGAGAAGCAGGCTCCCCGCTCAACAGGGGGCCCCATGAGGGGCTCGATCCCAGGACCCAGGATCAGGGCCTGAGCTGAAGGCAGAGGCTTAACTGATTGAGCTACCCAGGCACCCCCATTTATAAATTCTAAATGTCAAGAGACACTCAAGGCCTAAACTAAATAAGGGTGGAACAGCTATAAATCAGACAAGATGTCTAACAAAAAGTTGGTAAGTGCATCAATTTCGTTAAATGCTTATAAGGATCCCACAGGGGCAGTGTTTCCCAGTATCTTCTGAGGATCCCTCACCTCAGAATCACTACTACAACTTTATAAAAATGCAAAATCCTTGGCCTTACCCAGCCTGATTGAATCAGGAACTCTAGAAGTGAAGAATCTAGCACCTTCCTTTTAAAACACATCTTCTGGGTGATTCTTAAGTTTTAAAACTTGAAAATTACTATGAGAAACTAGCTGATGAGTTTTCCCACCTCTAATTTAAAGTAAGCTATAATCTCCAAAGACCTTGAACTTGTTCCTGTAGCTTATTATGATATGGGAATCTATTTTCCACTAGCATTGGGCGCTGTCCTATTCTCTGGATTCCCTTCACCAATCCACACTAGCCATGGCAGCTCTGGGGCTGTTGGCTCCCACCTTGAAGCTGCAGTTTTTCTCAGTGTGTCTTACAGTCCTCCAGCATGAACTTGACCCTGTGAACTGGATGAATGCAGACTCCCAGGCCCCATCTCCGACCTTTCAGTTTAGCATGTCTGATGATAACTGAAAGTAACTTTTAAGCACAAATTTCAGAGCAAACATGTTTTCCTTGAAGTCTGTATTTTTTAATCTTTTAATTAACTTAATCGTCATGAATTTCAAATTTTTAATGAGCTTCGTGAGCGTGGCGTGTATCTTCAGGGTTGCCGAGACACACTGAAGAGTAGTCCTGGGGTTTAGATGATGATTTCACTGGAATGAACTGTCTTCACTTTGCTCATTACTTTGATCCCCTCCTCTTCTCCTCATGCCACTGAATCTTTTAATGCCTCATGACATCCAGGCCTTTCAACTTGGAACCTTCACATTCACTTTCTGCTTCTTGGTATGGTGTGTTGTATTTGACCCTATATAACATGTTTCATTTGGGAAGATTTTTTTTCCAGTATCTGTAGGCCACTTTTTTTCTTTTTTTTTTTTCTATTGTACTTTCCCATACCGTTAAAGGTTCACAATGACACTTACCAAGTTTTACTGTAATTACGATGATAATTGAAATTTTTTTCTGCATAAAATGTTTCCCCAAAACAAAAGCTGGATCTTTAATCCATTTTGTATGCCCTGTGGTGTCCACCATGGCACCTGGCATGAATGATTCTCATTCTACGTGTGCATCTAAATTGAATTTCTGTGGCTTCATTCAGAAGATATCTCACAGATGTGATGTGTCGCTTGGAAATGATTTCCTCACTCTCTCACTAATGATTGAGCTAATTATTTTCTCTGATGAATGGGGAATTCTTTTGCCCCATCATTGAGCTCTTAGGAGTCTCCGTAGAGGATGTGAAAAGGGAAACTTGATTCTTACACACTTTCTGTTACTCATGTTTTTACTTCAGGTCTCTGCTTGTAGTAGATGGAGTCTTGTGTTTAAAACATGTTGTCCTCAGTTCATGGAAAGTTGGGTGAGGTGAAGCACATTGCCCCCTCCTGCAAGATACTATGAAAGATACCAAGAAACCCCCAAACTTCCAGGGAATATTGGTTACTGTTCATAGATAGCAACAAACCTGCTAATTTAAGTTTCCTATCTATACCTGTGATGAGTCTGTTTAATATGGGAGAAACTAAGAAGAGAAAAATGGAAGTGGAACAAGACTGTTTATGTTAAAGCATGTCTGGCTCTGTGACACACAAAATGACTCAGTAGTGTGTAATTTTTATTACCCACTCCTTTTTTACCTGTATAAGATGAATTCTTTCAGCTTCTTCCTAAATGAATGATCTCATAGACCACTTCCCCAAAGTTGCACCAATTTCGGATTATTTCTTTGTTAGGGGCTGGAGGGCGTGGAGGTAAATTCTAAATAGCATAGTGGAAAGTACACAAAATTTTTACTTGGAGACCTCTTGCTTATCTATTTTTTCCAGTTTCATGCTTCATGAACTTTAATTATCTTAGGCTCCATTTCTCAGCTCTAAACCTGGAACAAATTATAAAGACCTCCTTAGAGGGAGGTGTGTAAATTAAATAATACATACATGTGAGCCTGTTAGGATTCTTCCCCTGCCTGAACTTGATGAAGCAGACTGAAGGCTGGTGGATTGGTGGATTCCTGTGGGACGATGTTCTCCTTTTGGACCCCTATCTGGGGAAGGACTGGAATCCAATGGCCTTGAGCATTACTTGAGGAGTTTCATTGCTCTGAATTTTCTTAAAAATGTGGCCATTTAGCATGCTTTTAGTTCTCATGTAGAACACATTGCTCAAAATCTTTTAAATACTGAACAACTTTTAACTGTTATCTGTGAATCATGTACAAGAAACACTAGACGTTGAACCAATGTGTACTTTCCAGAACCATGAAATTGAAAATTGAAAGAAATCCAGAATCTGACAGTAATTAAAGTTTTCCTTGTTTCACAACTGGCTTTCAATCACAGGAAAATCAAACGTGTCCCTTAAAAATAGTTTAAAAAGCTAATTTGAAATATCAACTATGTCCTTCAAATAGCTGATAAATAGTACTTCCTAACCCTATTTCTCCTTCCTTTCCTATTGCTTATGTAACTTAGTCCTTGGGGGTTATAGATTTAGTATAATATATAATACTCTTATTAAAATAATACTGAGAGTAAAAGTGCTATTACATGTGTGACTTAAAGTCTATTTCTTAATCCTTCAGTTAACGTAATCTTGATGAATGTCATGTATTTAAAATAAAGTTATTTCATGGAGACCCTTGTGTTTTTATACTGCCTGTACATTTTATAAGATCCAAAAAAGTACTTATCAACCACAGTAGCCATTCCTTATTGCCTGCTCCCCACCCCCTTTCCCACTGCTTGCCCTGCTTGATGGGTTTAAATGCTTTTCTTTATCAACATTTCCTTCTAATCCGGCCATTTATGTGTTTTCTTCAGTCTTACTAGGATCAGCATTTCCTCCTTTTTTTTTTTCTTTTTTTAAGATTTTATTTATTTAGCATAAAAGGGTTGTGGGGAGTGGGAGAGGGAAATGAAACAAGAGGGGATCAGGAAGGAGACAAACCATAAGAGACTCCTAAACGCACGAAACAAACTGAGGGTGGCTGGGGGGTAGGGGCGGGTAGGGATAGGGTGGCTGGGTTATGGACATTGAGGAGGGTATGTGCTATGGTAAGTGCTATGAAATGTGTAAGCCTGAGGATCCACAGACATGTACCCTGGGGCAAATAATACGTTATGTGTTAATTAAAAAACAAAAAAATAATAAATTTAAAAAAAAGATTTTATTTATTTGACAGAGGGAGAGACACAGTGAGAGAGAGAGAGAATACAAGCAGGGGGAGTGGGAGAGGGAGAAGCAGACTTCCCTTTGATCAGGGAGCCTGATGCGGGACTCCATCCCAGACCCTGGGATCATGACCGGAGCTGAAGGCAGATGCTTAATGACTGAGCCACCCAGGTGCCCCTATTTCCTCCTGTCTGATCTTGGCAACTTTTCTCTGTTTTTGAGTGGTAAAATCAATTGTATTTTAAATGTTAAAGCAGTGTCTACATAAGGTTAGTTAATAGCAAGATGCTAGGGGACGAGGAGTAAGAAAATTGTAACTGTTAATTCTACCACTGATGGTCCAGCCAGAAATACTTTTCTAATCTCAATGACCTTTGGGTATTACATGAAATTCAACACTGGTAGCATCAGAAAAACTTAGAATTTCCTTCCTCTTCCCATTAGCCAAGTCTGCATTTATAAAACTCCTGTGACCTCTCCCAGAGAGACTCTAAGGACCATTTTGCTTATTTGAAAAACCGTAATACTGCTATGTTCAAGATTGAAATGGCGTGTGTTCAGTAATAAGAGCTGGGAATGTTAGATCTATCGAAGCACTCTATTCAACTTGTGAACAATCCATTGGAATAGTGAGCAATTACAGATAAGCTAGTTGTCTCTAGGAGAACGTCATTTCATTGTAGACTTTCATGAAATATAGACCACGGAATGCAGAAGATGCTCAGCAGGAGACATACGTGTGGTTAACTGAAGAGGAAGAGCTGTTGAGGACCAGGACCGAAGCGCTGCTTAGCCACATCCTTATCCAAGTGTAGGGCAGTGAGTTAGGACCATATACACTGCAGTGTATATTAATTTACACTGATAATGATGATGTTAGTGGGAGTAAACTTGTATAAATGTTACAATATGGTTTTCAATATGTATTAATGAAAATGGAGCTGTAGGTGAAGATCCTGGCCAGTGGAGCAAGATGTTTGTAACTGAGGTGATAAGAAGGACCAGTTTTCCTCCACAAAGTACAGGGAGCAGAGCCTACTCGAGTCCATTCTAGGTGAGCAAAGATGACCCAGGACGACCTGACCCGAAGGCAGTCGCTTAACCAACTGAGCCATCCAGGCGTCCCTCAGCTAGTATCTTTATAATAATTATTCTGAACTCTAGTTCTGATCTTATTTATGTCCATACTGATTAGGTCCCTAGCAGTCAGTACTGCATCTTCTTCTCTCTTTTTTTTTTTTTTCTTCTTCTTCTCTTTTTTGAGGTCAGTTTTTCTGTCTTGTCATTTATCCAGAGAAGAGAATACTAAAATGCAACAATGACTCCTGAGAAAGAAACACTAAACAAATCAGAAGAGATCTGAAACCAAAGGAAAAAAAAAATTAAAAAAAGAGCATATAATCAGACGGGTGATGAACAGAGCAGAGCAATACGCTGGATCCTGGGTGTATTTTGGTCTACATCCCAAAATTTGTAAAGAAAGAAAAACTTAACTATGTACAAAAATAAATACGTTGAAAGCATAGAATGTAAGTGTAAAGATGAAATTTAAAAAAGACTTAAAGGGCGGGGGAAGGGAGAATATGATCAGACAGGTGAAAATGAGGAGAACAGAGCTTTTGGGTATATTTTGGTCTGTTAGAAGAAACTGAATCCCAGATTGTAAAGGAAGAAAGGCTTGTATATGTACAAAAATAAAATTAAATACAATGAAAGGATAAAACGTAACTGTAAAAATGAACATTAAAAAAAGACTGAAAGAGTTGATAAATTTAGCAATTGGTTGAAAAAGGAATGAGAAAAAAATTAAAATTGAAGGACTAAGGAATCATGGGGGGGCTTCCTGGGCAGAGCTCTCCTCTTTTTTATTCCTTCAAAGATAAACATTGTTCTGGAAGATACCTTAGAGTGCCCCTACTTGTCCCTCATACAAATCCCTAGTATTTTGTGTCTTCTTACATCATAGCACTGTATGAGCCATTGCTTTACTTACCAATGTCCCAAACCCAGAGCAAGGATTCTTCATCTTCTCTCTGTATAGGGTCTGCCACCTGCTTCTGGTGTAGTATGTATTCCATGCATATTGGAAAACTGAACTCATCTTGATTATCTTTGAAGTTTTACTAGTGCTATGAGACTTTCTGTCCCATAATACATGCTCACAAAAAAACACAAAAAACGAAATACAGGTTGAAGGAATGGAGGTTGTCAGTTGTTTAAATGAAAGGATGTTATAAATGCAGGTCTCTTATTTTGAAATGAAAATAGAAAACCTATAATTATCTTTATGGCAGTACAGACTACTAACTGGCAAGCAAGCAATGCCACTGAATTTTTTAAATTGTCCGTGTGTTTGGTTGAGACCCCAGAGGTCCAGAGTCTGGTAAATGAAAAGATGAATAAGTCCCCTATGCAGAAAGGATTCTCCTCTTTACGCCTACAGAATGGCTTGTTTTTTGAGAAGCACTGATCAATGTGACGTTAGTAAATAGGTCTCTGAGCCCAATTTTGGAAGGTGAAAAGATTTATATTTTTAATTTTGGCCCAGGGCTTCTAAAATCTTGGTTTGTTGCCTTTGTTGCCTGTTCAGGAATGAAAGACTGAAAGGTTTTGACTCTAAGAAAGATACGGTTTGCCATGGAGACTAGGGTTTGGGGAAGAAAGAAAGGAGTTTTTGAGAGGAGTTCACAGTACTAGAATATTATTTCCATAGTATTTCCATACATGGGCTATTTTTTAGAGGAGCTAGAACAATTAGGAACTTAAGGCTGTACCATTATTTGAACTCTACTCATTAAATTTCACGTTGACTCTACTTCTCAAGTAAGAGAAATCAGGTTTGAAAATGAATAAACAAAGCAAAAGCAGACCTATAAATACAGAGAACAAACTGATTGCTAGAGGGGGAGATGTAGGGGGTTGAGCAAAACGGGTGAAGGAGAGGGAGAAATATAGACTTCAAGTTATGGGATGAATGCATCATGGGAATAAAAGGTACAACCTAAGGAATATAGTCAATGATCTTGTAGTAGTGATGTTATCTGAAAAGATGGCAGCTACACTTGGGAACATAGCACAATGTATACACTTGTTGAATCACTGTTGAACACGTGAAACTAAGGCAACATTGTCAGCCATATGCTAATAAAACTTTACTATTTTTGCCAGCCTGATATTTTAAACAATGTATTCAGATTGTGTAAGAAATGGAATTTCAGAAACAAAAGGCCATTCGGCTCAATATGTTACTCAACATAATTACTCAATTATGTTACTTAACTAATTTAGAAACTAGTGACTATATGGGTAGAAAATTGAGAAAATAGATTGTTAAATGCTAACGTTAATTGCTTTCTAAAGAAATACAAATTTAATCATTTCATGTTACATATGTGTAAATACCTTAATTTGTAGGTTCCATGTGGTCAGTTTGGCTTTCAGTAAATATATCCCCGTATGATAAAATGAATTTTTTTGAAAAATATGAATTAGAAGATAAAAAAACTTAATGAGAAAATGGGGCATGGAACAATAAAACCAAGTTTAACAAAATCACTGTTTTTCCTTTATAAAATTATCTCTAATTTGTTGTGCAGTTTCACCAAATCAGAGAAATCTGGGGCTAAATTATACTTAAAATCGCATTAGTAACTTTCTGTATATTGATTATTACGGTGGCAAAATAAGTTCCTGAGTTAAAAAAAAAAACCATCCAGCTTGTTAAAAAGACAAAAGACTTAAAAGAATTTTTTTTTCTTTGCATGAGACATGGGTGGCCTGGCTAATGGCAGGAAGGGAGAGGAAAGAATGCTCAAAGTAAAAAAAAACATGGCAGTCAGAGATGACCAGAAGAAAGATGTGGTATGAAATTTAAATTCCAAAAGATTGTCATTGTTCCTGAACAATTTCTTAGTTTCTTGGGGTGTCACACAAAATACTCAAACCTAAATAATTCACTACTGTTTTATTTGCACTTGGAAATTAAAGCATCTTAATCTTAGAGTCCAGATAGATGACAACTCTTATGTTACTTCTACCATCATTCATAGAAAAATTTTATGAAATTTATTCCTTGTATTAGCCAGTTAGGACATGGAGAAAAAGTTTTAATTCTGAGACACATGTATTTGAATACATGCATTTTATTAAAATAGTGTCACAGTGGTATGACTTTTAACCTGATAAGCTGAGATTTATGTAAAGCCCTCCCAGTGCTGCAGTACGGGGCAGGCAGCAGTGGAGAGCACACCGTAAGTGAGAGGACCTCGGGTGGATGTCCATGGGCTACGTTACTGCCTCTAAGACCTTAAACAAATCCCTTGGTTTTTCTGAGTCTCCAGTTGGAGGATGGGCATGGTATTCATACTTCCCAATTCATAGGACTGTTATGTGACTATGTACATATTTTATATATGTAAAGCAGCCAGAATACTCTATTGGTCATAGTAAGTGTTACAGTAACTACTTTTATGAATAATTCTTAGGACTGACCTCGGTTGTGCCAAGAACGTTCTGATATCTTCAGACAACTTTGGGTGAGAGGATACACCGTAATAGCTCATGTTTGTACTGAAGGGTCACCACTGAACAATTTATACTGTTTCGTATAGTTTCTAAAGAGTGACATAAAGGAAGGTAATTGATGTAGATTGAATACCAGGCCATAAGAAGACGTATACTTACTACGTGGTAAAAGATCTATAGAATGAGGAAAAGATGAAAAGAGTACAACAAGGAGAGTATAGAGGAGAAAATTGATGGGACTCTTGAAAGACATTAGATTCATGAAGTGAATTTAAAGGAGTGAGAGAGCGTTAAAAAGGCGGGAAATAAACAAATCAGAGCTGCATTTAAAAATTGCTCATCCTTCAAATGAAAGAGTTGGCATGGAGAGGGGATCTTATAAACATGGAAGGTATCTCCTTTTCTGTTTTTTAAGTCTAAGGATCACTTCTGAAAAGGCAGGAGCACATGAAGAAGGGCCTGAAAGAATTGGGAGGAATGAGGGTGAAGTTCTGACTTCTGCTGGAGGATTTCCACAGATAGTTAACAGGGAGGGGGAAGTGGAGAACCATCAAAGGACCATTTCCCGCAATCTTGTGACTCTGCCCCAACTCGCCTTGAAGAAAGCCAAGCCCAAGTATAACCCCCTCTAGGTAATTGAGAATTGGCTACATTTTAGAAGAAAAGTTTGACTTTTTAAATGCAGGAAATCAGATAACTTGACCTAATTTTACAAAGTGAATCAATAATAAACTAGTTGTGCTTTTGGGTTGAAGCTCCATTGAGAATAATCATCTTTATTTCTCTTGGCTGCCAGGAAGCATGGACAGATTTATCACACTCCTTTTCTTGTACCTTGTGCATAATTATATACAGTCCTTTGAGCGGGCTCAACCCCAACAGCCCTTAATCATGATGGAGTATAATATGACTGTCGCACTAGGAACATATTAGGAAAGTAGTTTTCTAAATAATGGAATAACTCTCCAATTCAGATTCAGAGATAAGAAAACCACTTGCTTAGTAAGTCCACATAGAAGTCATCAGTTTTCTAAAATGAAATTAAGTTCTACTCTAGTTCACTTGACATTTTTGATGAAAGGCACTGTCGAATGATTAGTAAATTAACTAAAGTACAATATTGTAGAGGTGGTTTTGGGTTCTAGAGTTATATCTAAAAAAATACTACAGGGGTGCTTGGGTGGCTCAGTGGGTTAAGCCTCTGCCTTCGGCTCAGGTCATGATCTCAGGGTCCTGGGATCGAGCCCCGCTGTGGGCTCTCTGCTCAGCAGGGAGCTTGCTTCCTTCCTCCTCTCCCTCTGTCTGCCTCTCTGCCTACTTGTGATCTCTTTCTCTCTGTCAGATAAATAAATAAAATCTTTAAAAAAAAAAAAAACGGCAACAGTTAGGACATTCACTAAGTTTGACTCATGCCTTTTTTCCCCCCCACTGTTCCTCCAATTCTTTATGTTTCACTGAAGAAACTAAGGTTTCCTTTTGTTAGTTGCAAACTAGGCAGGAGCCTCCCTGAAAAGACCTTTACTCCCCTCAAGTAAAAACCCGTGCCTTGTGCCATGTTAGCCATTAATCCTGCATGTCCGTTTTCACTGTTCAGATAAATAACCTGAACCAATGCAGTAGGGTCTGGCACAGATTCTGCTTCACGTTATTGCTAATACAGGTCATTTGGCGATAACAGTGCCTTAACTCAAAGAGATAATTCTAATAGTGTGTTTTTCATTCTGTAGTAAACTGGTGGAAGGAAAAGACTGAGGCAGGCATACACTTAAAATATGTTGAGTTAAAGTTCTGAGTAGTTTTCAGGTAGTCAAATTACCTAGGAGAGAGGTGGTGGCCTCCATAAGAGTTGCCAGCCATGACAGGTGACAACATAATTTGCTGTATAAAATGGGACATTTTTTAAAATCATTTTTTTCCATTGTTTGTGTACTCTTTAATCCCCATCATCTATTTCCCCCATCCACCCACCCACTTTCCCTCTGGTAACCATACACTTTACATCATTACTGTCTGTAATTAAGAGTCTGCTTCTTGATTTGTCTGTGTTTCTCTCTCCTTTCTTCTTTGCTCATTTGTTTTGTTTATTGAATTCTACATATGATTGAGATCATAAGATATTTGGCTTTCTTGGACTGGCATATTTTACATAAATTAGACTTGCTAGGTCTATCCATGTTGTTGCAAGTAGCAAAATTTATTTTTTTTTAAGGATGACTGATATTCCTCTGTGTGTGTGTCTGTCTGTCTGTCTGTCTGTATTTCTTCTTTATCCATTCATCTATTGATGGACACTTGGGCTGCTTCCATAGTTTGACTATTGTAAATAATGCTGCAATAAACATAGGGGTACATGTATCCCTCTGAATTAGTATATTTGTATTTTTTGGATCAATAATCAGTAGTGCCATTCCTGGAGCACAGGGTAGTTGTATTTTTAATTTTTTGAGGCAACTGCATACTGTTTTCTACAGTGGCTACACCAGTTTGCATTCCCACCAACAGTGCAAGAAGATTCCTCTTTATCCACATACTCACCAACATTTATTGTTTCCTGAGTTGTTGATTTTAGCCTTTCTGATAAGTGTGAGGGGATATCTCATTGTGGTTTTGAGATGCATTTCCCCGATGATGAATGTTGTTGAGCCTCCTTTCATGTGTCTGTTGGCCATCTGTCTGTCTTCTTTGGAGAAATGTCTATTCATGTCTTCTGCCCATTTTTAAATTGGATTGTTAGTTTTTTTGGGTATTGAGTTTTATTGGTTATTCATATATTTTGGATACTAATCCTTTTTCAGATATGTCATTTGCGAATATCTTTTCCCATTCAGTAGCTTGTCTTTCAGTTTTGTTTCTTTCACTGTGCGGAAACTTCTTACTTTGATGTAGTCCTAATAGTTTATTTTTGCTTTTATTGCCCTTGCCTCAGCAGAGATAACTAGAAGAAATTTACTAGATTAAAAAATTTTTCAAGTTTAAATATAACTTCACTTTGGTGGGGCCAGTATTAAAAGACCTATAAACCAAATGAAGCTCTCCAAAAGGCTAAAAATTGTAGCAAAGGAAAACAGTGTTTTCAAGAAAATCATCCATGCTTGACAGATGGCTTTGGCATTGGCCATGTTTAAGTTTAAACGACTTTCAATCTGGCAGAACTGAAACTAATGGAGCTGACTTTGGAAAACAGATCATCCTCATGACATCATCAAAACCACTCCTTTCATTATTAATAGACACTTAATTCCCTTCAAGTGACAAAAAGGTAGGGTAGAGGATCATGGACTGGAGTTTTGGACATGCCCAGCCTCTGCCGATGCATGATATGTCTTGGAGTGGTGTCACAGGACAGTCTGATTGATGAAGAGTATTAAATCTTTCTCTGGACTAAATAGGGGCAGCTGGAAAGGGAACTACTAGGTATCTAAATACCAGAAGCTGGGGAACACACGATAGAACATGACGAGATATTTTTATATAATTTGTCTAGCTTTGCAAGAAAAAACTAATACATTATTGTGATTCTCTCACTACCAGGGAATGGAGAGCTAGAGTATTAAATTTACTTGATTTATATGATTTTTAGGAGAGTCGATAATTTTCTATAATAAGGAATCCTATGTACTAGGCTTAAAAAGGGTGTCCCAGTGATGAAAGAGAAAATTTAGCACCTGCAGTGCAGTGATCCTCAAACCTGAGTGTGTGTCAGAATTACCAGTAGGGTTTATTGAAACACAGATGGTTTCAACCGTGTTGCTGAGACAACTAGACATTCTCATGAAAAAAATTATTCCTAGTCAATCATACACAAAAATTAACTCAAAATGAATCGAAGGCCTAAATAATAAGAGCTAAAATTATAAAAACAGGATGAACCATAGGCCTAAATCTTTGTGGCCTTGGATTAAACAATAGTTTCTTAGGTGAGATACCAGAAGTGCAAGCAATGAATAAAAAAAAGTTGAACCGAGTAATACCAAAATTCAAAACACTTATGTCTTGAATACTAAAAAGTGAAAAGACAGCTCATGGAATGGGAAAACTTTTTTTAGTATCAAATTATAGTTTGGGACTTGTAGCTAGAATTAAAAAACAAACAAACACTATTAACAGTCAAGACAACTGAAATTAAAAAAAAGGGGGGAGCGAAGAACTTACATAGACAATTCTCCAAAGAAGAGGCAGAAATGACCAATAAGCCCATGAAAGAATGTTGAATATCATTGTCCATCAGGGTAATGATAATTAAAACCACAGTGAAATGCCACATTGTATCCACTAGGATGTCTACAATCAGTCTGGTAACAAATATTGGCAATGATGTAGAGAAACTAGAACCGTCATCTGCTGCTGGTGGAAATGTAAATGGTGCAGATGGTTTGGAAAACAGTCTGGAAGTTTCTCAAGAGATTAAACAGTTACTATATGATCCAGCAATGCCATTCATATATATGTATATGTATATATGTATTCATATGAAAATAAATGTTCACAGAAAAACTGGCACATGAGTGTTCATAGCAGCATTACTCAAAATAGCCAAAAAGTAGAAAAATCCAAATGTTTCTCAAGTGGTGAAGCAACAAATTAGGACATATCCATATAATGGAGTATTATCTGGTAGAAAAAAAAAATGCAGCATTACATGCTATAATATGGATGAACCTTAAAAATACTATGATTGATGAAAGAAATCAGTTACAGAAGACCACGTGTTGTCTGAAGACATCTATAATAAATGTCAAGAGGTAAATCTATAGAGCCAAAAAACTGGAGTTACCTAGGGGTGAGAAGATGAAGGGATTGGTTACAATTACCTGAGTCCTGCAGGGTTTTTTTCAGGCCACGGAAGTATTCTAAAATGGATTACAGTGATAATGGTACAATTTTGTGAGTATACAAAGAGCCCCTGTACACCTTAAATGGGTGAATTGTATGGCATATGAATTATATTTCAAGGCTGGTGTGTGTGTGTGTGTGTGTATTCATATATGTGTGTGTGTGTGTGTGTGTGTGTGTGTGTGTGTGTATGATTGCTTGACTTTATCACCATAGTCCTTGAATTGGTATGTGGGAGAAGTCTGAGAATTTAAATTTGTGGTGAATTTCCACTTGTTGACAATGACACTGGCCCAGGGACCATACTTGGGCAGCCACTGCAGTCGAAATGAATAACCTTGGTTGCTCTTTATGATCACTGAGGAGCCGGAAAAAAAATCCAGATGCCCAGGATTAAAGCAGTATCTCTAGGATGTGGTTCAGGTAATTCCTAAAGCTCCTTAGATGATCCAAACCATTATACAATAAAGTCTGGAAGTCCTAACAAAGTAACACCACATTTATAGTCAATAGTGGGCGAAATATATAAGGAAGAGAGGTCCAGAGGCCTAGCTCTCAAGTAGGTGCCTTATACTTCACAATATTCTAAATAGAAGAATTAGCTAGAAGTGGAAGCTAAGAAAATAATTAATTCCAATACTATGTTGACAAAGAAGTTGAATTGACCTTCCCACTCTCAGAGCATTAAAATATCTCAAATGCAAATAAAATTCACATTCCTAAAGCACATACTTCAAGGTACTCCAGATTGTTTGCCCTGTAGGTATCTGAGATTCCAGAGAGACTTACTTCTTGATAAGCAAGTGCTCCTGTGTCAGAACAGGATCTGATTCTGCAAGTTTTTCTTCTCATCACATAAACAAGCTTACTGCCCCTTCACTTTTAAAGAAACAACCTTCAGAAAAAATTAAAAGCAGTTACAAGAGCTAGTTACTCTCCTGCATAGTATCCTAATTTTACAAATGTTCAGCCCCGGTATGCAGCACAAAGGTGTAGTCCGAGTGTACATGCAGGGACTCACTTGGCTTGGCAGTGGCAAGCTGGAAAGCCGGTTTGGGCAATAACACGTTCCAAGAACATGGGAATGAGGCCCGGTTTGGCACTCAAACCTAGCATGAAGGAACAGTTAGGGCATGACACTCAGACAAGCCGACGGAGAGCAGGCAGATGGGTTCGCATGTTAGCAAAAGTAATCTGTGAAGGCTGATCCGTGGGAAGTCCTGCCTGCCCTCCATTCAGCTTTAAGTAGCCTTTGTCCTGTGGGTTGGTAGAGCCAAGCAAGACTCAGTTCTCCCGATGGAGAGGAATGCAGTTGGAGGTCAAGTGCTCCGGAGAGTCCCCAGATTGCCCCAAGCTCCTCTAAGTTCCCCGTTGGCCATTATTTCCTAAAGTTGGTCTTCTGCCAATTGATAATTTGATTGAAAAAACAAGAAAAAAAATGAATCCGTGGAGTGGGCAAATAGTGGATGTCCACCTACGAAACTTGAGCATAAAGTGTTTTCAAGTACTGAAGTTCTTTTGATTGCTAAAACAATTAGGTAAATGACAAATGTCAATTTCCTTAGAGTTTCAAAATTCAGTTACATCAATTGTTACCTGGATCTAGGGCTTAAACATCAATTCGAACAAATAGCACCCAAATATTTTCCCCTCTCCTCCCCTTCCCAGTGAAATTCAACCATCTGTTGTTTATTTTCCCCGGTGTCCTCTGCTCCCTGATCTCTGGATTGCCATACAGCTCTGTAAAATGATGCAAATGTTTGGCTATTCTTGATCTGCCTTAGTGCATACATTTCTCTAATTTAATGTACTTGGTACACCTGTTTGCCCCAGGGTTATTTTTTAGAGTCTAAATGCCTAAAGGCAGGTACACTCCTAGGTTTCATTCCAGTATACCCTCTGCTGTGGACTCCCAAGGGGACATAACTTTCTTGCACCCAAACCAGTGGGCTCATCCTCATCATGCTAGTCATCTGCCTATTCCAGACCAGTGGCTTTGTCTCATCTAGGCTCCGCCATCTCATCCTTTTGGATGAATCTCCCAACTTCTTTTGGTTACTGAGAGGCATTTTTGGGTTATATCAAGCCTCTTAGGTCTTACCATAATCTGTTAGCACCACTTCTTATTCCAGTCAGTTCTATTTTGGCTTCAGCCAGTTTTGGACAGATGGAGCCAGACGGCATCTTGCCTCAGATCCTATTGCCTACTTTCCTTTCACTTCGTTCCCCGGGGACTTCATTGACGCAGCCTCATGTGACAGCCGTAGCAATCCTCTTGGTACCCTGCATGGGCAATGTAGAAATTGGGGGGAATTTATACCCATGCTGCTATCTCTGACTCATGGCAGAGGGACCCAATGGGTAGGTAAATGGTTGTTCTTTGTTCCTTTGGCAGACAGTTCTGAGATAACTTCCTATAAGTTCTTAAAAGTGCTCCCAGATTTAATGACCATTTACCCATAGTTGTGGTTAACTAGGTAACACATTTTTTTTTGTGCTTTCCTCCTCCTTTGGTTTGTCCCTTTCCCTCCCTTCTGTTCCTTGGTATGGCATTCCCAGATAGTGTACCCATAAGAATCATTTATATCAAGTCATGTTCTGGGAGAAACTCAGACTAGGACTCTGATACTCTTTTTGTACTTTCTGTTTTTCCTTTTTTTGATTTTTTTTTTTTTTGCTTGCCCTTTTTAATCTCTAGACTCACTTGTTGCCTGAATAATAATTACTTTTGAAATATCTTTCCCAGCATTTCTGCCTTATCTGGCTCCGGGGCTAACTATACAGATGCTATTTTGATTATTGTTTGTGCATACTTGGTCTCATCCTCTGGTTATATTTCTGTGGAATCTCTATTTTTATTAACCAATGCCCAGACATATTATCTACCATGTAGAGTCAGTGTGGCCTAGCATCTGAATATTGTATGCTGACCTAATTTTTCTTAGTTTGGTCTTGACCACCTGAGCAGATACCCTGGGGCTGTTAGGTAATTTAAAGTACTTTGAGACAAACATGGTGAACATGATAAAACTTATATAAGTTTATGGTGGGTTTTTATGACTGGGGGAGAAAATCCCAAACTCTTCCTGTGACTAACACAGCCCTATATGATCTGTACTCTGCTTACATCTACAGCATTTTCTCTAGCCCCTGCCCTTTTTGCTCAGGGCAGCTAAACTTGTTTGTTCCTCTAAACTATCCTGATGACTCCTCACTTAGATTTGTCTACACCCCTTTCTTTATCTCCAAGCTGCCCTATATATGAGTCCTTCCCACTCTCATCTTGGTTCTCTTTCCCAGTGTTTGTTCATCATCCAGTTTATTTTTACTCAAACTTGAGGTTTTATGGTTGTATGTTCCATTTCTATGACTTCTTTGTTAGGGGTTCCATAATCTACTGTGTGGTCTTGGTGTAATCATTCCAGTTACCTTTGGAATTCTGTGTATCTCCTGAATTGTTTTTGTTTTTGTTTTTTGTTTGTTTTTTGTTTGTTTTTGTTTTAAGATTTTATTTATTTGAGAGAGAGTGCACCCACACGAGTTGGGAGGTGAGGGGACAAGGGCAGAGGGAGAAGCAGGCTCCCTGCTGAGCTGGGAGGCCCACGTGGGGCTCAGTCCCAGGACACTGAGATTATGACCTGAGCTGAAGGCAGACCCTTAACCTACTGAGCCACCCAGGTGCCCCTCTCTTGAATTACTTTTATTGAAGTATAAGTATCAAGCAAAATACTGCCATACAGTGGTGGTCAGTAAAATTGGATGAATGGACGTGATTAAAAAAACAAAAACAATTCTGTATATTATTTTTTCCTTTCCTAACTCCCCTCCAACTGTTTTATAGATTATCCATCTGATCTACCCTGGAAGAAAAAGTGAGAATCTGACTGAGGTGTTAAAGGTTACAAGTGGAGACTTGGATAGATTTGAAAGCAAGGAATCCGTAATTTTCTCACTTGCTGAAAGGCTCTTCAAGGCTTTGGTGAATTAGGAGGAATCAGAATGTACCCATTACCCATACAATGGAGAATTTTCAGTAGTATGTTTAATGGTTAAGAAAACTATTACTTGAGTTACAGTGATTTTATCTCATCAGGTATCTTTTCGCAAACTGGCCTATATAGAAAGGAAAAACTCAATTATAAAATACTGGTGACAGAATATTGTTCATTACCAACTAGACATTTTTTATTTACCATATAAAAAGAGAAAATTAAGCATTAAAATTACATACTGATTATCTTGACTCAGTCATTCGAAAAAAAAAAAAATCCTATAGAATCCTCTTTGTAGCACAAAGTGTGAATTAATAATTTACTGCCCAGAAAATAAACCCACAGTAAAAACCATAACAAACAAAAAAAGTGATGTTTTCCGTCTCATAATCAATCGTCCTTTTGGAATCAACACCTGACTTTTAATTTTTGTCAGTATTTCAATATTCTTGGTGAATACACAAGTTATACTTTTTATGAATTACCTAAAAAGGAGAAGAAAGTAACAGGTCTGAGGATTAAAATTGGGCTTCTTAAAGAGGAAATGGCTGTATCTGTCCAATTAAAATTTGAATGAATTTGATATAATTAGAATGAAAAAGAATAATGACTCTATGTTTAAGGTAAACTAGAATAACATTTATAGAGAAGTAGCCTAATAATTTTGTATTTCTAAACTATTGAAAATGAAAGATTAAGTCATCTACACAAGAACCATCTGGAATTTCTTCTACTTCCTCATAGTGAAAGATAAATGCTACATATGTATTATGATTCAGAAGATCTACCATCTCTTCAACCTGATATTTTTTTTATAAAAACTTGAATTTGTCTTCTAGAATTTTAAAATAGCATTTTAAAAGGGAAACATATGTTTCCTATTGATGAAACTCCAGTCTCATAGAAATGCTTTGTCTTTCAAGGAGGAAAACGGTGTTCCTTGATACACTTGCAGTGCCTTTTAAAAAGTCTACCAGGGTGCATATATGTGTGCACACACATGAATATTATTCAGCTTTACAAAGTGAGATCCTGCCATTTGCAACAACATGGATGAACCTAGAAGACATTATACTTAGCGAAGTAAACCAGATGCAGAAAGAAAAAAACTGCACTCATCCACTAAAGTTGAATTTAAGACAGTGAAATACATAGAGGAAGGGAGTAGGATAGTGGTTAGTATGGGCAGGGAGATGGGGGAAGTGGGGAGATGCTGGTCAAATGGTATAAAGTTGCAGGTAAGATGATAGAATGTACAGCAGGTGACATTATTCTGGAGTAAATAATACTGTACTGAAAAGTGGAAATTTGCCAAGAGAGTTTAGGTACTCTCTTTACACACCAGAAAGGTAGCTATCTGAGGATAAGTTAGGTTAAGTAGCTTGACGATAGTAATCCTGTAACATATGTATGTATATCAAATTATCATGTTGTATATCTTGAATATATACAACTAAAAAATTTTTAAAGGTGGCCAAGAAATAATTTTGAACACAACAAAGTATATATTATTAGACTCAACAATGACAAATCCCTTGTGAATTCTCACTATAGTATCAACCAGACTATATTCTCCATCAACTGTGAACCTTTAAGTTTTAATTATTTCATGGCATCACGTATGTTAGCTGAGGGATATGTGACTGTCATTTTCCCCATAATCACCTCTGCTTCGTTGCCAAGTATTTTATTAGGGAATGGAAAAATTACTATTCCTGCAGGCCTACATTAAGAAATGCTTGTTGAAAAGATAATCCTTCTAATGGTTTGTTGGAACAATATCTGAACTAGAAGCAAGCCCAGAGTGAGCATGTAATCTACTACAGATTGTTTACCCTAAATGGTGGTAATATCACCAGGCCTGGTCATAGGACTTAAAATTTAAGCTAAATTTGCAATGAAAACCTACATTCTCAGAAGGCAGATACATAAGTACTTATTAAACTTAGGATTCTATTTGTGTTATACTCTGAGAGCAAAATCCTATCTATACCGATTTACTAATTGACGTTGTATGTTTTTCTGGGTTCTTTTACCCACACTTAGACCTTCACTAAAGAATGAAACTGAGAATTATGTTTAAGTAGTGGCTTTCTATTCATTACATTTCATGCGAAGGGATCTATCCATAGTCAGATCTTTAGTACTTACTGTTTGTTCAATTCTTATTCAACTGCTAATTATACAATGCTATTTTCTGATGATTTCATGTTTACTGTCTCTGTAGTCTGTTATCTAGTCATTTGCACTGTGACCTCCCCATTCCTTCTCAGACCATATTTATGGGACAAGAGATAAAACACTTGACTAAAGTAGTCCAAGCAGGTGCTATCTTTGGTATTGGGACTGAGAGTGACAGACAACCTGAAAGTAAAAATATGTGGCAGGCATTATAGCATATAATGTTGCGATATGCTATAGCCAAAGGCAACATGAAAAGGGAAAAACAGAAAAGACCCATCTAAAGAGGCAGGGAAGAATGAAAATAGCATCTTGATAAACTTGGAGTTTTGCTTACAGATCTTTCTTAAGACCTGGTTGACATCTTGATTTTGTTCTAAAAGCTACTACTTTGACCTTGAAATCAGCTGCCCCTATCCCTTCTGAAAGCGTGGTGCAGAGCTAAGTAGATATGAAACACTTAGGAACTTTTTCCAGGGGAGTTGAGGAACTGAAACTGGAGGAGCTCAAGAAGTCATAGTCAATGATAAAGTAGGTGATCGTCACAAGATATGGCTCTGAGTCACTGAGACATATATCAATATTTTATCCCTGTTCTAAAATGAAGTTAATGGAATTTCTCATATTGAATAATTTCACAAGTTCCTTTTATAGTATCGACTGTATGTAAATGGACTATGTTGGGCTAATTGTTAAATCAGCTTTTTGGATAAAATAAGTGTATCAGGTTTCCATCACTATTTGGTAGATTTTATATCCTGTGTCTGCAAAGAGTTAAAATTTGCCTTCCATATATATTTCCATATATTTTTTTTCAACTTAAAGTGAACAAATCACCTAGGATTCTTGTCAGAAGAGATGAAAATGAACCATCTTTTTGATATATTTTGTCTCGGAAGAAGGGACAAGGTTATTCGCTTAGGGTTTAGGTGTGGGATATTAGAAGAGAGATGGGGGACTTGAAGAATGTGGAATATTTTCTGAGGATAATTGCATAGGAATTGACAGTGTGTCAATGTAAGTATGTGTGAAGATCATTTAAGGCTTATTAAAAACTTGAATGGGTAGAGATCAGACTACCTAGCTATGTTTATTTTATGTAAAGGCAGCAAATTGCTTCTTAGTCACTAATCTGTCACTCAGGTTATTGAGTATCTCATTTTTAATACTCTGAGAAAAGTGTGTATCTTATAATATGCTGCCTGAATATTCAGTAGCTGTTTGTACAAGATCAAAATAGTAAATTTTTAAAAGGAATGCGTAAGAAATTCTTCCAAAACTCCACTCTCAGTACTTACTAAATTCACATCTAATGAATTTAACTGATAAATAAGAATGACTTTCATTTTGTCACAGAACTATAACACACAATTTTGAGGTGTGTCAAAATTGTTAAACATTCCTTAATGTATTATTTGACATTATGTAATGAAACATCAAAAGATTTTTGAAGTGTTTTTTAAAGCTTAAAAATATATACCTTATCACCAATGCCAATTAAAACAGCATTTGAAGTAAAGTCCTTTAGAAAATTGGATTAAAAAAAACCTAATGAATTACTTTTAAAAGTATATATTCATTTCATTAATTATGTCTAAACATATAACAAGCTAGGCAAAAATCAGCTAAGTGAGTCTGAATAATTTGTCACAAGTTTTTTCAATTACTGAGACATAACAATTTTTCCAATCATGCAGCTTGAAAAAAGAAAACAAAACAAAGTGATACAGGAAAAGAAAGAATCCACGACTACTTTAGTTTTCCAGTTTGGGAAGCATTTCCTCAAGTTTAGAAAGGTTCCCCTTCCCTTAACTGAATTTTTTGTTTTCCTCCCCCATGCCTCGTCTTTCTTCATCTCCTTCCTCTCCTTATTTTATTAATATTGTTTTTTAATTTGGCAAAATAAGGTAAGATTTTTATATGCCTGTGTGTATTGCAAAACAATCAACTGTGTGTTCATAATTAGGCTCATGATTATTCATAGAAATGACACACAGTTAACTTGCAGGTCAATGGATTTCACTGTAGTTTCTTCCAACCTTTCTTATGGCGCAAGGCTTACAGCTACATACAATATAAGAAAATATGTTCTTTGTCTTCCATATTTTGTAATCTGGAATAAATCTGTATACTTATTACCCATGTAATACTCCACTTAAAGCTATCACTTTTTTTTTTTTATCACTTTCTTTTTAAAGTATACATTGTGGTGGTATTTGGAATAAGAATGTAAAAGGCAAACTTAAAAAAAAAAAAAGATTTTACTTTTTCCACCCTAGAAAGGACAGATATTTGAAGGACCTGATCACTTTTTTCCTCCATTCACATTTTGATTATAAATATAATTGTAATTTTTTTGAGAATATTTTTAACCTTATAATCACTTGTCAACCATCTAGTTTTGCCAGGGACTGAGGGGATTACCTGATGTGGGACTTTGAGTTTTAATATCTGGATGGTCTCAGGCAAACTGGGACTAGTTGGTCTCCCCAGAACTGGAATGGATCAGCATCATCTATCCCAGCTCTTTCATTTTATACATGAAGTAACTGACTGGTTCTACTTCTGAAGGCTCTTGGCTGGCCCTGAGTTTCTTGATTTATGTTTCAGTGCTTCGTGAATTCACTACGTTGTAGTTCTTAGATATAGACGCTTCGGTATGTATTCTTCATAGCTCCTTCCCCCTTTTTTATGCTTGCATAAAGTTTTTACATTACTGTGGGATGAATAAAAGACTGTTTAAATGATTAAATGTTAAAGTATTGGTATATAATCAAAACTTTCATTATAAAACATAAAATATGCATATAAATCTTAAACATCCATTTGAAGGTTAAAAAATATATGTAGTCGATGCTAAATCTACCCAGGTTTCCTGAGCCTGGAAATGGAGTCTGTGGAAGAAATTTGGGCAAAATCAAGGGATTATATTATCAAGTCAAATTCTAGGAGATGAGGAGAACATATACTAGAATTGTAAGAATTCCACAGGGACAAAACACATAACATGCTTTTCAAGTGGTTACCCAGCTTACTCTTCAATATTTACATTGTTAGAAACATCATAAACCCCTAAAGTAAAATTTATATTTTGGGGTAATACATGGGGACGTTACTTTCATAAGCTGAATTTGTCTCCCTGTAGGTTTCATCCATTGGCCTTTGAAACAAATGATATTCTTTCATCTCCCCTCAGTTTGAGCTTTTGAATAGCCCAATTCACTATATTGTCATATTATCAATTTTTAACTTTATTAATCTTTAATCCTAGTTCATATAATACTTAAATTTCTTTTTTTTTCTTTTTCTTTTTTTTAAATTAACATATAATGTATTATTTGCCCCAGGGGTACAGGTCTGTGAATCATCAGGCTTACACATTTCACAGCACTCACCATAGCACATACCCTCCCCCATTTAAATTTCTTTCTTGACTCTCACATTCTCTTTGGGACACATTCTAATTTGTGTATAATACTTCTAAAATGTGGCCCACATACCTTACTTCAGATGTACTCTGATCATTATGGATACATTTTCTGTAGAACCAAAAGCCCAATGCCTTTTTCTGTTTGTTTTTTTTTTAACCACCCACATTGTGACTTATTGAACTTACTGTGTAGTAAAAAATTAAGTGTTTATTTGGGAGGACAATGTATTTGTGTCCCTTTCCTTCAGTTCTCTAAAGAAGAGGCTATCTTTCCTTCATTTTCTAAGGAATGTCTTGCCACATTAGACAGGCTTTTCTAGTCTTGTGATGGTGAATGAGAGGGGAGGCAGAAACAGGAGGTGTCAGAGGGTGGGGACAGAAGGTGCCCAAGAATACGGAGGAAGAGAAGAATAAGCATTATAGCCTTAGAGGTGTCCAGCTGTGTGTTTGGGGGAGCAAAGGTTTGCTATTCAAGCCATTGTGTTGGGTGAGGACAAGTGAGTGGGAGAAGAAAAATAAGGATATTAAAATTTTCTGAGGAGTATTGTCTATAGTATTCAGGAAATACTCTCAGTGACAGAAGTTATAATGAAATTAGCATGGACTCTCTTCTTGTGACTGGCACCACACTAGAATTAAACCAAGTGCGTCAATTTAGGAGAAGTGCATATATAGTTAAGAGATGCATGTTTTACAAAGTTGGAAATAGGTATATGTGTTACACAGAAAGATTCGGTTACTTGCCCAAAGTTCAAGTGCCTTATGATAATCTCATAGCAACGCAGTGTATGAGAGTATGAGGCCTTGATAGTTGAGAAACCATTTTCTGTGAATGATGCCCAGAGTGTAAGTCTGCTCGCATTGCCGAAAACTGGAGTCAGCCCAGGAGAAAGCTAGGGCAACCATTAATGGGGTCCTTTTCTCTTGCTAGATTTCCAATCCAGACTTGAAGAGACATTTCAGATTCTCCTGCAGGATTTTCAGAATCTTGAAACTATGTTTTAAAAAGTCAATAATGGAAGAAAAAATATCCTGACACAAAGGACTGTTTTAAGAAATAAATTATTTTATCTCTGAAAACTATCACCTCTCTCTGTCCTTTACTCTGTTTTTCAAAGCCACTGAAGTTGATAAGAACTCTAAATTACAGTTTCTACATAGAAAAAACATGAAACATATTACATATGAAATTGAGCTAAAAGCTTAAAATATACCATGTGATGTCTGAATTAGCATAATGGAAAATATTGTAACCTTTATCAATTGCTCGAGGGCACTTCTCTGAGAGGAAGAAAATTGGTAACTTGGTTTTCATCTTTAAAAATCTTTCTAAGGGGGTGCCTGGGTGGCTCAGTTGGTTAAGCAGCTGCCTTAGGCTCAGGTCATGATCCTAGGGTTGTGGGATTGAGCCCCGTGTCGGGCTCCTTGCTTAGTGGGGAGCTTGCTTCTCCCCTGCCTGCCTTTCCACCTGCTTGTGCTTGCTCTCAGTCTCTCTTTCTCGCTTGCTTGCTCTTGGTGTCAAATAAATAAATAAAATTAAAAAAAAAAAAAAACTTTCTAAGAAGTACATTTATCTCTACAGATGAGTAAAGAAGCACAAGTGATATCTGAGCTCACCTTACATTGCTGCTTAAGCCACTGACCCTTAGTTGACCAGAGGTCACAATAGGAGGGGAAATCACTGACGAAAAGATCAGGGGTCCTTGTTCTGAGTTGATGCTTGATGATTGCATATTAAATTAATATTTAAACTGAATTTACCCAAGGAACATAGTGGGGGGCAGCTGGGCTCTATTCCTAAATTCTTATTTTACATCCCACGTTTTGCAAGTTTTGCAGAATAGAATTTTTGTTTGCCATATCCTGGATTTGTTATACTGGTTGTTTACATCGATATTACACTATTTTATCTAGTCCAAGTTATTTTTACGTGACTATTGGAAAATATGGCAGAAGTAAAGCAAGGGTGTGTGTAGGGAGTTGATTTTTTAAATGGAGAGAATGGAGAAATAACAAATAGAGAGGGACTGTATTTATGCCTACTCTTCTGTTTTATGAAGGAGATGCTCATTGTCAGACCAGGAGAAATGTGAGGATTTTAATTTTCTGTGTTTATGGTTGAATCAAAGTGAAAAGGAATAATACTAAAGGTAAGGATTTTGAGAGAATCAGGTTAATAGAGGCTTCAATGCTAGAATTTCAAAAAGACTCAAAAAGTAAGTAGTAGCAAAGTTTTTCTGACAAAGGAACAGAAAATTATATTTGCCTGCATGCCTTCATGCATTAAGTTACTAACATTTACTGGGCTCCTTTTAAAAGCCAGACCTACTCGGGGCACCTGGGTGGCTCAGTGGGTTAAAGCCTCTGCCTTCGGCTCGAGTCATGATCTCAGGGTCCTGGGATCGAACCCCGCGGGCTCTCTGCTCAGCAAGGAGCCTGCTTCCCCCTCTCTCTCTGCCTGCCTCTCTGTCTACTTGTGATCTCTCCCTGTCAAATAAGTGGGTGAAATCTTTAAAGAATAAAAAAAATAAAAGCCAGACCTACTCAAACCTTAGTAATCATATAGACGAGAAAACCAAAATACCAAGAAATTAAATATAATCATATCAGATTTATTAATATATTTATAGTTAAAATTCTGTCCATTATTAAATGCTCAATTAACTATTAAACCATTTTGAGTCAAGATGTTATCTTGATTTTGGGATGGAGAAACCCAAGTTCAGAAGGCTGTCGAGTGGTCTAAAATGACCTCTTCTGTCATTTTAGAAGAGGTCATTTTAGATCTCATAGTGTCTTGATGACAATAAGGAAGACACAATCCTAGGGGAAAAAACATTTGAAGGGCAGAGGGGCCTGCGTAATAAAGAATTCGGCTGGCTTTTGTCCCTAGTTCCTGGAGGTCACCTAAATGCTTGGAATTTTCTGGGAAATGAGAGTGTCTTTGTTATATGTGGTGGCCCTGCTTAGCTAAGCATGCTAGTGAAGTGGCACACAACGTGTCCCTAGGTGGTTCATGCTAACAAGGTGACTCCTGATGGGGCCTGGCCACACTAGCAAGACCAACCATGTGATTGGAGGTTTGGGACTCTGAGTTTCATGATATTAGCCTGACCTGTGGAAATTCAACCTAGCAGCCAAAGATTCAGTCAATCATGCCTATGTAATAAAGCCCCAGTAAAAATTCTGGACCCTGAAGTACAGGTGAATTTCTTGGGTTGGCAATATTCTGTATTGTCAAACCTGGATCTGGGAGGAGGGGGACATGTCCTGACTCCACAGGAAAGAGACCATGGAACCTGTGTGTTTAAAGAATATCCCTGATCTTGGTCTGTGTATCTCTTCTTTTGTCTGGTTCTGATTTATGCCCTTCTGCTATATAAAACTATAATAATCAGTATCACACTTCCCTGAATTCTAGGAGTCATTCTAGTATCATAAATCCTGAGGGAGTAGTGGCAACTCCCCTACATCATAGCCAGCTGGTCAAAAGTATGGGTGGCTCAGGGACCTGGAACACGTGGCTGGTGTCTGAACTAAGGGCAGTATGGAGGATGGTGCCGTTAACTCGAGAAGTCTGGCTCAGCTTTGGGGAGCTAGTGTCAGAAATCATTGCAGAGGAATAAAGGTCAGTAAAGGAAACTGAACTAGAAGAGCCGATGAGTCAGGAGATGGACTGTCAGAAGACAGGTATCATGGAAAAAGGCAGAAAAGCCTATCAAAAAGGTGGCTGTGCACCAGACTTTCCATCGCTGCTCTAAGAGGCTGGTGATGAGCGTGGAATGCTCATGATGACAGGAAGTAGCATGTGATTTGTAAAATTGCATAAACCATTTAGTATAGGCTACTAACTCTTTAAAAACGTGACTGTGATCAACATTAACAGTTGCTCCCACAAAGTCAGTAAAACTCAATCCTCACGTTGTTGGTACAAGACTTTCTTTGTAAATGAGTGTCATAATCGAAAGGAAATTTCTATAATCTATTCCAGAAGACTGACATGTCCTTAACACTGAGCATGATGGACAGCAGAGGATTGTTGGGGAAAAGCAAATGAAATTTGATTGTGACCCTATCATTTGGTAGATGAATATTAATTCTGTTAGTTCAGTTGCTTGGCCAAGTTTTTCACATACGTGTAGAGAAAAAACAGTGGGGTATTTATTACTCAAGTTCTTGTTCCAAATCAAATTTGAGAGAAGCATTCATTATTTGGATTGTTACTCAGAAACTCAACAAACAGTTGGGATTTTATAGTTTTATTTTTAAATTCAAAAATAAATACTCAAAGCTTCAAAGCAATTCTGTGTTATTTCTGTGTCATCTATATTTACATCAGAAAATCTTGCTCTAGCAGTGTGTGTTCTGAAAGGAAGATACTTCAGTGGCTCTTGGTCCTTGCGTCTGCGATTTCTCTTCATCTTCACTGAACTCTGTACAAATGGATGTTCATTCAGTTCATGGTGTTGCTTGGCAGTCCAAGAATTTTATATTTAGGCCCTCAAATTGTGTCCTGCCTTTCCCCAACAGAAAAACTGTTAGATGATACACATCTAACTTAAAAGACAGAGATCTGGGCCCTTTAATTTGCTCAACATCTTTGAGTCGAAGTTTCAAGATTCTTCATGATAAAGGGAAAGTGCTTGTCACCATCAGCATGATGAAGCTATGAAATCTGAGGGGAATATTCAGTTTGGATTATTCTCAAAATAGTTTTTGAAAGAACACATTTTTATATATTGTTCTCCAATCAGTCCTCTTTTTCTATATTTAGGCTTCTTACTCAAACATGTAGTTTTTTTTTTTTTTTAAACAAGAATCAATATGTAAAGCATTGGATCTTACTAATAAAAAAATATATCCATCAGGACCCATATTTCAGCATATGCAAGGCAGTATGGGATTACTGAAGAACTTTCTATTTAGTGAGACAATACTGACAATACATTATAATTTTTTAAGGATCCATAATGTGATTCCCAACTTGAGAACTGTTAGAAATAACTGCAAAGTATATGTACACATTTGAGTTACTTAGTAATATTGTTTGATTGCCTGGTAAATTGGTGGCAGCTCACACTCCCATCTTTCTTGAATAAATGGTATCCTTACCCATTCTAATAATATTATTTGTGTACATAAATATACATAGACATATATGTCAACTAATTTATCATGCTAAGAATAATGTCTGGTACTCTTTAATTATTTGGGTTAAAATGTTTTTTCCTTGTGTTTTTTTTTCTTTTTTATATAGCTTTTTCATATTCTGTGACTGGTTAACCTGTTGGATAAGAGTAACATATAAAAATTGACATTTAAAGAAAATACATACTTCTAGAGCACCTAGGTGGCTCAGGCAGTTAAGCGTCTGCCTTCAGCTCAGGTCATGATCTCAGGGTCCTGGGATCAAGCCCTGCACTGGGCTCCCCGCTCAGTGGGGAGCCTGCTTCTCCCTGTCTCTCTTCCTGCTTGTGCTCTCTCTTTCTCTCTCTCTCTCAAATAAATAAAATCTTAAAAAAAATATGCTTACCATCAAACCCATGAGGAGCACAATTTAACTTTTAAGTCCTAGCTTGTTCAGTTCTAGAGTGATTGAGAATTAGTTTTCAAAGTTGATCTAGGGTCGCCTGCCTGGCTCACTTGGTAGAGCACATGCGTCTTGATCTCAGGGTTGTGAGTTTGAGCCCTGCATTGAGCATAGAGATGACTTCAAAAATAAATAATAGTACTTTCAATAAAAAAAGTAGAATTACATGGAAGAGGACATTAAAAAAACTTGCTAGTTAGTAGAACAATAGCTAAGTAAATATTAATAACACTTCTGAATTAGAAATAAAAGTGTGCTGAAATAACACTGGGAAACATATTCATTAAGCTAACCCTATTTTTGACTCCTAAAATATTCCTGTTTTAACTACAAGGTTATATGTGGACAATTGCAGCCATGGAGAATTAGGCTTATTGTTTATGAAAACTTTGAATAAAAAAATACTAAATCAACAGGTAAAAGACAAAATAAGCATCGTTTGTATCTGGAAAAAAAGTACCTTAAAATGATAAACTAAAAGTCCTATATTTAAAAAAAAAAGTTCTTAGAAGAGGAAAAAGAGGAAGCATCTAATTTGCTTCTAATTTGGAATATTTATTTGATACTCTGAATTGGTAGTAAGTATCCAGAAATAATTCATTTTCCATTAAATCAATTTTTCCTTCTGATGATGGATAGTACTAAATAGCATCCCCATATTCTGATTACACATTTAGCCCGCTGACTTAAGAACCAGAGCATTAAAAAAAAAAATCTTTCCTTGGCTTTTTCTCACTGGAGTTTATTATTCTCTCCTCCATTTCTTTCTTTGTACATATTTTTGTCCTTGGCCTGGTTTCCTGGCGGTCTCCTTTTCCTTGTTTTGCCTCCTTTCGCCTCATGCCCGGGGTGAGATCATAGTCCTCCTGGAGCAAATCATTAATGGTATTTAGATGGGGACTCCAGACAGAAACTTAAACTGAAAAAGTCTACGTTCTATGATTTGTTTTCCATGACGAGTGCTTTGTTGTTCCATTTTCATCATTTCAGTGATCTATGATGATAAATAGAATAATTGTGCTAAAATTACCACTTTGTACAAGTACCCTCTCTATTCAACTTCGCACCCATCTCTCTCATCAATGGCTTTTTTCCACAACTCATTGTGGGGTTCGGAGCACTACAAAACACTTAGTTAGTTTCAAGCTTAGAGACACAAAGTACGTTTGAGTCCCTAACCACCTTAAAAAAAAAAAAGTCGCACCTTCTGTACATGAGGTGGTCTTGCTTAGACTCCTGTTTTCAGTTAGGAAAAACATTTAAGAAAATTCTGTGTGAAACCCTCTGTGCAAATTACTTGTGGTGTAATCGATGTTTCATGAGGTCTGCCTCCAAAACCCCACTGAACTAGGGGGTCAGCAGACAGCACTGAAATATGTAAAGATGTTCATTGTATGGGAAATGTGCCCTACGCAGTGCCTGGAATATAGGAAAACTTGATAAATGTTAGTTCTTTATTTTCCTTTCTTCTTGTTTCCTTCATCAAAAAGCTGCTCCAGCACAAAGCAGACATTTATTGTCTCTAAACTCTCCTATATGCTATTCCTTCCTTCTGAAATGCCCATCCCCTTGCCTTCTGGTCATTGCCCTCCTCCACAGTCTCACCCTGGGTTTTTACTTGGTTAATTCTTTGTTACTCTTCAAGAGCTATATGAAAGCAGCTCCTCAAAGATGCCTCCCTGATCCCCTCCCTTAGTCTGAGTTAGGTACTCCTACCAGTTGTATCTGGTGTTTACTTTCTGGCCACCTTCTACATGCTTCATTGCTGTCCTCATGGCTTTTGTGACAGCCTCCGAGGAGTTGCTTGAGGATAGAGACTGTGTCCTTTAGTTTCTATGTCTCTATGGACATCAGATCTAACTTGTGTTTAAAAAAATTGTTGACTAAGCGGGTGGGGTGTGTATTAAGTGGAGGGCCTGAAGAGGAGAGACGACTACTCCAGAGCTATTTCTGAGTTAGAATCCATAGTATTACTTGACATAAAGCTACCCACACATATGTTCCTTGTATGTATAGATTCATTCTTTCAGACATTTGAAAATGGAAAGGTTAAATAATTTTCATTCTTGGGGAGAACACGGGCAAAGATGATATAAGTGAAAAGAACTATAAATTGAAACAATAAAAACAAAGGATAAAGATTAGCAATCTGCTTCAATGCAGCATGATTACAAGGTCTTTGGCCTTGGAAACCATCTTTCTAGCTGATCGACTCCTGCATACTTTAAACTCATGATCTCATGATACTGCTTAGCAGGATTCTTTTTTCAAAAGTGCTTTATGAATTAATTTGACATCCGCTCTCAAAGTGCAGAAGACCTGGGATCAGGGATGAATAGTGGGCCTAGTTCCAATGAGATGGGTTCTAATTTGGCCTGTAGTGCCTGGCCCTGGTGCCACGGTAGTGGTTGTGGATATTGTGCATAACTGCTTCATGAGAGAAACAGGACTGGGGCATCATGGAATTAATAAAATTAGAAATGAAAGCTCTTCACTTTCCTAACTACTAATGGTAGAAAATCAAGTACAATAAATACACTCCAAGCTTGGATGAACCTGAATTACAATTAATTAACAGATTTTAATGGCCTGCCAAAATGTGACAGCTATTCCATTGATTTACCTAATTAAGGATCATGAAAAGAAAAGGGGCTTATCTTCACTTTGAATTTCCCTTTGAATTATCAAAACTGCTCAAATGGCTGCTCAGAATGATGTTGGCCGTTTTATATGTGATGTTCAATACGTATATGTACATTCATGTGAGGCATGTCTGTTTCGTATTTTTAGTTCACTTTGGTGTGGACACTACGTACAGATGAAGAAAATGGAAGGCTAATAGACAATGATTTCAAACTGTAAATACTTCATCAAATACCCACAAAGGGTAGAATTTAATTACTCATACCTATTGATCTAAAACCTATTTGACTTACCAAATTCTTTCATTGGGTGTTGATTTCAGCATGAGGTCGTATGAAAAAGGGTGACATAATGCATTAAAAATGGCAAGAGCTGGGACACCATGCATTAGGAGTGCATGGTATTTCTCAATTCTGTGCTGTAATACTAATTCAGAGAATTAAAACAGAAGATCATTTATTTGTGGTTCTCTTTTCTATCTGGGATAGGCAGGGTCCTTGTATTTGCAAAGGGAATCTGGACGAGATGTTGCCTTGCCTGGGGAAAAGGGGTCAGAAGCTGGGCTTGGAAACATCTCTGGAGCTGTTCCTTGGTCAAGGTCACCAGAGGTTCTGTTGTTGTTTCTACTTTGTGAAGATGAGACTCACGACATGGGGAAAAATCGAGAGGTTCAAAGGCTCTTCAGACTTGACGGACAGCTATGAATGTCCGTGTCCACACCATAGGCCTTTTAGATAAGTTTCCATCCTTCCTTTTGTCCTTCATCTCTTTTTCCCTCTTTCATTTCGTCTTTCCTTTTCCTATCTTGTGCTTGGTCCCATTACTTGATGCCATTGTGATACTGTATTAAAATGCTGTATTAGAGGGAATGATAAGATGTCATAAGAGAGCATAATATTCAAGCATTTTAGAAATCGACACCTATGGATGAGTTTAAATTTTATAAAGAAAACATCATATGAAGTCAATAAAGTTTTGTTACTCTTTCAGAGGTTTAAAACTTACTTTTCCTAAAGTAAGTATTATCTCAGTGAAAGAAACAAGTCATTCATTGTGGATGTTTCTTCGTAGAGAATTGGAGTTTTGTATAATTGCAAATACCCCATTTGTTAATTTAAAGACCAGAGAAAGTATTAGCCTAGCGGTTCCAACACAATACAGAGTAGTGGTTCAACTTCCGCCTATACCCTTCAAAAGTACTTCAGTAAATGATATTGTTGACATTAAAAAAAAAAAAAATCACAGGGTGCTTTGAATCAGTGGCAGGGAGTTTTTGATGATAGATTTTCGTTCTAACACCTGATAAGTCAGTTAAAGGAAAATATAAGTGCTCCCCCATTAAAATAGAATATTGCCAATTTACAAGGACAACATGGAATTTAATGCACTTTTAAATATACTGGGTTCTTAAATTTTAAAGAGAACTTGGTAAACCATGAAAATGTGAGAACTAATATTTTTTGCTCAAAAGCAAAAAGCATGATCAACATGGATCATCTTAATTATGAATTTCTCTTTTGTGGTAAGCTTGTACAATTACACAAAAACTAAATCTCAGGAATAAAACATCATACAATGCTCAATATACTACTAGAAATACAATCCTTTCAGTGTACAAGGTTAGAGATTTCTCAAGACTCTACATAGCAACATTAGGTATCATCTAAAATATGAATATTGAGGAAATAGTCAACAGTTACATTTAAAAAAATTGTTCCTTTTGACAACTTTTTCATTTTTTTAAAAGATTTTATTTATTTCTTTGAGGGAGGGCGAGAGAGAGAAAGAGCACAGAGAGAGAGAGAGGGAGAAACAGGTTCCCTGCTGGCAGGGAGCCTGATGAGGGGCTCAATCCCAGGACCCCAAGATCATGACCTGGGCGGAAGGCAGATGCTTAGCACCCCCACTTTTCTCATTCATAAAAACTCACTTTCCTTTCTTAATCTAACAATTATCTCCATGGCCAGCATTGTTAACATGGTTCTCCTCACATTTGAAAACTGTGTATCCTAAATACTTGCAAATGAATTTTTCCCCCCAGCTACAGGGACTTCACAAAAATTGCAAATGTGTTTTGAAAATCACGCTCCATTTTCATGTTGACTGAGCAACTCAGTAGAACAAAGTTATTGGGTGGGGCTAGTGGTCACTGGGACTGCGAGGGCTGGCTCTGCCAGGGAGTGCCGGGCTATTTGATGCTCCAGGATGTCCTTGTGTCTTAGGACCACACCCTCTAGACCATCCTCCCTCAGGGAGGTGGGATGTCTCTGAGCTTAGAGCTCAGTCCCTGCCTTGACTCTTTCCCTCTCCTTTCTCCCTGGTACAGGTTTGAAGAGAATCCTGTTTAAGCCCTCCTTCCTTGTCCTTGCTGGATCTTCTGCTCCATCATGGCAAGCAGTCCAGGTCTTGGGGAATGGGGGTACTGCTTCTGCCCCTCTCTGGACATTTGGACTTAAATTTCTGAAAGCTGTCCCCCACACCAAGCCCACATAAATTACTCTGTTTTGCCTTTTTAAACTTGCTTCTGGGTGGCAAGAAGAGGGTAATAGCTCTGCTTGCACTTACTAGTGATTAAACGGAGCAGCAAATCTTCCCTTTGTCTTTCTTGTTGTTGTTCTTTGTGAGGAGAGGATTTGGTTGGCATATGAATTTGGACATGGTTTCTGATCACCACTACCTTCTCCTAGAGCACTTTGGTTAAATACCCACATCATCTGTTTATATAGCGCCAGTGGTTAGAAATGTGGTTGACTCAGATGGCTCTTCCTTTGATCTTGAGTCCATTAAAATTGATGACAGCCAGAATCATGCTTCTCTAGACTTCAAAGCAATGATAAAACAAACCCTTGGACTTAAAAGTCCTCTTGTCTCATAGGAGATAAATGTTAATATTCCCCAGTCTTGTGAGAGTACATAGAAGATAGCCCTCTTCAGTTGATCCCTAAGGAAGAGCTTGAGAAAGATCCACTGTTTCTCTTTGGAAGTTGAGTGCCAAGATCCAGAAAACCAGCCCAGGCTGGGTTTTCTTGTAATTTAGCTTGTTGACCAGTTTTACTTTAGTGAACGTATTCATTTGTGCCTGCCTGTGCTTCACACACACATAATAGGGAGTGCCTTCCATGATATACACTTAGGCCTGTCCCCTAAATACGTACATTTTTTTTTTTTAAAGATTTTATTTATTTATTTGACACAGGGAGAGAGATCACAAGTAGGCAGAGAGGAAGGCAGAGAGAGAGAGAGGGGAAAGCAGGCTCCCTGCTGAGCAGAGAGCCCGATGCAGGGCTCGATCCCAGGACCCTGAGATCATGACCCGAGCTGAAGGCAGAGGCTTTAACCCACTGAGCCACCTAGGCGCCCCTAAATACGTACATTTTATACAACAAAATTAAAGATGTTTTAGAACTATGAATATTGACAGGTAAACATGAATTTGTTTAAGACTGATCTTCTGCAAGCTAGTTTGTTTTCTTTCGATGTCTATTCATTTATTGGGGAGAGAGGAAGGGGAAAGAGAGAGAGAGAAAGAATATGCAGTAGACTCCCCGCTGAGTGCAGAGACCCAGACTACCTGATGTCATGACCCTGGGATCATGATCTGAGCCGAAGCCAAGAGCGTGATGCTCAACAGAGCCACCCAGGTGCCCCTGGAAGCTAGTTTTTGAGAAAAAATTGTCTTCTGCAAAATACCAGAAAAACCAGTTATAGCTTCCTGCTGCTGGCACTAGTCAGCTACTAGACTTGGACCATAGCTCCCACATCATGCACTAGCATTTTCCCAAGCAGGACTCCAGAGTTGCTGAACCTTGTTGCCAGCCTTGCTGCTGGAATTTAAATGCTTGGATGCCTCATCAGATGAAGGCCTTGTACTTATCCTCATATCTACTGAGCTGCCAATTAGGCCTGGAGGCAAAATTCTACCATGGCATACATGTCTTAAATGCACCCCAGCATAACAGATCTGAGAGGTGTTGGTCTTGGAGAGTCAGATGTCCGGCCACATGAGATAGCTGTGAATGTCCTCAGAGTGTGGCGGGGCAAGAGAGACGGGTGTCTCTGCTACTTACCCTGAATCCAGGAGCTTTCCCCAAGGAACCCTGCTCTAGCAGGTTAGAAATACGCCCTGCTTAGCTGATTGCCTTGTTTGTACCCCATTTATCAGATTGCTTTACGTCATTGGTGTACACAGTGTTGCTGAGACAAACATGAACACGAATCGTTTCTTGAAAATGAGGCAATTTGTGCAATTCATTCTACAAATGGCTGAGTCTCTCCCCACTCCATGATACAGAATGTACGGGGATTATTTTATAGTAATAACAGATCTTGCTTTCAGTCTTGGAGGGGAAATCAGACCTATTCCTTAATAACGATAATGAAAAATAAATGTGGTAAGAAAAAGTATAAAAGGTGCTATGAGAGTTATAGAGGGAAAAGAAATTATTTTTATTGGCAGTTCCTTGTAAGGGTTTTTGATGGCTTATAAGGATCAGTATAATTGAAGTGTTTAAAGACCAACTAAATGACATTCTACCTGGGAATGGGAAAGCGAAAAGGGAATAAAGTGGAAAATGAGTTTGGTTGGAGTGGAATGCTTAATGGAGGCGTAGTGGTAAATCGACTTTGAAAGACAAGTTGTATCAAGACCACAGAAGGGCTTGGATGCCAGGCTAAATAACTTGAATTTTATTGGAGTTACTCCCCAGGAGGATGAACCTGGCAGTGGTATGGAAAGGTTTTGGCATAAGAAGGGGTGTTTCAAAGCTGAGAGAATCTAGATGAAGGGTTCTAACTTCTCCTACCCCTTGGTTTGAATAGAAGAAAGTAAAGATATGGATGTAAAATCCACCCTATGTGGGAGGCTACAGGAAGCATTGTTTTGACATAATGGGTGAAACACGATATTACTAGGGCAAAATAGAACATAGTAATGGGCACCATCAGAGCTAATGCAACATGGTGTATTGATATACAAAATGTAACTGTGGACCTTGGTAAGCTGTCTTCACTGTCCTTAGACCACTTGAATTTGTGGTTTTGAACTATTTTTTAAAAATGTGGCTCAACAAACTTGTTTGAAATGCCTCGCCGGCCCTAATGCAAAGACATTTATTACCAAATGACATTTGCCTTTGCCATTTTACTTACTATTGTCAGTCCAATGGCCTCCAGAAAAGATTTAATATGCTTACTAAAGACAAAACCATTATTAAAGTCAGTGTAAAGGGTCAGTGGAAGTTGCTATGATTCAGAACAGTGTTTCTTTGTGTTTTGAGGTAGCCAAGACAAATATTATGAGAAATAATAAGCTTCAGTAGCAGATTGTTGGGGAAAATTTTTTGACACTGAGTGGTGTGAGAAACATAGCGTTCATTACAGAAAAGACATAGAACAAAAATGGGCACTGTTGTTAATGAGTTTGGCAGAAGGTAAATGGTTCCTCCTGCAGTTGCCTCATGTAATTTTTAACAAAAATCAGAAAAGTGAATTATAATTCTGTTAAGCCACTTATGTGGTAAATTACAGTAATCAGTCCATAAGTATTTCTCTGAAAAGATATGGTAAACGAATAAAACTTACAGATCCTAGCAGTACTTCTCAAAATGTCACCATCATTTGTGATGCTGGTTGAAAACAAGGACTTTAGTCCTACTGAATGAGCATCTCTGGAACCTTGGAAGTACACATTTTCAATATGATGCCTGGGCGCACATGTGTGTGTGTGTGTGTGCGTGCATGTGTGTGTGTGTACGCACGGGTGTATTTTGAGCACCACTGATCCTGAGAAACAATTGAATAGCTTATCTCTTAATCTCCCTGGAGTGTGTATTTTCTTAATTGAGGTTTTGACAGAAACATAAATCAGTAGTTTCCTCAAAAGTTGACATGTTTCTGAAATTGAGGAACTCTGTTTTTCACTGAGAATTGTTGATCTATATGTTTAGGGTGGCAAAACTCCCTTTGTGTTGCACAGCACTTGCCTTGTATGCTTGTGGGGGTGGGGAGCTGCCAGGGGAGGGAGCACTATTTTTCTACAACCAGCTGGTGGCTTCTGGGGGATTTCCTACCTTGAGTAACATCCTAGGCTTACCATCCAGGGATGATGTAGAAATAAATGAGTTTTGCCTCACTTCCCACCCTCGCAGATCTTTAATTAATAAAGGCATCAAAGTGGGTACATGGCTGTTTCCATCTGAAGAACATGCAACTTTGATTTCAGGGCTGTGAGTTCAAGCCCCACATTGGGTGTAGAGATACTTTTTTTTTTTTTTAAGATTTTTTTTTAAGTAATCAAAGTGAAGAAAGGACAAAATGTAACCTAGATTATTTGAAAAGATAAAAAGTTTACATCAGATATACTTGTAAGAGAAGTAATAGCAGTTGATAAAGCAGGCAACCTCGTGCACATGTTACGAATCCCTCATAAAAAATGTAGATAAATAAAGGAACAGTGACATTTGCATACAGAAGGGTTTGCTTCTAATTGTAGCCTCTCATTAGAGAATACTGCCCTACTTTCCTACCATCGGTAGCACTGTCCAACCTGGCAGATTTTTGTATAAAACCAGAGAGCGTGCAGTCTGGGCCAGATTCCCTGCTGTCTGCATTGAAAAGTTTTCCAGAATAGTTGAGAGCATTAAATCTCCCTCCCCGCCCATCCCTCCTCAACCCCCCAGCCCCCTGCTCTGGAAACCACATTATGGTATCCGAGATCAGCTTTGACTTGTTTGTGGCTAAGAAAGAACAAGATTTCATTACTCCATCCTGGATTTTATACAAGAGACATGGAGGTGCACAAAGGCTGGTATTTTCTGTTACAATTGGGGGCAATATTTAGCTTTGTTAATTTTATTTGGGTCAAGTCGATGTCTCCCATGTTCAGACACTGCTCACGATCAGTATTTCTTTGGATACAAATGTGCTAAAATTTCTGGTAAAATTGAGCTCAATTTGATCTGCTTAGTGAGTATGGATACAAAGATAGTTTGCTATTTCTTAGCAAGAGAATATGACTAACTGTTCACACTCTATGATTTAAATGAGCATAGGGCACAAGCAATCAGTACATAATAACTGATGTCATCAAAAACTTCAATGTAACACGGCTACATTCTGTTTCCCTAGGTATAACATTAAAGGATATTGTGGCAGTTGAAGATGAACGCTGAAGCTGCAGTGAGCAATTAACCCTTTTGGCATGAGTAGTACCGGGCTCAATAAATGTGATGAAATAGCATTTTTCCTTCCTAGGTTATACTCTTGTCGGGTAGCCCGGCTCTCTTACCAGTCAGTGGCAATAGCATGGAAGTCATTTTTACATTCTTCTTGGAGTGATGCTGTATTCTTTTCTTGTCCCTGAGCATGATGGGAGCTGTCATTTATTTTCTGAGGTATTAATTCTGAAGCCCTCTCGACTACTCACATCTTTTTATGTTGAGGACAGAGGTTTGAAATTCATGGACCCTGACTTAAGGCTGCACCGTATCTGTTTTAAAGTTTAAATTAACGTTGTGATCCTTTATCATCTGTTCAGTTTTTATTGTCAAGCGCACAGAAATTAAGCCTTAGATGAGACAGACAGGCAGGGTGTAAGTAGTAGAATCAGTTAACAATTTAACAAGCCCAATTTAAGATAGAATAGATTGAATTTCAAGCCAGATAGCCTGCAGCAGGCACTTGGACCAGTGGGAAAAAGCTTTTGCTTATGGCATTTTTCAGTAGTCTAAGTGATATTGCTTATGTTAACAGACTCGATTCTCCCGAGAATAAAAAAGGTCACGAAAATTGACTTTGAAGAACAAAGCCTAGAATGGTTAAGAGTCCTGGCGGACAAATTTGGAGTGAAGAGCTCAGAGCCTTCAAGTTGGACCAGGCCTGCCACCTCCTACCTGCCTGATCTTGAGGGAGGATCTTTGATTATTTACCCTTTCTAAGTTGTCATTCCTTCACTGATAAATTGAAGGTTGCAAAGAGTAAATTAGATGTTGCATGTACATTTGTAAGTAAAGGACTTGGATTCACAGTGAGGGAAAGCATGCAATTACTGGCTCACATTACCAAGTGCAGCAAGGAGAATGTGGGGCTAGTCTCATGAATCATTCGAAGTAAGGACCACCTAGATGCCCACCTGCTACCAGACCCCCTCTCTCCATCTCCTGCCCCTGCTTCTCTTTGTGTGTGTGTCTCCTGCAGTGAAGGGTACAACAGATGGAATTCCGAAGGCTCACTTTTTTAGTTTTGCTATTAAAGAGCATAAAGCTTTCTGCAGTTTCCAAATTGGAAATGACTAGAATGTTCAATTTACTCGGGCCTACCCATTTTCTTTACTATTGTATGTGTCTTAGTAGAGTGGATACATAATGTTAAAATAGTAATTCAGTATCTCTATATGTTATGCTGTGCTTACCACAAGTATAACTACCATTTGTCACCATTTACTGTATTTCCTATACTATTATCTTTTATTCCTATAACTTACTTAGTCCATAAGTGGAAGCCTCCATCTCCCATTCCCCTTCACCCATTTTGCCCATCCCTCTACCTCACTTCCTCCTGGCAACCATCAGTTGGTTCTCTATTTATAGGTCAGGTTCTGCTTTTGGTTTGTTTATTCTTTTTTTTTTTTTTTGGATTAGACATAGAATGAAATGACACATTATTTGTCTTTCTGAGTCTTAATTCATTTAGCACAATATCCTCTAAGTCCATCCATGTTGTCACAAATGGTACACTCTCATCCTTTTTATGGCTGTATATTATTCTATCGCATGTATCTATGTGTGTATACATATCTATACACACAAACACATGTGTCTGTATCTATACACGCCACGTCTTCTCTATTCATTTAACTATTGATGGACGCTTAGTGAAGCAACCTGTCTTTGCCATTAGAAATAATACTGCAATAAATAGAGGGGTGTGTGTATCTTTTCAAATCCGTATTTTTGTTTTCTTTGGGTAAATACCTAGCAATGGAAAAACCAGATCATACGGTAGTTCAATTTTTAATTTTTTGAGGAAAATACTTAAAAATACTGTTCTCCACAGTGGCTATACCAATTTGCATTCCCACCAACCCAGTGTGAGTTCCTTTCTCTTCACATTCTCACGGACACTTGTTACTTCTTTCCCTTTGGCCGACTCGTTTTCTTTGTGTGTGTGGGAAGGTACACTATCAAGCTTGGCCCAACCTGGCTCAATAACTGGGCCTTTCTCTAGGATCGCAAGAGTTCTAGGACTGGCAGGCCAACCACAAACACACAATTAGAAAACCATTTTCCAAAAAAACTGTCGGGGAGGGCTTGACCTGAAGTTGGGTGGAAATGACCCGGTGCTGACTGGTACAGAAGGTGAAGGGCTAGTGCCTGGCCTGTGGGAAGCACTCCATCCGTGAGGGGCTTACTTTGTAGCTTCGCTGTCACTGTTGTTAGTAGTAGAATTGTTTTCCTGTCCTTTCTCAAATGTATTTAGTGTTGTTTCAGCCATAGCCTTCTGATCCAAGGAAAATTGATTGCTAACAACTGGTAGAACTGCCAAGTAGGTAAAACGTCTTCAAATTCCCTTTTTTTTTTTGCCAAGGGTCACTCACCTGGGCCTGGCTTCCTTATAGTATCTCAGACTTCAAAATTACTTCTCCCACTGTCAGAGTTAATAAAACCACTCTTATTTATTTTATTTATTTGAGATTTTATTTCTTTATTTGAGAGGACAACATGAGCAGGGGGAGGGGCAGAGGGAGAAGGAGAAGCAGATTTCCCCTAAGCAGAGAGCAGGGACTCAATCCCAGGGACTCTGGGATCATGAACCGAGCTGAAGGCAGACACTTAACCAACTGAGGCACCCAGGTGCCCCAAAACCACTCATATTTAAATATGATTGATCCCACTTGCCCTCAATAAGATAATTTTCTACTCAAAAGAGTAGTCGATGAATCTTGATGAATCTTTGACTGAGGGTATATTTCTGAACTTGAAAGGTCAACAGTGGGCATGGCGCTTGTACGTGTCTTTTGCCTATATGACCCTCTGCCTCCTCCCCACAAATTTTACTGGTGGACATGTTCATAGCCCACATTTTGGCCTTTGTTCCCCCAAACCTCCTTTCACCATACCCTCAGAGGAGATCAGTAATTTAACTCATTTTATGAAAGATAAGCATACAGTGACACAGGAAATACCTCTTTCCAGGAGCCTTAAAGAGAAGTCATACAGAAATAATGTATATTAAATCCAAACTGCCTATGTATAAGGTGGTAATAGAGATGAATTTCCAAACGTCATGGGGGAAATGGAAACAAAAGCAAATCCTGTCTTTCCCCAGAGATGTTTGCATACTCTGTTGTAGGTACTCCCACACTTGAGGGGATACAAAGAGTTGGTAGCTGTGGATTCATCCTCAAGGAGATAATCTTAAGAGAGGAAGACGAAATACTGCATAGACAAAGCCAGAGAACACGGGAAAAGAGGGAGAATACAGTGAGGGAAGGCTTTATTTGAGAAAATGTCAGCTATGAACCAATTGTGAAGACTAGGATATTTGTCATAGCTAAGAAAAATCCAAAACAAGCTCCTTTATATATTGAAAATTCAACAAATGAACATTGGACTTCTGTGCTAGGTAACTTTTTTTTTTTTTTTTTTTTTTTTACCTATACGGTTTGCCAGGAGGTGTTTTCCTTTCTCAAACTTATCAGTACTTCTCCACTGCTTTAAAATTTCTCCATGCTACTAACTTACTAACTTCAAGTAAGCTAAGTCACTGATCCCTAGGAAAGATATATCTACTAAAATCTCAGAAGGTTACTTAAAGCAAGATACTCATTTGAAGGCACTATCTCATAGACTCCTAAAGGCTGCTGAGAGCACTATAAATATATCTTGCAGAACTAGCAAAACCTGCTTGCAGGTCAAAAGCTATACTAAACTTGTATTACTTTCAACTGAAGATTAGATTATTGAACAACCCCTAACCTCTAGGCTCCTAGGTGTGGCTGGAGATAAAATTGAACCCACAAGAAAATCTGCAAGATAATGGACTCTCTCTAAGTTGAACAAGAGTATTTATCAAGTGCTCTTTTTAATGAAATCACCACTGTGTTAGGTCTAGAGAAGATCAGCCTTGACAAGGGAAGGTTTGAGGCCCCAGAGAACAACGGCAGCCAAGCCTTATTTCCATGAAATTTTCTTTGTCTGCAGTGCTTGGCCGGGTCCTATGTCTAGAACATTTGGATACAGCTGTCTCCTGTTTACTTGGTTGTTTTTGAGTTGTGTTCTTCTGGTCGTTTTCTTTGATAGGTGTTAATTTTTCTGCCTAAAGAGAGACCATAAGATAACCATTTAGGAATGTAGCAAAGAAATACCATTCTTTATCTCAGGAAACTTGATGCTTTGAAAAAGATTTAAATGGACTCACTTGTGCATTCATGATGAGGGACAGAGTAGGGAGGTTGTCAGTGTTGAAGAATGAAGACAGAATCCTTTTCCTTCCACATGGTTATGGCCATCAAATTTGTAATCCTTGGTGTTTGTATAGAACTCTACATTTTTGAATCACTTTCATAAATACTCTTATTTGATCCCATTTCTATTTGATGTCTTCCTCTTTTTTCTTTTTTTCTTAGGAAGGAAAGGGAGGAAGTAGTAGAACATGGATTAAATAACAATAAAAAAAAAAGTGCTTTGTAGTTTCTTTGACAGAAATTGTTCCAGACACAAGGACAGTGGATTTGCCTCAGAAGACTCTGCTGCAGTCCAGCATCAAAGACTTTAATAACTCACACCAAAAAATAATTTGATTCAGCTGTTCGCTGCTATCAAATGAATATATTAGAGGTTGATATGATGGATTCAGTTTATTGAAGACTTCCTGCAAGGCTCTGTAAAGTACATTCATATTCCATTTGCAAAATTTCCTGAACAGAAACATGTTTATGGGTAACGTGTTCTAGTTGATGTCCTCCAAGCCAACATTATAACTTTTGAATTTATGTGGTTTTTATAGAGGGGCTCAGGAATTGAACATACAGCTTTGTTTTTTTCCTCCTACAGTTTGCGAAAGAGTCCTAATTGTGATGGTGAACTTGGTGTAGGTAATGTGCTCTTTACAGTGAGGAAATGGAACAGGGATCAGCATTCCAAAGTGTTGCTGATGAGAAAATTAGTTGATTTGCTTACAACTGCATATGATGGTAGATAAAAGAAGGAAAAGAGATTTCTAGGTATATTGACTTAATCGGTTTTTATTGACTTAATGGTCTTTTCTTCAACTTTAGAATGCAGATGGATTTGGAAAGACATACTGTATTTGAACATAAATGGCAGGGCACAGCAGAACAAAGCTTGAATGCACAAAGAAGAAAAGTGAGCTTCCAGCTGTGTCATTTTAATGAAATAATTAAACTTTTCGTATCTTGCTTTCCTTATATGCAAAATAAGGGCACTTTCATGCTAAAAAATTTTTAGCGGCTCTTATCTTTTTTATTGATAAGTCCCAAGTACAGAAAGGCCAATCTTAGAATAAGAGGAAAAGCTTTAGAGGCAATGATCCTGGACTGAATTAAGAAGAGATGAGTGTGGGGGATGGGAGTATGGGTAGGGGTAAGCTGATACAAAAACCTGTGCAGAAAGGGCTCTTAATAGGTGGATGTTGAAGATTCCATGGTTAATAACTTGCTTGACTGTATGCCATATTGAATCTGTAGACAGAATGAAATAAAGATGGATTTATCTGTGTTTGCATTATACTAATGCCAACACAGTTTGTTGAAGATTAATATCATTACGATAGACATCTAATGTGTATGACTATATATAATGATGTGTAAAGTTCTTTCTCCCTCCTTCTCCCATTAGGTTTGGTTAATAATAATAATGAATATATACATATAATCATTGTATGTATATAGATCATTGTATGTATATACATACAATATACATATAAATGTCATTTTGATAATGATATATCATCATTGTATTACCAAATGAACCAAATTATACTGGTGGCAAAGCTTGTTTTCCTAGCTGTCATTTGGATTTCATTCTGAAACAAACAAACATAAACAAACTAACAAAAACAAAATCCTCAGGTACCAAAAAGAAAAAAAAATATAGAGCATAAGATATGAGATTCATGAAATGGACATCGCATGCTAATGTCTGTAACAAATATAGTGTTAAAAATATGTGACAGCAAATGAATGTTCCTTTTTAAACATTTTAGATTGTTGACAATTGGAAATAGTAATTGCCTAAATGTTTTTCTCTTAATAAATACTCTGGCCAAGGTTTTCTGAAATGTAGATGTGATTCATTCTTGGGGATCAGTTTTCTTACTATTCATTTTGTATATAGGACTACGGTACCATGTTGATCTCCATCAGTAGAACTTAAATTAGAAGACCGTCTATGCAATATGACCAGTGGGCTAATTGGAGATGTGTGTGGTTTAGGGCTGCAAGTATAAAGGTTGTTCTTGCATTTGTCAGGAGTTACATGATCAGAACATTGTAGAAGAACCTGAAAATACAGATGCACATAATTTTATTTTATTTTTAAAAAAGATTTTATATATTTATTTGAGAGAGAGAAAGAGCACAAGCTGGGGGTTGAGGAATAAGGAACAGAGGGAGTGGGAGAAGCAGACTCCCTGCTAAGCAGAGAGCCCAATGTGGGGCTCCCTCCCAGGACCCTGAGATCATGACCTGAGCCAAAGGCAGACGCTTAAATGACTGAGTCACGCAGGTGCCCAAATTTTAAATGAAGGTATATTTAACACAAGATAAAAATGTAAGACACCATAAGTTATACATACTTACATCTGAATTTAGTTTGGGGATCCAATCAAAATGCTTTCTCCAAACTTTGAGTTCATAGCAGGTTTGTTTGCCTTCAAATTTTCTGAACAAAGAGTCCTCAATACATACAGAATGTAGGACTATAGGAATATTGGAAAATATGTAGAATATAGAAAAGGGAGAGAATAGAGTCTACATATACATATACTCAGAGGTACAATATTTAGTATATAAAGATGTAGAGAATATTCTTGTAAACTAGCTATCCATTATGTGACTGTTGGACACCAGGGGAGATTTCTTAATTAAAAAAAAAAAAAGGCAAACTCAGAGTGAAAAGCTAAGACAGTAATTTGCTGTGCTTGGAGTTGAGTGCTGGTATTGAGAAGCATGGTTAAGTCTATCAATTGAGTTGTCTCATACACCCTGAAGAACTTAGATTAAAAGTGGCATTGTATCTGCACACAAATCAAAATGTTATTTTTCAAGATGAATATTCCACTTGTGAAAGAGAAAAAGATAATGCCTTTTTTTTTTTTGAGAAAAAAATAGCTTAAAATGTAGGTCATCATACTCCCTCCTTTCTCCACCAAAGCTATGTCCAGACAGAAAAGCAGGAGATGTCTTGCAAGGCAAATCTTTTTTTTTTTTTAATTTTTTTTAAAGATTTTATTTATTTATTTAACAGAGGGAGATCACAAGTAGGCAGAGAGGCAGGCAGAGAGAGAGGGGGAAGCAGGCTCCCTGCTGAGCAGAGAGCCCGATGTGGGGCTCGATCCCAGCACCCTGAGATCATGACCTGAGCCAAAGGCAGAGGCTTAACCCACTGAGCCACCCAGGCACCCCTTGCAAGGCAAATCTAAATGATTCAGAGAAATAAACAAATGGTCAAACCCCCAATTAGTAGATGAAAAAAAGTTCTGTGAATATTGATTTCCAAATTTGCGTGTCACATACATTTCTCTTGCTTTGGCTAATTCTGTCCAGAATTTAATTCATGTAACATAGGTGTACAGATAAGTAATACTACATTTTATATTTCTAAAAGAGGCAATAATTTCCAAAGCTGGTATTTATTGGTCGTGCAAAATATATCAATTCTCTGGCACCAGATACACAGCTATCTAAATTTTATGTTAAGCAAAATGGAATCCTATTTAATTTACCATGTCTTCTCCTTTCTGCAAAAGTTTTTCCAGTTAAGTGCCCCTTGCAGATTTTTATATTAAATTTTAATTTGGAAAGATATCATTTTACCAAAATAATCAGAAAACACTATATTAAAACTATTATTTCTTACATAACAAGTCAGTGAAAATATTAAAAGTCTGAAAACAGCTTTTTTTTTTTTTAAAGTAGGCTTCATGCCCAGCACAGAGCACAACATGGGACATGAACTCGCGACCCTGAGCTTAAGACCTGAATTGAGATCAAAAGTCCGATCTTAACTGACTAAGCCACCCAGGTGCTTCAGTCTAACGACAAGTTTTGAGTGTCTGGAGCAAAAGCAATTCTCATCCACTTTAGGTAGAAAGCTGAATGGATTACCTGTGGAGTAAAATTAGACCATATTTACCAAAGTTGAGGACAAACACACTCAGTGGCCCAACCTATACCATTTATGGGCTCTAGAGAAACATTGATAAAAGAAGATTGAAGATGAATATGAGCTTTTATAGCACCATTTATTTTGATGGTAAATATCGGAACCAACCTAGATATAGATATGTATGTTCACACACACACACACACACACACACACACGAATATCATTTAGTAGTGAAAATGAATGAATCACAGCTATATAAATTACTATAAACGACCCTAAGAAGCACAATTTTGAAATGAAAAATTAAAGAAGCTGTAAAAGAATACAAGTGATAGGACATTCATATAAGCTAAAAGGTGCGAAAGAATGCAGTTTTTTTTAGTGTTACATAAGTGTTACAAATGCATGGGAATTATAAATCATAATTGCATAATAGCAGCTAGCGGTAGGATGGGGACATTAAAAGAGTCAGACTCGTGGAAGTGTTTCCACAGGCTTTGAAGCATTTTGGCAGTATTACATTGCTTAAGCACAGCTGTGGGTACATGAGAACTTACCGCTTTTTAAAATATGTTTTTTATATATTCTAAAAACTAATTGTTTTAAGAAATTGAAAAGAGTTTTACTATTACATGCTGGAATACCCAACTTTTGCATCAACATGGATGGGACTGGAGGAGATTATGCTGAGTGAAATAAGTCAAGCAGAGAAAGTCAATTATCATATGGTTTCACTTATTTGTGGGACATAAGGAATAACATGGAGGACATTAGGAGAAGGGAGGGAAAGATGAAGGGGGGGAAATCAGAACAGGAGACGAACTGTGAGAGACTATGGACTCTGGGAAACAGAGGGTTTCAGAGGGGGAAGGGAGTGGGGGAATGGGTGAGCCTGGTGGTGGGTATTGAGGAGGGCACGGATTGCATGGACCACTGGGTGTTACATGCAAACAGTGGATCATGGAATAGTACATCAAAATCTAATGATGTATTATATGGTGACTAATATAACATAACAACAACAAAAAAGAAATTGAAAAGAACGATATATATAAAAGATTGCAGTCAGTATATGTAAATGGTTTTCTTTAGAGGTTAGTGACTATATTAAATAAACTTCTAACACTATTTTTAAAAAATGGGGGGTGGTGAGGAGGGAAGGGGGCACAAAAATGAATAGAAGATACCCTAAATTGCTGATACAGTTTCTTTCAGGAAAGAGAGTCAGGGGTTTATGGTAATGTAAACTGATTCTCCTGTACTGTTTGCTAGAATTCTGAATTATGTAATTATTTTACTATTGTAAAATACATTCCCGTATCCTATAAATCAATGACAAGTGGATAAAGGGAAGATAGACCCTTTGCTATCTGGAATACATTTCTTTTTCTCAGACATTCCTGACCTTTTGAATCAAGAGTCAGATAAAACAGTTCTAGAAATAAATTTTCTTTTAAGGAGATGTACAATTTCATATATGATTTTTTTAAATTAAAAGCTTCTTTTGGTATGATGAATAAAACATTTTGAAATGAAGGACTAATTTTAAGCCTTTACTACATTTTAGAAAATCTGTAGTCTTTGGATTACCTTCAATTATCATAAAGTGAGCATTTCCTTGATCTTTGCATTGATGAGATTTGAGTCACAAAGTGCCACTATATTTTCTTAAAAAAACAGAAATGGCTATTGACACTCTTTATATTGATTTATTGTATTTAATTTTGAAATACCCACACTGCTGTCCAAATCATGTAAGTAGAATCAAGAATATAAATAGAAGGTGCCGGGGCGCCTGGGTGGCTCAGTGGGTTAAAGCCTCTGCCTTCGGCTTGGGTCATGATCTCAGAGTCCTGGGATCGAGCCCCGTATCGGGCTCTCTGCTCGGCAGGGAGCCTGCTTCCCTCTTTCTCTGCCTGCTTGTGATCTCTCTCTCTGTCAAATAAATACATAAAAAATCTTTAAAAAAAATAAAAAATAATAAATAAATAAATAGATAGATAGATAGATAGATAGATAGATAGATAGATAGATAGATAGAAGGTGCCTGGGTGGCTCAGTCATTAAGCGTCTGCTTTCTGCTCAGGTCATGATCCCAGGGTTTTGGGATCGAGCCCCACATCTGGCTCCCTCCTCAGCAGGAAGTACTTCTCTGTCTCTCCCACTCCCTCTGCTTGTGTTCCCTCTCTCGTTGTTTCTCTGTTTCTGTGTCAAATAAATAAATAAAATCTTAAAAAAAAAAAGAATATAGAGTAGTGTGTTACTTATTGTTAAAACAAGGTGCATTTTTAAATATATTTAAAAATATATTTATTAGAGTGTGAGCGTGCATGGGCGGGGGTGGGAAAGAGGCAAAGGGAGAGGGAGAGAGAGTCTCCAGTAGACTCCATGCTGAGCACAGAGCTCAACATGAGGCTCCATCTCACGACCCTGAGATCACAACCTGAGCCAAAATCAAGCATTGGCCGCTGAACCGACTGGGCCACCCAAGCACTCCAAGTTGCTTTTTAAAAGCATGATTTAACTTAAGTCCTGTTTTCAGTGAAAATAATCCCAAAACAGGACGTTTTCAGAATTTTACAAGTCACATTTTCAGATAATCATGTTTTTATTTTATTTTATTTTTTAATAAAGATTTTATTTATTTATCTGACAGCGACACAGCAAGAGAGGGAACACAAGCAGGGGGAGTGGGAGATGGAGAAGCAGGCTTTCTGCTGAGCAGGGAGCCCAATGTGGGGCTCGATCCCAGGACCCTGGGATCATAACCTGAGCTGAAGGCAGACGCTTAACGACAGCCACCCAGGCGCCCCTCAGGTAATCATGTTTTGAATTCAAGATGTATTTTACAGCAGGTGAAGTGATAAGATTTGGAATGTTTTCCTACCTACATTTTTGGAAAAAAAATATGAAAACCGTATGTCAAACTAGATGGGTATTATAACCTGTCTCTTGAGCTTCAGAAGCATATACTCACCTAAGTCACTGCTGCCCAATGAGCAGTAACAAACCTAAGCCTAAAAGGTTAGTAAAGTTCTTGTAGGTCCATGGACTACACAGACTTGGGAAACTGAGCAAAGCAAGGGAAAGCTAATCCACAGCTCCTTTCTTTCCTTAGGTTCTGTTGGGGTCTAGTGAGGACTATGGGGAAGGGTGACTAGTGCTCTTCAAACCATTCTTTAAGTAATCTCTACACCCAACATGGGGCTTGAACTCACAACCCTGAGGTCAAGAGTCATATGCTCCACCCACTGAGCCAGCTAGGCGCCCCTCTTCAAACCATTCTTGATTGTTCTTCAATTCCTTATCCAGTTCATATGCCCACTGTAGGGAACATCCCTCCCATCCACGTGTGTTTTAAGCCCATTTAGGGCCCTGGAGATAGCCCTTTCCAAAGTGCCTGAGTCCCTGCTCTTAGAAAATCAATAGCAGGGAAAGATTGCAATCATGGTTAAACAAAATCTGCTTTTCTGTGTTACAGGAGAACGGAGGGCAGATCTTTTTTCTGGAAATGAGATAGAATTCAGTATTAGTTCTGCCTCCACTATGCCTATTTTTAGTTACAGTATAACACTGAACAACTTCACTTAAATGTCTGAAACAACTCAATGATATTATGCACCAATTTAAACTACCCTTCTTCCTCTCCAAACAAGTATTTAAGTTTTGTTTCCTCTTCTGGAATGGTCTAGCCTATTGGCCTAAGCCATTGTCTTTGACTAGGGTGAGCATTACTTTTAACTTTTGTTCTTTCTCTGTCCATATGCTGTCAATTACATCTTCTCTCTGAATCCATATGCTGTCTTCTAAATATCTCTCTAGTCCATCCAACCCACTGCACGGCTCTCGTTCAGGGTACCGACATTCTTCACTGGCACTGATGCAACCACCTCATCATTCATTTCCTTGCTTAGAGTCTTGTTTCTCTGACCCAAGCTCTACTTCACAGATTTTGCCCCCCACCCCCAAATTCGAAGATGTAATGCCTTTACTTAAAACCCGAAAGCTCTTATGATGAAACCTAAACTCTTTAACATGGTTTAGAAGGCTCTGGATATTTTTGTCTGACTCCTCATTCCTTACTTCCCAATTATCTGTCCAAATCTGACTCAACATTCAAGTGCCGATTTTCCAGTGATACAGTTGCTCACCCTGAAACAGGCCTTGGGACTCCTTTGTCTATTCCAGGAATGTCGTTTGCTCTCCTCTGATACTACTCGTCAAATTTCTGATGCCCAAAAGTCTATGACAGTGGGGACCGTGCTGGTGCCTTGTTCATGAATGTATCCCAGGTATACGAGGTAGATGGTCAATAAATGTTAGCTAAAATAATAAAGGAATGATTTGGCACAGTTACTTGTGCAGTCCTCTGTTGCCAAAATCTCCTCAGTGAACCTTACTATAATCTATTCATGCTGAATTTATTTTTAGTTTTCCAAAATCATGTCCTCTCTTGTCTCTGTCTCTTCATGCTTGCTTTCCTCTTACCAGGGGGCCTTGAATTCTGCCTGTTCCTAGAATGTCTATTCTTTCCTTACTCTGGCGCCTATCAAACTGTATGGTAAGTTCTAATACATAAGTCTCCACCTTTCACAAGTTTGTCCTCTATGTGCAGAGGAACTGTGTTTTTTCTTGTTAGGTCTCCATCATCTAGCAGAGTACCAACCTATATAGGGTGCCTCATTGACATTTTTCACTGCAATAAATGAAAGGAGGAGGAAATGAATTCATATATATGGAAAACATTGGAGGGAATGCCTATGAGATTAAAAAGTATAATGAAAAATATCTACAATAGGGTGAAAATAATGAAAGATCCAATGAGGAAAAATCTGGAAGGAAGTTGTAAAATGTCAACATGACTGGGTGTTAAGTGATAGAACTGGACTCCCTCCCCGCTGCCCCCCGCCTGTATTCCTAAAGTGTATTTAATGGACATCATGAGTTTTATAATATATCAAAATATTTTGAAAACTTGAAAAAAAAACACAACATGAATATCACTGGGGAGCGCACCTCTATCTTTTGAATGCGTCAATGGTTTCTATGAAAGTACACATATTTATAATCAGCTTTGTGCTCCTCGTTAAAAAAGAGGACATCCTGGAGTTAGGTGGCAACACATGATGGAAAATCAAATTCTCCATTTGGATACTGGAATTTCATTTTTCTTTTTCTGCTAGGTGCATGCATTTAAGAAGATTATATCTGTTCTTCACTTGTGTGAACAGGCAGAGTTAGACAACAAACAAGCCCTTTGTCAAACAGTAAGGTGTAAACACACGATATTGCACAAGAGGAGCGGACTCCCCTTCGGGGTGATCCATAGACTTAATGAAGGGCACGTGCAAACTCGGCTCGGAGCTGGACAAGTCTGTACAGTTCCTGGTATCTGAAACTGACTTAAGCTATCTTTGTAGAACTTTGATAGTTACTTGCCTGTAGGTTCTTTTAAGAACAATCTGAAAGTATGACTTACCTACTCATGTACAATCCACCAAAACCTTGACATCACAAGAGCTACTAGGTTGTCCTCTTTTATCCTTGCGTGGGTATGCCACAGGTCAGAGTGACCTTATCTGCTCAGGAACACAGATAATGTCAAAGAGATAGGAAGATCCAGATGAAAGTTTGCCAGGCTGGTAATACGATATGTCTGCTTCCTAGGGCAGTGAAATATTTTATAAATAGGGTTATAAGTATATCAACTAGTATGTAAGTTCTTACATACTTGGGATCTGAGATAGACAAAATTAAATGCAAGGTTTGGTACCTTGTTCTCTTGGGTTTTTATAATGCAGTACAAATGACTGGCCAAGATCCAGATCTGTCTCTTTTTCTGTACTGTATCTGGGGCTGGATTGAGTTGGTTAAGCAAGAGGCAAATAAAACATCGTTCTCTTTTAAAAGTTAGCATTCAGAATGACAAACAGTCATCACTGTTTATTTACAAACATGAAGTGCTACTTGCCAAAAAGGGCAGTTTTTAACTACTTTAAATATTTAAAATGAATTCCTTATCCAGTAAAGGAATGCTGAAATTTAAGTGAATGTGGCATTTTAAGCATGTATATTGCTGCTTTTATGATTTAGTCTTTAGATAGAATGTTGGTCATAATAGGAAAAAAAAAACACCTTGGAATTTAATTAGAGAAAGTAATCGAGTTCTATTCCTCACCACAATTTGACCTTGGACGAGTAACTTGATGCAGATTTTGTTGTTTTCACCTTTACAATGGAAATGAAACCTGTTCTCTCCACCTTAAAGGATGGATGTAAGGACAAGTGAATTAATGTAGGAGAAAGTGCTTGGCAAATAGTTAAACACCGTATAAATTTCAAGGCAGACATGATGTTAGTTATATAAACAACAACTTGTTTTGTCTTTTTCATCTGGATTTGTTTGCTTTGTCAGGTTGATCTGGTCCAAGCCATAATTAACCTAGATCTTGAAAAGAAAATTGGACGTGGAATAAGAATCCTAAAACATGAGTGCAGATGTACTGCAAGACTTTAGTGGTCAGAAATACTTGACGGCTGGGTAGTTCCAAGACATCTTGATGCCCTCTTCTTGGACATTGCCAGAAACGGGTTGTCTTAGATTCCTCCTTCACCCCCCATCTTTGTGGGGAATAAGATGAAAGGCATATTAAGATATTTTATTTTGGAATTTATGTGTATCTATATCTAGATATCAAATAGCTTTATAAAAATAGCTTGCATCTTTTAGTGTTTTACATGTTTTTGAAAGATAGGTGGATAGGTAGACCTTGAACCTTCAGCATATCCTATATGTATGTAGATGTTACATTCTTCTTACCAATAAGAAAACCCAGATACACGTTAACAAAACAACTTCTCTAAGATCACAAATGAGTTGTTTGTTGAGTAAGGATGAAGGGAGATTAGAATTGAAAGAAATAGAAGTATTTCTTATTCCATGTAATACTACAGTTCTATGATGTCGCTTTATTTTCACACACTTCTACTGTAGCTGTGCCATCTACCTGCCTTCTCGAAGGCCGACTTACCCATAGCTCCAACATTACCTCTTCAGAGAAACATTCTCTCATGCACGTGGGTGCCCCTCCGACATACACTCCTAACAAAGCATCGATCATGTTCTGTTGTTTATTGGATTTCTTCTGCTTCACCAACCGGACAGGTGAAGGTCTTGATCATTCACAGAACGAAATGTCTAGTGGATAAACGAATGTACTTTTTTATTTTATGAGAATCAATGGAGATATAGCTGATTCTCAAGACCTACTAGAGTTTTTACTAAATCATACCTTGTTGGCTTTTCTTAGAGCTCAGATTCTGCATCCTTTTCCCAACATCATGGCATGCTTATTCTCAAATTTCTACATACTCATTATTGTCTCCAGTAAAAATCTTAACATGGACAGGAGGTATTTTAAAGAAGATTTAGCCTGAGTGTCTGTATTTTACCTTTACTCTTGTTATTTAGACTGATTCTCAATTTATAATTCAGTAGGATTTTTCTTCCTGAAGTTCAACCCCCAATTTTGATTTTTACACCAAAATCCTCACCTCAGTTTCCCTGTGCTAGAGTCTTGGTCTTGGTATGCCAGTATCCTCTCACTGTACTCTCTCTGATCAACTTGTTTTCCAGCTTCTGAACTTTTTTCTTTTAGTATTATAAAATCTTTCAAGGTATGTCTCCACTTTGAAAAAATAATTTTTCTTACTTACTCAAGCCTGGTGGACGTGGGATTTGCTTCCTAAGAAAAGATTTTTCTTAATGCTGATTGCTTTCCTTCCTGTATGTATTTTAAAATCTAATCTATACATGGATTTTCTGTCACCAACTTTTGCTTGCTTGTTCACATATGCTTTCTAATGGGTATTGAACTTCTAGAATATATCCTGTTACGTTGCTCACATTAACTTCTTGCCTGGACTATCTTTGGTCGATGGATGCAAATAAGTAAACTAATCTTAAATGTCAAAACTCAAACTTCACCTTCCCAGGAATATTCCACAACTCACCCACCCGCTGACTCTTCACTTTCCTTTTTTCTCATGAACCTCATTATTCTACCTAGATGCTTCAGCCTACTTGCTCTACATTCCCAGCGCACCCCTTTCCCCTGACAACCATAATATGTTCATATACAGCTGTACATCCAGAATAACTAACCCATGAATGACAACGAGAAATAACAAAAACGAAGGGCAACTTTTTTCCTCAGTCTCCTTCATTTATAGGTAAATGTGATTTCACCAGAGTCTCCCCAAACGTCAGAACTGATAATAAGACTGGTCTGGATGATTTAGGTCAACTGCATGTGAATGTATCTCTTGTAATTACTCAAATAAGGTAACTGTTAGATGAAAGTATGATCAGAAAATAATATGACAGCTTGGCTTACCGGATTCAAAGAAATAATGTTGATATGGCATTAAAATAAAATTAACTTATAAAAAATATTAGTGTTCATATATGTTCTGTAGCTACATTGATGAAACAAGTGATTTAATATATAATTTATCAATCACAAAATGTTTAAATATATATGTAAATACCCCTTTTGAGTGACCGGAGAAAAAGAAAATGTTAATTCGTTATTAACTTTAATTTACATGTCAATTAAATTTTTTTTCTGTGTAGAATGCAACTTTATTTTAATTTCTTTAAAATTCAATTACCCAAAGTATAGTACATCTTTAGTTTTTGATATTATGTCCAATGATTGATTAGTTGTGTATAACACCATGTTCCTCACATCATGTGCCCTCCTTATACATTTTTTTTTTTTTAATTTGGTAAGCTTTCCATCTCTTTTACCTTTTTACCTAAAGCTAACTTATTTTCCCCTGGGAAGTTCAGAATTCTGACATATAAATTGCAAATTCATTCTGCGGAATTATTGTAATTTAATTTGCCTCCCAAGGGCCAAGTGATTGGTTTTTTGCTAGGATAAATCATGAGGTGATGCAGAAAAACATGACTGTGACTTTTTTGGGGGTGATCCAATTAAATGACAAAACAATGGAAAGAGGCTCCCTTCTATATCATGGACTTTAACTGGCCTTTGTTGTCATCCTCGTTCACAAGAATATTTTCCCTTACTAAGTGAAATGGGATAGAAGTAAACATATGATTATGCAAAATGATAGGTCTGTTTTCTCTCCAGATTAGTGGCAAGAGCCAGTTGGTATTTACTGACTTGTCTCCTTAATGGGTGGATGAAATCAGAAGCTACATGAATAAGATAAAGCAAAAATTAAGTCTGTTTACTCCCACTGTGGTTCTTTCATTTAGCTTTGAAATTCTATTAGACAACAAGTAGCTTTGGGAAAGCTAAAAGTCACAAGCAGTGAACTCTAAAAAGAAGCAATTTTGTAAGTCTCCTCTAAATAATGTCTTGTATCTGTAAGATTCTCCACTCATTTTCATAGTGCTAAAGTTATTTCAAATTTATGATCTCTTAACATGTCTTCAAGCTTTCTTATTTGTTGAAATATTTTCTTAGTCTTTATGGTTTCTTCTACAGTACAGGTGTTTAAAGTATTAACACATTAACCTACTTCAACCTGTCATTGAAGTCTTAGACGCAATTTCTTGTTGACAAAATCATTTGTTCCTAGATACTATAAACGTTCAATAAATTTCTATAAATTCCCCCTCTTTCACCCTTTTTAAATTTTGTGTCAACTTTTGACTTTAGCTGGAGTTTATCTGGTTTGTTATTCAAGATCTATTTCTAAATTTTCTTCTCAAATTCTATTTAGAGGCTCCAAGTTTCTATTTATTTTTAAAAGAAATCTTTCTAACCCCCTTGTTTTGCAAACATAGAAGATCTCATTAGGATTTGCATTTAAAAAAAATTACACATGACATACATGTAAAATAACAAACAATTTACATGTAAGCATGTAGATTTAAAAGGAGCCTGTCGAAGGGAACTGTGAAGTCTCTAGTGTGTCTTTGATCTCTCCACCCTACTAAGTTAATCATCCTCTTACTTTCTTGATAATTTTATGTCCGTATTTTTCAGTTTTGCAGTTACTGCAGTTTCCATAGACTAGTAACATGTGGTGTTTTTTTTTGCCAGTTCTTGAAAACATTATAAAGATAGGGACGCCTGGGTAGCTCAGTCTTAAGCATCTTCCTTCGGCGGAGTAATGATCCCAGGGTCCTGGGATTGAGCCCCACACCGGGCTCCTTGCTCAAGAGGGAGCCTGCTTCTTCCTCTGCCTGCTGCTCCCCCTGCTTGTGCTCTTTCTTGCTCTCTCTGACAAAAAAATAAGATCGTAAAAAAAAAAAAAAAAAGAAAAACATTATAAAGATTCTTCTATGTTAAATGAAAAGCTTTAGTTCATTCATTTTCACTAACCCAGAAAATTGTATTGTGTGGCTGTTATCAATATATACTTACCCATTTGCCTATCTAGGGACATTTGCTTTGTTTTTAGGATTTGCATTTATATAATGCTGTTATATAAACATGGGCTCTTGATTAAAATTTTTAGACATATATGGAGCTCTTTCCTGGCTTTTCCTTTGTTCAAATATCCACGTTATATTCATATTGAACATCAGGAGGCATTTTGAAAATAATTAAAATAGTTTAAGTTATTATAAACTAGGTAACCATTATCTTAAATTGTATACAAAATGCTAACCTAAGGAGCATTGTATCTGGCTCACAAATATGAAGGGACTTGAGGTGCTGTGAGAAAATACTCTGTAGATAGAATTTAAAACTATAAAATACCAAATGAAAAATGTGAAGCAATTTTATGTCTTTTTAAATAATTTTACTTTATTGAATTTATTCGACAATAAACTTAGAGTACTAATTAAAAGTAAGGGCTGATAACCTGTTTCGATTCCTTTTTGTTGTTCTTAGAGTCTATAAATAGCTTTGGATCCACCTTCCCGAAATTAGGTCATTAGTAATGAGAAATGAGTCTTTAAAAGCTTTTTCCTCTTTGGAATGCTATGGTACTTTTAATGGCATCTTCTGGGACAGTGTGATTTTTGCACAGTCGATGGAAAATTGGGCTCTCTCCATAGTTTGGCTATTGTTGATAATGCTGCTATAAACATTGGGGCGCATGTACCCCTTTGAGTCTGTATTTTTGTATTCCTTGGAGTAGATTTTAAATAGTAGATCAGTATTGCAATGTGAAGGAAAATGCAGGTTGAGCGTATTAGTTGCATACCCAATAAAAATAAAATGTAGATTAACAGTAAAGCATATCAAATAAACCTTTGAACAATTTGTGTGTAAAATAAATATGTAGCACAATCTATAGGTTAGGCATATGAATTTTAGCCAATCACACCTGAGACGAGTCCTGATTTTGCATAAAGACTGTGTGAAATTGGACAAATGACTAAATCTCTCTGTATTGAGTTGTTTCATAAAGAAAGGGGAATAAAGATAGCACCTACCTCATATAGTTGTTCTGGGATTACATGAGATTATATACCAAAATGCTCTTTGCAGTGTCTGACATGAGTACTAAATACATGTTAGCTCTTATTAAGAGCAATTCTAGGGAAAATGTCATTCCCTAGTAAAGTGTAGTGAAGATAAAACACTCTTACATTAATTGATCAGTGAAAATCCATTCCACTTAGAAAAACTGACAAGAACTTCCAGGAGGCATAAGATCAAGTAGTCTTTTCCTGAATAACAATACATCTAGATGCTTATCTTATTTTTACTTTAAAAAAAAAAAGATTTTATTTATTTGACAGAGAGAGTGCGAGAGAGCTTGAGCAGGAGGAGCAGGAAAGGGAGAGGGAGAAGCAGACTCCCCCCTGATCAGGGAGCCCGATGTGGGGCTTGATCCCAGAACCCTGGCATCATGACCTGAGCTGAAGGCAGACGCTTAACAACTGAGCCACCCAGGCGCTCCTAGATGCTTATTTTACAGGGAGAAACTTAATATTGGGGAGAAACTGCTTGCAAGGAGATACTATTTTTAGCAGAGTACCGGAAATAAGTAGAAAGAGCTATAAGTAAATTCATTTCATTGGATAGAATATTTTGCAGCCATTAACAGTAATAACTATGACGATTATGGTAAGACATAAAAATGCTCACAGCAGAAATGAAAAAAAAAATCCAGTAAGAAACTTGTGTCTATACACATTATGAAGAGGACTATGTAAAGACGGATCAGAAGAGAACATAGTGTTGACTATGTTGTTGACCCAGTGACTATGAATAAGAATTGTTGGGGATTTATGGGGTCCAGCCTACTAACTTAATACCAGGTGTTCTTGGCATGTAAGGTAATATATTAAGGAGTAGCATGTGAAAATTTCCCAAGGGCTTGCTTTACTCCCCATTAACTCAATTCTGTCTCCTCCCACCGCGAGCTAGCTCAGTCAACTCTCTTCTCTACGTCTTCATCTACATGTCTCATCAAGAACGTGGCAGTAACAAGTTGACTGAATATAAAGTACTCGGGGGAAAAAAAAGTTAAGCAAACGATTGTCAGTGTTCAAGTGTTCTTTTTGAGCAGGGCAGCTTCATAATCGTGTGCTGACTACAAAGACTTTCTGTCTCATCTGTGAATTGTTCAGCTGCCAGACAAACTTGTTTTTATATAACAGGATTAATGGCAGGACTACAAGTACAAACCTAGTTTGTTGGCCCAGACAAGTTAGGAGTGCAAGGTGCAAGGCCATGAGAATGATGGGTAGAATGCAGCAGTCAAATGACGGATGGTGTTACTCACGTTGTTAGTCTTCAGGCCCCAAAACTCCAATCTTCATCTTCTCCGTATAAAATAAGGCTTTATAAGGAATACTATCTGAGAAGCATTTTTCTTCAGCAAGCCTGCATAGGCTTGCTTTATTGCACCCTTGATTTCAGACTCTCCTATCAGAAAAGTACAGGTCACTGCTGTGAATCATTCAGTGGGTGACTGTTGAGTTGACAAAGGCTTTTTTTTTATTCACAAAATGAAGCTGTACATTTTAGTAATGATACATTCTGTGATTTTACAAAAGGCAACTGATGATGGAATGGTATGAAGGGAATGGTTTTTAACATAAATCATAACTGTCCTCAAGTAGGAACATATATTAAAGGTAGAGATGTGATCGACCAGCCAATTTGATTTCACTTAAAGGAAACCGAATGTTCATCATTGTAGTCAAACATCTGTTATTAGTACGAGATAGCTACTATGATTTCTAAGATGGTCCACTGAATGGTACAAGATACTACAGAAATCTTTCTTGCACTGTAATTTATTACTTTCATAGTTGGAGAGTGAATAAGTAAGTGGCTTTATGCAAGATGGTTTTAAATTGTGTTATTAAACCAAGACACTCTTTCTTTCCATATTGGCTATATGTTAAATAATACAACTTTGGCGGGGGCACCTGGGTGGCTCCATCAGTTGAGCACCTGCCTTTGGCTCAGGTCATGATCCCAGGGTCCTGGGATGGAGCCCCACCTTTGGCTCCCCGCTCAGCGGGGGAATCTGCTTCTTTCTCTCTCTCTCCCCCCCTCCCCCATGCGCATGCATGCTTCTGTGTGCACACGCTCTCTCAAATCTTTGTGAGAAAATAATACAACGTTAGAACTAGAAGGGACTTTGAAAGCACTTAATTTAATAATTTGGATTGAGTCATTGTCACCTATATTCTTGCTGAAAACAAAGATCTCTCTGGATGGGGAGGTCTTCTCATTCTGTACGTTGGCGTTTCTTGCTATAGCACTCTGTCTCCCTGCCCCTGATACAGCCCCCTTTGTTTCCCGTGCTGAAGAACATTGAGCACAAGAACATTGAAATAGATGACAGAGTCAGATGCTTCTTTGCAAAAGCAGTGCCACCAAGTGTGTATGGAAAAGGCCTGGCAGAGCTCAGATGATACTTCTGAAGAAACCATTTAAAGAGATCATCAAATCCTTCATACCAAGCTCCAAAGCAGCGGTAAATTTGTCCTCCCCTGCAGCTCCTCTGTGTTCGAGGCTTGCTTTTGAGAGATTGATGGGGCAGGAAGTAAGTGATAATAATTGACCAGATACTCTTTGGTTTCATCCACTTGGCATTTGTACTTACAAAATAAAAATAATTGGAAATCATCAAATCATTATTTTCATCTAGAAAACTTAATAGAAGAAATCTGTTGAAATACACTGTCAAAGCATGTGAGAAGATTGTCAAATTTATTTACTTGTCTCCCATGAATTAAGACCTACTTTGTGTTTGGCACTGGGCTAAGCCCTGAGGGTTACAATAAAAAGAAGAGATGCTCTCTGTTTTCAGAAACTTATAAGCTACTATGTCTTTACCAACTAGAATTCTACATTAAGGATGATCTCCTTTAAAGAGTTTGATAAGTATTATTAATAGTTTTTTCCCCCGGCTTCTGTTTTTCTCTCCTTAAACATACTACAGCACTTACTCATGCAGTATTTATGAAAAAGGTGGACTGAATTAAAAAAGTGAGTCATGTGAACAAAGCTTCAATTTCAAGTCACAAGTGTATAAATCAGGCATGCAATTTGGTCTGAGGTCTGAAGGCTGAAAGGTTGGTGGAGGATTCCGTTTTCCTGTTTTCAGATTATTTGGGATATCGCCTAGCTTAACAGGTCATGAAAATAAGCCCTTGGTTGACAAGGCAACAATTAAAAGCACTTTTTTTGATGCGTGTAACATTAAGAGTCATGTGTAAAATAAGAATGTGTGAATAACTCGAATGGTCTGAGTTACCCTAGTTAGTGCATGGGAATGACCATCCACAAGCACAGATGTGGCATTCTCTGAATATTATGAGGGCACGTACCTTAAAAAAAATGTTACCCATTACTAAAATTTGGCTCTTAGCCTCCAGATCACAAGTGTCAGCTGCGGTTTCACCAAGCTCTCAGAGATGCAAACTATACAAAGCATGTTACAAATTTGGCTATAATGTACCCATCAGCCTCCTAATCTTTTCAGTGATGTCCTTCTGATAAAATCAGAGTAGTATGTACAAATGCCAGAATTTTTAAATTTATATCTAACCATATGTTCTCCCTCTCCAATGTTTCTTTTCCATACCTCTCCCAAAATAACTATCCTCCTCAATCCTATGTTCGTCATTTCTTTGATGTTCTTTATATATTTTTATTGCATTTATAGGCACACCTAAAAAAGATGTATTTTTGTTTTTAGGAGTTTCAAGCTTGATAAAAAGGGTTATTGCTGTATGTAATGTTTTGGGCCTTTTTATCCTTATATACTATTTTTTAAAGAGTCATCCATATTGTGTCTCACTATATTTCATTAATTTTGACTGCTGTATGTATTTGTATACATTTGATTGTGTGCACTTACCATAGTTAATTCACCTACTTCCCTATTGATGGGACATTTCTTTAGAACGAGACAGTGTGTAAATGTTTTTATCCAGAAATATTCCCAGCATCTAGAGGATTCTTTCAAAATTAACCCTTAAATTTTTTTCCATCTGCAAATCCTATCATGATTATTCCCAGGTTTTTGATACTTGAAAACATGTTGCTATGAATTTTCTTACATGTGTCTCTGGGAATGTATGTTTAAGAGCCTTGCCTGGACATATATATATTTAAGTATAGACTTGTTAGGTCATAGGAAATTTATTATTTTCTAGAGTGGTTATATCACTTTACATTTTTATAAGCTATGTATATTCACATGTTTACTAATAATACTTGATGGTATCAACACTTTAAATTTTTGCCAATCAATACACATAAAATTGTGTCCTTTTGTGGTCTTGATTTGCGTTTATTGGATGACTTTTTAATATCTCTTTATAGTTTATTGATATATGTGGTTCCCTTTCTATAAAATTCCTATTTATGTCTTTTTTTTTTATGTGGAAAACACTGTTCGATGCTTGCCCAATATATTTTCCTCTTTACTTTTTTTTAAGATTTTATGCGTGCACACACACACAGACACACACACACACACACACACACACACACACACTAGTCAGGGAGGGGCAGAGGGAGAGAGAATCTGAAGCAGACTCCATGCTGAGTGAGAGCCCTACAAGGGGCTCGTTCTCACGACCATGAGATCATGACCTGAGCTGAAACCAAGAGTTGGAAGCCTAACCAAGTGAGCCACCCAGGCGCCCCCCTCTTTTCCTTATTATGAGAGCCTAACTTTTCTTTCTCATTTCCTTTTTTCATTTCTTTCTTTTCTTTTTTTCTTTCTCCCTTCTCTCTTTCTTTCCTTCTTTCCTTCCTCTCCTCCTCTCTATTTCTTTCTCTCTCCCTTTCTCCTTCCCTTTCCCTTCCCCTCCATTTCCAGGGAGGACAGGGCATTATAACCAGCTAAAAAATGCTTTTTCTTCAGATTGCTTTCTAGCAACAGATGGACACATGACACATCTAATTGTAGCTATTGAGATTCTCGCTTAATAGAACTCCTCAGTGATGACAGTTTCATATAGGTGTGTTTATTTTCATGTTTGGCTCATGCAATTTGAAGTGGACAAAATTATTTAGAACTTACAGTATTCAAACAGTTACTGTACTTTCCAACTCTCAGATATATCCAAAGACAGAAGGCACGTATCCAAAGACAGAAGGAACAGTTGTGCTAAGTAGTGAGATCTCTATCACTGGACACACTCAGTGCTGTGGCCTTGTATTCTCTCTGCCTCACTTTGCCTCCCAGCTCCTGATTTATCCTTGAGGATTCATGTAGTTCTTGAAAAGCTCATTTCAATCCTGGCTTTTAAAGTGGAACACATGATTAAGGCTAAGCCAAAGCGCTGATTTGACTTGTGTGTCAGTTAATAGTAATTGGCTGTTGATTGAGCAGGTGACTTAAGGCAGCCTATCCTAGTGAGCCCAGGACTTTGCTTTGATTAACAGGGCAAAGTTCCTCTTGGATGTAAAGGTGGTATCCTGATGCCCTGGGGACTGTAGGCTCTTTGCTAACCCTGAGAAGAATTACCTCTAGGAGGATTCAACACCATGGAGTACCTTGTAGAGACATGGATAGAAGGTGGAACGATGCTGGTCTTGTTTTGCCACTGAATTAATACTTCCTTAAAATCCAATTTACTTCTGAACTTCAGTTATATGAACCAATAGGGTATCTTCATTATTTAAGCTAGTTATTTGGGTTTCTGTTATTTGAAACACGAAAACATTCTAATGGATATATTCAAACATATGCTGCGTAACACCATGGAAGAGATGTGAGAAAAGGGATTTGGATTATAAACTGGTAATTGAACTGAATGTTTTAGAAAAAGCTTTCAATCTGGAGTTCTAATAGGGAATGAACCTAGGTTTCTGTACTTCATTACGTCCATGGGAGTCTAGAAATGTTGACCAGATTTCCTTTAGCTGTCTGTATGTCATACACAGTGTAAGTTTTAGTGACCAAATTAAGACTACGTGTTTCTCATCTGTTTATTTTTTTATTTTTTATTTTATTTTATTATTTTTTATTGATACATAACGTATTATTTATTTTAGGGGTACAGGTCTGTGATTCATCAGTCTTACACAATTCACTGCAGTCAGCATAGCATGTACCTTCCCCAGTGCCCATCACCCAGCCACCCCATCCTTCCCACCCTTCTCCCCTCCAGCAACCCTCAGTTTGTTTGCTGAGATTAAGAGTCTCTTATGGTTTGTCTCCCTCTCTGGTTTTGTGTTGTTTCATTTTTCCTTCCCTCCCCCTATGATCCTCTGTCTCGTTTCTCAAATTCCTCATATCAGTGGAATCATATGATACTTGGCTTTCTCTGATTGACTTATTTAGCTTAGCATAATACCCTCTAGCTCCATCCACGTTGTTGCAAATGGCAAGACGTCATTTTTTATGGCTGCATAGTATTCCGTTGTGTATAAATACCACACCTTCTTTATCCATTCATCTGTCGATGGCTATCTGGGCTCTTTCCACAGTTTGGCTATTGTGGACAGTGCTGCTATAAACATTCGGGTGCATGTGCCCCTTTGGATCACTTCATTTGTATCTTTGGGGTAAATACCAGTAGTGTGATTGCTGGGTCATAGGGTAGCTCCATTTTCAACTTTCTGAGGAATCTCCATACTGTTTTCCAGAGTGGCTGCACCAGCTTGCATTCCCACCAACAGTGTAGGAGGGTTCCCCTTTCTCCATGGGAACACTGTGGAAGAGATGTGAGAAAAGGGATTTGGATTATAAACCAGTAGTTGAACTGAATGTCCATCCATGCCAACACCTGTCCTTTCCTGACTAGTTAATTTTAGCCATTCTGACTGATTATCAGTAAAATATTCCCCTTTATCTAAAATGACTTTCAATTCTAATTAGGACACTTTGGGAGGGGAGAGGGTGGTGCACAGGGACAGTGAGAATCCCAACTAGCTTCCATTACCAGCGTGGAGCCCGATGTAGGGCTCCATCTCAAAACCCTGAAATCATGACCTGAGCCAAAATCAAGAGTTGGATGCTTAATTGACTGAGCCACCCAGGTGCCCTTAGGATACTTATTTCTAATTCTAACTGGAATACTTAATTCTGGGTAGGATTTCTTTTTAATCGGTCAGTATTCAGAAAAAAACAATAAGGTATGTAAGAGATCCAATGTAAGATTTCGGCCACATAGGGTCTAGGCACATCATTTTCGCCTTTGTTATGCTGTTCCTTTTTATCCATTAAAAAGAAAAAGAAAAAAAGACCTACATTTATTGTCTTAGATATCCTTAACTATTAACTATCTCTGATAAACAGGAACGTATCTTTCTGGGATAGAATTTTAGGTTGAAGCTTAATATAACCCAATTATCTTGGAATAATAGTCTACATTGAAATTGACATAAAATTTCGGAAGTCTGGATGCATCTGGGAACTCTGCAGAATACAGCGATGATAGATATATATTAAGACAATCTCCAGCATGGACAGATGTCACATCTCTATGGTATCACTAACCAAGAGTGACTACTTAACAACAACAACAAAAATCAGGGAAAGCATGGAGATAAAACCAGGGTAGGTGAGACAATGGTGCTTTCTTACTCCGTTGCCGTCCAATAAAAGTTTGGATCATCCCTGGCATAGAAAAGGGAAAGGCTAATTCCAAGGAGGTCACCACCTGAGCTTGTTGGGCTCATTTCCAGAGCAGGATGCCTTTGTTACAAAGAACTTCTGTTGTCTTCTTCCTGGGAGATGTGTTTCAGAGTCTCACAGTTTTGGCAAACATGCCTCCGTTCCCTTTGTCATCTGTTCTCTTCTTCTCTGAAGAGTACCCCTTTTCTTCCCCATTAAATATAAACATTTTCTTCAGTCTTACGGAGCAGAAGGAATCTGCTCAGAGTAGACCCACTATTTACATGTATTTCAGTAATTGACCCAGTCCTCCATAAAGATTTTAAACAACTCTAAAAAACTGAGGCAAATAGAATATGTCTTCTGGTTTCCATGCTTGACCAGTATGAGCTGTGAGCACTAAGGCCTGAATATGAAGAGGCAAATGAGTGTCATAGATGTGAGGCCTCGATTCTGAGAGGTCCGTTTATTGTTCTCAAGAGTGCAAATTATTCTCCTGTTATGACAATGCAAGAAAATATTTTAGATAATTTTCAACAGTTTCTTTTATTTTGCACTGTGTTTACATTGTGTAAATTGCTTAACTATCTTAATAGGGTGTACTGTTTTCATTATTTTATACATATATTGAAAGAACAAAATGGGAGCATCTTTTAGGTTGAAATTTAGTCTTCAGGAAAAGACATGATATGATCCCTTCTGTACGAAATACCCTGGAAGATTTAATCTGAGGAAATTGCTCGTGTCAGCAGCTGTCACAAAACATGTGGCCCGTTTTGGAATCTGGAACAGCTGCCGTGTTGAAATACTATTTCTTTTTCATGGGGAAATAAGAATATCAGTGGCATTTGTTTTCTTTGAAGTGCTTCAGCCTTTTTATTTCTAATTTCAGATGTCAGTAGCCTGTTGGGAATAACTAAAAGAGGCAGAGAATATTCTACTGAGCTCTTAATATCTGGGGTATTCCCCGGTATTCCTGCAAGAATGTTGTAAGTGTAGCTGGGTGGGGAACATCCATTTATTATGGCAGATGCCATAAAGTTCGCAAGGAAAACATCCTCCATGCTACTGTGAAGGTTACAGAGGCTTTCTTACAAAGTGATTTCTGGACAGTTTCCTAGAAGGAACATCATCTCTTAACTCCATCTGTGACACCTTAGGCCCTTTTCTCCAAGCTCTACCTTGAGTAACGTGTTTGTCCTCCCTCTGGTCTCCAAATGTGCTGTCCTTCCTCCCATGACCCCAGTAGCTTGGGAATCTCCATTGCTGGAGAGAGATTTTCCTAAGTAAAAGCAGCTAACTATGCAAGGGGTGTTTTCCCGCGTGAACAGAGGCCCAGACTTCTCAGGGCCTCTGTTTTTAGTTGGTTTTTATACCACAGGTTCATTTTAACACATAGATCTGTTTGAAATGTTGACTATATACACTTTTTATATCTGGACACTCAGGGTATTTTCTGGATTAAAAATAACACAGGGGAATCAGGTGCCGTGGGATAGAGATTGGGGGATAACCTGGCTTTCGATTCACTTGGTGTCCAAGCTCAGAGCAGAGTGACCTGAAGTGGGCTGTGCATTAGTAGGTGGAGAAGAGTCTGGGAGTGTAATGGTTAGGAAGACAGGTTTGCTGATGCCATTGTAGCAGGATTTTAGTGACCTTGGGCATATTCCTAACGCTTCTAACATTTTTACCAAACTATAAAATGGGGACAGGAATGGTGTCTTCTTCAGAGGAATGTTCTCTAGTGTACTAGAGAGTAAAGGGAAACCATGCATATGAAGTGCTCAGCATAATGTTGACCAGTAATAAAATTACCTCAGTTCAGTGAAGAATCCTCTTCGACTCTTAGGATCCTCATCATTACAAGTAAATGTCACAAGGTTGCACGCTAAAAAGTGACGCCATCAACAAGTCGTCTTTTTAAAAGAAAACCTTTGGGGGAAAAATGTGGAGTAAACTCCAATGTATATGCATCCATATAGTATCTATGATTCCTGTTCGATAAGTATTTAAGAAGTAGTGATCCCTGCAAAACACCTTGTAAAATCTGTAATCATATGTAAATAGTCAGTGTTGTTTTTAGTCTCACATTAACCATCACTTTTCCTACTAAGTCCATGGAAAGGACGGGAAGTGGACGTGGAGTAAGGAGATGAGAGACAACACACAGGCTGAATCCAAGGGAAGAGGGTCTCAAAAAAATTAGCAAATATTGAATATTAATGGACCATAAAGTAATACAAGAACAGCAGTGATTGCATTGTCAGGAATGTATTTGTTCATACAGTACTGTGGGACAGCCTTGGTGAAAAGCGAACTTTCAAATATAATACTATTGAAGTGAGAGCGAGAAAAAAGGAGGAAACCAAATTCTGAGAAAATATTTTTTCCAAACTTTGATTACTTGAGAAAAGTAGAGTTCTCCTTTCTTTTAACAAGTATTTTTGATCACCTCCCATAGGCTAATGCTACATAGGAAGACTGAGATGGCAATGTGATGACAAGAAAGACAAAGTTGTTGCATTTTGGGTGGTTGTACAGAAAAATAAGGGATGCCTGGGTGGCTCAGTCAGTTAAGCGTCTGCACTGGGCTCAGGTCATGATCCCAGGGTCCTGGGATTGAGTCCTGTATGGGGCTCCCTGCTCAGCGGGGCGTCTGCTTCTCCTTCTGCCTGCTCTGCCTGCTGTTCCCTGCTTGTGCTCGCTCACTCTCTGACAAAGAGGTAAAATCTTAAAAAACAAAACAAAACTAATGGAAGAATCAGGCAAAACATAAGCAGGAAAAAAAAAGTGAAGAGGACAGACGGACAGACGGAAGCGTGGGCAAAAAAAAAAGTCTTGTGTTGAGTAAACAAATTTGGTAAAGCTCAAGCAGCAGTTTGGAAGGTAGAAGGAAATATTGCTTCTTCTATATGAGGTACTAGGAAGTGGCTGGTGCACATTTTCATAGAAGCAATCCCTGTGTCTCCCCCCCGCCCCGCCCCTCAGAATTCAAATCTAACTTTGGACTGTCAGGATCCCTAAAGATACCCTCCCATCTCCACGCAAGAGCACTGGTGGTTTTCACACTTTGGCTGAATAGGGCACATGTTTCTCAGCCCATCAGTGAATCTGCTGTTGTAAATTTTAATGCATTATTGTTTCTGGCAGCCATTATGCACTGAAGACTGTTGGAGACAGTCACACTTTGATAAGAAATAGAACAAGATTGACACGCCTGTCTAATCTTGAGGAGCCCAGATGCCTGGTGGGAGGGCAGAGAATGTAGATGACCAATCCTGAGGCTGGGCTGAGCGTGGTAAGAGCCACCACGGCAGCACTGACTGGAGGGAGGAGGCTCAGGAGAGGACAAGAGGAATTCTGCTTCTCCCTAGTTTGCAGCGAAGCTTCCTTCGTAAAGTGCACCCAAACTCCTTTCTCTCCAGGACCGAATTTCACGCAGTTTAAGCTGAAAGTTTAGCTTTGGTTCAGAATGCATACACACACACACACACACACACACACACACACACACACACGTGTGTGTGTGTGTGTATACGTATATACTTATATATGTATTTGTATATATAGCTCGTTTTCTCAAAAAGAGGTGCTATGATTCCAAATACTCTATTCCATGCGAAAGTTCCCCATCTCTGATTTTTAGCCTTTAACCACTAAACATTTGTAAAGGTGATCGATTGAAGGCATCATGAAATCTAAGTATTCAATCACTCTTCTTGAGGTATTTGCACTTGAATTCATTCTCTCTCACTGATTACGGTGAAAGAGAAAAGTAACTTCAGGGCGAAATAAAGACTGAAAAAGGGAGTTCTTGAAAACATGTGCAAACAGCACTTGTACCCGTGAGCTCATGGGCTACCATGGTGTTATTTTGTTGGGGATATGTACCCCAGGAAGGGCATTTGAGGTTCATTCAAACCTGGGTCATAATTAACCTTTCTTTCAAATTATATTCTATGACCAGAACCTGCAGTGACAAGGAAATTGAGTATGTCTGTCTAAAGCCATATTCTAGAAATAGCATTCTTATAGCGTTCTTATTTGGTGTGTTTTGGGTGAAAAGTCACACAGAGAAAAAAGTCAAAGAAGTCATTATATAAAACATAGTATAACTTCTCAAAAATTGTGATTTCGAAAACTGAACAGTTGTGTAAGGCAAGTCTATTTATGTATCTATGTATGTACCTACATTTATACAAACTATGGCACCGAATATAGAATGCAAAATCCACACTCACTGCAAAGCCATAAAATAACAAATTTCGAGGTTTTTAACAGCCTGCTTTGGGATAGACCATATAATACCCACAGTACATGTAATCTCTTCCACGGGCCTTGAGAGTTATCTGTTGTACTAGAAAATTGTGAGAAAAATTGATAGAACACATCATTTGCTCCTTCCACCTTAGAGTTGTAGCTCTACCCTTTATATTTTCTCAAACTTATATGACATTTTCTTTGGTTAGAGTAGGGAGGAGGGATGTGGGGAAAGAAGTAGGTAGAGGGGCGGCTGGGTGGCTCAGTTGGTTAAGCATCTGCCTTTGGCTAAGTTCATGAATGTGGGACCCTGAAAGCCCCATATCGGGCTATTTGGGGGGCGGACAGCCTGCTTCTCCCCCCTCCCTCTGCCTCCTGCTCCCTCTGCTTGTGCTTGTGTGCATGTTCTCTCTCTGTCAAATAAGTAAATAAAATCTTAAAAAAAAAAAAAAAGGTAGAAAGACTGAGGTCATGTACCAGGGCCCAGAGTTTATTTTTATTTATTTACTATTCAGTCTCTTAATTTTTTAAAAAAAAAATTAAAAACACTTAGTAAGAGATTTATTCTCTTAACAGGTTTGGGTTTTTTTTTAAGATTTTTTTTTTTAAAGTAATCTCTGCACCCGATGTGGGGCTTGAACTTATAACTCTGAGATCAAGAGTTGTGTGCTTTACCGACTAGGTAGGTGCCCCTTAACAGATTTTTAAGTCTATAATATGGTATGAGTACTTATAGACTGGGTACTGTACAACAAATCTCCAGGATATATTCATCTGGCATAATAGAAATTTTGTACAAGTTGGTTAGCAACTCTTCCATTCCAGCCCTTGGAAACCACCATACTCTTCTTTACTTCTGTGAATATTCTGCTTTGGTAGAAAACTTTGACAAAAATTGATACAACTCATTTTCTTATTTGCTTCTGTGATCTATTTTAGGAGCACCTTGGGTGGTTCAGTTGGTTAAGTGTTTGACTTATAGTTTTGGCTCAGTTGATCTCAGGGTTGTGAGATCAAGCACTGTGTTAGGCTCCCCACTCAGCAGGGAGTCCGCTTGAAATTCCCCCTCTCCCCCTCCCTCTGCTCCCCTACTCCCCCACCCTGTGCTCTCTCTGTGTCTCTCTTTCCCTTTCTCTCTCTCTCAAATACATAAATATTTATAAGCTATTTTAGATACCTCAACCAAGTTGAATCATGCGGTATTTGTACTTCTGTGACTTACTTCACTTAGTGTAATATTCTCCAGGTTCATGCATGTTGTCTTATGTAGCAGAATTGTCTTCTTTTTAAAGGCTGAATAATAGTCCATTTATGTATATACTGTATCTGCTTAATTCACTCATCTGTCAATGGATATCTAGTCTGTGTCCACAACTCGGCTATTGGAAATAGTGCTGCAGTGAACATGAGAGTGATGATTTTTTTCAAGATCATGATTTCATTTCTTCTGGATAAATACCCAGAAGTGGAATTGTTGTTTGTTTTTGAGGAACCTTCATACTGTTTTCTACAGCAGCTGCACCATTTAGTATTCCCACCGACAGTGTGCAAGTCTTCCAATTTGTGCATAGCCTCACCAACACTTACCGTCCTGTTTTTCTGATCATGGCCATTCTAACAGATGTGAGGTGATAGCTCATTGTGGTTTTGATTTTCATTTCCCTGATAAGTGATGTTGACCGTCTCACCATGTACAACAAGTAAATGTTGGCTTTTTGTATATTGTCTTTGGAGAAATGTCTGTTCAAGTCTGCAGCCCATTTTTAAGATCAGGTTACTTGTGTTTTCTGCTACGAAATTGTAGGAGCTTATTTTATATATATATAGTATTAGTCCTTTATCGGAAATAAGGGTGGTAAATATTTTCTCCCATTCTGCACTCTATTTCACTGTTGATTATTGTTATTGTCTTGGCCATGTAGAAGCTTTTTAGTTTAATGTAATCCCACTTGTCTAGTTTTGCTGTTGTTACTTGTGGCTGGAGTCCAGTCTTAGATTCTGAAAATCTTTTACCTGGTTGAGACCAAAGAACATGCTTACACAGGAAACAAAACAAAATCAAACATTCAACAACAGAAACCCATTAGACTATTTGGTGAGGAAATAAGTGTTTTTCCAAATAAAAAATACCTTCCACTGCCACAGAATTGGCAGGAAATAATTTGTTCATAAGAAAGATATGAAAAGCTTTACCATTCCCCAATGCTAGAGCATTTCCTCAGGACCAACATCTTCTTTTGAAACTACTTATTAAAGGTCAGAGCCATTCTAATTGAGAAAAAGATGTCTGGATTTTAAGTCCCCTATACTACACTTTGCAGGATAATAGGGAATTAGGCACTGTAATCAGGAAACAAAAGAATCACAGCTCAGTGACAGTAAAGCAGAAGTAACTCCTGGAGGAAGCATTTTATACATTTTTACTTCAGGAAAAATACCAAGAATCTATTGATAAAATTTTGACATGCTGGTAATATCTGTTAACAGCTAAAAGAGATCTCATGTAATTCAGTAATGTTAGACATTGATTTTTAGAGAAAACTTGATTTCATCATAAACAGAATAAAGAAATTATGAGGACAGTCATTTCTGTATTGTTTACTGTATTGTAACCCACAAAGCCACAATAGAATAAGTAACTTAAATTTTTATTAGATAACTATAAACTATTTGAATGGTTAAATGTATTTAAAAACAGCAGGATTCTCAAGACTTTCTCACATTACATCTTGTGAAAGTAGCCTTTGCTTGCCCAAACTGAAAAACAAAGCCAAATAAAGTAAAAGGAAAATTAATATGTATCATTGTCACAATGAGGTATTATATATCCCAATTTTATATTAATTCACTACTAGGCAAAACAAAGGAAAAAGGCCAGAACACCTAAGCTAACAATGGCATATTTAAATTCTGCAGTTAGGAGAGGGTATTTTAAGAGTTCAGGTTTTCAAAATGTTTTAGTATATGTGCTGCCTAAGCGAGCACCAGGTTTTCAAAATGTTTTGAAATTCTATCAGATTATGTTCCTTACTTGAGATTTTTGAAACATTTGTCTGAAAACAAAACATGGGCATTTTACCTTTTCAGATCAGACTTGCAAAACATAGTGTTTATAAAATTTCCTAATATGTGGGCAAAAGGCAGAGCAAAAATTTTCACTGGTTTTAGATGCAAGTAATAAAAGAAAATGCCCAGAGACTTAGCTGAAGTAAATCCCCATGAGAGCCCAGAGAAGGAAGATTCGTTTATTATCTCTTCACCTAAATTGTTATCGCCCTGTGACCTGCCTGAGACAGATAATCCTTCTCACCCTGGGTAAGCTGGGGACAGGCTGGTTAAGAGAAACTTGTTCCCAGAGTTTCCACTTAAACCAAGTTAAAGGAAAGCGCATCACTTAATACTTAAGAACCCAGTGAGTTGGCCAGCCTGATACTTTTTTTCTTTTTTTGATAAATATAAGTTGTGTATGTGTAAGGTATACAACATGATTTGGTATATTTGTATACACTGTGAAATGATCACCACAATCAAGTTAATGAACAAATGTATCACTTCGAAGTTATCGCGTGTGTATGTATGTAGTGAGAACACTTAAGATCTTCTACTTAGCAAATTTTAAGTATACAATATAGTATTAACTATAGTTACCATGCCGTACATTAGAGCCCGAGAACTTATTTATCTTATAACTAGAAATTTGTGTCCTTTGATGAACACATACCCACCCCCGTCCCTCCGCCCCCCACTGACCCTAGAAGCCACTGTTCTATTCTTTGATTCCGTGAGTTCAACTTTTTAAAATTCCACATAGAAGTGAGATCACCCAGTGTTTGTCTCTGTGTCTGGTTTATTTCACTTAAAATGATGCATCCAGGTTCATCCATATTGTTAAAAATGGCAGGAATTCCTCCTGTTTTTTTTATGCCATCCTGACATTTCTAACCTATCACTCTCTTTGCTTTCTTGGTTAATTTATTTATGCAACGAATGATAAAAACTACAAATGTCAGATGATACACTCTACATATTGGGGGGGAGGAAAGGTGAAGGCAGAAAGGTTCTGGGGAAAGCTATTTTTGTACTTAATTTCCATTGTGAGTCCTTTATAGGTAAATGGCAAATGATGGGAGGACTGTGTGTCCTAAAGCAGAGACTGTATCAGAGCAATGATGAAAGCTCTGTTCTGGGTTCATTGATCGCAGGCAGGCCCTGGGTCAATGTTCAGGTAGAAATATACCTGGGAATGGAGCTCAGGACACATGGCAGAGATGGAGAGAGTGTAAAGTTGAAGTTGTGCATCTTATTTGCTTTATATATGAGTAAAACGATCACATATTAAATATGTAATTTTCAGAATTATTTTGATACTGATAATTAGTATTAATTATTAATATAATTGATAATATTATGTTAGAGGTCTATCAAAAGTACTTGATAGGAATTTTCTTAAGTCCCCCAAAAGTTCGGAATTTGTTACTCTTCTTGGCCTTCTTTTGTAAACATGGTCTCCCACCTACTAAAGGGCTGCACGATCAGACTTGACTCTAATTTCAGTGTTTGTGCTCGAATCTCAATCCTGTCTCATCCCAATGCCTAGATAAATATCTGTATATAATTGGCACCTAGTCCATGTTTAATGGATGACTGACTGCATACTACTTGTAACCCAGGACAACCTGAAGTTGCAAATCATGTGTCTGAAGAAGAAAAAAAACAGTAGGGAGCCAAAGGGTATAATCCTTGATTGAAAAAAAATGAAATCGCGAAGACAAATTAAGAAGTTAAAAAAAAAGGGGGCTCCTGGGCGGGTCAGTCAGTTAAGCATCTGCCTTTGGCTCAGGTCATGATCCTGGGGTCCTGAGATCAAGCCCCGCATCAGGCTTCCTGCTCAGTAGGGAACCTGGTTCTCCCTCTCCCCCTGCCTGCTGCTCCCCCTGTTTGTGGGTGTACACTCCCCCTCTCTCTCTGTCAAATAAAAAATCTTTAAAAAAGAAGTAAAAAAAAAAAAAGTACAACAACAACTGACTAAGTACAGTAAGAAAAAAAGATTTGGAATGATACGGTCATAGGGGAGAGAGATCATAATTTTCGGAGTTTTTCTCTGGCCTAAATGTTTTGAATTCCTAATAGATGGGGTAATTGGTGTACAACTCATTTCATATTTCCAGGATTAAATTGTTCATATTTGAGGAACATGAAGATATTTGGGGCAATTTCTTTGCGTACAAATGGCAGTTTCTTAGCATGGTTCATGCATCTGCTCTGTGCAAGGTCTCACGATGCATTCCATGGAGGGTTTAAAGTGTGTGTAAGACTGCTCTGGCTTAAAAGAACTTTACCTGGAAGCTGGGGAGGCGGGATGAAAACACCGTTAATTCTCCAAGACCTGCCATGATCTCATGCTCCAGTTTCTCCTTTCCTTCTCTAGTTCTCTCATCCTGCCTATCCATGCTGCCATCTTGAAAGGACCTTTTGTACTTGGCTTTTTTTTTTTTTTTTTTTGCATTTGCTCTTCTCCTGCCTGGGTTCTCCTCTCAAGATGTCCCCATGGCTCGCTCTCTCAGTTCTGTCAGGGTTCTGCTGAAATAATAGGTAATTAACAGGGACTCTGATTCCTTCACATAAAATATCCATATTTACCTGTTCACTTTTCCTGCCTTTGTATTTCCCTGTGGCACTTATTGCCAACTTGCACATGCCTATACAGCTTAGACAAATGATGCATTTACTTATTGTTTACTAGCTGTCTCCACCCACTAGATTGTGAGTTCTTTGAGAGGAAGAACATATTTTGTTCATGGATGTTCACAGGACATGCGTGGGAATGTGCCTTTTCCTCAAGTTTTTAGTGTGACAACTGCTCAAGGAGAGAGATTTTGTCTCAGGAGTATCTGTATCCAGTGACATGTGTCACAGAGTACACAACATACTGCATTTATTTGATACATGTACAAGAGGACATGTAGCTTGAGCAGGGCTTTCAAAGATAGATGGGATTTAGGTGAGTGACAAGTACAAGAGATGGCATCAATCTTCCGAATCAGAAGCGGGTGGAGAAAGGCTTAGTTCCCTTTGACATGGAGTCAGGGTATGCTGGAAAGATCAGAGACTTTTAGTTTAAGAAAAGGAATAGAGTGATAGGGGAGGGGGTAAATTCTAGAAGGTTTGTGTTGACAAGGATACAGCATGTTAAATTTTTAAATGAGGCATATGCTTTTGAGCATGTGACAAAATAAGAGTGGTATATTTGAAAAATGTATTTTACTCATAAATTCATGCATGTGCATTTCTCTTGAGTATGTACCTAGGATCAGAGTAGCTGTGTTTTGGGGATGCCTTGTTGCCCACTTCACTTGATTGGTGCAAGGAGAAATTAGGGTGGAGTGATTAGATATTAAGTTTGTAGAAGTAGGCTGGATCGGTGTGACAAGAATAGAAGAGAAATGACTGTGAGAAACAATAGAAAGGGGGAACAGTATTTTCCCCACACAGGAGTTTCAAACGTGGTCATGGATAGAAATGTTCAAATTTGTTTGGGAACATGGTTTTCTTGGGAAATCAAAATTTAAGGAGAAAACCAAAATGAAATGTCAGCTGACTGGTGATAATGGGATCAGGAATAAAGGGAGACCCCTGAGGTTGGAAATGAATATTGGGAATTAGCCACACCTAGCTGATAGTTGTGCTAATATTCCCAGAGCATTTGGGACTTGTGATTCTCACTGATGCATTTATACAAGAAGTGTTCATGGGGCAATCATTTGCCAAAAATTCTTCCAGGCCCTGAGGATGCAGCATCGACCAAGCAGAACAAATCCCTGCCCTTATGGACTTGATATTCTAGTTAGAAAAAGATATGGCTTGTCATATCTATGGGCAATAAGTGATGGTGAGAAAAAGCTGGGCAGGAAGGTAGGGATCGTAAGTGTGGAGGGCAGGGAATTGCAATTTCAAATAGCATGTAGGGGGCAGGTATCATGGAAAGGGTGAGCAAAATCTGAAGGAAGTGTGGATGTGAGCCCCCTGGAATCTGAGAGAGCAGTTTAGAAGATTCAAGAAAACCAAGGCCCTGATCCCACCCCTCATGTTTCAGGAAAATCAAGGAGACCAATGTGGCAGGGGTGAGAAAGAAGTAGAGAAGGAAGGGGTGAGGAGAGGGCCTTGCCTTGCTTGGTGGGCCAAACTTATGGTTTACTTTGAAAGAGAAGAGAATCCGGTGAATAGTTGGGAGCCCATGAAGTACATGATGGGACTTGTATTTTAAATGGCACCTTCCACTTGCTCCGTGATTACAGAGAAGTGAGTCATCGGAGTGGAGATGGGCTTATTTCTCTAGCTCAAAGCACTGTTGTTTAGACAAAATAATTAACCACTTGACTTTTGAATTCCCCCAAACACCATCTTTTTAGGTTTCGATTGAACTTCCTTCATTTCCATTGAAGCACATTTCCAGCATTTTCTTTAGCATTTCTCAAAACCTTGCATCACTGCTGCCATGGAAAATTCACATTAGGAAGCTTCCTGGGCTAGGTGGGAGATAAATGGCTGTTTAATCATCTCTTCTATTGACTCTGTGTTCTCAAGTGCAGACAACATTGTTCTTACTGAATTTTATTTCATTCTCTAGGTCTTCTTTGTAATAAAGGCTTCAGGTAAATGTATTTGGAGAAATCAGTCATAGATGGCCTACACTTTCCATTGGTTCCTTATTAAAACAGCAACAAACTCTAGAAAATTCCAAGCAGGACTTTAACCTACTCAGGTGTGTGTGAAACTTTTGAGAAACCTTTCCTTTTATACGGACCTTAGTCTTAAAATGTCTAAAGTTGTGATCTAAATTTAACTGAGATACTGCTGGAAATTGGGAAGAGATAGCTACTTTAGAATTAAGATTGTTGGTTTCCCTGCTTAAAATCTATGTAAGCATGAAGAAACAAAACGGCTATGACGCCTATAAGCCTACTATCTATTGGTCACTTTTTTTTGAAGATTTTATTTATTCATTTCACAGAGACACAAGCAGGGGGATTGGGAGAGGGAGAAGCAGGCTTCCCGCTGAGCAGGGAGCTGGATTCAGGGCTCGATCCCAGGACCCTGGGTTCATGACCTGAGCCGAAGGCAGATGCTTAACAACTGAGCCACCCAGGCACCCCTCTATTAGTCACTTCTTAATACGGTCATTGGTTTTCACAGCACATAGCTGTGCCATTTAGGAGAGGCCATGTACTAGGTCAGTGTTCGTAGATCCTGTAAACAAACAAACTAACAAAATTACATAATACCTCTGAAGAGAAATGAATCCAGCACACCTGGACTGCGTTAAAATTTTCTTTCATCTTTGATAAACACTTGTTTTAGGAATCTGAACATTCTAATTCAAATAACTCAATAAACTAAAAATTTACTATCTGTTACGTCAAAGCTCTTTTGCTTAGGTTGTCCAATGATCCTATAAAAAGATTGTTTAATATAACTAGCCAAACTGAAGTGAGACAAACACTTGGTATAGTCTTGAAATTATTAGTGAAAGTTTCAATTTGAGTTGTAAAAACCCTAAAGAGAATTAAGGCTTTAAGTAATTGAGGAATAATTTTTACTATAAAGTCCTCTTGCAAATAAACTCTAAGATCTCTTGAGTATTTGACCTGGTGTACTGCTTTATAAGAACATTTCTTTTTTTCTAAAAGAGATCGAGGCAAACCAAGAAAGAAGCTGTTAGCTATAGAGAACAAACTGATGGTTACCAGAGGGGAGGTGGGTAGGAGGATGGGGGAGAAAGGGGATAGGGATTAAGGAGTGCAGTTGTGAGAGCACAAGGTGTTGTATGGAAGTGTTGAATCACTATATTGTACAGCTGATATTAAACTGTATGTTAACTAACTGGAATTTAAATAAAAACTTAGAACACACAAAATTGTAATCATAAATCTCATTTTTGTCAAATACTTATCTAGAAAAACCCCCAACCTCCAACAAAGTAAACCAAACCTTATAATTAAGATTGTGAATTGGGTAGAGTATATTCTCTTCACGATTACCTTGATTAAGTAGAGGGCGTATGAAAATGTTCAGATTCTCACAAAGACATGACACGTAAAAGACATACCTGTTTGGTTTGGTTAATTCACAATGTCCTCATCCACTCATGCTCACTGTTTGGGACTCCTTGGGATATTTAAAAATTGAAATCCAGTAATGTCCCTGCTGTTTGGGCAGGAGTGTGGGGCTTGTGAAATTTCTAAAATAATAAATAGGACTGTTGAAAAGAATATGGCTTTATACAGAATTGACTTAAAAATCTAGAGAAAAGTGAAATTTTAGGAACAGATGTTTTTCTGATAGGATTTTCTAAGAAAGCAATGAGGAAATGGTTCATCTTCCTCCCCAGGAAATAACACGCCAGATCTATTTCTAACAATTTCCCGTGATAATCCTTCAGAGATAGGAAGTAGATTGAAATTAGTTTCTGATCTGATTTGACTGTTTCTGTCACTTAAAATTCCACAGTTACTCTGCTTACCTAAGCCAACCTTCCCTGGGTATTCTTTTCAGTCTTAATGTAATACCTTCCCTCTGCATGGCTGGGAAAATATTTGTACATGTTCGTGTATTAAGTATTGACTTTCCCCCCCCCAATCCTTTGTTGAATAAATTTTAAAAAATGGATAAAAAACTTATTTTGGTGAAGAGGTCATAGATTTGAAAGCTTTGCCTCTGAGGGAATTCACCGAAATTTTCTCTGATAAGAAAAAGGACATTCAGCCCCACAAAAATCACAGGGAAAGTGAACCAGATCCCAAACCTCAGCTGTAAAAGCTAGGACATAAACTGTTGCCTGCGATTTTACTGCAGTGACTCACAACCGTATAACAGTTGCCTTTGCAGAAAACAGAGACACTCAAGTACTCAAAAAACGCCTCTCATCTTGGAGATTCAAAAGGCTTTATTATTTTTTTTATTAGAAATAAGCACCGTTGAGGAATATAACCATAGGAAGTAGGGATACTTTCATTTACTGCTGCATAATAAAAGTGTGTTGCATAATACCTACCATACAATAAGCCCTTAATAAGTGATTGTTGCTTTGCGGGTTGATAAAAGAATGAAAGAATGCCGTTTCTTGATTTGTCCTTTTTGGCAGCATGAGAAAGTTATTTGGATATTAAATATTTTATTCAACAATTTAATGACTTGTCCATTTATTAAATGCATATTGCCTGCAACGTACCAATGTTAGGTAGGTCCAGGGAAAAATAATAAATCACAGGGGCATCATCCCTGATCTCATGGTGTTTACCGTAGATTGCATTTTGCTATCAGGATGAAACAGTTAGAATGTAGATGCATATGCTGAGGTTTCTTATACTATGATTGTGACTAATTTACTATCAGATGGATGCTTTCCAGTTGTGCCTCGCTAAGCATGTCATCAGTTCTGAAGTTGAGCTATGCATCAACAGTATCTAGAGAGCTTGCAAAATACATTTCCAGGCCCCAAACCACACTCATTCAATCATAATTTCTGGAGTTGGAATCTAGAAGTGTGCATTTTTAAGAAACTGTAGATCTGTGTGATGAAGCAAAAGGGGCAATCAGGAAGCACTATTCAGGGATAGAGAAATCTGAAATTACTATTAGTGTAGGGTAAAGATTCATGTCCTGCCCAACCTAACAGTAAACGTCAATTGACTATTTTTCGATGTTACATCATTTTATATAAAGAGATGATCAATAAAGTGGCCTCTGCCGCAGGCCCTACCTCATCATAGTCGGTATTGTAATTCTTCTCGGCAACCTTGCCATCATCCTGTGGTTTTTCCATCTGAGTCTTCCGGTACTGGTCACCATTCTTTGGATAAGGTACCTCTTCATGTTACCTCTTCCTTGCTCTTTTTCCTATAGTCAAAACCAGCTGAGGACACACTTTCTCCCTGGGTATTTGGATGGTTTATTTCACTTGGCTCCATTAGCGTTCACTGTCGTCAAAAGAACATTGCCTCTTCTACACATCCCTGCTCTAACAGTAACTCTCACCTGTGCAGTGATGTACTTACTCATGTACATAATGAAAGATCCAATTTTTGATTATCCATACAAGGAATTTTAGACACAAGATCATGTATCCAAAGTTTCCCATAACTCTCATTTTTGATGGTCTCATTGATTTAATCTCTTGGCACTTTGCTCCGAAAGAACCATCTCTCTAAACTTCCATAACTCTCTTCCCTGTGTGTCTGCCCACTTTAAAAGTGGGGGTGGGGGGGGGGAGAGGTGCTACTAGACCCTGCCAACCATCTGAGTCAAAGGGTCAGGGTTGAGAGAGAATTTAGTCTCTACCGAATGCATGGGAATGAGTTACACTGGAACTCATGACCCGCAGGCTGTTTGAATGAGCAGCACGTAGCTGTGGCTCTGGTTCTGAAGAGGGCATAAGAGACATTGAGCCAACATGATTGCATTTGAGATGGGGCAAGTGATGCCTCATCTCATGCTTTCTGCAACCAGAGATAGGCTTCACTGTCTCAAAACCGCAGAAAGTATCTGGTTGCTTGCAACACACAATGGAGAGAATTAAAAATTCTCAATGAAGAGGATTGTTGAGAATGCTTCTGTAGGACATATGACTAAACAAACAAATTCTCCTGAAGAGGAGGAATCTGACTGCATACATTCTCTTCCTACACAGAGGTGAAGTACAATGAGCAAACTTCTTTATCAAAAATACCCACAAGATTTTTATATTTGAGCAGTAAGGAGAGTATTAGAATTTCTCTTTACTTTTTTTTAGTCATGAATGACAATTTAGGAGCTTAAGTAATAATCATGTCTAATTTACTTAGCCCCAGCCCCCCATCTTACCGTAACAGCCTGGGACCCCATATGAGGGATCTAGTTGAACTCAAAAGACCTCCAAATCATAAAAGATGATAATAAATAATTACTAGTTATGCTTTTACACCATAAGTTTGGGTGACTTATTATACAGCAAAAAAAATAAAATAAAATAACTGATTTTTCTCTATACTTTGTGGTTTTGTGATATTTATTGTTAAAGGAAACCAGGTTGTTTTTCCGGTAGCATTTCCTAATATCAAGATATTGAGACTTAATCGCCTGTTGTTGTTTCCTTTAAACCTCTTCCTCTGTTGTATGGTTCCTTATTGAAAATAAAATGCATGTAAAATTGTGTTGAAATCAATAAACAGAAATATGTAAAGTTTGGAATTCCAAATGACTGTGGTTCATTGCTGCCTGGTGGAAGATCAAAGTGAAATAGTTTTGTTTGTGAGTTTTGTACAGCTGTAGATTTTTAATTTCATAATTAATAACATAAAAATAATAGCAAAGGAGTAGCAATGTATCCCTAAAATAATTTTAAGAACTTTGTAGGCATTATTCTAAGAAAAACTAAGTGTTAAGTATTTGTGAACGTTTACTAATGGTTTTTAGTTTTGAAAGCAATATTTAGTGAAAATTGGGGGTGATGCAAATTTGGGTCTCTGTCAACCAAGGAAAATTTTACATATCTTCTCTTCTTTCAGGTTAATCTTCAAACTGATTTTAACCTGAAGAATCTCTTGATATTACTTATCCTACTGCTGAAAATAGAGTTCATTAGGCAGGTTGGTTTTTTGTGTTTTTTTTGCATCGTAAATTCCATTTTTCTTTTACATCTCTGATCTTACACATAATCTGATCTATTTATAAAAAGCAATGGTGTAAAAAAAGTAGTGGCATAGAAAAATCTAAGCAAGTAGTAAAGAAGTATGCAAGTATAAATTAATGTGGAATTAATTTAACAGAAATTAAATTCCTGTGGACATTAATAAGGTCTGTGAGAGAGAATTTTTGTTGAATTTGGCTTGTTAGCATAACTTAAAGTCAGCCTCAACAACTGCTTCTCTTTTCAGAGGTCTTAATTTTGCAGTCATGTCAGCATTCTCCCGATGCTGACAACTGCCGGGCAATTAGTTTTTGATTTTTTTAGCTTGAATTGCCATTGCTTTCATTACTGCTTGAGCTAAGCAAAAACAGTCTGAATAAGACTTCTGTATAACCCCATTTTATAAACTTGTTAAATCACATTTATAGGTGAAACTATCACCGTGTCAAGCTGCAAGTTTATTAACCCGTAGTAATGTTCACATTGGACCAGCAACAGAGAAAATTGCAGCAGTATTTCTAGACCAAACCTATGGTTGACACAAATGCTTGCTTTTTCTTTAATTGAGGTGAATATTAAGCTGATTTAAAATGCTGCTTATTCTTGTTATTTGAGTAGCCTGCACTCTTAGTAATCTAATTTCCATTGTGTGATGGCCTGAAACAAAGTGCTTACTTGGAGAGGAGCAATTTGTGGTCACAGATGCACTTGAACTGAAATAACCAACCTCCTGTGACCTCCTGGAGGGTCTGTGGTCCATCTGAGAGAGCCTAGTAATGGCTCAGCCTCACGATGCTCTAACCTCCTCTCACTTGCCCAGAGTTCTCTAATAAGTCTAAATGACTGTTAAGAACAAGAGTTGCATCTCTATCACAGAAAAACTCATTTAATTATTAACTCTTAACACAGGTCATCACTGAAAAAGCAGCTGGTATCTAAGACTTACACAGTCCTTAATTGTACAATTATTACTCAATCCATGTCAGTTCCCTCTTTTCTTCTCCTTTTTTGCTTGTTCATTTTTTTTTTTTTTATAATGAGTAGTTTACCATTGTTGGAAGTTCATATTTGTATCAAATCCCATGCTAGGTGTATTATGTCTAACTTCCCAGAATCCCACATTTTAGGAATTAATAGCAATGTTTTTCAGCTGTGGAGACTGAGGCCTAAGGCCAAACCCCAATTTCAATTCTCCTTTGATTCTTCCTACTCCTCCATGTGGTAGTAACCAAATTCCACTTGCATTACAAAGCAAGCAATGTTGTGCCCCCACTGCTGACTTACCACTGTTATGACCAGAGGGTCCCCCCTCCCCCCATCCCCATCTTGAGATACACCCTTTGTGCTACAATTGATTTTTTTAATGAGGTAAAATTGGTAAATAACTCATTTTAGGTGTACAAGGTAATAATTTAATTTTTATATATGCTACAAAGTAGTCACCACCAGTGTTGCTCCCATCTGTCACCATACAATTGACCATCTTCATCCATTTTGCCCACCCCCCAAGTTCTTTCTCTTTTGATAATCACCGATTTCTTGTCCGTATCTGAGTTTTGTTTTGTTTTTGTTGATTGGATTTGCTAGATTTCATACGTAAGTCAAATCATATGGTATTTATCTTTCTCCATCTGACTTATTTAACATAATACCCTCAACGTCCACCCATGTTGTTGTAAATAGCAAGATTTCCTTCTTCTTGTGGATGAGCAATATTCTATTGTATATGTATATACTACATATCCTTTATCCATTCATCTGTTGATGGATACTTGGGTTATTTTCCATATCTTGGCTTTTATAAATGATGCTACAGTGAACATAGGCGTGCATGTATCTTACTGAGTTAGTGTTTTTGTTTTCTTCTGATAAATAACAAGAAGTGGAATAACTGGGATTTCTATTTTTCATTTTTTGGAGAATCGCCATACTGTTTCCTACAGTGCCTGTACTGCTTTCCAATCCCACCAGCAGTGCACTATAGTTTCCTTTTCTCCACATCCTCTCCAGTACTGGTTATTTCTCCTCTTGTTTATAATAGCGCTTCGAACAAGTGTGAGGTGATAACTCATTGTGGTTTTGACTTGCATTTTTCTGATAATTATTCTGATAAGTGATAGTGAACATCTCTTCATGTGCCAGTTGGCTTTCTGTATGTTTTCTTCAGAAAGATGTCCATTGAGATTCTCTGCCTGTTTTTAAATAAGATTGTTTGATATTTTGCTATTGAGTAGTTTGAATTCTTTCTATGTTTTGGATATTAACCCCTTGTTGGATATATGACTTGAAAATATTTTGTCCCATTTAGTAGGTTGTCTTTTCATTTTTTTAATGGTTTCCACACTGCATTAAAACTTTTTAGTTTGTTATAGTCCTGCTTGTTTATTCTTACTTTTGTTGCTGTTGCTTTTTGTTAGATCCAAAATTCTAATGCCAAGACTAATGCCAGAAAGTTAAATATCTATATTTTCTTGTAGGATTTGTATGGTTTCAGGTCTTCCATTTAGGCCTTTAAGGCATTTTGAGTTAATTTTTCCATACTGTGTAAGATAATGGTCTAGTTTCATTTTTTTTTTTTTGCATGTGACTGTCCAGTTTTTCCATTAACATTTATTGAAGAGACTACCCTTTGCCCATTTGTATATTTTTGGATGTTGTGTCATAATTTAATAATGCATGAATAAATACATGCGTGGGCTTACTTTGAGACTTTTTCTGTTCCAATGATCCATGTCTGTTTTTATGGTAATACCATGCTGTTTTCATTACTGTAGCTTTGTTTGGTTTAAAATCAGGGAGCACGATACCTCTGGCTTTGTTCTTTCTCAAGATTGCTTTGGCTATTTGGAGTGTTTTGTGGTTCTGTACAAAATTTAGAATTATTCTAGTTCTGTGAAAAATGCCTTTGGAATTTTGATAAGGATTGCACTGAATCTGTAGATTGCTTTGGGTAGGACAGACATTTTAACAATCGTACTTCTTCTAATCCATGAGTATGGAGTATCTTTACCTTGGTTTCTGTTTTCTTCATTTTAAAAATTAATGTCTTACAGTTTTCAATATTCAGATCTTCCAATTTCTTAGTTAAATTTATTCGTAGACATTTTATTCTTTTTGATGCAATTGTAAATGGGATTTTTTTTTTTAAAGATTTTATTTATTTATTTGACAGAGAAAGAGAGATCACAAGTAGGCAGAGAGAAAGGAGGAAGCAGGCTCCCTGCTGAACAGAGAGCCCGATGCGGGGCTCGATCCCAGGACCCTGAGATCATGACCTGAGCCGAATGTAGAGGCTTTAACCCACTGAGCCACCCAGGCGCCCCTAGGATTGTTTTTATTTATTTCTTTCTGATAGTTTATTCTAATGTGTAGAAACATTCTATACATTGATTTTGTATCCTGCAACTTTACTGAATTCATTTATTCTAACAATGGTTTTGTGAAGTCTTCAGGGTTTTCCACAAAGAGTATCAGGTTATCTGAAATAGTTTTACTTCTCCCTTTCCAATTTGAATGCTATTTATCTTATCCTATCTTATCTTATCTTTTATCTTATCTTATCTTACCATCTTATCGATCTTATCTTAACTCTGTGCCTAGAACTTACAGCAGTATGTTGAATAAAAGTGGTGAGTGGGGGGGCACCTGGGCGGCTCAGTGGGTTAAAGCCTCTGCCTTCAGCTCAGGTCATGATCTCGGGTCCTGGGATCGAGCCCCGCATCGGGCTCTCTGCTCAGCAGGGAGCCTGCTTCCCCCTCTCTCTCTGCCTGCCTCTCTGCCTACTTGTGATCTCTCTCTCTCTCTCTCTCTGTCAAATAAATAAATAAATAAATAAATAAATCTTAAAAAAAAAAAAAGTGGTAAGTGGGAATCCTTGTATTGTTTCTGATCATAGAGGAAAAGATTTTAGCTTCTTTACCATTTGGTATGATGGTAGCAGTGGGCTCATATACGGCCTTTATTATATTGAGTTACATTCTTTCTACACCCACTTTGTTGAGCGTTTTTATCAGAAGTGGGTGTTGAATTTTGTCAAGTGTTTTTTTTTCTGCATCTTTGATCAGTTTCTTTTATCTCTCATTTCGTTAATTTGGTGTATCACATTGTTTGATTTGCGGATATTGAATCATCCTTGTATTTCTGAATAAATTTCACTTCAACATGTTGTATGCTCCTTTAATGTATTGTTGAATTCAATTTACTAATATTTTGTTGGGAATTTTTGCACCTATATTCATCAGAGATATTGGCTGTGATGATGATGATGATGGTGTGTGTGTGTGTGTGTGTGTGTGTGTGTGTGTGTGATCCTTGCCTGGTTTTGTATCAGGGTAATCCTGGCTTTGTAAAATGAGTTTGGCAGCAATTTCTTTTCAGTTTTTTGGAAGAGTTTGAGAAAGATTGGTATTAAATCTTCATTGAATGAGAGAAATCACCACTGAGTCTGTCTGGTCCTGGGCTTTGGTTTGTTGGATTTCAGTTACTGATTCAATCTCCTTAGTAGAAAATTTGATTAGACCAATTATTATTTCTTCCTCATCCAGTCTTGGAAGATTGTATATTTCTAGGAACTTAACCATTTCTTCTATGTTGTACAATTTTTTGGTAGATAATTGTTCATAGTAGTCTCATAACACTTTGTATGGTATCAGTTGTGACTTGCTCTCTTTCATTCTGATTTTATTTGAGCCTTCTCTCTCTTTTTTTCTTGGTGAGTCCAACTACAGGTTTGTCAATTTTGTTTATCTTTGCAAAGAACCAGCTCTGACTTTCAGTGATATTTTCTATTTTTTGTCCCTATTTAATTTATTTCTGCTCTGATATTTATTGTTTCCTTTCTTTTACTAGCTTTGTGATTCATTTGTTCTTGTTTTTAGAGTTCCTTTAGGTATAAAGTTAGATTGAGGGTTTTTTTTCCCCCTGAGACTATGAGACCCATAGTCTCATGGGTCCCAGATACATAGGCCTGTATCACTAGCAACTTCCCTTTAAGAATGCTTTTGCTCCATCCCATAGATTTTGGATTATTGTATTTTCATTTTCATTCGTTCAAGGTATTTTTTAATGTTCCCTGTGATTTCTTCATCAATCCCTTGGTTGTCAGTGGCATGTTGTTTAATTCCCACATGTGTATGATTTTCCCAGTTTTTGTAATTGATTTCTAGTTTTACACCATTGTGATAGGAGAAGATGACTGATAAGGACTTCAATCTTCTTAAATTTATTGAGACTCATTTTATACCTTAACACATGATCTATCCTGGAGAATGTTCCATGTGCACTTGAGAAGAATGTGTATCCTGCTGCTTTTGGATAGCATGTTCTGTACATATCCATTTAGTACATTTAGTCTAATAGGTTGTTTAAAGTTGATTTTTGCCTTGTTGGTATTTTGTCTGGATGATCTATTACTGATGTAAGTGAGGTATTAATGTCTCCTACTGTTTTTGTATTGCTATCAAATTTTCCCTTAGATCGGTTACTATTTGCATCATGTATTTACGTGCTCCTATGTTGCATACATAAATATTTAATAAATCCTCTTGTTGGGTTGACCCCTTTATCATTAATAATGATATATATTATATGTATATATATAAATAATAAATATATATACATTATATGTATATTATGTATATATAATTAGTGGGATGTTACTAATTAGTGCCTTGTTACTAATTAGTGCCTTTTCTTTTCAGCTTAAAGAAAACCCTTTAACGTTACTTCTGAGGCCAGTTAGTGGTGATGAACTTCTTTAGTTTCTGCTTGTCTGGAAAGCTCTTTATTTCCACTTCTCTTCTGAATGATAACCTTGCCAGGGAGAATATTCTTATCTGGAAGTTTTTTCCTTGAAGTACTTTGAATGTCTCATGCCTCTCTTTTCTGCCCTGAAAGATTTCTGCTACAAAATTAGTTGATAGTCCCTGTATGTAACTTTTTTTTCTCTTGCTGCTTTTAAGGTTCCCTCTCTATCTTTAACTTTTGAAATTTTAATTATATGTGTCTTGCTATAGCTCTCTTTGGGTTTATCTACTTGGAACTCTGTGATTCTAGATCTGGATATTTGTTTCATTCTCCAGATTAGGAAAGCTTTTAGCCATTCTTTCTTCAAATAAGTTTTCTGCCCCTTTATCTCTTCTTCTGGGATCCTCGTGATAAAAATGTTATTCTGCTTGATGTTATCCTATAGGTAAGTCCATTAAGCTATCTTCATTTAAAAAATTTTTTTTTTTTTTTTTTTTTTGCTGCTGAATTCCATTTTTTTATCTTCCACGGTTCTGATCTGGTTTTTTACTTAATCCAGTCTGCTACTGAAACTCCTCCCTAGCATATTTTTCAGTTCACTTATTGCTTTCTTCAGTTCTGTGAATTCTCTTTGGTACTTTCTTGTGTTATCTATCTCATTGCTGAGCTTCTCTCATGTTCATCCATTCTTCTCCCAAGATGGGTGAGCATCTTCATGACCATTATTTGAACTCTTTATCAGGTAGAATAATCATCTTAGCCCATTAAGGTATTTTTCTGAGGTTTTGTCTTGTTCTTTCACTTGGAATATTTTCCTTTGTTCCTCATTTTGCTTGACTCTCTGTGTTTTTTCTATTTATTAGCTAAAATAACTATATCTACCAGTCTTGAAGGAGTGGCCTTGTGTAGGAGATAAATGTTATTGTTCAAACTTGCCCTAGCTTTGGTTGTCTTTTCAATTTTTGTGATTGTTACATAGCCTAAATTATTCTTGATAAGTCCCAGTTGTTGAGGGTATGTCAAAACTTGCCAGTGTTCCAAAGGTAGAGATCTCTGTCAGCATTTAGTTTCAGGCTGATTGAAAGCTAGATACTTAATCAACACTGTTTAAAGTACATAAATGTATATAGACCTGTGTAAACTCTACTGACCTCCAGACTAGATTTGGAGGTGTCCCCCAGGTGACAGTTGCAAAAATTAGGGCTTCAGATGAGTGTGTATGTTCCTTTCTGGAAGGTGCCAGCAAACTGGGGCAATGCCAAGGGAGGACTTAAAGATGGTGTCTCTTTGTCTATATTTTCTGAGAGTGCCTTTATAGTCTCTAGATGTGCGATGGACCTGAATCCTAACCCTCAGGTTAAAGCTCCAAGATAGGTAAATAGAGCTTTTTCACAGGCTGGCTGAGGATGTGTATCAGTTGGCTTTCTGTGCTGTACCTGGGTATGGTACCCACCCCGAACTCTTTCTGATAGTTATAGTCTCATGGGTCCCAGAAAGGCAAGCCCCTCTGGCCACCATGTCCAGGTGATCAAGGGGGTGGTCCCTTTTGAATTGCACTCACTTGCTGGCATTAGCAAGACTGCGAGACAGTGCTGAGGGCAAGGCATGTTTACAGCATTAGTGATGCAGGGGAAAAGTGCTAGGCATGGGACATGCCTGCAATTAGCAAGGCCAACAATGTTGGAGGTGGAGTATGCTCATGGCTTTACAAAGTCTATTTCTCTATACACCTGCCTGTTTTAGCAAGAAAGAGGAGAGTACAAAAAAGCATCAGTGCCTCCATCCACAAAGAAAGACTCATTGGTTCCTGCTCCTCTGGCAAATGGTTTATGATTAACAAATAAATCACCTTCACATGTAATCTAGTCACCTCTCAAACTGCTGCCTTTTTATTGGGTCCTGGGATGTGTAAGTCCACGGATGAGGCTGTCAAAAGCAGTATATCATATCCCCCGAGCCCTGGGGTCCCACCAATGTTAGGACAGTTCACTTTTGAAGCTAGATAGTTTTGAGGCATTGTCTTTCTGGTGCATGTCTCAAGGTTTAGGTTGTGCGTTATGGGACACAAATCCTTTGCTCCTCAGGGAGAGGCTCTATACTCATGAGACCCCTCCCTATTGTGGGTCACTGTGATGGGGGAAGGGTTTTTGGTGAGACTAAATCTCTTGCTCACTGGTCTCAATAGGGGTCTTTTATCCCTCGTTGTGGAGGGAGCCCTTCAGCTAGTTTTCAGTTACTTTTCAGGAATTATTCCAGGTGTAGCTATAAATTTGGTCTGTCCAGGGGAAGAGGTGAGTTCAGTTTTTGTATGCTGCCATCTTGGACCACCTCCATAACATTACAGTTGAATTTTGAATATGGAATAATGCTCTACCCACAAATAGCTATTTATTAATGTTGCTCTCCCACTAATTTGGCCATGAGCTCTTTAACCACAAAGGCCATAATTTATTAATCTTGTTATCTGTAGTGCTATATAGAGAGTAATTATTCAGTGATTGGGATGGGATACCCTTCAATGGGCTAATAAGTTTACTTTGATACTCCAACCTTCAACTCTTCATTGTCTTCTGTTAAGTTTTAGATAAAGCTGAGTTAACACACACAATACTGTATTCATTAAAAACAAGATATAGACAGAAGTTAGCTTTCAATAAAAGGGCAGAAAGCATTTACTTTACTATAACAATCATGCAAATTAATAGAAAAAAATAACACATTTTATATCCTAGCCAAGGGTTGAAGTTGCCCTAAGTTTACATTTAGAACTCCAAGTATAAAATTTCAAAAAGGACAAAGGCAGGATTCCCATTGACAACATCATTGATGTGTGCTTGACTATATCTTTTTTTTTTAAGATTTTATTTATTTATTAGAGAGATATTGAGTGAGAGAGAAAGAAGCACAAGCAGGGGCAGAGGGAAAGGGTGAAGCAGACTCCCTGATGAGCAGGGAGCCTGATGTGGGGCTCCATCCCAGGACCGTGGGATCATGACCTGAGCTGAAGGCAGAGGTTTAACCAACTGAGCCTTGACTATATCTTAATAAAGAGGAAGCCTTATATCCACAATAAAATACGATAGCATGAAAACTTGTAGCTGCTTACATTTACACAAGGAAAATCAATTATATATGTCAAGAAAGGGAGAATATAAGCTTTCAAATGTTCATATACAAAATTTTCTGAAATGTTAATTATTTCCAAGCTTGTCATGATTGAAAGTTTCAGAGAAAACCACAACAGTAACAACAACAATAACAACAACATTGAATAAGTAATGTGGAATGTTAAGATCATGATGAATAAAGAAACCTGGTTTTGTCTTAGAAATCTTGGACTTTAGTTGTTGTTTTTAAATGAGAATGGTAAAGATTAGCACTGGTCATATAATAATATCTTCATGAATATTTGACTTCTTCCTACCTCACATTGCATACTGGTCACATAAATTCTAAGACATGTTGCACAATTTGGATAGACAAATTTTAGGAAGGATATTGTACATTTGCAGAAATAATGAGAATGTATAAAAGTTTGGAAATCAAGGCACATAGGAAAAATTGAAGGAATGTGGCATGCCTAGCTTGGAGAATAGAGGACTATTTTCAAATACAGGAGCACACCATGTGGAAAAGTCCGGATTTATGTTGTGTTTCTGTAGAGGACCAGAGTCTGAAAAATTACAGGAAGAAATTGTTTAGTCCCCTTTTAAAATTAGTAACTAGAGGACCTGGGAAAAATGAAGAAACTACTAAGTTTAAAATTATTCAAGGTAACAATCTGTTGAGGATGCTACAAAACATTGCTTTTCAAATTTTATTATAAACATGGACCTTTTGGGAATCTTGTTAAAATACAGATTCTGATTCAATAGGTCAAGTGTAAGAACTGAGACAAAGCATTTCTAACTAGCTCCCAAGGGGTGGTTTAGCTGGTGGACTTCATACCATACTTTGAGTAGCTCCTATAAAAGAAAGCCCTCCATTAGGAGACAGACAATAGTGATCACTAACACACTTTAAATTATTCTATCAATTTATAAAATGAGGTATTATTTTTTGTTGTTTTCCTTTTATTTATTTTAAACTTTTTTTTATAGTGCAATAAAACACAGATACAGAAAACCATACAAAACAAATATGAAGTTTGTGAGTTAGTATAAGAAGACTTTGTTCACAACTACCACTCAGGTCAAGAAACAGAACATTGCCAGCTTTTTTAATATCACTTCCTTGTGTCTCATCTCATTCACATTCTCAACTTCCCTGAAGAGAAACCACCATCCTGAATTTTACAGTAACCACTTCCTTGAAGTTCTTTATTATGACCCACATGAGAATTACTAGAATCTATTGTTTAGTCTTGGACAATTTTTAACTCGATATATCTTTCTCTTTTATAGATTCTCCTAACCTTTTCTTTTTTAAAAAGTTTTATTTAAGTAAGCTCTACAGCCAATGTGGGGCTCAAACCCACGACCCTGAAACCAAGTCACATGCTCCTCTGACTGAATCAACCAGGTGACTCTCTCCTATCATTTTCTTCAAATTTATCTTTTGAAGAACATGGGTTATTTTACTTGTAATTTTCCATAGTCTGAATTTTGTTGTTGGCATACTCCTGGTGTAGTTCTACATGTTCTTCTGTCCTGTGCTTTTCCTGGAAATTGGCAGCCATATTTAGAAACTTATTCTGACTTAGCTTGTATCCCTTGGCACAGACTATTTTTGATGCTGTGTTATGTTATCAGAAGGCCCATGATACCAGATCTTCATTTTTTTTTTAAATTAATAGCCATCAGTTCGCCATAGCTGGCTCCATTAACTATGTTTTATCATTTTATTTACATTTTTTATCTCAGAAAATTTTGTTTCCTCTAATCTATGATGGTATTTTATTTATTAAAGGAAGAATTTTTTTAATCATCATTTCCTCTTATTAGTTCATGTTCAAGATTATAAATTGGGTTCCTTGTCATCATTTTTAGAAAGCAACCAATTAGTTTTTAAAATTATATAACAGTATGAACTCATTGATTTAAATATATATTTTTTATATTCAATCCATTGCAATTTTTATTTTTACAGAAACAAATTGCCTCATCTTTGGTCAGTGGGAATCTGTTCAAGTTAGCTTCTGAGTTTTTGAGATAAAATTAGTAGTCTGTGGCTCTGCCTGTTCTGTTACCCTGTCCCACTGGTTCCATCTTCCTCAAAACTGCCTGAGCTCCAATCTTTGTTCTCTTAACTTAGAGAGACCACTAGGCTCTGTTTATGTCCTTCCTCCCTACATCATGGTCCAGATCTGCCTCCAGGTAGAAGCTTCAGACAATCATTAGCCTCATCTTATTTGATTCCCTTACCTCAGAAATCAGTCCTGTTTTGGCTATTGCCCAATACCTGAAAATGACTATTTTATGTATTTGAGCCTGTTTTTAAGTCATTCCTAGTGGGAGTGAATGTCTGGTATGAGGTACTCCAACCTGGAGGAGTAGAATTTCCTCCATTAACTCAATTTTGTTATTTGTGGGGGTAGCTTTTTCAGGGGTTTTGGTGTCTATTTGTTCTGTTCGTTTTATGCTTCTACCTTTATTCCTGTCTTTTAAAACTCCCATCCAAAATGTAGTTTTAAAAAAATATGATCTTCCTTTTGAAAGGATATCATAACACAATTTTTCCTTAAAGATCGTTTAAAAACGAGTGGAAAACATTCCATTTAGACATTTTGAATAAATTCTTCCTTTATAAACAGACAAGGTATTGTCTTTAAGTTATATTCTACCCCATAATATTAAACTCTCAGAATTAATGGTTCCTGAAGATGATAGAATAATGGTGTTCGTAATTCATTGTTCTTCATTGGGACAATATAAAAATGCAAAGTGATGTAAATGGGAGAAGAAAGTAATTGATACACTTGGGTAGCGCCATACAATGCTTAGTTTGATCTGAGATTTTCAAGTAATAACATTCCATACTTCTTAGCTGTGTGTTAGGTTAAAATAATTATAATATTAATAATGGCTTTGTAGATGTGTTTGTAGAATATCCCTAGCTCTTGTATATGAGTTTGAATAATCAAACAAGAAAAGTAGCCAGATAAGAAGTAAACTGCTTTGGATCAAAAAGAAATCCGATTAGAGTCTTCAGGAAACCTAATGACTAAAAGTAAAAATCCTGCATATTAAAGGTCAGTGTGATATTGTTACACATGGGGAAAAACTCTAGCCTTATATACTTAAGAAAAAAAGGAAGCAAAATCAAGCACTAAAATGAAGGGAAAAAAAACTCAATAAAAGGAAGAAATGGGGGGTGCCTGGGTGGCTCAGTGGGTTAAAGCCTCTGCCTTCAGCTCGGGTCATGATCTCAGGGTCCTGGATCGAGCCCTACATCAGGCTCTCTGCTCAGCAGGGAGCCTGCTTCCCCCTCTCTGCCTGCCTCTCTGCCTACTTGTGATCTCTCTCTGTCAAATAAATAAATAAAATCTTTAAAAAATAAATAAAAGGAAGAAATAGAAAATATAAAAACAAGAGTATCAATAACAAAATATAAAAATGGCTTAATTAATACATAATCATTCTTTGGGAAGGAGATGGCCTCATCAAGAAAAGGGATATAATACAATTGTATAAGGTAAAAACTGAGAATGGGGAAAATCTATACAGTCAGTTCTCACTGCACCATACCATGTTAACTGATATATGTGCATATTAGAACTAGGTTCTCACTTTCCAGAGGTCCCATTCATGACAGTTATCATTAACATAGTAGTGTACAAAGCAAGGACCTATTATAGTTACAAAATATATTTACCAAATCAAAGAGGTGACTTGTCTCAACTCAAGGCAAATAAAAATTTAAAAACCTATAAGAAATAAACAAATCCATAAAAAATTGGGTTGCTAAAACTTAGACAAGATGCAAAAGTTTAACAGATATTATAACATAGAAGGCATAAAATAAAATTCTCATAGTTATTTAAGTTTCCAGGAACTGATGACGTCTTGTTGAAATTTATCAAAACGTTTTGAACAAATACTTGATTCTTTTAAGATCTTTCAAAGCAGAGTATGGAGAAAAACATGCTTTCTTTCTTCCGAGGCAGCATAACATTAATATAAAAATATGATAAACATAATACAATAAAGAAAAATTAAAGAACCCACTTACAAATGTCATTGCAGAATCCTAAACAGCATCATTACATAAAATAAATATTCACATTAAGTCAAAAAATATGTCCAAGTAAAATTCTTATGAGGAAAGTAATGACAGTTCAATATTAATGTATAACTAATCATTAACAGGTTGGTGGGGAAAACCATGTTCCTCTTCAGAGATGCTAAAAGGCAATTGATAAAATTTATATTCATTCCTTATTTGAAAACACACACACACACATAATCATAAAGAATAGGTTATTTCAAACCCAAGACCAGCATCACCCTCAATGATGAAGCAATGGATTCGTTTCTATTAAAATCTAGAAGAAACGTCATTCACTGTCATCTATTTAATATCATTCTATAAATATTAGTCAATAAGATTATCTAGAGAAAGTCAGAGTGTTAAGTATTGGAAAGGAAGTGGATCAACTATTATTTGTAATTGACGCAGTACCTGCAAAACCAAAAGAGCTAGTTTAAAATGGGAAATGGTATGAAAGAAAAGATATTTCACTAAAATTTCTGGTTACAAAGTTCACATGAAATCAATAGCATTCATATACACATAACAATGCATTAGAAAATATGAGAAGCTATCTAATAACAAATCAAAAGATAAAATATATGCAGCACATTTAAGATAAACTATAAGCAATCACAATAAAAGACATCTTAACCCCATTTATAAACTTTGATACAAGGCTTGACTAAGTAGAAATACATTATTCTTTCTTGAAATGAAAGATTCCCTGTAAATGTGACAAATACCTCCTAATTAATTGATAAAGTGTCCCCAACTAAAAAATGACACTTTTATTCGAATTGAGAAATACTTTTCTGTTTTTCTGAGAAAGAAAAAATGAAGCAGAATATAGTAGTAAAAAATACACTGAATTTCAGTGAGAATTCAGGGCATAATGTAGTTAGATTTAAAATAATTAACAATATGTAGCATTGAGTCAAATGCTTTTTCCTACTTAACTGCTTTCAAAGTCAAAAGGAAAACTAAAACCATAATAAAAGTAGGTGATAATGAACATTGGTGAATAGATATTAGTAATATAAGACAGACACTCTTCAGATCTAATACACAAACATCTGCTTTTCTTGAATGACTGTATTTTTCCATTGTATGACTATCATAATTTATGTAAATAGAGCTTCATGACTAAGCATTAGGATGTATTCATAGTACAAAGATGCTAAAATGAACATCTTTTAACAAATGAACAAGTAAAATCTATTGATGCAAGTTCAAAAGTGTATGATGTCCTCACACTTACAAGAAATGATATAGTTATACATATCTTTTGGAATATTCAGTGTCAATTTAGAATGTTAATAAAAAACTGACAACTGTGTCTGGATAGAAATCGTTTGTGTAAGATGAAGAGACATCATTTTAATGTACATTAAATTACGTAGTATGAACTTGTTTAACTTTGCATGTTATTATTAGATGGTTAAAGAAAGTTTGTCTGAAATGAAAGAAAAGGAAGCAAGCTGTAGAACATTGTGGATGCTGGGATCTTAATTTTACAGAAAAAATGTCTATTCATGCATATATGATTTGAACTTGGAAGGAATTGGAACAAAAAGAAGAGCTATAAAGAAAAAGAAAAGGGAAATAAAATGCTCTTGGGAAGACATCAAAGATAACTGAATTTGTTTCTAATGATCCTTCTAAATTAGCTAAAATTAGATTCAGAATCATGAAGTATGCAATTAATATTTCATAACAACATTACTTAAGCTAGTAAGAATATATATGTTTCTTGTCAAAATTGTAATTTTTAAATTGTGTTCATCTTTCCGCAATTCTGTAACCCTTTCAGTGTGCAACATGGTGGTTTTCAAATTCTAATTAGTACCTGGCAAACATGTGATCGAGGGGAGAAAAAAAAAAACCTGAAAAACCTGAATAAAATTAAACAAGGAACAAGTGTTTGGTTTTTACTGCATATTCCAGGTATATATTTTTTTATTTATTTTATTTTTTTATTTTTTAAAGAATTCTTTTTTTTTTTAAGATTTTATTTATTTGACAGAGAGAGCTCACAAGTAGGCAGAGAGGCAGGCAGAGAGAGAGGGGGAAGCTGGCTCCCCGCTGAGCAGAGAGCCCAATTCTGGGCTCGATCCCAGGACTCTGAGATCATGACCTGAGCCGAAGGCAGAGGCTTAATCTACCAAGCCACTCAGGTGCCCCAGGTATATTTTTTTAAATGACTGAAAATATTAAGAAATTAGCAATTCTCAAATCAGCAAAGCAAGGGATCTGGATTTTGACTTATATAAAATTTATCTTTAAGATAATAAGGTTTTATTTAAAGTTTACATCAAAAGATTGAGATTGCTACTTAGCTTGCAAATTCAAGAATCATTTTCTTCTAGACTTTCTGTAGAGGGCAAAATGAGGTTTGGGTTATTCCATATATAAATTTGTCTGTATAAGCTATTTCTAGCTAATAGAGACATTCATCAGCATTCTTTATTTCCATATGCTGATGTATCTAGATTATCCACAGCGAAACAAAGAAAGTAAGGGATAAGAAATACATCAGTAAAGTGCAGGACCATCTAATTAGTTGGGTCTTCTTCAGAAAGCTGCAAGACCTCCTTCAGGTATCTGCTTGAATGGCATCTTTTCAATGATGTCCACCTCCACCCCATTTTACTTTATTTTATTTTTTTAAGTAGACACCACACCCAATGTGGAGCCCAATGTGGGACTCAAAGTCCCGACCCTGGGATCAAGACCTGAGTCAATGTTGACAGTCAGAAGCCTAACCACCTGAGTGACTCAGGTGCCCCTGTACCAGCCCATTTTAAAAGTAGACTCACCCACCCATGCTATCTTCTGGCTTCATAGGCTATTCTGGGTTCCTTTTTCATGCATTTATCACCTTCTAAAAGTTCATACACTTACAATGTTTATGATTGTGTCTATCTCTCCTACTGAGACCCAAGTTGTAAGAGGACAGAGTTCTGTCTGGTTTGTTCTCTGATGTATACCGAGCACCTGGAATAACGCTGGTGCCTCATAAGCATTCGATAAATATGTGTTGAATGCACAAAAGTATACAGAAGGAATTCCTCACCATGAAAGAAAAACATTGCAGTGAATTATTAGGCAAGGGTAGAAGTTAAATACTCAAGGATTGAAAAGCATTCTTTGTAGGCTGAGTAGAAGAATAGATTAGTTAAACGTTCAGGATCTATGAAATATTTATCAAGCATCTCTGTGGTAAAACACATTAACCCAAGTGCGTGCTTGTATTAATTATTAAAATCATAATACATTTTAGTGTTGATATTATAAGTTTAAAAAAAGACCCAATTTGCTTTTCTAGAAACAATATGTTTGCATTCTGTCCTTTGATCATATGCATACAGTTCCCACTCTCCTCTTCAGTGACTGCGGTCTGGTGTAGATATAGCATCTGACGCTTGCCACATCTTTGCTTCCAGTATTCTGTTCCTTCTTTCCCTATCAGCTACCCACTTGCAGGACCACATCTTGGACCTTGCTGACACTTGGAAATCCCTTATTTTTAATATAACAACTTGAATAACTAGCTCTCTGACCATAATATCCTATGTTTTCATCAAACGCAGTTATTCAGTCAATAATTCAAACTTCACCTAATCATGAGCCTCAGGATCGAACCCCCATGTTCACTAAACACTTTCCTTCACCTCAAAGCATAAGACAATTTTTGTAATAACTTTCTATCTTCAAAGATTGGACTTAATGGCCTATCACTTCAACCACTCTCTTTCCAAAAAGATAATATTAACAAGAATTCCATACTAAAACTAATGCTAAATTTAATAGCAAAATCAACATAAATAGCCAACATTTTTGAGGCCTTGCTCCATGGCCCACACTATTTTAATCTCTTTATACGTACTTTCTTATTTAATCATTAAGCCTGTGTGGTTGGTATTGTTTTATCCTCATTATACACATGAGAAAATGGAAGGAAATGATGTTAAAAGTCTTGATTAAGGTCACACAACTGGACCAAATTTAGAACTAGGTTATGAAGCCCAAAATTCAGGTTCTGGCGCCTGTGCTCCTGAGCAAGGTATTTGTCCTCACCACTCCACAGAAACTGCCGTCCCAAATCTATTGACTTGCCTATCGTGAAATGTAGTTAAATTTCCCGCTCTCTGTGGAAGCTGGATAAAAAACCATGCATTTACGGCCCCCAAAGATAAATAGGCTCTCAAATGCTCTCCAACTATACTTTTAAATCTCCTCATAGGTTGGCTTTCTTTAGTTTCCTGTAGCAGCTCTGTCAAATAATCTGTTCTTTCCTCAACTTTGCTCCCCTCCTCCATTCCCTTTATTGTCAAGATAAAACAATGACTCTGTTTCATGGAAGGAGTAGAAACTACCGGATAAATTGTCCTGCACTTCTCCCATTACATTCTCTGATTTTCTTGGACAATGTGTTTCTGTTAATGTTGTTCCCTCTGCCTTTCCTTGGGTTTTTATCTCCTCCCTCTTAGGGAGTGAGAAGACCTGCCCTGCCCTTGTCACTTTCATGAAACACCGTTGCCTCCCTTGTTGGCAAAGTCTTAAGACTTTGTACTTCTTTGCTCCTTTCTATCTTCTGCCATTACCTTCTGTTTCTCTCCCTGACTCTTGAGTCCTGTTGTTGAACATGGTTCAACATATTGAACCTAGTTCAATATGTTGAGAACCTAGCCTCGGTTCTCTCATGATATGTACTACCACTAGGTTCTGTCATCCATTCTCAAGGATTCAGATGATACATAAAACTTGGGTTAAAAATCTTATTTGTAGCCTAGACTTCTCTTGAGCTTCAAACTACTGTATTGAATGACAAACTGAGACATATTAAAAGTTTTAAGTTTACTTCAGCAAAAATCAATCAGAACCAGACAGCATCCAGCCTACCAGATAGAAAGTTCCAAGATGCCGTACAAATGAAAAGACTTCTATAGGGAGAAGGGAGCAGGAGCATGGAAATTACACTAGGAAAAAAATGGATTTGTTATTGCATGCTTAGGGTTTCTTTTTAGGTAGTGGCAGGGGTCTGTCAGGCAAGTTACCTAACTAGTGCTGATCAGGTAATTCCTGGTTGACAGGTTTAAAATTCCATTTCTGGGAGGGCCAAAACTGTAATTAAGTCTCAGTTCAGTAACATGGATTTAGCATAAGAAACTCCACTTTGGACCTGTTGTCTCATTTTGTAACAGTATATAATTACATTTTGAATATTTTTACTTGAATATCCCATAAGCACCTTAAACTCAATGTCTAAAATTAAACTTTAATTTTCCTATACAACTCTATTTCCTCCCGTATTTTAGTGAATGGAATCCCATCATCCTCTTACTTTTGCAAGGTATAAACTTTAAAACAAAATCACCATAAAATGTTGCCTTTCACACAACGCTTACCTTCAGTCAGTCTTCAAAAGTTAACTCAACCTCCTCTATACTTTTTGAATCCATCTACTCCTAAGTTAACTGGCATTTCCTAATATGGAGAGTAATATAGATCTATCTATCTATCTATATTTTTTTATTAACATATAGTTGTATTATTTGTTTCAGCAGTACAGGTCTGTGAATCATCAGTCTTACACAATTCACAGCACTCACCATAGCACATACCCTCCCCAATGTCCATCACCCAGCCACCCTACCCTTCTTTTTTTTTTTTTACTAAACTCATGGAGGTAATGTAATGGTCTCCTAACTTCCTTGTCTTCATCCAGTAGAACCATGACATACCCATAATAATCATAATCTTTTTAATGTTAAAATATACATTGAGGCGTATTAAAAATGGTAAGAATTTGAGCAAAAATCTGTTGGAATCAGGCAGCCGCAGAAAGGAGATGATCAGAAGTGTTTGACCAACAGGAGCCAGGGAAAGACCTAACTAGAGAAGTTGACAAAGCAAAGCAAGGAAATTATTTGACGGAGTATTGCTTAGGCATTTACTTTATTTGGAAAAGCCTGGTTGGGTGTTTGTGTTTGAGTGTCCTTAGATTTCCATTTCTTAACCTCGAGGGATTTCCAGGCTTAGGTTTCCGTTTGCTTATGCAGGCTGCCAAAACTTTAGAACCCTATCACTCTCATGGCCTCCTTGTGTAATTAGGAAATAGACTTCCTAATTACCGCTCTCATGGCCTCCTTGTGTTGAGGAAATAGACTTCCTCCTCCCAAGATGTAGCAAAGTTTCAGCCCATTATGGGATGAGGCTCAGGTTTGAGGTCCACAATCTGGATATTCCTGTAGGCTCTATGTGAGGATGAAGAGCTTATGGTTCCTTTCAATCTGGAGACCTGTGAATTGAAGAGACAAGTTAATTGCCCTGCCCACATCCAACAGACCCTAGTGAGACAGGGTTAGAATAATTCAATAGACTCCCTTGATCAACACAGTGCTGGGGGAGCTGGTGGCAAGGCCTTCCAGGAGGCACAGAGCAGTCACTAGCTCCCAGCGATTCCGAAAGCTAGGTGCATACTGACAGTTCCATCTAGGGCCCAATTCTGCTTCGTGGGAGTGGGTTTCTAGGCTTTTGGATCTTTCCTCTGGACTCTTGGCTTCCTGCCCTGAGTCCTCTTTCCTTTTCCATAAGAATAGCTCATGTTTGCTGCTGAATGGTTTCTCGTCATACATTCTTCACAGGGAGGTTGAGAACACTCTGTGTCTGTCCATTAAGGCTTTCTTTGTTAAAGAATGAGAGCTCTTCATGCTTAATCACTGAAAAGCTCTGATACTTTGTGCTCACGGCTGACATTGTTCTTTATGGTGTCCTAGGAGGAGCTCTTGGTACACTAGGAAGTAGACTGTGGTGGCCGGTGGGGCAGAGGGCCCGGAGAGATGAGCGATAGGTGGGAGTAAAGAGATGTAGTTGGTACCACATGGCATGTGTACCTCTTGCTCTGTGAACACTTTCCTCTCCCATCCTTGGCATTGACCTTCCAGAGAGGTTTTTCTGGTGGAAATCACCCTTTTCCTCAGAGAAAACCACCAAAAGTAATGATATTAAGACAGAACAACAAAACAGAAAAGGCCTTCTTTCCCATTGAGCCATCTTGTTAGTTTACCAAGCGGGGGGAAAGCGTGGTCAGAATAATTTTCACCAAAATAAAAGATGATTATCTTACCCTACCTGACACAGTTACTTTAAAGAATGTTTCACATACCGACTGTTCCTCTGGCCAAAGAACAGAAGAGAAATGGCCTTCTTAACTCCCCTGAAGCCATGTATAAGCTTCTCTAATCCCTCGGCCATTTAGAAGTTTAAAAGGTCCACAGAAGTTTTCAAATCTTTAGCCTTAGGGTTAAATGAAAATCTCTGAAGGTAGAAAACTAAAATGGTTTAGGATAACATTAATTTTGAGAGGAAAGGCAACCTTCAGATTTATTTCCATGAAATTCCATTCTTGCAAAAGAGCACATGCTAATGGATAATTACTAGTAAATCTGTTCTTTAGTAATGTAATTATCTTGTTCTAAGGGGCATGTCAATTACAGATCAGGTGACTGTCGAGAAGTATGGAGTACTTCTTAAAAAAATCTTTCTTTAGAGCCTATGTATATGTCCTTTTCCTAGGTCTCCTTAAGCATTTTTTTACTCAAAAAAATAGAGATGTCTTGGATCTGTCCTTGAGAAGATAATATTTTCATTATAATATATAAGTATATTCCTCAACGGGCAATCTTGCTCTTTTTCCAACAACAGTATTCTGACCAAGGGAATATTTTTTTAAAAAGATTTTTATTTATGGGGCACCTGGGTGGCTCAGTGGGTTAAAGCCTCTGCCTTCGGCTCAGGTCATGATCTCAGGGTCCCGGGATCGAGCGCCGCATCGGGCTCTCTGCTCAGCAGGGAGCCTGCTTCCCCCTCTCTCTCTGCCTGCCTCTCTGCCTACTTGTGATCTCTCTCTCTCTCTGTCAAATAAATAAATAAAATTAAATTAAAAAAAAAGATTTTTATTTATTTATTTGACCCA
>CM052887.1:38757886-38800048 GCA_028534135.1 Potos flavus
AAAACACACCTGAAGTGATGTCACCATGTGGTCAGCCGCCATTACAGAGAGTGGAGCTCCAGGACTAGATGGGGGGCAGGAGGGCAGCGGTGGAGGCCGGTCCTGCGGGGAGCAGCCATCAGCAGACACACAGGCTCAAGAGATCCTGACAGAAGACTACAATGTTCCAGAAGTTCCACGTCCAGTCACTGTTTGTGGAGATGTGCAGGGACAATTTCAAGATCTCATGGAACTGTTTAGAATTGGTGGCAAATCACCAGAGACAAACTACTCGTTTGTAGTGGCCTCTCACCATCCATACCTGCACTGGATCGTATCAGAGCACTTGATCGCCTAGAAGTTCCTCATGAGGGTCCAATGTGTGACTTGCTGGGTCAGAGCCAGACAATTGGGATGGTTGGGGTGTATCTCCTCGGGGAGCTGGTTACACCTTTGGGCAAGACATTTCTGAAACATTTAATCGTGCCGGGGGCCTCACACTGGTGTCTGGAGCTCACCAGCTGGTGATGGAAAGATGTAATTGGCGCACTGACTGGAATGTAGTAACGATTTTCAGGGCTCCAGACTGTTATTATTGTAGTCAGGCTGCAATCATGGAACTTGACGATACTCTAAAATGCTTTCCTGCAGTGTGACCCAGCGCCCTGCAGAGGTGAGCCTCATGTTATTCGTCCTATCCCAGACTACTTCCTGTAATGAAACTGTAAACGGGCACAGTGTTGCCATGAACCATGTGTTGACCTAATGGAAATGGGAAGAAGAAGATGCCAAAGGGTCAGAGAATAATTAACATTCAAAACACTTGTTTTCACAGGGACCCGAGGATGTGCCATATAAAAATACAAAGCCTCTTGTCATCAACAGCCGTGACCACTTCAGAATGACCTGGTTCATTGCATGCGGAAGGGACATTGTTGGTGAAGAAAGCAGTTTCTGGCATAGCGCTATTAGTAGTTACTTTTGTTTTCTTTGAGAGACTGCAGATAATAAAATGTCAACATTAACACCTTGCGAATACAATTTAACTTCCATTTAGCTATAGCTTTACTCAGCATGACTGTAGATAAGGATAGCAGCAAACCACCACTGGCGCTTAATAAACATTTTAAAAAATAAGTACCAAGGAAGGCCTCCCCTCTACTTGGGAGTTTTGAAATCATTTTGTTTATTTTTAGGGGTACCATTTAATTGTATTATTTGTCTGCACTCAGTTTATTTCCCTTCTCAAATCTCAGCCTCATGTTGTTCTTTGTCATTGTCAGAATCGGGTAAGTCGTTTCGAACAAAATTGTTTTTTCCCCCTCCTGTAAGACCATGTTACTGCACAAGAGCACTACAGCGTTTTTCATAATAAACTTGGGAACTAAAAACAAACAAACAAACACCTGGAAATTCTGGAGATGAAAAGTAAAATAACCAAAATGAAAAATTCCATGGAGGGGCTTCACATTAGACTTGAGGTCAGAAGAAAGAATCAATAAACTGGAGATAGATCATTGAAGACTAGGCAATCTGAAGAAAAGAGAAAAATGAATAAAATAGCCTCAAGGAAATGGGGGACACCATTAAGGATACAAAAATGTACAAGATGGGTATACCAGAGGGAGAGAAAAGAGGAAAAGGGACAGAAAAAAAGTCAGAGAAATGATGGCTGGAAACTTAACCAAATGTGAAGAAAGGCATCCATTGGCACATCCAAGAAGCCAAACAAGTTCCAAATGGGGTAAATGGACAGAGATCCACAACCAGATACATTGTAGCCAAAGTGTTGAAAGACAGAGGCAAATCTAGAAATCAAGTGAAAAAAATAACTCATTGTGTAAAAGGAAACCCTAATAACATGAACAATTAACTTCTCATCAGAAGCAGTGGAGTTCAGAGGGCAGTGGGAAGGCACAGAGTGCTGAAAGTAAAAAACTGTCAAAAATCTTAACCCTCGTAAAACCGTCCTTCAAAAACAAATGTGAAATAAAGCTATTACCAAATAAAACCTGAGAGAATAGGAGGCTAGAACATCTGACTCACAGGAATAATAGAGTTCTTGAAAGAGAACCAGAAAAGCTAAAGGTATAAACAACCCGTAAATCTGTCAACTGATAAAAGCATGAAATGTGTTACAGCCACAGCAGGGACTGTTACTCAGCCATGTAATGGAAGGAAGGACAGATACATAGTCACATAGTGATACATTTGGGAAAAAAAGTACCTAAAGCGAAAGAAACCAGTCACAAAAAATAATGTCTGATCTCTTATATGACACGTCTATAATATACAGCTTTTTAAAAAAACGATTTTATTTGACCGAGAGAGAACACAAGCATGGGGAGTGGCAAGAAGGGGGAGAAGCAGACTACCCGCTGATCAGGGAGCCTGATGCGGGGCTCGATCACAGGACTCCGGGATCATGACCTGAGCTGAGGGCAGCCGCTTAACCGACCGAGCCACCCAGGCGCCCTCTAATATACAGATTTATGAGTATTAGATGAGTCAAATTAGATGAGTCACTGCTTCTAGCTGGGAATGAGGTGAGCCAAAGTGGAAGGGCAGAGGGTTCCTGAGGTGAAAAGAAAATGTTCTAAAATCAGATTGCAGTGATGATTGTATAATACTGTGAATATACTAAATATCACTGAATTTTATGCTTTATTTAAGTATAATTGGCACATAGTGTTATAATAGTTTGAGGTATATAGCAGAATGATTCAGCTTCTCTGTATGTTATGCTCTGCTCACTTTAAATGGGTTTTATGGTATGTGGATGATATCTCAGTAGGGTGGTTTTTAAAAAAAAAATGTGACCCAAGAAAATCTTTAAAGTACACTTCTCTCTCCCACTGTATTAGTGTAGCCGTCTTTTCCCTTTTATACTCCACTCCCCAAATGTTCAATAGATAAATGTAAGTGCTAGTCTTTATTCCTCTAATTAAGGATAATAGATGAAATTGTATTATTTCACAAAAGAACATTTTTAATACAAGGTCTACTTAGTTAAGTTACCTATATGTATTTAAAACAACAGCAACAACAAAATGTCTAGCTCAATATTGGTAGTGGTCGTGAAATAGGAAGATTCCAGTCTTTACCCTGTCTTTGGCTGGCTCCATACCAGATCTAACTGCGTTACTCCCTAGTCTGTAGTTCTCATAAAGTTCGCTCTTGACTCCCCTGGACAGAGGTCGAGCCTACGACAGCAGTCAGCATTGACGCATCACTCTGTGTTTAAGTGGCTTCCTTTTAATCAGTTACCGCTCATAACAGCCATTAGCAGGACCAGCATTTATGAAATGCCCACTAGCATTCCCCCTTGCTGGTGTGCTTGAGGGTTGAGGCTCTTAAAAGAAAGAAACAGTGATCTTTTACAGATGTTTGTTCAGCATGCCAAGGGCACAGCACAATTTGGTGGCATTCCCGGGATTAGTACTTAGTTTTCTCATTTCAGCTGCTGGGTGGCCGACTCACCTGCACCGTTTCCCTACAGAAACATTAAGTAGAAAGTCTTTTACCACATCTCATATTTCTAATATGTTTGCTGAGATCTGCATGTTCTAGCAACTTCTAAGAGGTACAGCTCTATAGTTAAAGTCATGCCGTTCCCTTGGCTTGCATTTTAACTACTTAGCCATCAGGAGTTATTTTCTCCCGTGCTCTTCTCATCTTGCCCTCTACCTCCTCTTGCTATGTGGTGGCAGGCTTTCCTGCATGTATCTCGCACGAAAGATGTAAACATTATTTGGGTTTTTCTTTTCCGTTTAATGTCAAAGCTTATGTTTTTCTGTGCAAATCCAAATTTTACAAAGTAATTGAATGATAAACCAGTTCTAAACCAGCGGTCGTTAGGACTTTTACTTTTTCCAGAAATCAGGACTCTTAAAACTGGTGTGTTTTTTAAGACACCGAGGAGAAGGACAAGTGTGAAATTTTGTGAGCCCTGACGATACTTCTCTTATCTTTATTTCTAAGATGCTTGGAAGAAAAAGGACTGAAATTAAATCCTTCATACTAACTAAATTGTTTCCCGAATCCTTCTGAAAGCTCACCCTGAGGAAATCTAGAAATGACCACAGTTTTGTAGTACTCCCTTTATACTATTAACGTTTCCTGGTCCCTCCTTCTACTATGTACATAGTACATAAAGCTTCACATAAGATACAAAATTGCTCAGGGTTTTAAAAAACTCTGAATGAGTTTAAGAAATTGTAACCCTTTTGTAAAGGATCATATGGTTGTTGCATCTTGAAAATGACAAGTAGAAGCCTTTTCTCATTCAGATTAGGTCAACTGTATTTACTTCACAGTCCAAATTCCCAATGCATTGATTGGTTATTTTGAGGAGACTCTTGGGAGAGATTTCTCTGAAGACCATGAAACCCTAGAAAGAGAGAGAGAGTGTGTATGTGTGTAGTTTCTGTGTAATAAATTGTGGCTATAAAATTGTGCTGCCCCACAAGGTAGACAATAGCATTCTGTGACTGTGTGTGCTCTAAGTATTTGCTTGGAAGAAAAAATAAACACATACCAGGATCTAGAGAGTGAAAGCTATGTGCTTATAAGACATATAAAGTAACCCATAAACCATTATTGGTTTAGTATCTTGCTGGCTGTGAAACTATTATGATGTTTCTATAGACCCATAATTTTCTATGCTGGAAATACCAAGCTTTATCTACCTCCAATAAAATTATCAGGTAATATTTGTTATTTATTGAGAATATTTTTTATTGCATTTAAGACTATCTGAAATTATTGGTTGATAACCATTCCCCACCTCCCCATCAGAATGCAAACTTTGATGAGAAAAGGGACTTTATCTGCCCTGCTGACCACTGTATCTCCAAGGCCTGGAAATAGGAACTGTCAGTTTTGTAGGTGTTTAATAAATATGTATTGACTAAGAGATTGAAATGAGACTAAATATTGCATTCGTTTGGAGATCTAATTTATGTAGACTGGTTCATTTTTTATTTATTTCATTTATTTTTTAAAGATTTTATTTATTTATCTGACAGAGAGAGAGAGATCACAAGTAGGCAGAGAGGCAGAGGGAAGCAGGCTCCCCGCTGATTAGAGAGCCCGATGCGGGGCTCGATCCCAGGACCCTGGGATCATGACCTGAGCCGAAGGCAGAGGCTTAACCCACTGAGCCAGCCAGGCGCCCCTAGACTGGTTCATCTTTTAAATTGCAGTGTTTACCACTGAAAAATAATTTATTCCTGGACATTCCTTTTTCCCTAAATACTTTTTCTCAGAATATTTGTAATCTTAATTGCTCTTCATTTGTAATTTATCACTGAATCTGTAAATTCTTTGATTTAAGACTTCTTGGACACCACACACATACTCCAAAAGTATTATTTTGGTAAAAGAATCCCTGATGTTGAAGCACAAAAGTTCAAGGGTATATATTGTCAGAACTTTTGTTAGCTCCCCATTTGTAAAAGTTCTCCTGAGGACGTCATGGCGGTACTTTGTTAAATGGGTTAAATTTCTGAAGTATAAGGACATTTACATGTTTTTCTAAACAGGCTTTTCTCAGACATCAGTTTTCCTTTCCCCTCAATCTCTGTTGTCCCTCTTCCCCACCCTGTTTCTCTCTTGCTTCTCCCTCTTTTTCTTTTCTGCCCCCTACTTCCTCCCCCTACCCCATCATGGTCACATGAGAATTTGAAAGGGAAATTTTTTATTATTATTATTATCTTGGACTAATTTTAGGTTTACAGAAAAAATGAAGGCACAGGGATTTCACATAGAATTTCTGCCCACCCTCCAGCGCCATGCATAGCCTCCACCAGCGTGACCATCCCTCACCAGGTGATGCGTTTGTGAAAGCTGATGAACTTACATTAGGCGCTGTGGTCACCCAAAACCCAGAATTACTGTGAGGGTTCACTCTTAGTGTTGTACATTCTGTGGGTTTGGACAAATGTTTAATGATATATATTCAACATTTTGGATATTACAGTTTTTTAAGGCTATATTGATACTAGTGCTCTGGTTTCATCTATCCTTTCTTCCCACTGTGGTTTATAAGAGCAGAGAAAGTTTGAATTACAGACAAGCTGGTTTGCAGTTTATTAATGGCTTCCTTGACAGGTGTAGGTGGGAGAAAATCTGGGAGAATTTGAGAGTGATATGTAAGGACTGAAATTATTTTACATTCACGCTCAGGGATACTCACACTCACAGGTAATGGGTAATCTAGATCCACTGCGTGTCTTCTCCATCCTACAAGAGCTCTCTTTGAATAGTGGCTGCTGGGAAGGACTGCAGATCGATGCTTCGTTTACCCCTTGGGTTCTTCAGTTCAGAACTAGGCTGTCAGCTACCAACTGTCAGGAGATAAGGTGCCAAAAGACAGGTCGTCCACTTCTTTACCTGGCTGGCTTGCCCACAAGTAGTGAAGATCACACAGAGGAGAATAGAGGATAAAAGAGATAACATCCGTGAAAAGGCATCACACTTCTTTGCACACAGGGGGGGTGTATGTGTGCATGTTTTGGGGTTATTTCTTTCTGCCCTACCTTCCTATTAAATCTGAGAGAGGCTATTTATCCAATGCTTAGCTCTGTACGTTTTTAGTAGTGTCTCTCAAATCTGTTAATGTTGGTTCTCTTTCTTGGCTATACATTACAATCACTGGGGATATAGTATGGATTATCATAGAATGTACTAATAAAATAACAGAATTATATCTAAAATATACAAGTGGCACAGAGGAGGAGTGGTTAACTCCACTTTGGGGAGTAAGAGGCTGCTTTTAGGTAATAATGGTTATGATGAGTTTTGAAAATGAATATGAATTTCCAGGCATTCCAGTCCTGAGAATTAGGGAGGAAAAGTCAATCCAGGAAGAGAATAGCAGAACATGACGTATTTGGGAATCTGGGTCGTGCTTTTGTAGGACAAAGAGTTATTGGAGTGCTGGGAGATGTCTAATTAGGTAAACAAATCACATAAGACCCAACATTCCATCTTAAAGAATTTAGACTTGTCCTTATACAAAACGAGTCAGTGAAATGTTATTGCCAGATGAGAGACATGATCAGATAGATTGGTAGCACTTCTGATCTTTCGGGAAGGGGTTGAGGCTAGAGGTGGTAAAACCAGTTAGGAAGCTGTTGCAATCATCTGATTGGAAGATAATGAGGCCTTATAATGGAAATTTCACATGTATTAAAAATATTTTAAAGAATCACTTAAGATTTGATATAGGAAATGAAAGGGACAAAGTTAAGGTGACTCCTTGACTTCTGGTTTTTGCATCCTTGGGTCCATGAGGTTAACACTAACCAAAATGCTGTAAGGATAAAAGAAAAGACGTTTCAGTGGTAGGGAAGGAGATGTTGACTGTAATATGGCATGTGTTGAGTTTGAGGTGCCCACAGGGTATCAAAGAGAAGATACCTTACTACATATAGTATGAATATCAAGAGACATGTCTGGTTTAGAGATGCAGACTTTGGTGTTACTATCTGGCAAGTTATTAAATTTAGAGGTAGTTATTTAAGACAGTTTCATTAATTCTATACATACGATTATTACGAGAATTGTTCTAGAAATCTTCAGGAACTCTCACCCTGTTTTGCACAATGAGAGGAACATGTGAGCTTAGGCACTCAGAGTGATGATTTTTATCAAGAGTTTGTTAGTATGGTCTTACAAAGCACAAATTAGGGTTTATAGTCTTTGTAGACTTACTCAAAATGTCTTACGGATCTTAAAGATCAATTTTAAAACCACACCCTGACTATGTGGAGTGAGTAGGGGGAATCTTTAGTCTTGATTCACAGCATCCCTTCAAGTTTTGCTCTTTTACTCCTGAAGTGAAAAATCCCCAGGAAGAACACAGTTTTCTGAATTTAATTCAGAGGATCAAATTGGATTTGTCTCCTAAGAGCAAACGGAGAAAAGAAGAATTAAATCTCTTCTGCTCTTATTTTCATATAAGTTTCTGCATACACCTGCTACACAAAGTACTAGGCAAGTGTTTCAAGGGAGTTAAAGTTGATCATGGTCAGTAAACTTCCAGCCTTGACACACACACACATACACACACACACACATGCACACGCAGGCACATGTACAAGTACACACAGTTTTTAGGATCTGGGTTCACAACTTTGATAGTGTTTTTCTCTTCTCCGAAGGTCTCTAGGATGTTGGGATTCTAGCAAGACAATGGAACAACTGAGAGACTCTGCTTATTTAAACTACATAATTGTAATCTCTTTAATTTCTATGATGGGCTGTAGAGTCGAATTTTCTATTTAAGTGATTTTAAAACCACAGCCACTTGTGACCAATGCTGAGACATACTGAGACACAAATTCCTCCCATCTCAGCTTCCATTTGGAAGTAGGGGCTACAGTCCTATTTGACATGAACGTACTGTGTTGGTGCCAAGAGGTAGCTCATGTCTTAAGCCCCTGCGCTCTTTCGCCACTGGCACTGGATTCCTTTTACCCGGCCTCTGCAGTGGCACAGATTATTTTTATTTACATTATAGTGCATCTGCCTATGCCTCTCATCTACACTCTGGTAACTGATGGAGTTTGTCCATTTGGGGATGCTATTTCAGAGACCTGCCCTTTATCAGACTATAAAACAGTACTTCTCCTGTTTTCTGGAAAGGATTAAGGCTTTCAGAATTTCTGCTGTAGTTTTAAGTATCATCTATAATCGCTAGTAGTATTACGTAGTATCTTGGGGCCATTAGCATTGGCATCACCTGGGAACATCTTAGAGCTAGAATCTCAGATCTCACCCCAAGACCACAGAATCAGAATCTGTATCTTAATAAGATCTTTGTATTATCTGTATGTACATGAAAATTTAAAAAAGCATCGCTATGGTGCATGAGCATAGTCTTTCCTAGCTAGTGCCTTTTTATCACCTTTTCTGCTCTGTTCTCTTCATTTGGCTCTGAGCAAGTTCTGCCTTCTCTTACCCGTCACTTAGTGATTGAAAGATACTAGGAAGGGCTCCCTATAGTTGAACTGTTAGATCGTGAATTGCTTCGCTGAAACTCAGAGACCTCATCTATATTTCCAAGCATTGTGTTTTCTTCTTCCTTGCTCTATGATATGGTCTTTACCCTTGATAGATGAGCAAACCTCTTGTACGACAATCTCCATAGTGGTCAGGAAGCTTAATTACACAGCTCTCCGCTTCTCTACTTTCCTAAACCCTTACTGGAACAGTTGATGATTATCAAATGTTACTCCTCCTGAAAGTAGGAATGGTCTCTAATATTAGGCATGGAGGGCTCTCCTTAATAACTATTGTTTCTGCTTTTTAAATTCATCACTCTTGTAAAAACTGAAGCATCAAGTAGCATGGCTGTACTATGTGCTTTTTCAGATTTTCTTGGTTCAACTGTCTCCTGGAGTTTCTGGTGAAATAATTCGCCCTAGCAGTCACCTGAATGACCAGCCCCTTGTGTCTGGCAAATATTATTACCATCTGAGACCAATAGCTTCCTGAATCTGGCATCTTTCATTACTTCTGAACTTGGATAAAACGTCACGTAATAAGGCATGGATTTTTTCTTCTAAGAAGATATATTCCAACCACGGTGATGGAATATATGACCCAAGACTATGAGGGAGTTAAATCCAACTGGGGAGAATGTTGACTAATGGAAGACAGGAGATGAGAAGAAACTGAGTAGACAAATTATCTTTCTTTCTCCCCTGATGGAACTTTCCAAGGCATAATTTCTCTATTCATGTTTGCTACAGATTTCTTATGATGATAGGGCTGTGCATGTGAAGAGCTTCTCAGGAAGCAAAAGCCAACACATACAGGGGTACACACATCACATTGTTTCATTTCCTTTTTCTGCCTTTTTTTTTTCTTCCTGGAATTCCATCTTCAAATAAATGACTAGTACTTAATCTTTGCCGCAGGGGCTGTGTTCTAGGAAACCAGAGTGGTTCTAGAAAGCAAATCCATAGGACATGATTTGGAAATAAAGTGCTCATCTGTATAAAAGAAATAAGGACCCCTTTGCTGGTGACAGTGGTTGTGATGTGATAGTAACTTCTGACGTGGAGCGACATCACAATCACCTCAAACTTTAACGTTGTTAATTGGGAAGAAGTATAGTTAGAGGGAAGGCATTTAGATGTCAAGTACCTGCGGTTCTTGATCATTATAGGACAATGGTAATTTTGAGGATAATAAAGTAGGGTAACTGCTTTTAATGACACAGGGGACTTTGGAAGGAAAATGACAGGTAGAGTACAGTTAATTGCAGACTGAGAAGTGATGTTCTAAAGCCAGAGGGCCTGTCTGGCAGCTGTGAAAGAGATTTTTATTTCCTGCAGCCACAGGGCAGAGTTGCTGAACATCAGGCCCAGGGTTTGATTATATACCAAAAGGGAGACTAAATTCCCCAGCCTCAGTTAATCTTCTGTTAACAACAGGGTTTTTTAATGGAGATGGAGTGGAATTCTGACACCTGGATAGTGACATTTCAGTGAGTGAGTTTGAGCACCTTGAATTCTGACTTTGTCTCCCAGAACCTCCTGTCTGGTAGAAGTCCTTCGCTCCTTGCCAGAGGAGAATGCTATAACAAATGTTTGTTAACAAATGCCTTTCAAGACAATGTCTGTTTTCCACAAGACACGTTACTACCACCACACATTGTGCTGGGCCCGGCAACAAAAATCAAACCTTAGAACAGCTTGAGCAGGGAAGCATAAGTCCTTTGCCAGCAAGAAATAGCCTATACCCCAAAGAAATTGAAGTACCCGTGTAATATGTGCCTACAGGATTCAGGGGAACCTACGCAGAAATGCATTTCGATGGTGTTAGCCTGGGGAAGGGGTGAATATGAGACACAATGGAGAAGAATTCATTGGAAAATCTAGAAAATTCTGTATTTTTGCAAGACCACCTTGAGCCAGGGTATCTGAGCTAACATAAAGTGCTAACCAGGGTTGGAACATTCTGTGATGGAGAACAATATCCTGAGGACTGTTTTAAATTTTTTTAAAAGATTTTATTTGCTTATTTAATATATATATATATAGATAGAGAGAGCACACAATCTGGGGGTGGAGCAGAGGGAGAGGGAAAAGCAGGCTCCCAACTGAGCAGGGAGATTGATGCGGGCTTGATCCCAGGACCCCGGGATCATGATGTGAGCCAAAGGCAGACGCTTAACCGACTGAGCCACCCAATCACCCCTGTTTTAATTTTTGATAGTGATGGTCATTAAGAGGATGAATAAATTCTAGTTTTGAGGGTTAATCTATGGAGATTGCTGTAGACAAAGATCTAGTCTATAACTATTTAAGAAACCGATCTTGATAGAACTCTTAAATTAGATTTTCTTAAATACCACATTATTAGAGATAGGCTTATAGAATAATTTTTATGTTCTTAGTAATTTTCAGTAAAACTTCATTTGAGATTGTGTCTGTAAACATCACAGAGAATTACTTAAGTAATCATGAGGGTGTAGATAATCTCTTTCTGGTCACAATACCAATAAGTAATTTTCCCAGCACTGAGAAGCTTGGACAAGTGTATTTCCACTTTCTTATTGCATCCCTACATGGTCATCTCAAATTATACGCAAGGAAAAATGACCAGATAGTCCTGGCTTAATCTAAGATTACTAAAATTACTTGCCTACTTTTTAGAAAACTGATTCTAACTGCGGTACCCACTAGGGTTCTAAATTTTAACATCCAAGAACCCATCTATCCAAATTAAAATGAAGACCAGTATCTCCTCTGCCCACCCTGCTCCTGTTCTCCAGCCAAGAAATCTCTCGAGGTAGTAGTAATTTGGTTCTATGTTTGCTTTTGCTTAGTACCTTGAGATGAACTCGAGCGTATTTCCTAATTTCTGCATGATTTCATGACTGCTACTGGCTATAGGTTTCCCCAAGACACGTTTGCTGCGCTACCTGTATTGGCCAAAAATATAACATACTATAACATACGTCCTAGTCTATTTGAAATAATTCAAAATCTTTTTCTCTTTAAAAGGAGAATTGAATTCTTGATCTCATGTGTCCCATCAGGTTCTTGGACTTCTTAGGCAAATTTAGTTCATCCCCTCCAGCTTTCTTTGAACTCTCTATATCAGTGGATACTCGTATGTAAAATGACAACAACAAAAAAATCTATCTTATTAGTATATAATAGTTGCTATTTATTAACTGTCTGCCATGCGACAGTTAACATGCTAGAATTTTTCTGTATTGTCTCTGAACTGTCCTTCCAGGTAGATAGTGCTGTTCTTATTTTACAGAAAGGAAACTGGGGCTCAGAATGGTTAAAATTAACTTGTTAATATCACATAGCCAGTAAGTATCAAAGTTGGGATTGAAATACTGATCTTTCTAGCTTGAGCTGTTTCTGCTCATCACACCACCCCATACTTGTTAAAAAGGTGAACTTGATTTCAGTAGAGTTGTGTTGTGTGGAGGTAATGTCATCCTACACTTAGATCACTTAATGACTGGATTTATCTGATGGGACTAAACTTTGGGCTATCCAGCTAGTTAGAAACTTCTTTCCTTCTAGAGCAACAGCAGGCAGAATGGCACAGTTAATGACCAGCCCAAAAATGGGCAACACTGCTTTGCTTTGAGTTACTCTTCAGCATTTAAGGAAAGGATTTCTAGTGGAGACTTCTCTTACGAGATCAAGATGACATTTGAGACTAACTTGGAAGTCAAAATTCTAACGCTTATCTATTAGTAATGGAAAGACAGAAACCTACACCCAAGTGTGGGAGAACGAATTCAGCGTTTCTTATTCCAAGAGTATCTGTCTAAGGAAAAGTTTGATCTACTGAACAATCTCAGTTTACAAGTTTTCAGTTTTAATTCAAATGAGAATGTGTCAGATCCAGTATCGAGAAGAATGACTCAGAATTACATGGAAGAGCTGTACAATGCTGTTGATTTCTGGTGCCTGTTGTGGGAAAAGCCCAAATCCTCCTCTACTGGGTGGAACCATATTGAACATTACCAAGGCCACTTGACAACTAGCTCCACTGTGGCGTTACTGGGGAAAGAATAGAGAACTCCTTGAATAAATTAAAATGCAAATTCACACCCAGACGATACCTCCCATGACTTCTAGGCCAAACAGTCTCCTTATCTGTGGCAGTGCTTAGAGTATTATTTTTCTAAGTAATTTGCCACATTGTCAGGAAAAATTTCGTTGGAAGAAACCTGATAGAATTTTAATGACATTTCTAGCAGGGGACGAATCTGCCGTTGTGAAGTTCCTAGAAACCTATATGGTCTTTACTCTTAAGAGTTAAAACGTTGCCTATCACTCAGTAAGTATTTACTGAATTCCTTCTTAGTGCTTATGTTGCTGTAGATAAAAAAGGTGGATATAAAGGAAATAGCAGGACTGGTACCAGGTAAAGGGAATACTGAAGAGCATTCCTTTTAACTTGAGTTTATGAAAGAAAGGTGTCATAAATGCTAATTGTGTTTTAAGGCAGAATTTCGCAAACACTTCTAAAAACTACTGAGGACTCTCAATAGACTTTTAAATGTAGTTTGTATCTATTACTATTTTCCCTATTAGAAATAAAAATTGAGGGACTGGAGGAGATTATGCTAAGTGAAATAAGTCAAGCAGAGAAAGTCAATTATCATATGGTTTCACTTATTTGTGGGACATAAGGAATAGCATGGAGGACATTAGGAGAAGGGAGGGAAAAATGAAGGGGGAAATATCGGAGGGGGAGATGAACCATGAGAGACTATGGACTCTGGGAAACAAACTGAGGGTTTCAGAGGCGAGGGGGGTGGGAGGTTGGGTTGGCCTGGTGATGGGTATTAAGGAGAGCACGTGTTGCATGGAGACTGGGTGTTATACTCAAACAGTGAATCATGAAACACTACATCAAAAACTAATGATGCACTGTATGGTGACTAACATAATAAAAAAAAAGGAAATGAAAATTGAGGCACTTAAAGTATTTAGAATAGCAACAACGAAACTATTCTATGTTAGTATAAATAGAAAGCTTTTATAGAAAGTCTTTTCTAAAACAAAAGTAATTAATGGGAAGAGTAGTCTTGTTTTGCATTTTTCCAAATCTCATTAATGTCTGGTTTTAGGAAAGACAGCTGGAATTGCGTATCTGTTTCTGTTGTAATATCACATGCAGCCCCTGGAAGATTTCATGGTACACTCATGAGAGAATGAGTGTAACACAGAATGTAATCCCTTATTATTATTATGAAATAGTTTTGATCTCAAGGACCTGCTGAAAGGGTATAAGGGACCCCCAGCGGTTCTCTGGACCACACTTTGAGAACCCCTGTTTTTGGACTGGAAGCAGTAACTCTGATTATCCATCAGTATAAAACTGGAAAATGTGTATATTTGGCTGTGATGGCATTTACGCTAAGCTCTATTTTGGGGAAACACTTTTTAAAGATATATGTTAAAGTATGACCAGTATCAGCAAAATGGATACAATTTGAGGATTTACTCCGATTTAATTTCATGTTGGTAGCTACAGGAAGTTCCCTGTGCACAGAGAGATACTTCGTTTACTGTCTCTGTAGTTAACTTTTCACTGTCAGCCAAAGACCCACAGTCGCCTTCTAATTTTTCTGTTTTCATGCGCAAAACTTTTCAACGTTAGAAAGTTAGCGATGTTGGTGAAGAAACTGGCTATTTTCATTAAACAGCTCATTTATGACATGATTTTATTTTATTTATTTATTTTTTTATGACATGATTTTATTGTATACATCTGCTTTGAACATTGGCTATCTGAAAAAGGTATCTTTTTAGTTAGGTTAACACTCATCAATAGAGCTATCCTACTATCTGAAGTCACACACCACTTGAGAACAGAATGAACCCAACAGACAGAATGACTTATGTTGCTGTAGGAAGAGCCAACCAGATGGCAATCAAGGAATCTGAAGGTGTTATCCGGAAGAAGAAAAATATTAATAAATAAATTTTTGCTTCACAACATAGCACCATTAAAGCATAATGGTCTCTATCAATAAAAAGACAAAGTTTGTTTGTTATACCAGCCATCTAATATTATAAAACAATTTGTCATCATGATTAAATTTTTTATGATTAAATTTGTAGAATCAAAAACCCTAATAAAGGGGCATGGTGGGTAGCTTCATCATTTTTCACCTGAAATCTAGTCATAATGTCAGGTTGCATATCTTTGACTCCCCAGTTTCCCACAAGTTTGTTGTTCACAATTCTCAGAATTTCAAAGGATAAAAGGAAAAATACGCCTACACGGCATTGGAAAAACCAGTAACTGTTGATATTCATGGAATGCAAAGGCTCAGTAGAATAGGAATGTTCTTTTTTCTCCCCCAATTTCATTTCTCCTGTGAGCACCCTGATAAAATCCGTGATAAAACATTTTGAGAAGCAATGTATTTAGTTCTAAAAACAGGTTTTGCAATGGTGGGATAAAGGGCTGTTTATTTTGTGGATGGTTCTTCTCTACAAAGAACTATGTGTTATTCAGAGTAACACAATAGTCCAGCAGGTAATGGAAACTTCTGAATAGAAGGAAAGAAAAGGGCAGTAGAAGCAGAAGATAATCTGCATTTCATGTCAAGGACAAAGGCTGCCTTGTTCAACCATGAAGTTTAGACCCCAGAGTCAGTCACATTTGGTGGGGCATCTATGGCTTCATCAATATGTGGGTCAAACATCCTTTATTTATCCTGTGTTTGAAATGTTTGGGTTAAAAAAAAAAAAGCATGTGAGAAGTACCTAGCTTCCTGCAATCTAGAAAGATGTCATCTTTCTCCCTTTCCTTTAAAGTGCAATTCATGGAACATTTGAGAAATCTAGTTACTGTGCACACTCACCACACGGGCAAAAAAGAAAAAAGAAAAGAAAAAAAGAAAAAAGAAAGTCCTGAAAATGATGATTTTTGTTGAGCTTTTATAGTCCAGCTTTAAGAAACCTGAACTTCATTCCTTTTCCAGAATGTAGATGACAATTCACAATCCCAGCAAGAGAACAGATTGTTCCCACTTGCATGAAGGTTATTATGATGGAATTTTACAGCCTGAAAGAAGAGAGATAGAAGTTGCATAAGTCCCATATGATAACATCGACATAACTGCTGGCACAGAAAGTCTTACGTAATAACTTTGAAAAATCTAGTCGTGGTCACCGTACTATGTTCCCATCCAGAATTTGAGAAATACGTAATTGAGCTAAAGTTGAACATCCCTTTTATGCTAGGAAAGTGACAAGATATTTAAAAAGCAAGATTAAAGGAAACAAATGATTACACTTTAATCATTGTTGAATCCGAAAGTGCTGGTTTAACAAAGCGCTGCCAGGTTGAATCACTCGTCTTTGCGGGCAATTCCGTTCTCAGGCTGTTTCTCACTTAACTTGGTAATTTCACACGGCCCAAATATCTTAGAATCTGCTTTGATAATTGGTTTTCTTGCCAGTTACCTGTTTGGAGGCACTTTTTTCCTTTGCTTTTGTACATTTTAATTTCTGTAGCTCCTCTATCACTTTGGATGGGTATTTGCACATGTGTATATATGTGTGAATAATACACTTTTTTGTAAAAAGAGCAAATGTGGATATATCGACTATGTTGTATGTAGCCTTATGTAGGTGTATTTAAATGTGTGTTTGTGTGTGTGTATATACGTAGACATACATATATTTATCTGATACACGAGAAACCTGTATTAAAGGTCTGGAATGAAGAAACAATTAGTAATAGTTGCACAGATTACCTGGTTTAATTTGCATGACTTTTTTCCCCCCTCTGATTTTTGTAATTGCTTTCAATGAGATCCATAATCACCACTCGAGGGTGACCTTTAGGTCTCTCTTTGTGGGAGCCTCAGCCTTCTGCACACAAAGGCTATGTCAGGCCCTTGGAGCACAAAATGCTTTGGATAATGGGCGAGCAGTCTAATCAGTTTGCTGCTGATGGAGAGAAAAGGAGAACAGAGAGCCTGCTTTTGAAGTTGCCTCCTTTGTGGGTCTGAGTCACCCGCAGCTGCAGGGTTCCAGCCTGTTTGTTTTAAGTTTTACAGGAGGAGCAGGAGCTCCAAGTTTGATACTGTGTTTATTTTTTCCTGCCAATTGAGAGATTCCTACAGAGCAAAGACAAACCTCGGTGTGGCATTTTCATCTCTAAACCAAATGCTCAGACACCCACACGGCTTAAATGAGTTGGCAGGCGAAGGAATCCACCTATGTGTGCAACCGTGAAAAAACATAATTATCTTCCAAAATAAAATCAGGGTCTTCTTCTTGATGCTTTCCTTCCTAAACCGTTGGAAAAAGAATGAGGGAGACAGAGTATATGGAACTATATTATATATAATGCTACTAGAAAGATATAATGTGTCTCCCTTATTTTTTTTTTTAATTTGAGTAGAGTTGACACAAAATGTTATATTGGCTCTTTCCCTTTTTTCTACACAAGGTGAAATACTGTGCTCTAGGCATCCCATGTAATTTGTAGAGCAATTACTACCTTCTTACGTTCATTCCCACCCTCCTCCTTTGTGTGACTCCAGTAGGCTGTAAAGCTGGAAAGGCATTAAAGAAATGGGATCTTGCTTGTGAGCGCATGAGGAAGCCAGGAAGCCAAGCCTCCGTGCTGGGTGAGGAGCTCAGCCTGCGGCACTTGGTGCGCGGGGGTTCATTTCTCCTACCTTCGTAAAATAAACTGTCTCCCTTTAAGAAGAGGGTTTTATCACTACATTTTGCCTCTTGTGGGCTTTAAAAATAATTTCTTGATTTTATTTTATTTTTTTTATATAATGAAAAGATACCTCCTAATCTGCCTCTTATCAAATAGTTTGTCTCAGTTTCATTTTTTTATCATCTTTATGTAAACTTAATCATTTTCTTATGTATCATGTTTTACTAGCAAATGAGTTTAAGGATCACCATGTTATGTTTGAGTTTAAGATTTACTGTATATGGAAGTGTGGACTAAATTTTAAACACGTGTTAGTACACAGAAATCAAAGAATTGATTAAGTGAGCTAATATTTGTAATCTTTGGATTTTGCACTTAATAAATTGTTTTTTTAAATAATTTATTTCTAAAGAAAAAACATTGGTCACTTTGCAAGTACACAAAGAACATTCTCAGAAAAGACTATTTTTATAAAGGAAAATCTAAAATGAATTTAGTACTCTGTTCTGTTTACATTTCTGAAGTACGGGAAATAGCAATATAAGAAATAAGGTATATACAAAATTAATGAGATAAAGGTGAATTGTGGATCTTGAGGAAAGGATTAGGAGAGGACAAATTTTGCAAAATTATCATCATTTTTCTCTTCCCCGCTAATTTGCATTTCAATATCAATGCTTCTTACTTTGGATAGAAGTTTTAACAGTATATGTCTTGGGATAAGAATAATTCAAAAGTCTGTATTTTTTCGAATTACCATGGGAGTCAGTGTATCACTGCTCAGCCATGGGAGCAAACACATCTGGATCCTTTAGGCCTTAACACTCAAACTGGAGCTGCTCAAGGCTCGCAAACTGAGCTATTTTATTTATTTTTTAAAATTTTATTTATTTGAGAGAGAGAAAAAGAGAGAGCACAAGTGGGGTGAGGGGCAGAGGGAGAAGCAGACTGGCTGCTGAGCAGGGAGCCTAATGTGGGACTCGATCCTGGGACTCTGTGATTATGACCTGAGCTGAAGGCAGATGCTTAACTGAGCCACCCGCATGTCCCATCAAACAGCTCTTTTAGAAGGAGGACATAAATAAGCAATTTAAGTTGATGTTTTTTAATAGAGAATCCAACAGATGTTGTTTACCCGTGTACAATCTTAGTCTTCAAGTTCTGAATTGTCTTTCTAAACTTTGTATAAAGTCATAGAAACAATGGGGTAGGAAGGAATTATGCTATGTGTATGAGTAAATTTGTCACTCAGATTTTGTCTGGCTTTTTAAAAGCTGTGGGTTGTATAAAGAGAGCAGAATTCTCTTGCTTCCTAGGAATGAATACTGTTATAGACATTTTGTTTTTCTGATTATGTAAGTAACCTGTTTTATTGTGAGAAAAATCGAAAAATCCCTGAAACCATAGCAAACAAAAAAAGTCACAATTTTTTTTCTATTCCCATTACCTAGGGAAAAATCTCTGTTTGAATTCTGTTGTATATGTATTTATTTTTTCATCAGTTATTTAATATTTTAATAAAAACTTGGGATTTATTGCCACATGTGACTGTTAATCTACATGATGCTTTTTAATGTACTCGTTTCCAGGTATTCTGTTTCATTATAGGGATGTACCACAATTTTTATAAGCCCTCTAATGTTGAATATTCAGGCAATTTTGTCTTGCTTTAATGAATAAATCTGTCTATAGATAATGTTTATGTTAATGGCTGAAGACCTGCATATTCCTTTAATTTGTCAGAAATTCATGGGGTGCCTGGGTGGCTCAGTCGGTTGGGTGGCTGCCTTCGGCTCAGGTCGTGGTCCCAGGGTCCTGGGATCGAGTCCTACATGGGGATCCCTGCTCAGCGGGGAGTCTGCTTCTCCCTCTCCCTCTTCCTGCCACTCTGCCTACTTGTGCTCTCTATCTCTCCGTCAAATAAATAAAAGTAAAAATAAAATCTTAAAAAAAAGAAATTCTTGAAAAATCTTAGAGACTTTTTTGTAAATGCTTCCATTTATTCATTCATCAGAAATATTTTTTGAGTGCCTACTATGAGGTTAGGAACCATCCTGGGCATTTGGCTAAATAGCTTTGAACAAAATGGACAAAAGTCTACATACTCAGAAGAATATTTTTGTAGGGAAGACAGATAATAACTAAAAGAGGGAAGTAAAATATACAAGGGCCACAAAGGAAATTGAAGAAGTGGTAGATAGAAAGAATGTGGAGAGAAGAGGAAGAGGGACAGGGGTGCAGTTCCATTCAGGTCAGCTAGAGAAAGTTTTGCTCTTTGCTTCCAGAAGGGGATGTTTTGGTCAACCCAAAGAAAGAGAAAATACCACAGAGAAAGAGCCTTTCTGCCACAGTGACCAGCAAGTTCAAAATGCCTCAGCTAAACATGTACCTCATTTCTGGAAGGAACTGGGAAGAGGACAGTATGGCTGAAGCCAGATGAATTAGGAGGAAGTGAAAGAATGTGAAGAGAAGAATCAGGGGCTAGATGATGTAGGGTCTTCTGCACTGCAGTTAGAATGTGGTTTATACTTTGAGGGAGATGGAATGCCGTGGCGGGCTCGAAGAGAGGAATGACATCATCTGACTTAGCATTCTGATTCCTGTGTTAAGACTATAATTATTTGGAGTAAGAGCAGATCCAAGGAATCCAGTTAGGAAACTATTACAATACCATAGAAGGCAATAATGCCAGTTGAACACAAGTAATAACTGAAATGACAGTAAGTGGTCAGATTCTAAAAATAGAACTGTCAGGATTTACTGAAAGATTGAAAGTAGGGAATGGGAGAAAGGAAATAGAGATGATTCCAAGGTTTTGTTGTTGTCGTTTTGTCTTTTTATGAGGGGGGGGGGGAGTATAACTAGAAGTATGCAGTGCCAATAACTAGATGAGAAAAACAGTGAGAAGCAGGTTTGAGGAAAAATGTCAGGATTTCAGTGTTGAACATGACAAGTCTGACATATTAGCAATGTTGAGTGGGCAGTAGGAGCTGGACTGGAGAGAAGAGGCAAGCCCAGAGAAATATTTTTAGGAGTCATGAGCATCACATTAGTTATTGCTGTGTAAGAAACCACCATGGAATCTGAGTAGAATAGAGTAAGATTGGTATTTCTTACATACATGCAAGATGACTTGGGGTTGCCTGGATCTAGGCGGGGCTTCTCTGCAGAGCTCTGCTTCAGCTAAGGATCAGGCTGGACTTCGATGCTCACTATGGATTGGGTTTTGGCCTTCTCCATGTGCTTACATTCGGGGGCTAAGCCTTGGGGGGCAGCATCTACCCTCTTCTTGTGGCGATAGCAGGGGCATAAGAGGTAAGTCCCATTGCTGTCCCATTGCTCAAGCATATGTCTTCTGTCATCCCACTGGCTACACCAAATGACAAAGCCAATCCCAAAGTCAAGAAGTGGAAGTTTTATTCTTCATTCTTGTGCAATAAAGGGCAAAATTACATAGCAAAGGCTGTGGATACAGAGAGAAGTGAAGAATGAGGAAAATAATTCATTCTACCATGGCATACGGAATCATTTGTAAAGACAGATATCTGGATGAGATCCAACATGATCGCACCAATTTATTCTCTAACTAGCCATGCCTGAGAGTTTCTGTTTCCTTTGCTCTGGCCAGCTCTGTCTTACTGTTTTAAAACTGATTTGCCAATGTTAGCAATGAAAATAACTTTGTTTTAACTACAATAATTGTATTTTTAAATGACTCTTAAAACATAGAAATATTTGGAGTCAGTGTGTGATTTTGATCTTCCCATAGGATTTTCTCTCAAAGGCTCATTATGCGATGGTCTGGTGACCAGGAAGAAAAGTTTGCCAATAGATTTTGTTCCCTTTTATATTATTTAACCATCTTTACCCCTTGATAGTTATTAAAAAGTAATGAGAGCGAATTTCAAATAGATATGGCTTATAAGGTTAATCTAATACCTATAGTTTCCTTTTAAGCACTGTTTATCAGAAGAGATTCCTGGTTGGTGAGAACCAAAGCAAACAATGTTACAAATATACTCTGTGAAACCCTATTGAATTGTTGACTCACACATGCGGCATTGACAATACGATAAATTATGAAGCTGCCATAGAAAAAACTTAGCATGCTTCTCTGCAGATGGGGGGATTCCTTTCTTATATAAAATCGTTATTGTGAGAAAGTGACCCATGTGGCTGACTATGGCTAAGGGGTCACATTTGCCTGTTCATTTTCAGCAAAGGGCCTTATGCCCTATTTACAATGCACACAATCTGTTCCAGCCTTTTGAAATTCATTATGTGTGGGCTGCATGTATTTTCAATGAGTTGAAAACATCCTTAGGATTTCTGAGGTATGGTAAAATTACATGTTTTTAGTTATTGGAAAATATTTTTTAAAGATTTTATTTATTTATTTGACACAGAGAGAGAGAGGGGGAGAGAGAGAGAGAAGGGGGAGCAGCAAAGAGAGAGGGCTCGATCTCAGGACCCAGGGATCTTGACCTGAGCCGAAGGCAGACGCTCAACTAAGTGAGCCACCCAGGTGCCCCCGTGACAGGAATATTTATCTTAGAAAAGAAATTCTAATTTTAGTATCTTCCACACTGTTCTCATGCAAACTGCACGTGAATTTAGCGGTGATGCTGGAAGCAAGCACATGAGTGGGAGTAAGGGTAAAGCTCCCAAAAGGAGAGAAAGGTTTTGTATTCAGCAGTTATCCTGGAAAACTGGATTTTCTTCGTGCGTGTGATAAAGAGCACAGTAAGGCATACTTTCAGGATAAAAATAGAAAATCCAGTAAGAAATAAAAGCCCCGTTGATTCTGTTGCTTGAGAAAAATATTCCTCTATTCATGCACAGTAGGTTTGTTTTCCCAGAACAAGACTTTTTGTGTTACCTTGAATATGTCCCAAAGAAATACATGTGATGAACTCTAATTAACTAAATCATAGTGAATGAAGTTTTGCATTTAATAACCAGTAGATTTATAATTTCATTGTTTCCTGTGTCCTGTTTTGATATCAAGCAGACTTGATCCAAAGAGACAAGCTCTATATGACTATTTTGTCATCTTCTTGTATGCAGATGCATAGCTTCACTTTGTCCTAGTAAAGGCCAAATATGCTTAGTGCTAAAAGGATGTTTTTGAAGATAATTAAGAAGATGCTGGGCCATTATTTGGCTTGGGGAGGTCAGCAAGGGAAGTCAAACACAGCTGGATTCAAAAGGAGTCCAGATCTCTCTTGGAAAAGTGTCCTCCAACTGGGTCAAAGTGCAGAGGCTTCTATGTATGTGAAACAAACCACTAAACCAACAATAACAACAACAAGAGAGTAGCAGTTCATTTAAATGTGTTAATATAAAATAAAATAATTCAACCTGAATGAAAGGTATTTAAGGGCATGGATTTTCTAAAGTCAGAGGCATTAGATATTGCCTAATAAATTAATAGTTCCGCTCTACAGTGGTTTTACTCTGCAGACGATCTAAGATGGTTATACTCTGTAAAATGTGAAGCACATCGAAGACAGGTGGCCTTCAACTGTGTTATTCGAGCTGCAGTTCAGTGGTAGGTTAAGTAGATCAAGTGCATGAATTTTATAAATGCCTTCGTTCAGTGTGCAGCTCTTATTTTTAGGGCTTATATAAGAGGAAACAGTATGACAGCAATAAATATGTGGTTTTAAATGATACGCAGATTCCCAAAGGTGCTCTAAGATCAAAGATCAGTGTTTCCATCAACATTTTAAATGCTTGCAAATGTCTTTTTTGAAAGTCTGAGTGTCAATTTCCTCCAAAGTTTCCAAATGAACAGTTTATATTAGGGATATACAGCATGGGTAGGTAAAAAAATATAGACACTAATGACCTAAGGTGTGTGTGTGTGTGTAATTTTTTTTTAACAGCCTAAAGAAAATATATATGTGTGTATGCCTTTGTACGAGTATGCATATATATGAGAGAGAGAAACAACTATTGGTGAATTATAAGTTATGCTCGCTGTTCTATCAAACAGTAGGGGTATGCCGATCAAATGTTGAAAAAAACAGATCCTGCCTTGATGTCACACACACTTTCACACATCTCTCTTTACCAAGATGCTATAAAGTTAATACTTAGTGCTGACTTGTGCGAAGGTCTCTTCGTTATTAAAATCCCCTCTTTTACATCTTAATCTAAAATACATGATTTGGGTTTGATACATCTTCACATTTAAAGCCATACTACTCACAGAATGTACATTCTCTGATATAGCTTGGAAGAGAGAATGGCATTTTGATGCGATCCTTGGGCAATTAATTCATTTTACCCAACGGGTTGACTCAGATACCCCCTTGGTTTGAATAACTCTCAGGATTAAGCTGTACTGTTAAAACTGCCACATGCCCGTGAATGGTATCTCAAACAGGATTTCATTATCTAAGTGTTAAATGAACTTTTTTTTTTCTCCATTTGTTTCTGTGAGGGGATGGGGTAAAAAGTTCTCACAGCTGCCAGACAAAGAATGACTCTATTTAAAGAGTGGTTGGAAGCACAAATGTTGATTATCTGAATGAAAGAATTTAATTAAGTTTCCTAAAGAACAGGATACTACTGACATCATTGATTGGCTAAATGAAGCCGGGAAATACAGTATTTAACATTACAATATTTTTCACTTAATGATGCCAGTATTAGATCTTGGCTGATGTCCTGGAATGTGCACAATGGCTTGGCAACCAATTAATTATTTTGCCATTGCAGATGTGGAGCTTTGGGGTGTGAAAGTCTCTTTGCCAAGATGATTTTGGGAAGGGGACCAAAGCAATCATTGTATTTCCTTGTCTATGCGCACATCCTTATTTATGAATATGGTTACAATTCTCGAGGTCAGATGATCACAATATCATAAACAGTGTTTAATTAACCTCTGAAAGTGTTCTTTAACACAGAGGACTGAGGACAAAAAAACCAACGGGCCTGGGTCATAGTCCATAAAAATAGCTTAAATTTTGCATAAAATATCTTTAAATGGTTCACATTTTGATAAAAATAATGTCTATCAGTCCTTGATAATTATTATTTTAATGAGGATATTTAAAGCCATACTAACTTCCACTGTAACTGAAAATTACTGTGGTAGCCAATGCTAACCAGAGCTGTTGGTTCCATCACTTTTATTTAATCATGAAAATCCATATTGGTGGGTAAGGAAACTAAACATTAAAGTCATCAGTATAAAGAACATTGATAGTACTAGGTCTTGGGCATGAAACGATACTTAAGACAGTATTATTATCATATATCCCTGCAATCAGTTTAACACTTAGATATGGCTCCACCTGAGAAAAATAAGAAGGTGGCCATGGTATTGAGAGCACAATTTCTTTCCCTCCCTCCCTCCCTCCCTTCCTTCTTGCCCTCACCCTCGTCCTCTCTCTCTCTCTCTTTTCCTCCCTCCCTTCCTTCCTTCCTTCCTTCTTCTGCCCTCTTTCCCTTCCTTCCTTCCCTTCCTTCCTTACTTCACCCACCCTCTCTCTCTTTCTCTCTTCCTCCTTCCTTCCTTCCTTTTTTGTAATACACCCTAAAAATACCAATCGTAGTGAAGAACTATATATTCATCTTTCTCTGTGTGGTTCTATGTGAATAGAATGAAGTCCTACACTATTTTTAACCACATAAGTAGTTCAGGGTGATTTTTATTTTAATACTGTCTCTACTACTTGTGGTATGATGTCAAACAAGTAAAATAATTTACCTGAGCCTCAAGTTTCTGATACAATAAAAAGAGAAATTATTAAGAACTTCCTTAAAAGGTTATTGAAAGATTTAAATAGAATATGTGTAAAACGTTGACTACATTCCCAGAACAAAGTTGGCATTTTATAAATACTAGCTATATATTTTCACATATATCTTTATTCATAAATGTATGTATATACATTTTATATACATTTGTATAGGCATAATTAAATGTATATGTGTATTTTCTAAATATATAGAAATCTGAATGTGTATTGAAATTTTCTAGCTTTCCTATTTATTGAAGAAAATGTGCATCAAACAAGTAGAATGTGGTACCAGATCTTTGGATTACCCTTTGGATCTTTGTTTACCCACACCCCACCGCCCACTCCGACAACCTTCCTCACCCAATACATGTATTTACCTATTATCATAGATTCAATGAGAGCTTTTTTCACATACTTCGAAGCTGTCTTATTCTGACTTTTGCTATTTCTGCCTTTAAATGAACCAAAGATAGTAGAATAGCATCCATTTCAGAGTTGACATAGTTAAAGTGCAACCCAACACTTACATAAAGGAAAAAAAGAATACAGGATAAACATTATACTTTCATATAGGTGTTGGACTACATACTCCTGGTAATGCAATATAAGCAGGAAAAAAAAGATAATTTTCTTTGTGGGCTTCTCCAAAATTCTAACAAAGAATCATTGTTTTATCATACTGTCATCTGAGAGGTGGAAATATATATATTTTTGACCTGACTGATACAATATTATTAATATTAATATAATTAATAATAATATGTATATTATATCATATATAAACATATAATATATATAATTATATATAATATAATATAATTAATATTAACAATATTAGTTAAAAATGATCTCAGATTCACTTGCTACCTTACAAAATATAAGGTAGCTGTGGACTTAATTGTAGTTGTCCCCAAAACTAGTTCTAAGGGGTTAAGTTCAACAACATACATTGTAATTATTACTCAAATACGAAAGCTACTATAGTGCTTGTATGTGTGTGTATGTGTGTGTGTATGTGCTACTTCTAGTGTTTATCTCCTTTCTAGATAGAGCTATTGTCAAGAATTTATCTTTTTATGGATATCCCAAATTATATACCCAGAAAAATAAAACCACTGTCTCTTATTGTCTTAATGTTCATTCTAATAGATTCTGTATTGACAAAATGAGTTTAGACCTAAATGAAAATTCATACAGGGATCTAATAAATTGGAATAGGAAGGAATAGCAATTTCTAGAAGCATTTTGAGAAGAATTTGCACAAAAGATATTTTAAATCAGAATTTATGAAAAAATACATGAATATTCTGAGTTTAGCTAACATGATTATAGCACTTATGAAGAAAATCTACCTCTGTGTTGATACTAAGAATCCTTTGGTTTGTTTTTAAAACTGACCATTGTTCTGAGTTTAACCTCAGGGATATTGTGATAACAATCTGAAAATTAAAAAATGATGTAAAAATACCACCCCCTTGAAGCTGAGTCAACATAAGTTACAATTTGGATGTTTTCTACTCTTCACTTGCTTATGCTTCCTGGAAATTGTTTAAGGTATCTCTAGAATATCTTCATACAAAGTCTTTTTTTTTTTTTTTTCCAGAATGGAAAGGAATAAACTCAGCTTCTTTTTCTTACCTATGTCTTGAACCAAAAATATAATTTAACTAATGCCTAACAACTATATAAAGAGAAAAATGTTTTTATTCATTATAAATAATGACAGGGAATTCACTGTGAAGCTGAAATATATTGTGTAACGAATCAAAGCAGCTTTGAGTTCTTGGCTTCCAACATCATTGCGTGTTCAGACTTTTACATGATGAAACCATTGGTGATTCCAAAATACTTCGTTTTAAGCATGGCTTCCCCAAGGAGCTGAAAGAGTAAGAACATGGACGTGTGCTAAATTACAATCTCCTGAGGCCAGTCTTAGGATTTCTTCAAATAATTCTTTACTTGGTCTTTAATGTGTAGATCCATTGAATGACCTTTGATTTTTTGGTTGCTACAAGTGGGATCTGATCAGAAGTTAGGCTGGGTTAGGGAACAGGAGATGGAGCAAGGGAGCCATTTGCTGTGGCTGCCAGGATATCTTAAGGAGATGCTGTTACATCTGGTTGTGTTTAATGTTTTTGTTATTGATATGGAAGAGCTTTTTGAAAGTGCATTAAATTATCCTCATGGGGGATACTGTAGACTAGAAAGGCATATGAAACACAGTACAAACAGGATAACAGGGAGGAAAGTATATTTTCCTTGGACCATAATTCCCAGCCCCATTAGTTTTTTCTGGAAAAGAAAAACACAGACACTCCTTTCCCAACAGTTCCCCACCCCCAAAACACTGCTGCTTAGAGAGCTATTAATTCTACTTGAAAAAATTTGATATTGGCAATTTATACGAATTTAACTTACTCTTCACAATAACACTAAGAGGAGGTGATATTACGGTCATGTTTAGATGAGAGGGTTGAGCAAGCAATTTGTCTAAGTACAATCGCTAGTAAGTGGCAGAAACTAACCCTGAACTTAGGGCTCTCGAACATCAAATTCATTCATGCTCTCCTTCCCTGGATGGGGTTGCCTCACCAACATGTAGAATTTAGAGCAAATAAATTTAGTTGGGTTTTACTGGTGGATACTAGAAATAGTATTTTAGAACTAACTAGTTGCCTCTGCTTTATGAAATCCTAATAGGCTCATCTGGACTATTAAATTTTCTGAATACTTGTTAAAACTAGAAATACTGTGATGTTTGAATTTCCTAAGCTAATAAAATGGTAATTGGCAGAGGATACACAAGTAAAATATATAGTAGAATATCTAAAGAAATATTAGCATAACTTAGATTTTTGCAAACTCATGATTTACCTAAACATTGGTTTATATCCAAAAATCTTAAAAGAAATAAAGTATGTATTTGTGAAAGACAAAATTAGTAAGGAGATTCTAGGAAAGAAATGAGAAATAGGGGAATAAATCTCTCTTATCTTCTATTGATATTAATATCCTATTGTAAATTATTTATAAATTTTCAAAAGCTAAATTGATGGTTAAGGGAGTGAGCTCTGAAGTTAGACTATGTGTGTTGAAACAGCTTACCAGCTTTCAGCAGGTTATATTATTTCTCTTCTTTTGTTTTTTTCATAGCCTTCTCTTGTTTTTTCATCTGTAACACGGGCATAATAATTACAAATAACCAATATGATATGGTATGAATGATATAGTTAATACAGGAAATCATTTTGAACCAGTACTCAGAAGTCAGCTGGGTTGTAATACTGCTAAAAATTATTATCAGCTCTAAACGTATATTCTAAAATTTGTGGAATCATCACTATATTCCAAACTAGAGTTGATAAAGTGTGAATATATTTGCCTTGACTAAACTGCTACCAAGTATATTACAACTAACCTATAGTATTGTCTGTGTGTAACAGCAGCTGGGCTCATTAAGTGCTAAATACAAGAATGCCTAGCAAAGCCATTCAAAATCTATAGCAAACTCACAATCCTGAGGAGTGGGCTAACATTGAAAGTAATCCCTCTTGGGGAATTAGATATTTATCAGCCAGAAGACGTTATCTTTGTTGTCAGTTATTTTTGAGCTATTCTGCTGGAATTTGCCAGTGGCATTTACAAATACATCCACAGCGAGTCAGTAATTGACCATCTTCATACTTTGAACAAGAATTCAATTTGAAAAATCACACATTTGGAGCCAAGCTTGATGAATGAGTTGGTTGATCAAGACTGGGTGATGAGATTGATTTTGGTGAGTGAGTCATAAATAGTTCTGAGAGCAATTCCAATATTTGTGGTATTGGCAGCAGTTCTTACATGCCAAGAACTTTGCACAGGACTTGGCATACTGACTCTCCCATATGCCCAGGATGAATTTAGGGTCATATGACACCTTTTCGTTTGCACTGATGACTTTGAATTTTGTGTGGAAAAGCAGTGTCCACTAACTTTTATTTACATGTTATTTTTGAAAATCGGATTTTAATATATATTGGAAAGGGGCAGGAGTTGAGTGATGCTCTCTTGGCACTTAAAGTTGTCTGCTGGCAGGGAGGTGAGGAGGTATTTCATTCATACACAAGTTTGGAGCTGCCTCGCCAAAGGGACAATGTTGGTAGGGAATGGTATGAAAGAAAGGCAAGCATCGTCCCATGAAGGCGGGGAAGAATTTTGCATGATAAAAACCAGTTTCCCAGGTCCCTTCAGAGAACAATTGTAAGGGAGGGAGCTTTGAGGCACACAGTTATTGAGCCTCCCCTAGCTCTGTGACATTCCCCTTAAGGACACATTGTCTTCTGGCCACCTTCATGCTTGACTTGAACTCTTTCAGTCTCGAGACAAGAAAGGCGTGGATGCTTCTTTTTGCCATTTTTTCCAAATGAATGTGCTCCAATTTAACTCTTAAGACCTATAACTAGAGTTAAAAAAAAAATAAATAAAGCACAGGTTAAAAGTATCCCAAGCCCTTAAGAGACCCACTTAAAAACACCAAGATACTGTATTGCCTTATCTGTGCGGTACTGCTTCGCCTTTTGTGGCTGTTTGTAATTACCCCTCCAGTGACCCTCTTCGTTGTCGCTCCCATAATAGTCACTGTTTTCATGGGAATTGGGTAAAAGAAGTCAGACTGTGCTGTGAATGGAGCACTTCTCCAGCCCTATTAATTTGCAGACGGATGAGGTGACGTCTTTTTGCCACCTGCTGAGGAATGGTGGAGAAGCTGCCTCCTCAGTCACCCAGAGAGCCACCGTTGTCCGCAGGCTCTCAGGCAGTGATTGTAAATGAGCCGCCTCTGTGGCCTCTTTCTTTAATGCCTGATCAAGCCTTTATGTGAGGCACCATAATTCTTTCTTCCTGTCCACTGGCATCAAAGTCTCCTTCTAAGCTAGTGTCTCCACGCCCAGAATCAGGCTGGCTTTCTCTCCCAGAAAATCTGTTTCTTTCCATATAAAAAGAGGATCTCAGTTTCCCTACAGGTGATTTAAAACTAATCTATCCATCATTGACACGTATGGTATACCTCAGCTGCTGTTTGTCTTGATAGGAAATAAAGAATCTTTACTTCAAATTGCTTTCTTCGATGTTATGTTTGATTGTGCACACATTTCTTCCTGCATAGAGAACGTCGAATGGAAGCAGAGTGAAAACTGAACCCATGCTTGTTATTATTTGCTTCACTAGAGACTTTTCTTACTCACTGGCTTTTCAGTAAGGAACTTTACGAACGCTGCCCTTAGGAGTTTAGTACTCATTCGTGTTTAGGGAAGCCGCAAATACCTGAAAAGAGATTTGTGCTAGTAGAAATTTTATATGAAAAGGAATGTTAACTCAGTTAAGTAATAAGCTTTGAACAGTTTTTACTTCTTAACAAAAGCCATGAAATCAGGCATGGAGGGTGTTTATCACTTTTATAGCAATGATGCCAGAGTTCATTATTTGGGAGGGAGTCATAAGGGGAGCAGCAGCTGTTATAATTTATAAATGTTTGTTTTCCTTCTTTGATTGAGTCCACCGTGTCAGGAAGAACACTGGCTTTCAAGGAGCTGCATTGACTTACAAGGAGACCTTTTGGAATTATAAAGACAGCAAGGGTTTGGGAACTTACCCCATGAATTTTGAATGCTGCTTCGGCTGCTTACATATTGGATAATCTTGGGAAAGTTACAAATGCCTTAAAACTCCATTTCTTCAAAAAAATTTTTTAAAGGGATTAAGATTTTGAATACACATTTCTCCAAAGAAGACATAGGATGGTCAAAAGCACATGGAGTGTGTTAAACATCGCTAGTCCTTAGGGAAATGGAAATCAAAACCACAATGGGCTATCAATTTACACCCATCAGAATGGATAGTATCAGAGAAGAAAAAAAGAACAAGTGCAATGAGGATGAGAAATTAGAACCCTTGTGCATTGCTGATAAGAATGTAAAATGGTCCAGCCAGTGCAGAAAAGTTTGGCTCAAAGAGTTCAACATGGAATTACCATAGATAGGGTCCACCAATTCCACTTCTAGGTATTTACCTAAAATAACTGAAAGCCAGGACTCAGATACTTGTACTTAATATTCAGAGCAGCATTATTCACAATGGCCAAAAGGTAGAAAAAACTTAAATGTTCATTTATCCATGAGGGAATAAACAAAATGTGATTTATATATACACTGGAATACTGTTCAGCCTTAAAAAGAAAGAAATTCTGGACACCTGGGTGACTCAGTCAGTTAAGCGTCTGCCTTCAGCTCAGGTCATGATCCTAGGGTCCTGGGATCGAGGTCTGCATTGGGCTCCCTGCTCAGCGGGGAGTCTGCCTCTTCCTCTACCCCTCCCCCTGCTTGTGATCTCTGTCTCTCTCAAATAAATAAATAAGTAATCTTAAAAAAAATGGAATTCTGATACATGCTACAATATGGATAAACCTTGAAAACTATGCTGAGTAAACTAAGCCAGACATAAGGGGACAAATATTATATGATGCCACTTATATTAGGTACCTCAAATAGACATATTCATAGATATGGACAGTAGGAAAGAGGTTATTAGTGGCTAGGAGAAATGGGAAGTTCTTGTTTAATGAGGGCATTGTTTTTGTTTGGGATAATGAAAAATTTCTAGAAGCGGAGAGGGGTTGGTGGTTGCAGGATATTGTAAATGCATTTAACGCCATTGAATTGTACACTTTAAAATGGTTGAGTGATAAACTTCAGGTATGTTTTCTCACAATTTAAAAATCCTCTCAGTTTTCTTCTCAATAAAATTGGAATTCACCTCTCATATGTTTAAGAATTACATGAAGAAAACAAAACCACATCTCTTACATTTGGTAATATCTTGGGGCTAGAGGAGAAGATTTCCAAAAATGTAGCTTATGAAAAGCAGAGAAATGGAAAGAAATCTTTTCCTGGTTTTATGGAATGAATTACCAGATTAGGCAAGTTGTACTTAAAGCCAGTCCTACCCATGTATTTTTCAGTTGAGTAAATACACTTATTACTCTTTCTTTGCCTTTTTCCCCTCAGTTTGGGTCACTTGGGTTTTCATGTATTATAATTGCTCTTCATAGAGTAGCCATTTACTACACATTAGTTAATATTCTTTTATGTCTATAGCTGAGACAGAATCATCTCTCCCGAGCTCCATTCATCTAACTCAAGGCTAATTCCCTATGCTCTTAACTAGGCCTCTTAATTAAAAGAAAATAAAAATGTATGATGATGGGGGCTATACTGCCAGAGAAGGCGAGAATGAAAGCAGTCATCAACATTTTCATCTTCTAAAATGTCACATTCATTCTCTGAATTCCTGAAGCAAAGAAAAGGTGCAGTTCAATCTTGAGAGACAAATGGGTAGTTAATATTTTGCTTATGGGTGACCACTACTGCATTGTACTCCTATTAGGGTCTTTGTATCCTCCCTGTTGGCAAATAAAAACCACTTCGGCCATATGACATTATTAAGATTGTATAGTGAAGTCTCAGTCAGAGACCATGACTACTTAACAACCTTAAAAGAATGTGTTCTCTGCAAAGAAGTCAATTATTTTAAAGCCTTTAGAATATAGCTGAAAGTCAAGAAAGAAATACCATGTTCTCAGCAATCAAGTGGTATGCTAGGCCAATGCACTCAAGCTCTCTATCAGAACCCATTTATACTTAAAAGTTATAAATGGTTTGACTGAGTATGGTTATCTGTTTTTCGGACATTCCAGAACAAATTACATTTCAAGTAATATTTGTATACTGACAGCATGTTACCTGAGGTTCAAGATGGATTTGGCAGGATGGTTTAAGTGTGTCAAAAGTACAATCTTCTGGGGCTATATTTCGAATATCCCTAGTAGATCCAGAGACTTAGCAAATTCCTTGAGAGCCTAATAGATTTCATCCTCAATACTTCTATATTCAATTGCCAAGGATTTACTTGGCATCTATAGTGAGCGAGGCATCTCACTAGTCATTTTGGATACAAGGTGAAAAATTTATAGTCCCTGACTTTAAGTCATTAAGAAGAAGCTGCTGTCTTAAGTATGTCTTTTCAGAAAGACAGGAAATAAGTTTAATTAAAATGGTTCTTCTAAAAATTGTTACTTAATATTAATAACTGAACGCTGAGAAAAGTCAATTTTCTTAAATGTGCAATTCCTCAAGAATATTTGAGATTTTGTAATTTTTTTTAAAGTAGTTTCCATGCCCAACGTGGGGCTTAACCTCACGACTCTAAGATCAAGAGTCACATGTTCTACTGACTGAGCCAGCCAGTCACCCTAAGGTTTTATAATACTTGAAAAAGATATGCTGCAGTGATTCTTTCTTGAGGAGACAAGGGGATTTGGTAATATATATAACTGAAAAGAGTTGAACAAGGACTTGCTAAACATTTTTTTTTAACCTGGAATCCATGAATCATTTCTATTATATTCACAGTCTTTAAAAAAAAAAAAAAAGAATATTTGAGAATTAGAAAGTAATAGATCGGGGCTGCCTGGTAATCTGAGTTTTAAATTATCTTACTAAAAGATTCTTAGGCATATTAGAGTTTGCAAATCTCTCCTCTAAATCAAGATGAGCAAAATGTCTGTATTAATCATGTGTCTATAGCCAACTTAGAATATTGGCAAAGATTTCAGTTATTTCTTTCTCCTCTAATTAGAAATGATTATCCTGACTTCTTTTCATAGAACTTTTAGAAATACTAGGTGTCTTTTTTATCTGATATTTAATGTTTTATCCATGTGCTACCTCCTCTTCAAATGCTCCATGCTCATGGCCTTGGAGAAGGATGTGATAGAATAGAAAAAAAGAAAAAAAAGTGTCTTCTCAATGATTTCGGTATTTAAAAGCTAACGTCCATAGGGGAATCAAGCTAATCTTGATTTATAGTAGAATAAATTAGTGGTTTTCAAACTTAGCTGTATCAGAATTCTCTGGATAGCTTTTCAATCCCTGATGGCTCTACCCTTCTCCCGTCCCCAGACATGGTCATTGTTTGGGTTTGTATGTTGGAAGATGGCATTTTTTTTTTTTTTTAAGTCTCAGGTGATGCAGATTTTGTTCATGTAGGAACTATACTTTGAGAATTGCATGAATAAATATTGGAAAATAGTAGGTTTGAAGAGGATGTAATTTCCTTTCCCCACCTCCACACCTCCCTCATTCTCCTGAGCCTGACAGACTGGAGAGAGAGTCTGTCTCTCTCTCAACTGAGAGAGAGAAAATGAGAGATGAAGTGATCAATAGGAGGCAGCAAAATCAAATTGGTGTGTGTGATCTGAGAGAAAAGTGGATTCCCTGCTGGCAAGGATTTAATGGGACCTAAACTGGCTGTACAGTGAGTCCTGGCAGGGAGAACATTTGGCTTAATGATAGTTGTGTTAATGGTGTCTAATGGTAGTTAATGCCCCAGGCAAGTATGGAATATGCAACATAAGTTCCATTGCCCAAGGCTTAGAATTATTGACAAAATTATTTGGATCGGCAAAGGCCTGGTCAACCGACAAGGTCACTACCAAACAAATCTTTATAAATACTCTAAAGGTTAATGTCTGAGGACCAGTCTGGTGAATACTTGTCTTAGCAATTAGTTTTAAGTGTAGAAAAAATTGAGAATCAGGTGGTTCCTTCCTCTCTAGTTCTTTGAAACTAGGTAAGGACCTTGGACATCAGACCCGACCTAGGAAAAAAGAGAATCCTCAGTTGACTGACACTAGATTTTTATTATTCTAGTAGTGGCTTAGAAGCTTAACATAGAAACTAAGATAATTTTATAAGATTAGCTTTTATTTCTTGCACACCTGAGAAGTACAATGAGTGAATGCCACATCCACTATGTGATCATTACAATTTGAAGTAATTATACACGACTGGTGTATTTTGTATTTTTTTTTTTTTTGGTTTTATCTCTTGGTCAGTAATATTTTCTAAAATAATTCTAGACTCAGTAGAAGAAATTAGATCTGGGGTGCCTGGGTGGCTCAGTCGGCTAAGTGTCTGACTCTTGATTTTGGTTCAGTTCATGATCTCAGGGTCATGGGATCAAGTCCCATTTCAGACTCTGAGCTTGGTGGGGAGTTGACTTGAGATTCTCTCCCTCTGCCTCTGCCCCTCCGTTGCTCACACATGCTTTCTCTCTCTCTCTCAAATAAATCTTAAAAAAAAAAAAAGAAATTAGATTTGAGATATCCTACTTTCCTCTCAAATGATCATGGTTTAAAGAGAAATGGCTTCACACCTACTACTGATGATATGTCCTTCCATTCACTTAATTTGTGAACCTCATTTCCCTACTCACCTCTGAAATACTGTTAAAAATGAGTTTAGCAGAACAATACAAAATTTGCTTGCTATTTTTAGAAAGACAATAAACTGCAAAGGCCAATTTGCCCCTGGTAAATGAAGTAATTTCAGCCACATGAGATTACTTGAACCTGGGTGCCTGGGTGGCTCAGTTGGCTAAACGTCTACCTTCAGCTCAGGTCGTTATCCTAGGGTCCTGGGATGGAGTCCCGCTTGGGCGGGGGGTCTCAGCGGGGATCCTGCTTTTCCCTCTGCCTCCCCCACTCATGATCTTTCTCTCTCTCTCTCTCTCAAATAAATAAAATGTTAAAAAAAAAAAGATTACTTGAACCCATGAGAATTTACAGAGAACAAATGTCTGGGCTTTGACTCAACACTTCTTGTCTTGCTTAAAGCTGAATTTGAGGGAACACACCTTCACTTGATGATTTTGAGAGATGAAAAAGAATTTTTGGATTAGAATTCTGTTCACATGTAAGTGAAGAGAAGATATTAAGCAATTAATTGACTTTAAAAGCACAAAAAAATGATTTTTGAAAAAAAGCTGCAGTAACAAGTCACTTAGGGGACAAGATGAAATACCCAACTGAAACAATTCATATAGAAATAATTAAGGTGAAAGATAGCATTGCTTTAGTAATCTGTTTGCCATTAATTTAAATTGGTTTTATAGCAGGGAGTGTTATTAAATTAGTAAAGTCTGAGGACAAACTAGAGGGAAACTCAGTTGGGTCATCAAAAGGTTGTTTTAAGTATTTAGAAGTCCAAGTAGTGAAAAAAGACACAAAAGAAAACAATAGTAAAACAAAACACAGAGCTACAAAGATTTCCATTCTTCAGCTATTAGCATCCCACATTGACACTAAAATGTCTCTACATGTATTAAGTGATGACATGAAATCAAATTCATCTATTTGTTGCCTTATCATAATGCATTTAATGAAAATAAAGATATAGTTAGGTCCTGATATTGTACAATGATAAAAGAGGGGAAGGTTTACTTGTGGCAAATCTATTTTTTTATTAACATATAATGTATTATTTGTTTCAGGGGTACAGTTCTGTGATTCATCAGTCTTACACAATTCACTGCACTCAGCATAGCACATACCCTCCCCATGTCCATCCCTAGTCACCCTATCTTTCCCCTCTAGCAACCCTCAGTTTGTTTTCTGAGATTAAGAGTCTCTTATGGTTTGTCTCCCTCTCTGGTTCCATCTTGTTTCATTTTTCCCTCCAATCCCCTGTGACTCTCTGTTTTGTTTCTCAAATTCCTCATAATAGTGAGATCGTATGATAATTGTCTCTCTCTGACTGACTTATATCACTTAGCATAATACCCTCTAGTTCCATCCACGTCATTGCAAGTTTTCAGGCAAGATTTCAGGCTTTTTGGTGGCTGCATAATATTCCATTGTATATATATACCACATCTTCTTTATCCATTCATCTGTTGATGGACATCTAGGTTCTTTCCATAGTTTGGCTATTGTGGACATTGCTGCTATAAACATTCGGGTGCACATGCCATTTCGGATCACTACATTTGTATCTTTAGGGTAAATACCCAGTAGTGCAATTTCTGGGTTGTAGGATAGCTCTATTTTCAACTTTTTGAGGAACCTCCATACTGTTTTCCAGAGTGGCTGTACCAGCTTGCATTCCCACCAACGGTGTAGGAGGGTTCCCCTTTCTCTGCATCCTCGCCAATATCTGTCTTTTCCTGACTTGTTAATTTTAGCCATTCCAATTGGTGTGAGGTGGTATCTCACTGTGGTTTTGATTTGTATTTCCCTGATGCCAAGTGATGTGGAGCACTTTTTCATGTGTCCGTTGGCCATTTGGACGTCTTCTTTGCAGAAATGTCTGTTCATATCTTCTGCCCATTTCTTGATTGGATTATTGTTCTTTGGGTGTTGAGTTTGAGAAGTTCTTTATAGATTTTAGATACTAGCCTTTTATTTGATATGTCATATGCAAATATCTTCTCCCATTCTGTCGGTTGTCTTTTGGTTTTGTTGACTGTTTCCTTTGCTGTGCAAAAGCTTTTGATCCTGATGAAGTTCCAATAGTTCATTTTTGCTCTTGCTTCCCTTGCTTTTGGCAACGTGTCTAGGAAGAAGTTGCTGCAACCGAGGTCACAGAGGTTGTTGCCTGTGTTCTCAAGGATTTTGATGGATTCTTGTCTCACATTGAGGTCTTTCATCCATTTTGAGTCTGTTTTTGTGTGTGGTATAAGGAAATGGTCCAATTTCATTCTTCTGCACGTGGCTGTCCAATTTTCCCAACACCATTTGTTGAAGAGACTGTCTTTTTTCCATTGGACATTCTTTCCTGCTTTGTCAAAGATTAGTTGACCATAGAGTTGAGGGTCCATTTCTGGGCTCTCTATTCTGTTCCATTGATCTATGTGTCTGTTTCTGTGCCAGTGCCATAGTGTCTTGATGATTACAGCTTTGTAATAGAGCTTGAAGTCCGGAATTGTGATGCCACCAGCTTTACTTTTCTTTTTCAACATTCCTCTGGCTATTCGGGGTCTTTTCTGGTTCCATATAAATTTTAGGATTATTTGTTCCATTTCTTTGAGAAAAGTTGATGGTATTTTGGTAGGGATTGCATTAAATGTGTAGATTGCTCAAGGTAGCATAGACATTTTCACAATATTTGTTCTTCCAGTCCATGAGCATGGAAGTTTTTCCATTTCTTTGTGTCTTCCTCAATTTCTTTCATGAGTATTCTATAGTTTTCTGAGTACAGATTCTTTGCCTCTTTGGTTAGACTTATTCCTAGGTATCTTATGGTTTTGGGTGCAATTATAAATGGGATCAACTCCTTAATTTTCTTTCTTCTGTCTTGTTGGTGTATAGAAATGCAACTGATTTCTGTGCATTGATTTTATATCCTGACACTTTACTGAATTCCTGTATGAGTTCTAGCAGTATTGGAGTGGAGTCTTTTGGGTTTTCCACATAAAGTATCATATCATCTGCAGAGTGAGAGTTTGACTTCTTCAGTGATTTGGATGCCTTTTATTTCTTTTTGTTGTCTGATTGCTGAGGCTAGACTTCTAGTACTATGTTGAATAGCAGTGGTGACAGTCGACAGCCCTGTCATGTTCCTACCCTTAGGGGAAAAGCTTTCATTTTTTCCCCATTGAGAAAGATATTTGCTGTGGGTTTTCCATAGATGGCTTTTATGATATTGAGTTATGTACTGCCTATCCCTACACTGAAGAGTTTTGATCAAGAAAGGATGCTGTACTTTGTCAAATGCTTTTTCAGCATCTATGGAGTATCATATGATTCTTGTTCTTTCTTTCATTAATGTATTGTATCATATTGATTGATTTGCAGATGTTGAACCAATTTTGCAGCCCATGAATAAATCCCACTTGGTCCTGGCGAATAATCCTTTTAATGTACTGTTGGATCCTATTGGCTAGTATTTTGGTGAGAAGTTTTGCATCTGTGTTCATCAAGGATATTGGTCTGTAATTCTCCATTTTGATGGGGTCTTTGGTTTTGGGATCAAGGTAATGCTGGCCTCATAAAATGAGTTTAGAAGTTTTCCTTCCATTTATATTTTTTGAAACAGTTTTAGGAGAATAGATATTAACTCTTTAAATGTTTGGTAGAATTCCCCTGGGAAACCGTCTGGCCCTGGGCTCTTGTTTGTTGGGACATTTTTGATAACTACTTCAATCTCCTTACTGGTTATGTGTCTGTTCAGGTTTTCTATTTCTTCCTGGTTTGAGTTTGGTAGTTTATACATCTCTAGAAATGCATCCATTTCTTCCAGATTGTCAAATTTGCTGGTGCATAGTTGCTCATAATATGTTCTTATAATTGTTTGTATTTCTTTGGTGTTGGTTGTGATTTCTCCTCTTTCATTTATGATTTTATTAATTTGGGTTCTTTCTCTTTTCTTTTTGATAAGTCTGGCCAGGTGTTTATCAATCTTTTTAATTCTTTCAAAGAACAAGCTCCTAGCTTCATTGATTTATTCTACTCTTCTTTTGGTTTCTATATCATTGATTTCTGCTCTGATCTTTATTATTTCTCTTCTCCTGCTGGGTTTAGGCTTTCTTTGCTGTTCTTTCTCTAACTCCTTTAGGTGTAGAGTTAGGTTGTGTACTTGAGACCTTTCTTGTTTCTTGAGAAAGGCTTGTATTGCTATATACTTTACTCTCAGGACCGCCTTTGCTGTATCCCAAAGATTTTGAACAGTTCTGTTTTTATTTTCATTTGTTTCCATGAATTTTTAAAATTTCTCTTTAATTTCCCGGTTGACCCACTCATTATTTAGTAGGATGCTCTTTAGCCTCCATGTATTTGAGTTCTTTCCTATTTTCCTCTTGTGGTCGAGTTCTAGTTTCATGGCATTGTGGTCTGAAATTATGCAGGGAATGATCCCAGTCTTTTGGTACTGGTTGAGACCTGATTTGTCACCCAGGATGTGATCTATTCTGGAGGATGTTCCATGTGCACTAGAGAAGAATGTGTATTCTGTTGCTTTGGGATGGAATGTTCTAAGTATATCTGTGATGTCTATCTGGTCCAGTGTGTCATTTAAAGCCTTTATTTCCTTGTTAATCTTTTGCTTAGATGATCTGTCCATATCAGTGAGGGGGGTGTTAAAGTCCTCTACTATTCTTGTATTATTGTTGATGTGTTTCTTTGATTTTGTTATTAAGTGGCTTATATAACTGGCTGTTCCCATGTTAGGGGCATAGATATTTAAAATTGTTAGATCTTTTTGTTGGACAGACCCTTTAAATATGATATCGTGTCATTCCTCATCTCTTATTGTAGTCTTTGGCTTACAATCTAATTTATCTGGTATAAGGATTGCCACTCCAGCTTTCTCTTGATGTCCATTAGCATGGTAAATTGTTTTCTACTCTCCCACTTTAAATCTAGAGATGTCTTTGGGTCTAAAATAAGTTTCTTGCAGATAGCATATCGATAGGTCTTGTTTTTTTTATCTATTCTGATACCCTGTGTCTTTTGATTGGGACATTTAGCCCATTTACATTCAGGGGAACTACTGGAAGATATGAATTTAGTGCTATTGTATTGCCTGTAAGGTGACTGTTACTGTATGTTGTCTCTGTTCTTTTCTGGTCTGTTACTTTTAGGCTCTTTGCTTAGAGGACCCATTTCAATATTTCCTGTAGGGCTGGCTTGGCGTTTGCAAATTCTTTTAGTTTTTGTTTGTCCTGGAAGCTTTTTCTCTCTCCTATTTTCAATGACAGCTAGCTGAATACAGTATTCTTGGCTGCATATTTTTCTCATTTAGGGCTCTGAATATATCATGCCAGTCCTTTCTAGCCTGCCGGGTCTCTGTGGATAGGTCTGCTGCCAATCTAATATTTCTACTGTTGTATGTTACAGACCTCTTGTCCCTAGCTGCTTTCAGGATTTTCTCTTTGTCACTGAGATTTGTAAGTTTTACTATTAGATGATGGGGTGTGGACCTATTTTTATTGATTTTGAGAGGGGTTTTCTGTGCCTCCTGGATTTTGATGCTTGTTCCCTTCGCCAAATTAGGGAAATTCTCTACAGTAATTTGCTCCAATAATCCTTCTGCCCCTCTCTCTCTTTCTTCTTCTTCTGGGATCCCAATTATTCTAATATTGTTTCATCTTATGGTATCACTTATCTCTCGAATTCTCCCTATGTGGTCCAGTAGTTGTTTCTCTCTTTTTCTCAACTTCTTTATTCTCCATCATTTGGTCTTCTACATTGCTAATTCTCTATTCTGCCTCATTTATCCGAGCGTAAGAGCCTCCATTTTTTATTGCACCTCATTAATAGCTTTTTTGATTTCAACTTGGTTAGATTTTAGTTCTTTTATTTCTCCAGAAAGGGTTTTTATTTCTCCAGAAAGGAATTCTCTAGTATCTTCCATGCTTTTCTCAAGCCCAGTTAGCACCTTGATAATTGTCATTCTGAACTCTAGTTCTGACATATTACTAATGTCCATATTGATTAGGTCCCTAGTTGTTGGTACTGCCTCTTGTTCTTTTTTTTTGTGGTGAGTTTTTCTGCCTTGTCATTTTATCCAGATAAGAATAGATGAACGAGGGAACAAAATACTAAAAAGGTAGAAAAGACCCCAGAAAAATATGCACTAACCAAATTAGAAGAGACATGAAACTGGGGGGAGAATAAAGGAAGGAAAAAAAAAGAAAAAGAAAAAAAAAATATATATATATATATTAGACTAGTGAATAGAACAGAGCCACACATTTGATTTTAGGTGTATTTTGGTCTATTAGAAGAAACTACCTCCCAAAATTTTAAAGAAAGAAAAATGTATATATATACAAAAATAAGGACAAACATGATAAAGGGAGAGAATATGATTGTAAAGATGAAAATTAAAAGAGATTCTAAAAAAGGAATTGATACAATAAGAAGTTG
>CM052887.1:38800548-38860125 GCA_028534135.1 Potos flavus
TGTGTGTATATATATATATATATATATATATTTTTTTTTTTTTTTTTTTTTTTTTTTAAGATTTTATTTATTTATTTGACAGAGAGAGATCATGAGTAGGTAGAGAGGCAGGCAGAGAGAGAGGAGGAAGCAGGCTCCCTGCTGAGCAGAGAGCCCGATGCGGGGCTCAATCCCAAGACCCTGAGATCATGACCTGAGCTGAAGGCAGAGGCTTAACCCACTGAGCCACCCAGGTGCCCCAGGGTATATTTTTATTAGAAGAAACTGTCTGCCAAAATTTTAAAGGAAAACCTATATATATACAAAAAATAAGGTTAAATACAATGAAGGGATAGAATATAACTATAATAATGAAAATTAAAAAAGAGTTTTAAAAAGGTATTGGTAAGATAAAATAGTTAAAAAACGTTAAAATAGGAAAGAGGAAAAAATTAAAAAAGTAGAGTAAGAAAAAAATAAAATTAAAAAAATTTAACTTGGAAACACTAAAGAATCATGGGGAAAAAGCCATGAATTCTATGTATGGCTTTCCCCTAGATCTGGAGTTCCCATTTCTTATAGATGGGTGAAGTTGGTCTTGGCTAGTTTTTCTTTCTAATCTTCTGGGAGAGGGGCCTGTTACAGTGATTCTTGAGTATCTTTGCCCGAGGCAGAATTGCACCGCCCTTGCCAGGGGCCGGGCTAAGTAATCTGCTCGGGTTCGCTCTCAGGAGCTTTTGTTCCCTGAACGCTTTCCGTACAGGATTGGAGGAGGAGAATGAACATGGCGGCCTCCCAGTCTCCGGCAGGTAGGAGCCGAGAGCTCGCAGCCCCACTCCTCAGTGCGCCCTGAGAGAAAAGCAGTCAATCCCTCCTGTCTCCCTGGTCTCCGGCCGCATTCCGAGCTCACCTGGCCTGTGATCGAGCGTTTCTATCTCTGGCGCACGTCCCAGTTTGGAGTCTCCAAACCCAGCAGATTCCTGCAGCGCCCTCCCGCGCCACTTTTCCTGGAGGTGGAAGGTGAATCTCCCTGGATCCCTGGATCTACCACTTGTGGGATCCCTGCTTGAAGAGCAGTGGCCTGACTGTGCCTTGGATCACAGTTTAGGGATACCCCAAACTGATTGCCCACTGCTCAACTCCATCTCTGTAGCTTACTTACCCACTCTGATACGTGGGAGCTCTGCCACACTCAGACACCCCTGGCCTTTTTGTGACCCTGCGGGTCCTGAGACCACCCTGTCCCAGCGAGGATTCCACTGGAGTGACATCCCTCAGCGGAGCAGACTTCTGAAAGTTCCGATTTTGTGCTCCGCGGCTCTATCACTTACTGGGAGCCGGCTGACGGAGGCTCCCTTCCCACCGCAGTCTATCTTCCCATATATCACCTCGGATTCACTTCTCTGCACGTCCTGCCTTCCAGTAAGTGGTTGCTTTTCTTTTCATAAAATTGCTGCTATTCTTTTCTTTGATCTCCTGTTGAGTTTGTAGATATTCAGAATGGTTTTATAACTATCTAGCTGAATTCCTGGGACCAGATGAAATTTAGGTCTCCTACTTATCCACCATCTTGCTCCTCCTTTGGTAAATCTATTATTATGTCACTTTTCTGCCTTAGGTCGCCAAAAACTTTCAGTTTGTTATTCCTTAAGTCTCCTTAAAAAAGAAAATAAAACTTCCTTTAAAAAATGGTCACAAAAAGCTTTATGTTCAGTATTTTAATATATTAGAGCATGTGATTTTTTTTTTTTTCTTATTAGAGAGGGAGAGACAGATCGGACAGGGGCAGAGGGAGAAGGAGACAGAAAATCTCAAGCAGGTTCCGCACACAGCAGGGATCCCGACAGGGGGCTTGATCTCACGATCCTGAGATCATGACCTGAGCCAAAATCAAGAGTAGAACACTAAAACGACAGAGCTACCCAGGCGCCCTGAAAGCATATGATTTTAAAATGTAATTGTGTAATTAATTTTAGTCCCCACCTATCTCTCACTGTCTTCTCTCTCCTTTAACACTATATAAATTATCCACATTTTCTCTCAACTTATTTGAACACTTCAAGTTTTTATTTGTTGGTTGAGATTGGTTGTTGTCATTGTCAGTGTGTGTGTGTGCACGTGTGTGTGCATGTGCAATGTGTGTTTTTTTTTACACTCTCTGCCACTTTATCCTGAAATGGGGTGAGGGTTAAAATATAAGCATAATAGGGTACTAAGTACTTGCAGACCAGCTTTCAAGGATCTGTGAGTCATAAAATGAAGGGGATTCATTTCTTTTGCCATCTTGTGTCCCTTAGTGTCCAGTTTGTGAATTATTTCAGATAATTCCTGAACTTTTCATTTCTGAAATTTCTACTTGGTTATCATTTATAGTTTCTATTTGTCCACTGACAAATTTATAGATTCTATTTGTCCATACTTCTTGAATCATTGTTGTCATGTTATTCTTTACATTAACATAGTTTTCTTTAATTTGAAAAATATGTTTGTAATAGCTACTTTGTAACTATTTTGCAGCAGTCTTTAATAAATCCAACATCTAGGTCCATTCAGGATCAGTTCCTATAGGCTTGATTTCTTTGCAAATATTTTACAAATATAAAATCACATGACTCAAGTTTTTGTTAAAAGCAGACATTTCTATGTAATGTAGCAAATCTAGATTTTGATTTTTTTTTCTTTTAAGATTTCATTTTTAAGCAATCTTTACACTCAACTTGGGGCTCAAACTCACAGTCCCGAGATCAAGAGTCACACTCTCTACCCGCTGAGCCTTTCCTGTTCTCCCGGTTTATTTTTTCCAATGATTGCTGTGTACTGTTTGTGTCCTGTCTGTACTTTAACAGTGGAATCTTTCCTCTTCACTGTATGTAGCTGCTCATGTCTCTTTCCCATATTTTTCTTCCTTCCTTCCTCCCTCCCTCCCTCTGTTTCTCCCTTTCTTCCTTTCTAGCTTTCTAGGGGGTTCCTCCTTTGTCTATATCTCTATTATCAACCAATGATTTGAGCAAAGACTCAAACACCTTGAACCTGTAAGGTTTTGATAATCCTTTAATATTATAATTTTGTGGAGGTAGAGAAATACATTCAAAGGGCCAGCAATTTTCAAGTCTATCTCGGTTTTGACTTTCCTCCATGCCCTGAGTCTCCCATGCACATGTGTGTAGTTCCTGAGTCAGCCAGGGATTTGTGCAGAGCTACGTACTCTTTCTATGCATGTCTTACTGATATAAGACATTTATAGGTCACCCATTGCTTACCCCAAGTAGGACTGCAACCTCATGAGAGCAGAGCTGCAGGTTTTATCATTTGTTTCCAACCAAGTTGGTTGCTTTCATCAAAAGTACTGCTGGGCATTTGACTTCACCCTGTGCTCAGAATCAGATCTTACCCTCTATCAGTGAAACTGCTGCTTGTAACCTTGATTATAAGGTGATATCTGCTGGTTTCTCTTCTGTAAACATCCCATGTGTTCCATTTCCATACTAGATTTATTAGAAATGAGCTGCTAAATTCAACTAAGACTCAAGAAAATTAAGCTATCGTTCTTGGAGGGAGGAATATCAAAATTTGGAATCCATTACAACTATACAGTAGTAATTTGAGGGAGGTGCTTTAAGGCTATGGAAATATCCTATTTCTCCTCATTACTGTGGCATTTAATGACGATATTTCCAATTTTTCTCATTCCTTCTACATTATTAAAAAATCCCCTATAAGGAAGTTTTTTCATTAATTTTTGAAACCACTTTTTCTTCCTTGTTAACTTGAGAACACCATTGTCCGGATGCACCATGAATTTTACAGCTCTGGCTTCATTTTCTTTGCCATTAGTACTGTCCAGAATACCTTCTTTTGTTAGCAAACATCTTCTTTGAGAAGTAAAGTGCTCCTATTGGGGCCTCTCCTCTTAACCTCTACACTGTATTGCATTGCAATGCACAACCTTATTTGGTTTATTCCTAACACAAGAGTATTACAGGGTTTTTTTTCCCTCCTTAGGAAAATGCTTATGCCTTGGGTTGAGTTGTGTTCCACCAAAGATGTGTTGAAGTCCTAACTGCCAGAGCTTCAGAATGTGACCTTATTTGCAAATAGGGTCACTGTACCTGTAGTTATTTAAGATGGGATTATATTAGAGTAAGGTGGGCTCCTTATTTCATATAGCTGCTGTTTCTATAAGAAGAGGACACAGGAGAATAACAGGCAAATGCCATGTGACATCGGAGACAGAGACTGAAGTCATATAGCTAGCTATAAGACAAGGGATACCAAGTAAACCATCAGAAACTATAAAGAGGCAAGAAAGGATTTCCCCTGATAGGTTTCAGAGGGAAAATAGCCCTCCTGACACCTTAATGGTGGGCTTCTAGTCCCCAGAAATGTGAGGCAATAAATCTCTGTTGTTTTAAGCCACCAAGTGTATGATAATTTGTTAAGGAGTCCAGGAAAACCAATAGATATTATAAGGGAGTTTAGATAAAAATGTGAAATAAGTTAAATTTGTTACACACTTTTAATTTTAAGGCCTTAGAGAAAGACTTTTTTTTTTTTTTTTTTTTGGTATAGAGTTCTATTTTAAAGATTGGCCACTAAATTCCGAAGATCTATAGTATATTCATGTCATCTGCCAGTGAGAATACCTGTCATTCTAGGAGATGTATGGATTTTGGACTTAGGGTAAAGAAAGATTTCCTGATGTGGCTTTAAATTATTAGAATGAAAGGTAATTTCCTATTGACATCACTGTTAAGGAAGAATTGAACTAGAAAGTGAAAAAATTAGTGTGCCTTTGCAAGCAGTAAGATCATTCATAGAAAGTGGCTTATTTATATTTATATATAAATATATAAATACATATAAATATATATATTTGGAACTAGAGACACACAGAAGAGATTATAGATTGCTTGTTCTTAAAGATGGATTTAGACATTTTATATTATTCTAACTACTAATTACTGAGTAATTCTGTTACTACATCTATTCATTTTTTATTGTAACTAGCATTATTGATTATCCATGTATGTCCCAGGCCAAATGCAAGGAGGTGGAAATAGAAAGATGAATAAAATGAGTTCATATTTTTCCTTTAATAATGAAAAAACAACTTAAAAGTAGGGGAAACAATGTAAGAATAACAGCAAAGTCACTAATGTTTGCCATGATGTAATTTTGTGAATGGTTGAGGTGCATCATTTATTTCAGCTAATATGTGTATGTATGTATGTATGTATATATATATGCCTGCATTTCAAGGAAATTCACTGAAGTTATATGCTGTATAAGGGAAATTTATAAAAAGTACAATGATTTGTAATTGAATAATGGTTTCAGGTCTATTCAGATTGGATCGTTTAGATGCTGATAATACAGTAGTATTAAAGTGCATTATGGGCAGTGGTGTGAAAATGTATTACAGAAAAAAATGTTCAGATTAATGCAGAACTTGTCAGACTACACAGGAAGAAATATAACAGAAGGGAAACACACCCTTTCTGAGAAATATGAGGCAGGAAAGGTAGATCGTGGGTGACCGAGGTCTGATGAAGCTGGGTGGTGTCACACTTTTATTTATTTTTATTTTTAATTTTATTTTTTAAAATTAGTATCAGAGGTAGAATTTAGTGATTCATCATTTGCCTGTAATACTCAGTGCTCATTAATCAAGTGCCCTCCTTAGTGCCCATCTCCCAGTGATCCCTTACCCCCACCCCTCCCCCCTCCAGCACCCTCAGTTTGTTCCCTAGAGTTAGGAGTCTCTTATGGTTTGCCTCCCTTTCTGTTACCATCTTACTTTATTTCTCCTTCTCTTCCCCTATGTTCATCTGTTTTGTTTCTTAAATCCCATACGTCACACTTTTAAATAACCAAGGTGACAGTCTTTGAACAAAGATAGTAAAGAATTGAGAGAGTGAATTACACAGAAATCGAGGAAGAACGTTCCAATCAGGGTAACTAGTAACTTAAAGTCCCTAAGGCAGGATCCCGTTTACCTTTTTTTTTTGGGGGGGGGGGGGGAATTGCAAGGCGCCAGGGAAGCTAACGCAGGGTAAGCAAGAGGGAAAGAAGGAGATGAAGTCAGGGAGCTCATGAATGACCGTATTGTGTAGGGCTTTATTGACTATCATAAGGACTTCTGTTTTACTCAGAGACAGGAAACCCTTGGAAAATTTGAGGAGAAAAACGATGTGATAATTATAGAAATGATAGTACCTGTAATACTAGAAAGAGACTGGTTTTCTCTCTCTAGACAAGCTCCAGGAGAGAAACCTAAAGGGGAGGACTGAGTGTTAATTGTACCTCTGTGTAAATGACTTTGTTTTCCTCCTTTGGAATGTTTATAACCTTTCAGGAAATACTTTTTTTTTTTTATTGTTGCTAAATCATAGAGCTGGGCTTTGCTACTCCAAGACTATGTTTAAACTTGATTATAAGAAGCTACTAGATATGACGGCTCTAATAACATCCTATCACCATTAAATATAAAAGCTGATGATAATTACTACACCATCTTGGCATATGCTATATCCTTTTCTGCAAAACATGTTTTGTTGCTTACTGCTTTAGGAAACCAAACATGCTGAATTTTGGACATCACCATAAAGATGTCATTGAATATTTTATGCTCTATGATTGGTTAGGTAACAATGCCTTAATTGCCAAATTCCAGTTAATTTAACTGAGAAAATACTTTGCAGAAACCCTGCTAAACTTGACTGTGTTAATTTCTGTCTTATTTTTCTTTCATAAGTAAGAAATCTTAGCAACCAATAGTGATCTAAATATACAAGAAGACATTGGGCCTAATGATCTTCTGTTAAATTTTCAAATGTGTAGCGTGAGTTATTTTATCTCACTGTACAGTAAATAAGAGTGGTGGACTTTTGGGTGTGACTGAAGGCAGGTAGAAGGTGGCTCCTGGAATTCAGGATGGAAATAGGTTACTCCTGCCGGCTCTGGGACAAAGCATCTCCAAACTGAAAAGGATTCCACACTTTTTTGCCCCTGTCTCTCTAGTTAACTTTTCTTTTCCAAAGTGTGTAGGGAAGAAATAGTTACCAGGAGATGAGGAATTACTTATCAAACAGCAAGCACTTAGGCTCTTATGCAATTTGATACATCAATGAGGGCAAGCGATTAGAACTCTTAACACGTAGAGTCTGGGTTACAGGTAAAAAACAAACAAAAAACCAAAACAAACAAACAAAAACACCTCCAGTCCTCATCCTTTACCCATGAGAGATGTCACTCAAATGCCATTATTTCCCTTAATACTGGAAATAGCCTCGAGATCTTTCTTAGAATGAAAGCAAGAAAGGAAAAGAAACACTTGCAGCAGCTATGCCAATTACAGCAGCTACACTAATTACTCTTAAGATTAAAACCTGTTATTCTTGACCCAGAGCAAGGTTTCTCAACATCTACACCATTGACATTATGAACAAGTCACTTGCGGGGGCTGCCCTGAGCATGGTAGGAGGTTCCTAGGTGAATGGTTCCCTAGATGCCAGTAGCCATTACTGCTCCCACCCCTACCCCTACCTGTAATGATTAAACTGTTTCCAGACCGCAGCATCCTGAGTTGGCAACCATTGTCCTAGAGATAGATAAACCTAATAAGTCAAGGAATTTAAGAGAAAGTATAGAACAAAGTTCCTAACCTTATCTGTTGAAGAAGTTGCTTTAGTTTTCCTAATTTTGTATGTAGGCATCTTCTCTTTAACAGCTTCTGCTTAGGAATCCCCTGATGAAGTATTGAAAGAAGACATTTAGATATCAGTAATAATCATCACCTTGACATGGGACACAGGCTGACGACAACTTATTTAATGCGTGGGTCTTTGGATTGGGCGAGGGTATATAATTTTACATGGATCCACGTTAATTCTATTCATTTCTGGAGATACAAACACACACACATACACAACTTGCCCACTTTGGTAATTGACTCGATTCTTTCTTTAACTATCAAAGGTAGTCTTAAAGTCTAAAATCTTAGAAAAAACAATTGCATGGATGGTAACGGTGTTTGAAAATGTTAAATTATTCTAAAGGCCAGTAGAGAAAGGAGACCATGAGATCTGGACAAGTAACGCACTGTTTTGTTTTGCCATTTTTTGGCCCTGTTTGGAGCTTCTTTTGCTTTTAGAAAGCTAATGTGTAGTAAAGAAACTGTAAAAACAGGGGTTAAATAGAATGAATATTTATCCTCTCTTCAATAGCCCCATGGTTCTTGCACACATAAAGCGGCTTATGCAATCAATGGGAGTTCTGTGCCAAGGAGAGAGTCACAATGATTGGAAAGAAAATGAGCATCAAATTGAAATATACTCTTGTGGTTTTGATCATTTTGGTAACCATGGCGATGGAAGACCAAAATAGCACTTTAAAACACTCAAGAAGGAATTTGGGAGAAATTTTATTTACTGAAGTACTTGATAAGTTTAATGTTGTTACATTCGGAATACCAGTATTTTTGTTGCTGAACATTTTGAGCTTTAACACATTGGCAATTTAGTTTTTCATCTTTCTCTTTCCAAAACTACAGGCAGCAACCTTAAAAAAAAAGGCAAAATATTTTTAGAGAATTCAGTTATTTAAAGGAAAAAGTAGAAATTATAAATAAGGATTACAGAAAGGAAGCAAAAATATATTACTAACACAAATATATGTAAATAAATCAAATTTGTTTCTGAACTTCCTGGTAATCAGGGTATAAACATATAATTATTTTTTAATCTGAAATTATGTAGGGCATTAAGGAGACTAATATTCTGAAAATAACCTGATTTTAAGGTTTTTATTTAAAAATTTTGTTTTGTTCAGGATTTTTTCCTCATAGGAAGCCTTATAACAAGGATAAGAACAAGGTTATTGACAATTCTACTGTTTTTTCTTGGAGTATAGTTAAAAGGTTCATTTAGAGGCATTTTTGATATTTACTTGCACATTTGTGTTGCTAAAATATTTACAACATAATTTGGCAAATGTCTTTTGTCTAATAGTGCATTTTAGAATGAACATGTAACTTTAAGGAATTCTGTGGAATTATTATTATTTTTAATTAATTTATTTTTTTACTGAGAAGTTTGGGCCCAACGAGCTTCCATCATCCACATAAGGCTGCCATCCAGACCTTCATTTGGGCGCAAAACGTAAGGTTTTATGGATTGGATAATCAATTCTATTCAATGCATAACTTTCAAGCTCTTTGGATTAGAATCATTGCAGTATCTGTAAAGTACCTTAAGCTGTTTTACAACTCCTTTTCTCAATGACTATTTCACATTAATTTCAGAAAAAGTCTGTGACACAGGGTAGTAGATTGTTTTCACACTTTGGTAAATAGAAAAAATATCGAGGCACAAGAAGTAAAAAGCGATAGAGTGGCAGAGATGAAAGTAGAACACAGGGGTTCTGACTCTCAGCCTTTTTCACTATGTGACCCTGAGCCAGCTAGATGATAGAGACCCAGATAGATCTATATCCCTGTATGTAATATGGCATATATACACAGGTGTTTTTATTTAGATAAACACCCATGACGGTCTTTTTTTACTTAGTCTGTTTTAAATTTGATTTAATGGGTTGATACCCCAGTGAGATTTTTAGAAAATTTTCAAAACTGATGTTGCCTTTTGTAGAGGAGCTTATTGAACAATATATAATGTGATTTTTAACATTTAAGGCTCAAAACTCGGTAGCAAAACCTACTTACTTAGGTTGACCCCCTGTCCTGGTTTGGTTGGTATAGTCCAGATTTTTTGCCTATATTCCTGGGAAATTATTAATAGTATTCCTTCCACTTTGAAAAGTGTCTTGGTTTGAAAAATAATAGGGTTTTTCTACCAACATTCTTAAACACTCTGGAGAAAAAGGAGCTTTGGAAAAAAGTATAGAATAGGAATTGTAGTCAATTCAAAACTGAAATAGAGACTAGATTATTCTTTAGAGATCAAAGATCAACCAGAACATACATTGCAATGGAAGTTGTGAGAAGTAGAAATTATTCCAATGTATTGAGTTATTTTAAACAGAAAATACAGGCTGAAAACATTGTCAGTCTTTGCAAACTTTATAGCAGACATGCCATATTTACCTTCTCTGTGGCTATTCTCCCTTCTAGTACTTTCAACATAACAACTTCTGGTTCTCATCCTGGGCAAAATCAGGCAAGAAAAATGATGACTGTCCCACTTACATTTTACTGCATATGTGACTAAGTTCAATGTATAGGATTGGTAATGACTTAAAGAAGCAAGTGCCATTTTTACCCTAGGAAAGAAAATGTTGTGAATATTATTTTTTTAATAAAGAAGAAAAAATAAGGTGAAATAACATTTACTCTGTACTGGAGAGTCCCTCAAACCATGAAACAATTTTGTTAGTTATAATAACATTATGTGATTGACTTTTTTCACTGAGATTTTCTGTAAATGATAATATCTTACAGGTATGTGTGAAACTGATTAGTGCAGGATTAAAACAAACCCACTTGTTTAAACAGATTTAACCATTTATAGCCTCTCTGGTTTTTTTCATTAGTTAGAATTTTACACCAAACCCAAGGATAGTTTTAAAGTCAATGACTAAAATAGTAGTAAAAGCATCAGCAACCTGATCTATTGACTTATTTTGGTTTGCATTAGATGTAAGGATGACTAAAGAAGACAACTTCTCTACTCTCACTTATTTACTTAGTTCAAGCCCTCATTGTCTTTTACCACTTACCTGATCTTTATGACTCTAACCTAACACCTACCCAACTTCCAAGCCATCCCTAAACTGATCCTTAAAAACAAATCTCAAATCTAATCATATTTCCGCTCTCCTTGAAAATCCTTTACACCTTGCACTCATACCTTTACCGTGTTGATAAACAAGAGAGAAGAGAGATTGCACCAGGAAAAAAAATTACTTGGGAAGGATGGGAATGACAGCAATAATAATAATAATAACAAAAGCAAGTGCACCTAGCATTGTTTTTTAGGTTTGCTTCTGAAAAAAATGTAAAAGAAAGAGAGGAATAGTACAGAGGTCTTGCTTATAGTATCTCTATTTTGCTAAAATGTTAACATCTACATGGCTTTATTGTAGATACATAGTTTATTGTAGTTATTAACCGGGGAAAAAAGCGTGCTAACTGTATTAGTTGCCTAGGACAGCCACAACAATTCTAATAAAAGTAAACCTGTATCTACTTTTGACCCAATAGCTCTACCCTTAGATATTTCCTCAAAAATAATGAAAGCATATAAGTACACAGACCCCTGATAATGAATGTTCATAGCAACTTTATTCATAATATCCCGAAACTGAAAATAACCCAGGAATATAGTAAATGGCTTGAACAATTATAAAATACTTATAAATGGGATACTGTTCAAAAATAAAAAAGGAACAAACCACTGATCTGTATACCAAGATGGATGAAACATGATGTGCTGAAGATAGTCAGTACAAAGTTGTACATCCTGTTTGATTTTATCATATAAAATTCAAGGTGAGACAAATCTAATATATTATGAAGAAAAATAGACCAGTGGTTGCCTGGGGCTGCTGGGGTATGAGTATTAGTACTTTTCTGGGGCAGAGTTATTGACTGCAAAAAAGCACAGAATTTTGAGAAGTTCTGAAAAAGTTTTATATCTTGGTTATGGTTATAGTTACGTGGGTATTATACTGTCAAATATATGCTTAAAATGCCTGCATTTATTCTCTGTTAATTGTCCCTAAACAAAGTTGATTAAAGAAATATACAATGATAATAAAAGTTATGTGAGATGAGGTTGAAGTTACAGTCCTGACAAATATAAAAGTACAGTTTAATGAGATGATACTAGACAAATATTCGGAGCTACTGTATACATTTTTTAAAAGATTTATTTATTTGAGAGAGAGAGAGCAAGCAGGGGGAGGGGAGGAGCAGAGGGAGAGGGAAAGCGAGAATCCTCAAGCAGACTCCCTGCTGAGTGCAGAGACTAGACATGGGGCTTGATCCCAGGACCCTGAAATCATGACCTGAGCTGAAAGCAAGAGTGGGCCACTTACCGACTAGGCCACCCAGGCACCCCAGAACTACTATATTTTTTTAGAAAAATAAAATAGTATATTGTTAGAGGAGGAATAAATGTTATTTTCAAGAATTTAGCATAAATGTACAAATGGTTGTGCTGAAGAATCTTTTCAAAAAGCTTTTCAATTAGCACATTTTTAAAAATGTGCTTTAATTTATGTGCAGGGAAAAAAGTTAGGTAAAGTTAAATGCATTCAGATCAACTCATATAAAACAACTTACGAGGCTTCTTGGTTTGTGGGCAGGGGAACATTGTAGCTTTAGAAATGGTGTATTTACACAATGTAGTGTAAAGTGTCACCGATCTGTCTGATCCTTCTTTTACTCAGTAGTATTCTTTGTTAACATTTTAAAAAATGATTTTAATTTTAAATTACAAAATATTCCAAATACCTAAAAAAAAGTACAGAGAGGATTATAACACATTTCCATTTTCTCTAGGTTCGATGAATCATGTAATTTTGCCATATTTGCTTATTTTATAATTTTAAAGAAAATAATGTTATAGACAAAGCCGAGGCACCCGGTCCGCTCTCATTTCTTAATTTTCTCCCGGGTAGCAACAGTCTTGAATTGGTAGCCATACTTTTTCTGTATGTTTTCATATTTTATTAACTAAATGTACCATGGCAGTATATTTTATTGTTCACGTGTCTTTGCATCTTTATTAACTATTTGATCTTTTAAATTTTTTTTTTTTTTGAGAAATACTCAGGTTGATAGGTGTAGCCTTTGTCATTCCCTAGGCTTTATACAGTAGAACATTGCAGCATTCTCTCCCCATGTACAAATACATCACCACGTACCATCTAGTCTCCTACTAATGGACATTCACTTTTATTTCAGATTCTGTCATTTTGTTGCTGTTGCTATTGCTATTAAAAAGTCTCAAGGGAAAAAAAAGGCTTAGTAAATATCCTTGTGCTTGGCTCTGTGAGTTTTTCTGGTCTCAGGATTTACACCTACAAGTAGCATTATTTTCAGTACTACTATTGAAATACTGCATTTGAAGCTAAAGCTTTTCCCCCCAGCTTTACAGAAGAATAATTAACAAATATAATTGTATATATTTATCGTACAATGTGATGACTTGATATACATATGCATTGTGAAACGGTGACTATAATCAAGATAATTGGTACACCTATCACCTCACATATATAGTGAAATCTTTCTTTTTTTTTGGTGGTGAGAAGCCTTAAGGTTTACTCTCAGTGAATTTCATATATACAGTACCTTTTTATTAACTATAATCACCTTGTGTATTTTGGATCCTCAGAACTTACTCATCTTAGAACTGAAAATTTGTATTCTTTTGCCTACATGTCCCCATTAAAAACCTGTTGTTCTTTAAAGTCTAAGGGCAGAAAGTCAGAGATCCTATCACATCTCATCCTCACCAGCCCTAGATGTTACTAGACTTTTAAAGTTTCTTGCCAATGAGATATAAATTGGTATCTCATATTTATTTCAATTTGCATGTCCTTGATTACCGGTAAAGCAGCATATTTTATCATGTTGGTCTTTTGGATTTCCTGTTTTGTAAACAGCCTGTTTTTAATATTTTGCCTAATATAAAAATACACCTTTGTCTTTTTCTTACTAATTTTTAGGTTTTCTGTGGTTTATACGTTAATGCCTTGCAGGGCCTATGCATTGTGGAAGCTCCCATTAGTGGCTGTGTTTAATTTTGTGTATGGTGGATTCTGTTATGCTGAAGTTTTAAATACAAATGTAGCCCAGTTTAAAAGCTTTTAAAATTATTTTTGTGTATCTTATTTTTAAATTTAATGCTTTGTTTTTCACAGCCTAATTTTTAGTCTATCTGGAACTTATTTTTTGCAAATGTTGTAAAATAGGAATCTGATTTTTCTCTATTGATGTGATTTGTTAAAAAACAGTTTAGCCTCTCTGCCTCCAGTCAACATCTGTCATCTATCAAGTTTATGTATATCCATAACTTGATTTCAATACTCTGTTTTCTTTCAGTGAACTTACACCTCTCTTAGTAGTACACTGTCCTTTATTCAGATTTTCCATGGATTTGTGGTGAGAGGAGGGGTGGTAACGAACTGCCACATTTCCAGAGTTGAAAATCAGGTCATTTGCATTTCATGAACAAATGCCCTTATTATGCATAACTGCAAGCAGGAGAATAGTTGAAGGAGCCAGAAATCAGCTGTTTCAAGGGAAAAAGGCTCATCTTGTCTTTGAAAGATATTTACTTCTGGAATGCAATTTGATGACGGATTATGAGCACAAGAATTATATGCCACTGATGTTTATACTGTTTTTGCTCTCTCTAGGCACTGTCCTTTATTTACGTCTCTGCTGCCCATCAGTATTTGATGCTTGACTGCACAGTGATCTCTGGGCAGTAAGTTTGCAGGAAGCCACCCGTCTCTTTCACAGAAACCATGTATTTCCATACAACCTTGCGGGCTGTGTGTGTGTGTGTGTGTGTGTGTGTGTGTGTGTTTGCTCATGTTCATTTCTACCTTTCTCCTATAGTAGACTTCATTGCATATAAATAGCAGCACCTGAGATCTTTTACACCCTGATTTTCTTCCTCATTGATAACAGCGTCTAATGTCTATTGGAGAACTTAGATTTTTGCCTGGTAAACCAACAAATGAATGAATGAATGAATGCATGCATGCATGCAGGCTGTTTTCTAAGAACACTAAGTATTCTTAAAGTCAGATTACTAACTTCCATGAAAATCTGGGTTTAGGGAAAACATTTATTTTAATTTAATAAAATAATGTGAAAAATCTTAGGTCTTTTAGTTTTGTTCCTTATGGTGACTTAGATCTCAACTACCTACCTATCAGGTGCATTAGGGTGAAACTTCAAGGCAATATTTTTATTTGTTTGCTTGTTATTATTTGTTTTTGCCATTTGTTTCGAATTAGAAACATTAAAGTTCACTCCGTCAGTGTTTAGGATGGACATTATCACTAAGCTATCTATGATCTGTATCTTTCTGTTGTTATAGTTGCTGTGTAGAGGTAATTACAGCTATGAAAACTTACCTTGATTAAAAAAAGATTACTCACTTAACTCCTACATTAGAGCAACATGAAATAATTTCATTTTTCACTCTGACTCTGACCCCATGATAGGAAAACGGGTATTGCTACTGGAGATGGAGAGGCATGTTTTTTCAAGTTACTCTTTGGTAGCTCTTTCATATGACTCCTATTTCAGGACAAAAACCCAATATTAGAAAATAGCGACGTTCTGTTTTGGTGTGTGGCAAAACCGACACTGTAGGTTGAGTTCATTAACCAAGATATAGTACCCTCTTTGTGTTTAACTTTTCCTTCTTTTGATAGTAGGAATTTAGACATTGGGACTGCCAAATGCCTCTTACCTCTGCCTACTTTGAAAAAACAAACAAGAAAAGCCCTCAGACTATAAATAAGAGTATGCATCAGTGTTATAAAATAGTGCACGGGAACGGGCATTCTCCAGTGTTGCAAACAAATGCTTGGTTTGTATGCAGAAATAATACTATAGGTAGTGTCTGACCGACTATGCTTAACTCCCATGAACTGTTCTTTCCCCTCTGTGCCGTTGCTTCAGGTTACCCCTTATTCTTCCTTATGTATGCCTTTTGCTTCCTGAGGATGTCCTTTTCCCTGCTTCATGGACCATATTCATGATCTCAGGTACCATTTTCTGGCCCACCTCTACCCCCAGTCAGCTGTGGAAGGACAGAATTGCCAGGGCGTGGTGGAAAATATTAACACTTGTGAATGTTAAACCTTACCTGGTTTTCTCTACCTATGCTGGAGACAATTAAATCACCACTTAGGCTTTTTCTGATCCTTAGAACCAAACCTAATTTTAAGCAGTAAATAACTGAGCAACTTAAATCCCACCCACTGGGACTCAACCTACTTCCAGGACAGTTATGAGTTTGGACATTTTTCTGATCAGAAGGCTCTGCCGTGCCCCTCTCTGACTGGATGTCTGTCTTGATGACCCAACAAGCACCGCATTTCCCTGTAGGGCAGGTTTCTACCTTGTTTATCTAGCTCACTTTCTCTTCTTGACGGTGAAGTGGAATTCTAGCTGGTATTTGGGGGATCTCACTCCCCCTGCAGGGCACCCTAATATCTGAGTGTCTATTTCTTGCTGAATTCCCTACTGTCATGATCTATCCCCCAAGTGCTTGCATGAAATTCCATTTGCTATTTGTCAGGGGTTGGTAAGTTGAGTTCTGGTTCACAGCCATTTGCCTTCTTTCTTGGCCTTCCCAGAATGTCTGCTGAAGTGAAGTGTACCATGGGTGGCTAGCTTCCAAGGCCTGGCTAAGTTCATCTTCCCTAATCATGGCTGTGTCTAGGTTCTTCATGCAGTGGAGTCTGTAGGGGGCTTGTGTATTGACTGGAAAGGGCTGTGTGTGTTTTTCAGTTCTGTCCACACAGAAGAAATGTCTTTTTTTCTATGTTCATTCAGATGAGGTATAATTTCCGAATGTTTCCCATTGTGTGAGAAAGGCTGGTAGCAGCCCAGAAGCCGCTCTGCTTCCCCAAGGGTTCTGCCAACTATTGTTTCAGGAGCTTTCTCAGATTTGTTACCATCTCAGCACAAATTTTTTCTAAAATGTAAATTACATTTATTTTTTTTTTAACTTTTGTCCTCTAAGTTGATTTTTTTTTAATGGTAAAAAAAAAAAAGGGAAGCATAGAAATACTCATTCTTGTTCCATGTCATTTTCCCTCTAGCTCAGTAGGTATAAAAAGTTCACAAAATAATGTAAAATGGAAGTGCGTGATCATTCTTTTCTGTTGTGGAAGCAGGTTGGGGTAAAACGAACCCCTTCAGTTTGGAGCAGCATAAGGTGATAAGGAAAAGGAAACAAAATCTCTGACTCGTCCCCTCCAGCAGAGTTGTTTTTACTTGTGATGTGTGTGGGAACAATGACACTATCTTACATATGCTTACATAATGCTTTCAAACATGGACTAAATTTATTTTGGCAGGATAGTCCGGGACCTAAAAATTATGCATGAGGTTATTTCTATGGTGATTTCTTTTTTATTTTATTTTTATTTTTATTTATTTTTATTTTTTTAAAAGATTTTATTTATTTATTTGACAGAGAGAGACACAGCGAGAGAGGGAATACAAGCAGGGGTAGTGGGAGAGGGAGAAGCAGGCTTCCCGCAGAGCAGGGAGCCTGATGTGGGGCTCAATCCCAGGACCCTGGAATCATGACCTGAGCCGAAGGCAGACGCTTACCGGCTGAGCCACCCAGGTGCCCCTCTACGGTGATTTCTGTAGTGATTTTTAGACACATGAATGACCATCTTTGAAATGTGGTCTCTTTTGCAAGGGGGAATGCACAGGCAATGTCTAGTTAGAAAATAAGAAACCAAGAGATTTAAGACAGGAAGTTGGTTCCAAACATGGTGGAAGATCCGGAGAAGTAAACGAGAGGTGTGCTTGGGGGACTTGAACAGCAAAAATGGGGCACCGAGAAGCACATGGGAGAAGAGGATGTTAGCCAGAGATCAGGAAGCCAAGACTGCTTCTGGGATTAAACTCGTAAACTCACACTTACCGCTAATCTTGTAGAAGTGCTGTTGATGCCTTTATTGTTGCCGTTGGGACCTTACTGTTATTACTAAATAAAAAGTCAGCCTCCTGATGTTGCTGAACCAAGAATTCTAATTCTAAAGCCAACCTTCACCTGCAGTTGTTGCTAGACCCACATTTGCCCAGAAGAGCCTGTACTGCTCCATTGCTCTTGTTTCTGCTGCCGGGGCCGGGGAAAGAAGAGCAAAAAGTAGCTTCTCCATTCTTACCTCCAGGGTCCCTCATTGTGGAACCTAACTGAGAGCTGGCAAACATCTGAGAAATTAGTTTCACATCTAGCCTCCTGACATACAGAGGGACACTGAAGGTTAGAAAAATAGATGAGAAGCAAGGGACACCTAACCTGTATGGTCCACAACTATTTTCATTGGAGAATTTCCTGTATTTACATTAATTTTGTTAGGATGATTTTTTATTCTGACTTTTCCAGGATGAAACATGAAATTTGGTCATCGGTTGGAAGATGGACTATTTTACAGAGGCATTGCCGAGCATTCAAAATACTACACGTACTTAGTAGGTCTAACCAGTAGAGTTGTCTGATACTAAATTAAAAAAATAATCCTGGATGCCTGACCTCGAGTGTGAGCATGAGACGGAGCTTTCATAATATTTGTGTATAGTAATGAAGTCTTGCAGAGGATTTTCTTTTTTTTTTTTTTTTTTTTTTGAGGATTTTCAACTAGTGCATATAGTTAGCTCTGTTGTATTTTGTATATCAGAAGTCCTCTGGAGTAACATTTGAAAAAAGATGAAAGCACTAATCAAGTTTGGTGCTGTATAATCTAATTTGTGAAGAAAAAATGTGAAAGAGAGCATTCAATAATGAGAGGCTAAAACAAAAGCAAAGCAAAGAATTTTTAAAGATAGTATGTTTGTTCTCTATAGACGTCATGGGTAAAAGAAGTTATGTTACAGCTAAGACACAATTTTGCTAGGATATCAGGTTATTCTTTTTCATATGAATTCTAGTGAGGTTGTCATTGGGTAACACGAATAAACCCTGCCTAACAATTAAGTAACCTGGTGCAACAGTAGCAGAAACTGTATTTGAACAGTAATATTGTTTCTATGACCAAGACTGAGCTTCCCTAGTATTGGTCCAGATAATTGGCTTGCGGGCTATTCTTAGTCTTTTCCAAATTCTTCTTCTTCTTTTTTTGAGGAAAGAAAGGATATTTTATACATTTCTTAATTTATTTACCTTTGTGTTGCATACATATAGATGTTACTTCAACTATCACATCAATTACCCCTGAAATGATATCCAAGATTCTAATGCATCCCTTATTGTTCATAAACACATTGAATCTGTTGGATTCTTCTATCATTTGGTGATTATATATGAATATGTATATTCATGGATATATATAATATATATAATAATTATATATAAATATATAATAAATATGTAATAAATAGAATATAAATATATAACAAATATATAAATACAATATAATAAATATAAATATAAATAAATAAAAGATGTAAATATATTTAATATAATAATATATATTCATATATACTTTGCACTGGCCTCAACCGCCATAACATCTGTTGCGTTACACCTGTCCAGGGCTTAGTCAAACTAAAGTGAGGCTCCTTGAAAATGAAGAAGGACTTTTATCCTTAGCTTCCTAGATACTAACTTAGTTTCCATATTTATTTCCAGGGAATTTTCTGGTTTGGTTTTCAAACAGGATTTAGTCTTTTGTCTACAGATGAAAGCTTGTCAGTCACTAAACAGGGAAACTGAAGAGCCTTTTACCAAGTTTTACCAAGTTTTATCAAGTGGACAGTTTTATCAAGTGCCTAAGGACAAGAGTTTGAATGGAGTCAAACTGGCTCCTGTATCTGGCAACTTCAAGTTTTCTATTTTTTTTCTTCATCCCCTTGCTTTTTTGTGGTATGAGATTGTTGGTTAATAACACAGAAATCTGAGTACCAGAATTTTAATCTTCTATATATAATGGTGTATAACCTCAGAAAGTTAAATCCCTCTGTGCTGAAAGTACTTTATTTTTGAGTATTTGCTGATTATATGTTTCACTATCAATTTATGCTTCTGATTTCATTCATTGCTTATAAATTTTCTTCCATTCCTTTGTCTTTTGTTCCTTCTCCTTTCTGTTGCGCTTCATGTAGGTCTAGTCAATTGTATTTACTTTAAATCTAGTCGGTAGTTTCCATTCTTTCATTTCCCTTTCTTCTTCTCCCCATGCCTCTTTCTCTGTCCTTCTCTCCTTTTACTTTCATCCCTTTTTCTTCTTTTCCTTCCTGCTCCCTGTGCTCTAAACTCTACACCCGCACAAGTACAAGTCATAACTCTCCACAGTAGTACTTACTTTAAAGAAAATGCAAACATGATTTGTCCACTGTGTTCATTGTTCTATTGATTCACCTTTGTAAAACAGATTGAGTATTCCTGTGCCTGGTGAATAAGGAAAACCAGAAACATCAATACAGATATTGTATGTGCCCAGTGTGAGGATTTTATGGAACCGATCATCCAAAGACTCACTGTTTCCAGTGAGTCCAGTTCATAGCTTCCCAGGACATTGCTCACTTGCTTCAGTGCCCCATAGCATCACCATCTTTTATTAAGGCTGGTGCTTTTCAAAATTGAGGGAGGAAGCCTCAACAGGGGAAACTTTTGAGGATTATGAACAAAGAAATTAATGAAAAAGTAATGGGTGAAAAGAACGCAAAAATATGTCAAGACTAATGTTAGAAATCGGGGGGGGAAGAAAACTTTCATTGAAATGGGAGGAAAGAAGAACAGGGTGAAAGAGAATCAAGTAGAAGTGAAAGCAATTAAATAGGAAAGATTTATGGCTTGTAACCTCGATTTTCTCAATAAATAAATGGGAAATTCATTCTCTAATAGGCGAGGTGAGATTACGGCTTGATGGAGCCATTTTTTTTTCTTTTAAAGTACGTAATGGTACTTCCCATCTTCCCTTAGTAAATGTACGCTTTCTGTGAAATCCTTTGCTTCTTTGATGGACAGATTGTGACAAATACAAGCACAGAGGCATCTCTGGTTTTGCACTGCACCTGTTCGGGCAGCTTAATGGTGAGCTCATGGTTAAGGGCTGGCAGTTGTATCTTCTGGGCAGTGGAAAAGCCCATTCTTATTCTGTCAGAGTATAGTTAGCATCCTTAAGACAACATTTGTTGGGTTTAAGGTTGAGAAACTTTGTTTTGTGATCCTACTCAACAGCTTTATCATAATCCAACCTTGGAAGATTTAGTGTGACAATCTTTCAGCACTTTATAAAATTGCCTTACAAAATGTCTTTGTTATATTTTCTGTTATTATCTTTATTATTTTTTGGCCTCTTATGTTACCAGGGTTTAGAGTCTAACTTTGTAAAGCTTCAATATTTTTGTCAAGTGAAAAGAGAAGTTTAATTAAGAACTTTTCTCCTCCTCAATCATAGCCTATTGCGTTTCTTGTTTTTTGGGAGAGGAAACAACACTTTTGCTATCTTTCTGTATCAGATATACTTGAAAAAAAATTCTGTTGACAAAAATATCACTATTTTGGGTGGGAAAAAAGGAAAGATGAGGTACCCAATTGCAGATCATTTTGCTAAAGTTTTAAATTATGGGATTTCCCATAACTCTTTCCCCCAATCCAAACATAAAAATTGGATGGTACTTTTGAGCTTTTTTGGGTGATCAGTAACAGCATAACTTCAGTGTCCTAAATTAAAAATATCCCCATGCCTTCATGCTGTAAAGAGTCAACTGCTCTGCCTTCCACTTTTTAACACTTCATTATTTTCTAGTGTAAAGTGAGTGAGTACAATGCAGGAAACTCAATCAACAGATATTCATTAACTTCAAGGAGTATATTAATAGTTTACCTTTTTACTTTTTAAAATTACTTCTTGAATCTACTAATTTCATGAATGCCCTATCAGTGATCATCATTTTACTTCTTTATTCTAAGCATCTGATAAGCTATCCTTTGTGCATAATATTTTGTATTCGTGAGAATTTATTGTGATATGGAATCAAATCTCCAGGGTTAACAGTTTACTTAAGGATGTCAGTGCAATGGCGGTAAACAAAGATAAGCTAGGTTTTGTGGGATCCAAGGAATAAGACCTCCCGAGGGAACAGGAACCAAAGCAGCAAAACTGGAAATGGAGTTAATTATGAACTAAGAGGTTAGGGACATTTAGCTCCGGCTGATCTCCTGATCTCTCTTCTCCTGGCCATCACTGGATTTGTAGCTAAGAAGCAGACATCTTATCCTCTGTCCTGATAGCTTTTTTGCAACTCATAGCTCATTCCTATTCATGACTTCAGTCACTTCAGGACCCAGCAAAGCTCCTGTCTTGGAGGGCTCCTCTGCTTATCTTTATACCTTCAGTTCCCACTAACTTTATATCTTCTGCTTCAAGGTCAGACTAGAGAGAGAACTTGCCTGATCTTGTCTCTTATCACTGGCTTTACAGAAAGTTGACTGAACCACCCTAAAGGCTTTACCCAATTATCTCTGGTCACAGAGATGACCTACGAACCCACCCGCTAAGAGTGGGTTTGTAGGTAGACACTAGAGTTGCCTTAAGCTTCCTTGTTTGCAAAGACATTCGGCGAAGTAGTTTTCATTAGAAAGGGCTCCAGATACAGAGGATGATAATGATGATTCAAGCCTCTCTTCAACCCAGTTCAGTTGGGCTTTCTTCCAATACTCTTATTTTGAAACTACTCCTTTCAAGGTTATGAAACATCTCCATTTTGCTAAAGAAAATGACCACTTTTCATTATTCCTCATATTTTTGGCTCTTTCAACAACAGACAATTAGTTGGCCATTACATTCTTGTTGGATTTTTTCCCCCTATTTCTCAAGACTCCATACTCTGCTGTTTTTCCTCCTACAACTACCTTAGCTTGGTCTCCTTTACTAGGTGCTCCTCCTTGGCTTACCCTTGAATTCTCAGACTGCAGGCTTAGTCTTACACTCCATATTCTTCTCTAACGGTACTCTCTTTCTTGGTAATTCTCTGGCTCTAAGCAACATCTAGACTGACAAACAACTGCACACTGCTGGCTATAAAATTCCCCTCAGTATCAAACTCCAATTTGATAGAGTCACTTGAATTCCAACTGGGTGTTTCAAGCTCCATAGATCAAAACCGTGCTCTTAATATCACCCTGTTCCTACTTTCTCTGCTCTACCCAGATGCCTGAGCCCAAAACAAAGAAATAAAAAACACACAGTTTTGATTTTTTGCTCTTTCCACATGCAGTCAATCAACAAGTGCTATTGGCTGAGTCTCCAAAAGACATGTGTCTCCATATCTGCCGCTGCCCCATAGCCCGAGAAATCATTATTCTTAACCTTACTTCGTGTTGTAGATTTTCAACTCATCACTCTTTCCCCCTACAATCCATGTTCTGTAGTCATTTAAAAATGACAGTCACACCATATCACTGTCCTGCACAAAATCCTCACTGGCTTTCCCCTATGCTTCGAAAAAAAAAAAATGTAGACTCCTCAGCATGTTCTGCAAGGCCCTGTATTATTTGTGTTCTGCCTACTTCTCTTACCTCATATCTATTCAACCACAATTTTCCTTCCTTCCTTCACTTCCCTTTTCTGTTTTCCAGTCGTAGCAAGTTTATTCCTGAGCCAAAAGCCTTTGCACTTTCTGAACTATTACATCTTCTGTCATGTCTTCAAATAGATGGCGGCTCTTTCCAATCAGGTCCCCCTCGAGGGTCACCTCCAGAGAGCATGTCACAGAAAATCCAGATAAAATTAGCCAGACCTTGAACTCGGTGGAAGAACTTGTTTTCTGCACTTTCGGTGATGGACCTTGAGGGCCATGTTATTTTAGATTTCAAGAGAAACGTGAAAATATGACTTTATTTTGGAGTCACAGGCTAGTGAAATCTGGAGACAACCTGATTACATTTTGAGTTTGTCTATAATGTGCTATTTACCCAAAGGATTTAATTTAAATAGCAATACAATAGTGTTTCAAAATATGCCTCAGTTTGCTTTCTCTTCTTGCAACTCCTTCAATATATTACATTTTGAGTTTCATCAAGTTTAGCCATCAGAGGACTTCACTTTGTACCATATTGCTAATAGTGAAGATTGATTAGTGTTGCCTCTGAGATGGAGGTTTGATTACTAGAAGGAAAACAATTTTCATGCCATGTTTTTGTGGGTGGCTTCTCCTCTTCCTCCTTTTCCCACTCTACCTTCTCTTCCTCCCCTTCTCCCCCTCCTCCTCCTTCTCTTTTTTCTTTTCCTTGATTAAGAAATCATTTTATTTTCTGGGTGTTTTACTTATTATGTATATTTCCAACATCTGATTTTATATTTCTCCTCGAGATTTTTTCTTTTCTTTTTTTTTTTTCAGAAACATCTAACTAATTTTCTCTCAGTGGATGCTATTTCAGAGAATCTGCAAACAAATTGTCAAAAATAAGCAAGACAGACATTTGAATCAATAAATATTTTTTAGTATTGTGTCCTTTATAAGAAATAGACAATACTTTGTAATCGCTTCTCAACCTTTTGGCTAAGATCAAGTGTAGTAGAATTTAATTCTCAGGTTTTATTTGACTTAGTTCTTTTGATTTAAAAGAATAGAATTTTTAAAAAAGATTTATTTATTTGAGAGAGAGAGAGTAGGAGAAGGGGCAAAGGGAGAAAGAAAATCCCAAACAGACGCCCCACTGGGCATGGAACCTGACACAGGGCTCGATCCCATGACCCTGAGATCATAACCTGAGCCGAAATCAGGAGTCGGATGCCTAACTGATTGAGATACCCAGGTGCCCAGAGAATCAAATATCTTTTACTTAATACTGGAGCAGGTTCTGAAATGTGATATTCGTTTAATTGCATTTTTATATGCATATTACCATGGCTGGATAACTAAAGAACTATTCTAAATGAAGAAAAGTTCAAAACATTAGAAAATTGGCACTTTATCATTGGAGAGTATTAAAGTGGATCCAGGTAATAACTTTCATGCTCACATGGCTTCTAACATTCTCTATATGTTTATGTGGTTAGAATAAAAAAGAAAGGTCCCATTTATATGATTAACACTGTTCTTTGGGATGCCTGGGTGGGCTCAGTCAGTTAAGCATCTGCCTTCAGCTCAGCTCATGATCCCAGGGTCCTGGGATAGAGCTCTGCCCAGGGCTCCCTGCTCGGTGGGGAGTCTGCTTCTCCCTCTCCCTCTGCTGCTCCCCTGCTTGTGCTCTCTCTTTCTCTCTCTGACAAGTAAATGAATAAAATCTTAAAAAAAGAAAAACCCACAAGCATTGTTCTTTAGTCTGTTGTTGGCAGGTTTATTTCTGCCTGTGTCTCAGGAGCTGACCCTTGAGCATTATGGTTTCCAGGCTTCTTTGCTGTCTGGTTTCCGGCTGGATTTAGTGAGAAATAGCAGGGAAAGAGGAAGGCAAAAGCCAGGCTACTCCCTCCTCTCCCTTCCTTCAGGGAGCATCTCTTCCACAGTTTCAGCTCCAGTGGGTCAGCCACTCTCTATTTACCCAAACAACTTACTCTATACCCATCCTGCAGGACACCGGAAGGCTCTGCCTCCCGCCTTCCAGTAACACTGATGCCTGCCTTTGTCCCTAAGAATATGAGCCCTAAGAATATGAGCTTCTGCCCTCTGGGCTGCCTCATTCTCCAGAGGGTTTGTTTGTTTGTTTGTTTGTTTGCTTTTTGTCTTGTTTAGGTCTTCAAGTAACTTTGACCTAACTTTCCATGTTAAGGTCACTTTATGCAATCACCTGGTGGCCCATGGCTGCCCTCACTTCATGAATCCTGAATGATATGAGTACTTGATGGAAAGAATAATAACCAAATTGTATTTTGTTATTATTTTTTAAACTGTTTCTGTTCAGCACTTCAACATTTAGTTGGGTAATTATAAAAGGAGTAAGGAATATACCCTAAATCTAGAAAATTATTGTGGACGCTACAGCTTACGGGCAAGTTCATTCATAGTGTTTTTCTTTTTGTTGGATATTAAATAAACATCTCTTCAGTACATTATTTCCCAAGCTTAGAAAAAGGACAATGCAAACATTGTTTTCTCCAGTTTGGAAAATTACCCTGAAATGGTTTATTTATTTATTTTTTTTCAATAGAATAAGCAACTATTAGTTTATTTTGAAGAATTCTCTGCCAGTTTTTGAGATTATGATGATACTTTTGCTTAAATTAGCTTCTCTCTCTCTTTTTTTTTTTTTTTGAGATTAATTAACATTTGACATGGGTGTAAGTTTAAGGTATATAATGTATTGATTTGATACATTTAGGTATTGCCGTACAATTACCACCACAGCTTCAATGCCTCTATCATCTCACATAATTATTTCTTTTTTTGTGTGTGGTGAGAACATTTAGGATCTAGGCTCTTAGTAATTTTGAAGTATGTAATACAATATTCGTAAGGAGAGCTTTGCCCCCAAATTTCTATGTGGTTCTTGTTTTTTAATGCATATGGTTTTCTACATGCGTTAGCCTCTCATTTCTGTAATATTTAGTATTATCTGTGACCCAGGGCTGGGACTTGCTTAATCAGACACTAGAGACTGTGATTAGTACCTGATTTTGGAGGCAGAGCCAACCAATACATCTTCAAATAATATGTGTCATTACGTTGTTCATTCAGATATTTCAGTAAATAACATATTTCTTAGGAATAAGTGAAGTACTTTGAATATATCTTAATAATGTTATATCAAATAACTTTATTAAAAATAGAAAACTATAGAAATGTGAGGAGAAATTATAAGATGTATCAGAACAATGTAGATAAGCTTTCCTTCCTTAAGGGAGCATCTGTTCCTAGAGAAATGAAATAAAAGTAAAAAATTGTCTTAAAAAAGTAAAAAAAAAAATTCATACCATAGTAAAATATAAAAAAATGTTGCAATAAATATATTTTTGTAAATAAATATATAATAAATATTCAAAAGTAGAGCTCAATATTAGGAATATCTTCATTGTCATGCTTATTAATTGTTCTCATATTTCAAGTATTTGATTCATGGTAGGAATATCCCATTGAGAAAGAAGAATTTGAAAAGCAAATTGTGAAAGAAAAGAAAGAAATCAGAACAGAAGATCAAAGACAAGCTTTAAAATTTTTATGAAAAATACTTCTTAATCCTTTACTTTGAGAATATTCTACTCTTATCAATTCCCACAGGCCACAAAAGTAAATATTAGCTATGCTTTAAAAAAAAAAAAAAAAAGACGACAAACTATTTAATGTGTTAACCTGCACTGATCTCCACCAAAGAAATAGTTATTTAATGAGGCAAAGTGATTGAGAACACTTTGCAGGGAAGGCGGCCCTGGGTTGGCAGGTAGAACTTTGGGGGAGAGGGCTGCGAGGTGCTGGGCCTCCCAGGAAACGACAGATGCCTGCAACACTGGAGGGAGGCCACACAGCTGCAGAGAGAGGAGAGGAGTTTGCTGCCTCTTTTGCCTTTACTCTCAGGAGAAAAGGGGGAAATTAGTGGGTTTAAATAAAATGACTATCTTCTTGGACATAAACCCAGGAGTGGGGGAGCCCTTTCCCAGATGACTTTACTACCTAAATCTAGTACAAAAACCTCCACGTCCTCACATTCTCTAACTTATCTATAGCTGGGTTTTCACTCTATCATGCCCAGTGCAGAGATACTGGGGAGTAACGGAGGTGGAAGAAAGTCAGGATTTTGGAGGCAAACAGATTAAAGTCGACAGACTACCTTTGTATATATTCAGCGTGTACCAACCGCTTGTTTTCAGATGTTATTTCTTTGGTAAAAATAACCATATCTGGAAGTATACTTTTGGATTTTGAAATGCTGAATTTAACTACCTAGTAGATTACTGAGGACATAAAAGTTTTCCGTAAGGAATACCTGTCTTTAGATCACAGAGTCTACAAACTTAACATCTCCGTTTGCAGCTCAAGTTGCTCCAACATTATTATTAAAAGCCCGAAACCCTCCCCACCTTGGAAAGCTGCTCTACCGCTATGTAGAGAATCTTCAAGGCTCAAATGAGAAGTTGAACATGAATCTACTTTATAAATGGCAGAAAGTCACATAATGGATTCCATGGAATTGTTATGAGGGCTATTAATAGCTGTTCCTCAAAATATGATCCTGTGATTATTTCAGCCAGGAAACAGAATTTAGGGCACTTGAGAAATGTCTGCATGTCACTATGATTTCTGAAGGTCCTAGTAGAGCGTGAGTACAATATAAAGCATTTTCTTTTTTTTTTTCTTACTGTGAAACTTGTGCTTTTGTGACTTTTCTCATGACTAGTCTCCAGGGGAGAAGACTTTGAAATAAAATGTGTTTGTAATTACTGTGAAAGTAAATTAAGAAACAAATTCTATCCACTTCTCAGTCATGTATTTCTCCTGCTAAACAACACTTGGATCCATTCAGTAGAGCACTCCAGAAATGAGACTTTAACACAAAGATTCTACTATTCATTTAAATGTTACTTCTAGGGGCGCCAGGGTGACTCAGTGGATTAAGCCTCTGCCTTCGGCTCAGGTCATGATCTCAGGGTCCTGAGATCGAGTCCTGCATGGGCTCTCTGCTCAACAGGGAGCCTGCTTCCACCTCTCTCTCTGCCTGCCTCTTTGCCTACTTGTGATCTCACTCTCTCTGTCAAATAAATAAATAAAATCTTTAAATGTTACTTCTAAAGGTATATGGAAATTCTATATGCCACTACTAAGGCAGAATAAAAAAAAAAAACATTTATCCAGGTTTGCGGAGTTCTGATGGGATTAGATTTCATCAGTTATAAGGGAGTGGGGGGTCGGTGTGAGCAAAAGATGATTGAAACTTAGTTTTAGACAATGACAAAGACATTTTCTTAAAAATATCATTCTTCTCATTGGCATGGCAAAGAGTGATATTGTCTTTTTAGTGTTTGGATTAATGTACCCTAAATATGTTTACTTCTATCCCACTGATTATAGGACTTAGCACAGTATACATTTGTTGTCATGCCAACATAATTATCTTCATCCTTATTGGAGAGGTGGGGAAAATTGAGTCACTGTATAAATAAAAAAATCCCTCTCCAGACACCCATTGTGCTCCTTGGAAAGTCAGAACGGATTTGACTCTTAATTCCACACATTGTGTTTTACCCATTAAATCAGCATACTGGATTTGACACTTCATAGATTCCACAGACCCTTGGATGGGACTCCAGAGGGAAATAGAAATATTACTAAGAGTTCTTCAAATACATTTTGATAATCACAATTGTGTATATTGGTGGTGCTAGTGTCTCTAGGGTTCTTTCTGATATTTTAGACATGAAAAGCAACTAAAAGAATACAGTCTCAAGACAAAAAAAAAAGGGACATTGGTCATTTCAGGGTTAGAGACTATTGAATTTATGCAGATCAACACAGTGGTCCAGCTGGGGACTATTTTTTCCACACAGTCCCTGTCAATGAATAGACTTTTCTCTCCTGGAATTGATAGTTTATTTTCATAATAGTTCATTCTATCACAATAGTAATGTCATTCTTTACAATAATCACTATATTGGCATGAGACGAAGGCCTGGGGAAAGGGGGGAAAGGGAAACCATGAACGTTATTAGGTAAGGGTATATGTATCTGCATTAAATCCTAACCCTGGCCATATCATAAACTTAGTCCTGAATCAAATCCAGGGCTCTCAAAATCTTCCCTGTTTGGTTTCTTTTGATGTCTGACTCATACCGGTACACAGCTGTACCACTCTTCTCTTGGTAGCAAAGATATTTCCTTCACTGTGCTTGGCAGTTTGTGACTCTCTTTATTTTGAAGATGTAGGACATAAAAGTGGGGATTGGGACAAAATCAAAGCAAAACCAGATGGTTCAGAAGACACGGTTTATTTTCCTTAAGCTTTTAACCTTGCTAAATGAGCTAATAAAACAAAGCCCAGCATAGAAAGAAGCCTTCTGTGGGATTTAGTTGCAGTGAAGCTCTGTTTGTAGATTGTGGCAACAGGAGAGCATAGTAATAGGCAAAGCCTGATGCCTTCCAGCATCCGAACCAGTCCATCCAGTGAAGCAGAGAAGCAAGGGGAAAAGCAGCCAGTTATGAGATGAAATCTATGTACATTGCAGAACAGGGGCTCTTCATAAACATGGAGATCTTAACTAATTTTCATATCAATATATGACATCTAAGAAAGTAGGGGTCTTTGAAAGAAAATTAACGAGGCAGAATGATTTCCCATAGACACTGTATTGGAAGAAATCTCTGCCATCTTGAACATCCAATAAGTGCCAACTCCTCCCTGGGCACCAAGGCAATAACTTGTAAAAGTTATTTGGATCCATGAGATTTATCTTTGAATCTCATTATTTGGATACATATATTTTTGGATGTAAGTTTTTCTGATTTAAAAACATTTTAAGACATTCTTTGACACCTAAATGAATGAGGCAAAGAATTTATGGAAAAGAAGCAAACCAACATATGGCTTAATTAAATGAACTTTACAGTGTGAGTTTGAATATATTTCCATAAGCATAGTTGATCTTTGAAGAACATGAGGATTAGGAGCATCAGTTTCCCCACAATCAAAAATCTACCTGTAACTTTTGACTCCCCCAAAATGTAATTACTGATAGGCTACTGTTGACCAGAAGCCTTACGGATAACATAAACTAGTTGATTAGCACATATTTTGTATGTTATATGTATTGTATACTGTAGTCCTGCAATAAAGGAAGTTAAAGAAAAGAAAATGTTACTAAAAATCATGAGAAAAAAATCACAGCAGCACTATATTGTGTTTATTGAAAATAATTTGTGTGTCAGTGGACCTGTCATTTCAAACTCATTTTGTTTACAGGTCGGCTATATATAAATTTTGGGTGTAGTACTGATGACACATTTTGCTATCAATATTGCATTATTAAAAATAAATTTTATTTCTGGGCCTTTAGCCATTTGCATTTGTTTGAGTCTGTTCAGAATGCTATAACAAAATACTATAGACTGGGTGGCTTATAAACAATAGTAAAAATTTTTTTTCAAAGTTCTGGAGGGCAGAAGTCCCAGATCAGGGTGCTAGCATGGTCTGGTGAGGGCCCTCTTGCCAACTGTGGACTTCTCTGTGTATCCTTACATGGTGAAAGGGACAAGGATGCTCTCTGGGTTCTCTTTTGTAAAGGCATCAGTCCCATTCGTGAAAGCTCTGCACTCATGACCTCATCACCTCCCAAAGACGCTACCTGCTGATACCATCACATTGGGCATTGTGATTTCAACATATGAATTTTGAAGGGGCACAAACAGTCAGACAGTAACTGCATCAAACCCTCAGGTCAAATCCCTCTCTGTAGCAGCCTGGTATTACTGTATCTCATTTTGTTTATGTTGTTCTGTGCTAAAACTTGGGGTGGTGAGGGTAAGATAGATATACTCAATCTTCTGTGTGAAGAGGGAAGACCTCTTGCCTTATAGAACAACACCCGTAGTCTCAGAAATTTGATCACTGTAAGAAATAAGCCCATGGGATGCCAGGAGCACAAAGGGGAACGAATGAACTAGAATTTGTGTAACAGTTTTGCTTTATCCTTAGCTTTCTCTTCCTCTACCACAATCAACACCAGGCTTCCCCCACCTTATTTACTAAGCTCTTGGCCGTGTGTGGACTTTTAATTCCCCTTATTGCTGTTGAGAAAGGCTAGAGCTTCCAAAAATCATTGTTAAATTCCATAGGAAAACAAAAGAAAACAACTTGGAGAATTTGAAAATCATGAAACATCTTATAAAGTAGAGATTTCTGAATTAACTAAGCTAGGTATTTTCAGATAGCTGCATAAATTTGTTAATTACTTGATTGGGAACTACATTCTTGCTATTGACTGTTTTCTTCTAGACAGTAAGCATATTTTGACCTAGACTATGGGAGTTGTCCCTCAGACATCTAAACACTTTTACTCAAAGCAGAGAGTTGCCTACTCTATCAGCTACCAAAGATGTTTTTGTTCTGACTTCTTTCAGACACATTTTATTGAGATATAATTTTGTCATAAGTACTGGAAACATATTGGTTAAGCCCAAAGCATGTGTGTTCGTGTGCACACACACATATGCACACACACGTACACTTTACCAATTTAAAGCTTAGAGTCTATTGAGGAGGGCATGAAAAGTAATTGTGCTTTCTTAAATGTATGTTTTAAAAGAAAAAGTGTAATGGAGTGGAAGATGGCAGGGGAATTACTAAATATAGGTCCTCTTTCTTTTTCTAATATTGATGAATTGTGTTTTTACTTTTTTTTTTCTTGATCAGTCATTCTAGGGATTTATCAATTTTATTAATCTTTACAAAACCCCAACTTTTTGGCTTCATTGATTTCCTCTATGGCTTTTCTCCATTGTATTTATCTTAGTTGTTTTCATTTTTTTTTCCTTCTACTTACTTTGAGTCTATTTGTTCTTCATTTAATTTTTTTTTAACTTTTATTTTATTTTTTCAGTGTTCCAAGATTCATTGTTCATGCACCACACCCAGTGTCTTCATTTAATTTTTAAGGCTTTGCTCATTTATTTTTGTATTATAATACTACTTTTTCTAAGTCTTTAATTTCCAATTAGTTAACACTTATTTAATTTTTCTTTTTTTTTTTTTTTAAGATTTTATTTATTTATTTGACAGTGAGGAGAGAGATCACAAGTAGGCAGAGAGAGAGGGGGAAGCAGGCTCCCTGCTGAGCAGACAGCCCGATGGAGGGCTCGATCCCAGGACCCTGAGATCATGACCTGAGCTGAAGGCAGAGGCTTTAACCCACTGAGCCACCCAGGCGCCCCTAAGATAATTTTTCTTATGTAATATGGTCATTTAAGGCTATAAATTTCCTTCTTAGCACTGCTTTGGTTGCATCCCACAAATTATGACAGATTAGGATATCATTGTCTTTAGTTGAAAATATTTTCTAATTTCCATTGTTAACTCATTGGTTTCTTTAACTCATTGATTAATTATAAAGGTGTTGCTTCATTCCCAAATCATTAGGAAATTTCTAGTTGTATATTTGTTATTGTTACTGATTTTTAAATTTATTTTTGCCTTCATACTTGAAAGATATTTTCACTTAATATAGAATTCAAAGTGTCAGTTTTGGGTGTTTATTTTTCCCCTCTCCCTAAAAGCCCTCTAAAGATATTTTCTTTTCTTTTGGTCTTCATTCTTTCAATTGAGGAATCAACAGTCATTATTTTTGCTGTTCTATATACAGTATCTCTTTAGGTTCTGGTTGACTTCAGGACTTTTTTCTTTATTTTTGACTTAAAGTAGATTAATTTCAACGTGTCAAATGTTTTAAAGAGTTTTACTTTTTTTTGTTTGAGAGAAAGAGAGCTAGAGAGAGAGAGCCTGAGCAGCAGGAGGGGCAGAGGGAGCGAGAGAGAAGCAGACTGACCACTGAGCAGGGAGCCTGATGCAGGGGGTTGCTCTGTCCCAGGACCCTGAGATCATGACCTGAGCCGAAGGCACTTAACTAAGTGACACAGGTGTCCTCCGATGTGTCAATGTTTTATTCTGTTCTTATTTTACTGACTTTTTTCTACATTTTTCCATTGCTTTTAAAAAATTAAATTTGAGAAGATTTTGTCCAGTATTTCTTTGAATGTTTTTGTTGCTTCCATCTTTCCATTTTCTTTTTTACAGACACCAGTTATGCTAGGCAGTATGATACTGTCCAAAAGTAACTTTTTTTCTCCTACATTTTTTATCTGTACTTCAGTTTGAATTACTTCTTCTGGTCTCTCATCAGGTTCACTGACTTGCTTTTGTCATCTCATCACTGTGCTAGTGAAATTTACATTTTAAAACACAGCATTTCAATTCTATAATTTTGACAGGCATCTACTTTTATAGTTTCCATTTCTATGCTAATATTCTCCATCTGTATATCCTTTATGGCCATTTAAAAAAAATGTTTTTGAACATTTTTTGTAAAGCTGCTCTAAAGTCCTTGTTATCTCATTACAGTATCTCATTTGTCTTTAGATCTGTTTCTGTTGACTATTTTTAACTTGGAACATGCTTTACATTCTCTTGTTTCTTCACATGCCATGTGATTTTGATTGAATTATCTACATTGTGGCCAAATGTTGTAGACTTTCTTGATTCAGTCTTCTGTAGAGTATTTTATTGTTTGCTAGTAATCTCTTATGCTACTGGCTGATGAGTGTGAATCCGGGGAGTTTCGCTTTTACACTTGGTTAATGCAGGTGTGTTTCAATATTGCCATTGGTGTAAGGAAAAACACTAAGCCCCAGTACACAGCCTTTATTTGAAAGATGTAACTCTTTTGTAATTTCAGTGGAGAGAATGAGATATTTACTAGACTCCTCTAAGTGAGTATGACCCAAAATCTAAAGCTCTTTTTCCCTTGTTGGGGATTAACATCTGAGATAACTGCTCACTCTTTCAGGCTTCTGTTTGACTGCTTTCTACTAGATTCCCTGAAGTCCCCCCAGACATATGCGTTTCAAGGGTCAACCTATGATAAGAGGGGTATGTCGACCCATGTACGGGAACTCTGTCCTTTGGATCTCCTTCATTTATTGTATTTTCATTCTCAGTTGCCAGTTGCTTTGGCAGTCCCAGATTTCATCTATGACACCTCAAGCTGGTAAAATCGCAGCTTTTGCTTTAATTTTTTGTGTTCCATGTTCATGTTGAATAGTCTTGGAGGTGCTCTCAGGGAAAAAGGCACACACATGAATATTATCTGGAAGAGTCTCATTTTTTAGGACTTGGATATTGAATTCACTCTAATTTCTGCCTATTTTTGTTTGTTTTTTAGTGCTTTTAGGACTTAAACTCCCCACTCTCCCCCCCAAATATATATATATATATAATGGAAATATGAGTTTGTTAGAAGCTACTCCACAACTACTCCACAAGAGCCAGAAGAACCTTCAGTGATATATTTTTGTATATGAGGTTCTTCAAGATGCCAGTATATCCCAGAAGTCCACAGTTTGATCAAAGGCTTCACTGTTGATCTTCATTTGTTCGCATCCTTGTGATCTGAGGAAGGCCTGTCCCTTGTTCAGCGTACACCTGAATAAGGTATCTGACTTTAGGTATGGAAGCTACACTTTGCTTGCCTATGAAAGTTATTTTAGTTTAAAATTTATTTCATGAAATCTTTTTTGTACTCACCACTCATTGATAGCCCCCACGAAAAGCATGATTTGTATTTTATCCATTTTCTTTGTAATTCATAGAGGAGCAAAGTTCTTTCATGGTGTTCTACATTCCAGCTAAAAGGGAATATACTCTGACTTCATTTTGAAGAATATTTTTACTGACTATAGAAATTCAGGTTGGCAAATATTTTCACTTTTTAAAGAAATCATTATTATCTTCAGATTTCCATACATTTGATGAGAAGTCAGTCATCACTGTTACCTTTGTTTCAAGATGGTTAATGTGTCATTGTTTTTCCTTATTGTTTTTTTCAGATTGTCCTATTTTTGATTTTCAGAGGTTGTACTGTGACGTGCTTTGATGTAGTTTTCTGTGTGTCTATTAGACTTGATTTTCTAGCACCACTTGATTTCATGGCTCTGTGTCTTCCATGGCTATGGAAAGTCTTGACCTTTTGACCTTTCTCTTGTTATGTAGTACTTTAACACATTCACATTTGTGAACTCCAATTACACTTCATTAGCTTTTTCTATACTGTATCTCTCACATTTTTTCCCATATTTACCACTCCTTTTTCTCTACATGCTACAATCTGAATATTTTCTAGTTCTGTTCCATCCACTTCAATAATCTTTCTTGTGATTCAATACCTGATCATTTTTTAATGTACAGTTGGGAATCTTAGTAACTCTTTTATTGATCTTTAGATGATTTGGTATTTTTGATCACTAATACAATTATTGTACAAAGTACAGAAGCTTAAATCATTTTTGTCATCTTTATTATTCACATCTGGTTCAGTGTTCTGTATATCTTAACCCCTGGCATTCGTCTATATTGAGTCTGCCTGTTTTTATGATTTCCGTTTCTATTGCTCTATTAAATATCCTTATTTTAGATACTTGTTCTATTTAAAAAGCATAGTAAGTGTTATTCTGTATTCAGACCAATCATCTCACCCTTTCAATACATGCTATACATAGACCATCCTTTTTATTTTATTACTAGATATCACTTGTTCAAACAAACAAACAAATTTTCCTATGCAGGAAATCTATGTATTTAAAACATTTTCCCTCTTAGTGCATCCTTGTGTTAACAGCTTATCGATAAGTCCAATGTATGGAACAGTAGGAGTTCTCTTCTCTGGGGTTCATTGAGGCACAAATTGAAGTCACCTGACTTAGTGATAGAGGACAATTTTTTTAGTATGTTTTCAGTATTGCCTACAATCTGTTTATCTGCTATCTGGCTACCTTATTTCCCACAATTTCTATGTAAATATCATTGGTGTCACCTGGGAACTGGTTAGAAATGTAAAATCTAAGGCTTTACCTTAGATCTATTGAATACGAATCTATATTTTAACATTAATGTCCTGGAAGCGTTGCATATGACCCTTATATTCTAGATAAAATTTGTCCTTATTTACAAGTTTTTATCATTTTTTAATTTTTGCATTTATTTGTATCTTCCTCTCTATCTGTAATTATCTTTATTCTGTCTACTTAATCCAGAGTCAAACTTCACATCTCTTTATATCCCGCCACAGACTGGTTTCTGCATAGCAATAGTTCTTAGTTGATACAATTCATATAATATTTATTATATATGTTATACTTTGATTATGTATATTTATATCACAGCTACTAGCCTGTGATCTTCTTGACTTAAGAACCGCATTTGTTACAAGTTGCTGTCACCCACCATGTCCAACACAAAAATCTCTACAAAGATTTGCTAAGTTTTTGTTTTATGAACAGGACTTTGATTAGTTCAGAGTTTACTATTAATTTTATAACATGCATTAATGATTGTTTCACTATAGTGATTTTAATTTAAACTATATGATTTCTTTTTATCTAATAACATCCCATTGTTTCTACTGCCGTTTTTGAAAAATGATTCCCACATCCTCATTTGTAACTCACAGACCCATGAATTCTAGACCCCTATTTTCAACTGTCTGCTCTGTTGGAATTTCCCTGGTCAATAAGAATAGTTAATCTCTTGCTTCTTTAACAATTCCCAACTGTCACTGCCAAATACACAGACACTAAACCAGGAAAGTCTGAATGAAAATCAAGAGCTCACTTATATTAAAACTGCAGCTCTAGTCTTCAGAATGAGTTTAAACACAGTATTACTTAAGCTTCTACATTTTAAAAATTTTATGTGTAGTTATTTAAAACTGAGTTTGATTCTTTACACTCTCCTTGTGATTGCTCATTATTAATTCATTTCCCTTTAATATGTTGAATATAGGCCCACAGGAATTGTCTTTCAAAAACATATAACCTCTTGGGTGAATTTGTTCAGAAAGCCAAGAAGTTCTATTGTCTTTAGAAAACTCATCTAAAATCTTCATTTCCCTTCATGATCGGATCCCTAGTTAGTTTTCCCTAAAGCCGTTTATACCTGTCTCAATCATAAACAATGGATATATCATATAGACTAATTATACTAAGTCATATTAAAATTAAGAGCAGTTTTTAGACTGTGCTATGCACTTTCAAGTCTCTGTTCCTTAGCAATTTCTGTTTCTCCTGCCGAAATGTTCTTTCCTAAAAGTTTTGTCTATTAATATCCCTCTAATTTTTCAAGATCCAGTTAAAATGCTCTGTAAAACCTTGGCCAATTTCTCAAGTTAAAATTACTCCCTCATCTGTGTTATTTTTAAAAGCTTTCTGGCAAGAAAGAAGAACTTATTTTGGTGTTAAAGAGTTTACAGTAGTATTAACTGAGAGCCACATAGAGCTTTATAGAGCTTACTTCAAAAACAATATTAAATTCACTCTCTAATTGATATGTTTGGGGAGGTTGAAACTAACATAATTAAGTGTCTGCCAGGTAAAATAGATTTCAGGTGTCTTACATTGATTATAAAATAATCATTTTTATAACATCATGAAGTAAATGTTGACTTTTCAGATGAGAACACTGCAGACCTGCGATTTTATTTTTTTTTTCTTGTCAGTATTTTAAAAAGTTATTAGGCAAGCAATGTATTGAGTTATATTCTCTATTAACAGGAGTGTGACTAATCTATTTGCCGGTTAAATATAGAGCCATGTTTAATAACGAGCCAGGTATTTCCTTACTGGAAATGAAAGTGGCTTAATAAATGGCGATGTCAAAAGCAGGATTCAAATCAGTTTTCCCTCATAGAAAATTCTTTTGAGAAAATCATTCTGTCTGAGGTGAGTTGAATCCCAAATACAGAGATTTACAAGTCTCCGTGGTAAATGAGCTCTGTGTTTGCTCTTGTCATCGGTGGTCTCAAAATTCCCTTTAACCTACCTGTTCCCTACTTTGGAGTTGTGCTTAATACACCATTCTAAGTTTTAAATTATTTTAGAAAATTGTACTGATTTTATACCCAAATATTTTTGTAAGTATACAGCTATCTTACTTGGCCAGCTTCCATTTTTTATTTCCACTCATTTTCCTTTTATAGGTTAACAGCTACTTTTGGTTCATTTTTTGTTTTTCTTGGTACAATCAAACAAATATTGATTACATATAAATATTTTTACTAAGAACTGTTGCAAGGATTAAATATAAAATGAAGAGGTCTTGGTTATGGTCTATCTTTAAAGGTGTCATGGTCAAGCTAGGAGAAATGTGTATAAGCACATTATTGTTTGGGGGTGCTTAAGCCCACACTTTGAGCAAAGATTAGTAAAGACCCTTCAGAGCTTGCTGTAATAAGGGAGTCAGCCAACTCTACTTGGGTTCAGTCAACGCTCACAGACAGGGACTTTAGAAGATGTATAGTGGAAAAAAGAAAAAGCTTAAAGTATACTCTGATGAGAGGGTTTGGGCATGGGGAAGCTGAAAGCAGGGTCGGTGGAAATGGGCATCTGTATGATTACTTAGGTTAGCATACTTGGCTTTCTCTAGTACAACCTAAGGTAGAAGTAGGGGCAAAAATTTGAGAAGCTGGCAGTTATTAATACGGTCCTAACCACTTTGTGCTAACTGCTACGGAGGTTGTGGTTAAACTTGACTGGTTGCTTTAGATTGTGAGTCAGAATTCTCTTTTGCTCTGTGGTCTGGCCATTGCTTATTTGTATATTCATTCTCTCAGTTATATTTAAACACTTACATCATGACTGATCTTGATATGTTTAATCCATATAGTATATCAGAGCATGAAACAGATGTAATGACTGTGGAAATGTGACAATCTGTGTCCACAGGATCCTCGGTTTTACCATGTGCCCACAATGCAAAGACCACCATCAAAGGCTGTTAAAAGCTCAATTAAAGTACCAGATTGGGTACAAAATCCAGTTGGATTGTGTAATAAACCAAGAGATGATAGACAATACTCCATCTATAGCAGCTAAAATACCCAGGTCCAGAATGAAAGACGTCGGCTTAGGGTTGATTCTTCTTAACATCTATCCGGTGACCCAAAAGCAAAATTTGTGTTTCCCATCCTTGTGAAATTAATCCTGGTTAGGTTAGAGGTCTGGTTTTGCCGACACATGGAAAACTGAATTTAGTGGGTAAAATTCTTCCCCCCTTTTCCTTCTGGATAGATGGTCTTGGAATATGTCTACGAGAGGGAGTTGTCTGGGTGATGGAGCCATTAGTGTCCCGTGGTGTGCATCTTCATATTGATTCTTCATTTATTCTTTCTCTCTCACATTATCTTTTACTGAAGCTCCATGTGATTGTCCTTATTAGTAAAGCAGTAACACAGAACTCTTTGCTTTAGGCTCTGCATTCTCTTGAACACGGGCTAAGGCATCAGGGTCCCAAGAACAACTTCTAGACTTCTGCTTTGTGGAATGCAATTCACTGACGGAGAGTGATAGAGCAAAGATTAGATTTAAGACCAAAGGATCATTCTTTCGGTTGGACTTGATAGCTAATTCATATCTACAAAAGAAAATACTAGGGAAGAATTTGGATATAGAGGCATATGGCTCAGGAAAGATTAGGATTGTATATAAAATAAGATGGGAGATATCAACATATGGATTATAACTGATGCTATAAGAGGGATGGATTGTCTAGAGAGAATATGTGGAGAAAGAAACAGATCTCTGAGCAACCCTGAAAAATATTACATGTATTACTTGAAATGAAGAAAACAAAATTGTGTAGAAGCAAAGAAGCAGATGATAAGTTGCAAAAAAACCCAAAAAACAAAGTGGAAGCCAAGATGAGAGAGTAGTTCACATTTGGGGAGATTGGCACAACTTCGAATGCTACCACAGAGTCAAGTAAAATGAAGGTCCCCAAAAATCTAATAGATGTAGAATCATGAAGATTATTAGTGATACTGTGGGGGGGGGCATGGAAGCTAATTTCTTAAAGTAAGACCATAAAGAGAGCAGAGGATGTATTAGGCATTAGGCGATGGCATGGCGGGGGAGGGGAGGGAGAAAAAGCACAGAATGTCCCATAAACTTCCTGCGGCTTAGTGTACCCAAGTACAGAAATAAGACTGCAGGACGCTATCCACAAACACAAGTTTTGTCTAAGAAGACGTTTTACATCATGAAACTTTTCATAATGTGGGGCACGAGAGAGGAGTTCGTTTTCCTAACCTGGAAAACATCTAGTGTAGTAGTTTTATAATAGCATATGGTCTCTAGATTGGATAAGAAAGTATTAAGTAAACTCTTTAAATTTATATGAAAATGTGTGTGTGTGTGTTTATGTATGTGTTTTTTAATAGGGAAAAGAGCATTTATCCAACTTTAAAACAGGTCCAATACCCTCAAAAGATAAATAGCCATTTATGTAGATATGTTCCAGGATCTCTGTTTGCAAAAGAATGATTGCTTTTTGACATTTTTTAAATTGCTGAACCGAAATACGAGACTATAATTATAATCTCAAGTATGCTCATGTAGATCTGAAGTGTGAGAAACCATGCCGACTCTGATAGGGGCAAGATAATTACAAGCAGCATGCAGAATATAATGGTGGGTATGAATGCCAAGAACTGAGAGAAGCATGAACAAATGAGGGATCTAAAAATGACATTAATTTAAAGAAATGAATGTGCTCAAAATAATGGGTGAGAGGGGTTAGGTTTCCCTGGAGCTGTTCCTAGAAGAGTTGGTAAAGCATCAGTCTGGTGAACTATTAATTATATCTGAAAACTGAAAATCTAAAATATATTGATTAGAAAGCAGTTTTATTTCATTGGGTTGTCATGATCTCTATCTTCCTCAACTTATTTCCTGTGGTTAACATAAAAAATGTGATAATTTGGAAATAATCATGGTAAGACATGACATGAAACAAACTTCGAAAATCAAAGACCTTTTTTTCTATGTAAATGCAGATTTATAAATATTAGAAAATTTAAACACTATCAGATGTTACATATGGTTTCCCCTCTTTTATTCCATTTGAAATAGATGCTTAATATAACTCCAAAGAGTAAGCATCAATGGACTATTTATTTCTAGGAAATTTACAGACAGTAGGGTTCTGTATTTGATCTCTGACTTTGGTTTTGTTGTTTTCTTTAACATACTTAGCTCGGTTGTGCCAGATCTTAGTTCCTAGAATAAGAGTTTGAATCAAAGGCATGGTGCAGGCTTAGCTCTAAACCTGCTGCTTATCTTTTCTCAGTTCTCTGTTAATTATATCCTAGATGTTTACAGTTTGTTGACTAAACCTTCCCCTGTGCTCTCTAACTTTTGCCCTGTTTCTTTAATTCTCTGGGTTCCTCTCCACTCCTTCCATTACTGAGCTTAGAGTTCCCCTGTTCAAACTTGGGCTCTAGTTTTTCCCTCTGTAATGCATATCTGGGCAAAAAATGACGTCCGTGGTTTCAGCTACCACCTCATGCTTATGGGATACCTAAAATACACCCCTCTTTAAAATATCTTTATTTGGGTTCTTGGATGGCTCAGTCAGTTAAGCATCTGCCTTTGGCTCAGGTCATGATCCCGGGGTCCTGGGATCGAGTCCTGCATCAGGCTCCCTGCTCAGTGGGGAGCCTGCTTCTCTCTCTGCTTTTTCCCCTCTGTTCCTGCTCTCTCTCTCTCTCTCTCTCTCAAATAAGTAAATAAAATATAATATTTTTATTCAATTTCCTGTTTCAGCCACTTTCAATTAAATCTTATTTGTTACTGTCTTTGCTGCCCAGATTAATATTTTGTTGGTGAAATTATAATTCCTCCCACTGTTGCCTCCTACTCTTCAATGTTCTAATCCACTTACTAGTCACAAAAACTGAAGTTATGTTTTATCCCTATCTCTCTCTCTTTCCTTTCTACGAGTATCTGTTATTATACAACATAATTCTTTATGCAGTCTCAAAATTCAAATTTAGCCCCTAACAGAAATAGAAGTGTATCTTATCTTTCCCTGTCATTCCTCTGCTTTTACTGAATCAGGGGGCTCAATAAATGCAGCACTTATCAATGATTAGCAGCCTATCCTTAGATCTTATTTTTCAGACCTAAGATTGATTAGGTTTTGAGTGATAAAATTTGATTTTGGCTTCAGGGAATACTGGTAAAGTTTATAATCTTATAGAAACATAGGAATGTTTCAAAACTAAATTTTATCTCTTGCTGATATCCTGTTAAACTGCATTATTAATTGGGAATTCTTATAGACAGAAGATCCATGATTTCAGTAGGAATTTGGAAGGCTGCTATCAGAAGCAAAGAGCCAGAATGGGGCCTGAGAAGAAAGCAGCTATCATGAGTTAAATGATCAGGTGTATTTCAATATTATATACATTATTTTATTTAAAAGAAGTGGACTTCAATTGATTCTTGATTGCAATAGAAATATGTGTATAAAGTATTGCTTTAATTTTGAAGAGAGAGAAGATGGGCAAGACAGGTGGGAGGGCTTAGAGATACAACACAAATTAGACCAGCGTGTTTACCAAAATGTGTTGAGAAATTTTCCTTTAAAAATTAAAGTATCACTATCACAGGTATGCTGTATCCTGTATTCTGTCAGATATTTGAGATATTTATAGTGGATACATGTCTAATAAGGATTCTGAACAGTTAATTTAGTTAGAGTCAACATATCCCAAACTCCTCTGACCATAGAACTCTAAAGAATATTGATTAATTTCCTAGATAACAAGTATGAAATACAACATGCTTTGGAAATACTATGCGAATGTGTATATTTGAGAGATTCTTCTTGTGGTTTCATAATGAAATATGATGAAAGGACAGCACCCATCAAGTGTGTTACCTTTGCCCTAAGACTTAGGCCATTTAATCGTTTCACTTGGTAAACACTGCTTCACTTTTCATATCAAATTGCCAAAATTGTGTTGTGTTATTTGTGCTTGACCTAAATTTCATTAGATCTAAAATAAAACCTCTAAGCGTTTAAACCTGAGGAGCTCCAGTGCAGGTTACTATCTTTAAATTTTTCTGAGTGACACCTCATTTTTTGTTATTTTGGTAGATGGATAACACTGTTTACTAACCATTTCTGAAGTATTACAAAGTGAATTTGGGTTTTCAAAATTTTATTCACTCTTAGTGTCATTTAATCTAAGTCCTAGGGGATCAATTTTGTTTAGTGAGATACTATGTACAAGGTCAAAACTGAGATACTGAGAGAAATTATCTCCCATATTTGAGACCACATGGGCACCATATAGTGCATACTACTGACGTAATTTCCTTAAAAAATTACCATAATCTCATCTTATACTTTGAATCCTAAATGATGTTACATACAATGTAAATCTTTAAAGCCAGTCATTTGGGAAACCAAGCCAATACAAATGATAAAAGATTTCATAAATATTGGACTTTTATTACATATCTCTTATGCTTCAAGATCATGATATGTCCCATGATGTATATAAATGCAAGGAATTATAACTGGATTATAATATAGAACGACTGTATCTCATTTCTTTTTCCTTTGTGTTCCTGTGTATAAAATGGAAAGACATTAGTGCTCCTTTGTTTAAATGGTTTAAAAGAAATGGAAAAGGGTAAATGGCAGCACCATGACTGTATCTAAGTTTCTCTAACTTGGGTCCACTGATTTTTCCCAATACATTACATTTCAAAAAGGTTGTCTCTGCACTCTGACAGAAACTCAGAGTAGATATATAACAAGGTGTTTTCCTAAATGCCTGAGTATTCAAGTGGTTTATTCAGAAAGCTTACTTTCAATTTAAAAAAGTAAATTTATATGTTTAAATCTGATTTTTTCTGTACCGCTGGAATTTGTATATATGCTATCATGGAAAGTATGCATTATTACTCCAAAGTTAATAATTTTTATCAAATATTGACTCCCTTGGAGATGTAATAGTGAGGAAAAGGTTTAATTTTATCTCCTTAATACATAGAAACTAGAGCAAACCCTTTTCTTAATACCTAGTAAAATTTATCTTGATCATTTCTCTTCTCATTATCATTTATCCACTGACTGGCTAGTACCTGAAGAAATATGCGGGATACAGGAGAAAAATATTTTCCTCAAATGTATGTATGGAATCCTCTATCTGGTTGCTGTTCACCAAGTATTAACTATCTCGTTAGAACTCTAACATAACAAACAGCTATTTCTTCATAACTTCGTAATACAGAAAAACGACTTAATTTATTAGAGTAAAAACTTCTGGGAATACTCATTAACGAAAGTCTGTATATGTAATTATTTATAAAAAAATTTCAAAAGTGCATCAAACTGCCCATTTTTTTTTCCATTGAGTTGTTTTGGATGATCCTTAAGAAAATTCCAACATGGGATCAAAACATTTTTATATTTGTCATGAAACAGATTTTGCTAAATGATTAAGAGGCTAATAGTAAAGTAAGTCCATTGTTCTTTAAGACGCCAGGCTTCATCAATGCGCTTTTGCTGTCAAAGTAACTACATGTATACACTGCGGAGAATTAAACCATGTGCACTTTTTATGTATATGCCTCCATGATCTCTTTTGGAAAATAACTTTCCGTTCGTTTCCCTAATAAGGTAAAAGAAGAGGCTTCATGAGAGTGAGATGTGAAGGTTTTGCTTCTTGGAATCACTTAATGCGGTCTCAAGACTGAGAAATTTATTGGCTGGTAAAGGGTCAGAACACCCATTTGTTTGATGGAAGGGAAGTCGAAGTTAAGACTGTGTGATCTCAGTGATGAGCCTAGAAAACACTGTTACTGTTTGTCTCAAGCCCGGAGAGGCACCCTTCTAGTTCTAGAAACCAGAATGTTTGGAAGATTGAAGCCTCTCACTTTCTAGAAGACTGAAAACAGGGAACATATTAGCATTAAATATAAATATAATTTGGACATCGAAATGGTCTGGTGAATCTCCCTCTCTATCTGTGACATACACACACTTTCTCTTTCTTTCTTGTCCAGAAATTTCTGCTGCCAAGCAATGAAATAATCACTGTATGCTTGAACTTCAGAGGGCGAAGCATGCCCGATTCTGTAGATCCTAAATCAGATGCATAGGAAGTAAACTTCTTGATTACTTTACTCAAGATTGTTAAGAAAATGCATCTTAGAAAACAATTCGATCTTTTGGTTAAATGTTGATGTTGGTACAGCTTTAAATCTAAAGCTTGGTGAATTATCCAAAGGTGTTTTATGGAACAGCACATTTTTTATCAGTATGATCAGTATGATCTTTGCGATACTTTTGTACTCAACCGTGGCCCTTTTTAAAAAAAAATATTTCCACTCTTCTGCAGGGTGTTCCAAACACCAGATATAATGGATTCCAATTGTATATATGTCAGCTATACTGACAAGAAAAACCAAAGTAAAGCTAAGCTCAAGTAGGGAGTTGCACAGAATGAAGGCATTTCTTCTCCTCCTGTTTACTCTTACAGAGTAAGCCACCAGTCTTGTGTTGATGAACATAGTCCCATTACCATCCTTAGCCCTATGTTGGGTAGACTCGACAGTAAATACTTATGAGAAAGCGGGCATGGTCAGGTTGGGAGTAGGTGCTAGCCTCTTGCCTATCCATTCAGCTACTGACTGCATCTTGGCTTGGAGCTTGCAGTCCTGGGGGAGTCATCTGTTTTGCTGTGGCTTGGGAAATAAGGGGGTGGGAAAAGGAAATTGGCTTACTTGCCCCCACTCAGGACACAGCACATTGGTTTCATGCCTGGTGAGAAAGGGCCAGGCACACACATGCACTGAGCTACAATAGAGGGCCCCTGTTATGCCTCTGAAGGTCTGTCGTCTCTCAGCAAACAAACAGAAGACACCAAGACTGTTTGAGAGAAAATGCAAAAGATAAAGTGTTTTATATTTCAGTGACTTTCGTACTTTTTCTTGCTTTTCGAACAAGAATCCCAGCATTTTCACTTTGCACTGGGATCCACAAATTATGTAACCAGCTATGGGCATGGTTGTCAAGTTTTAAGTATGGTTTTACATTTAATATATTCTATTGTGTGTTAGGTAATAATAATAAGTGTCCAGATCTACCCAAACTTTTAAGAGTTTCTTCCCTACCTCAGTCAATCCAGAGTCTAAAAAAGAACTTGGGTACCTGAGTGGTGTGGGATGGGAAGTTATAATCACAATCGAGAAAGAACCGATAAACAACCAAACAAGACAAAGTGAGGAGAGTGCTGGAATTGGCCTACCATGAAGTTAACGGATTTTGTTAATATTTGGGGACATTGATAAGTGAGGGCGAAAAGCCAATGACAGATTGACAGCGCTATGTCATGGATAGCTTTTGAGGATCGTATAGTGGTCTTCCCTAATGTACACAAACATTCCTTAAGTGCCCACCATAGAAGAAACCAGGTGAGGCTTGTGTGAGTGGAGGTAATTGGCATCAAAAGAGTGGTTGGCATAAACATGGGGAGTACTTAGAATATATATATGAATATATGAATATATAATATTATGGAAAGTTTGGAATTGGAAAGAGGAACACTCATTTCTTTTGGCTAGTGACTATTTAAAAATATATTTACTCGAGAGAGAGGAAAAGAGACAGCATGAGCAGTGGGGAGGGGCAGAGGGAGAAGCAGGCCCCTCACTGAGCAGGGAAGCTGATATGGGACTCCATCCCAGGACCCTGGGATCATGACCTGAGCCAAAGGCAGACACTAAACCAGCTGAGCCACCCAGGCCCCCCAGGCTAGTGATATTTTTAATTTTTGCCAGGTCTTCATTTGGGGTGAAACTTCACATCTGGTGTGGCAAAGAAAGAATTAATTAGGACATCAGTGGAGGGTGGGGTTGCATTGATGAGGCTTCTAGACTGGAACATTATAAAATATCTTCCCTAAAACTTTTTGTGTTTTTGTAATAGTGATTGGAATAGCTACCCTGAAAAGAAAGGAATTGTGTTAGGTTCATTACAGTGTTGCCCAACACAAATGTAAGGAGATTAGTTTTGAAATCTAATAAAAGCTTTATGGACTCCAGGCATTCAAGAGTCTTGTTTGCTGTAGAAAAGGAGACCCCTGAGCTTCTCGGCTTCCTCTCTGGTTGCCTGAACCCTGAATGTATCTTTCTCGATCTCTCTGTCGTATGAGAGACTTGAGTAAGCATATTTTTACTTAAGCAATATTTTAATAGTTTTGCTAATATTTTGAGTCAAATTATGTTTTCTTTAAATGCCTTATGTTTGTTTTTGAATGATTTATGTGTCTTTACCTAATTAGAATTTGGTAGGTTTTAAGATTTTATGATCCTACAGATAATGAGCTTTCAAAAATATTTGTTAAACTTAAATAAATATGCAGAAAATGCCATTCTGTGAACTCCAAATGGCACAGGAGATATTAAATTAGATTTCAATTACTGAGAGAAAGAGGACAGCAACTTTAAAAATGTAAATTTTATACACAACTCATTTAATTGATATTCATAGATAAAGGACTTGGCTTAACTGACATATTTTAGGTAAGATAAAATGTGATCATTCTATAGATGGCAATGTAAGATTTAGCCACATTGAAAGCTACATTTCTTTCTTTTTTTATTTTTTTCTTTAGTCAAAGTATGTCTTTGGCAGGACCCGTATACACGCTATTAGATTGGGTAGCCAGAGAAAGTAAATCCATTCCTAAATATTTCTTCATCCTCTGTTTAAGCTTAAAATACCTAATAGTGTGTAAATGAGAACAACTCTCATTCCATGAGTTTTTTTAAAGCTCGAGCAATACATACTGGAAAAAGTACACATTGCTGAATTCATGTTTGATGTCTATTACCAACAGATTTTGATAGAAGCATGTGGGAACTGGGCAGATGGCATTTTGGTACAAAAGGGGAGAAAGAGCAGAGGAAGAGACAGTAAAGGTGACTGGAGACAAACTGCCTATTTCATAATTTCCCCCTAAATTCAGAGAGTCTGCTGACAAGACTTTCATGAAGTGTCCATTCTTATCCTTATGAGACAAAATATTATAATCCACCAGGGGCCCTCTTAATCACTGCCTGATATACTTTATGAAGCAAATCCTCTAATCTCTCTCAGAAGGACTGGAGGAAATGAAATAAAATAACCCACCAAGTCCACTTTGAGATTAGTGGCCTTTAGTTTTTAATTAAAAATGTCGTGTGGAGTGAGATTATACGAACCTCCTTCTCAATTAAAATGTACAAATATTACTTAATTAGGTAATGAATGACTTTAATATCCCACAAAGTACTCCTGCATACAGACCCATAGGCTACTTTTGAATCTGACTTTCTGGTTTACTAACAGGAGTCCCAGAAGATGTCTTACAGGGATTCACGTCTCTGAAGAGTTGTGAAAAACAAGGTCAATTCCATGGGAGGCTTCGGGACCTATTGCTCGCTTCATTCTGTAGATAGAGTGTTCTCACTGTGTGCTTTATGAAAATAGTTGAGTAAGTCAGTAAACACCCTGAAAGCGCGCAATATTTTCTGTGTATATATTTCTGCTCTGGGAGGTTGTGTATACTTCATTAACCACTCGCAATGATTCAGTGTTAAAACTTTCATGACTGCCATCTTAGGATTTCTTGAGCCCAACACTGTTGACGTTTTGGCCTGGAGATTATATATATGTATATAGGTTTAGCCCACATCGAAAGCTACATATATATATATATAAATATATATATATATATATATTTTTTTTTTTTTTTTTGACTCAAGGTATGTTTTTGGCAGGACCCATATACATGCTATTAGATTGGGTAGCCAGAGAAAGTAAATCCGTTCCTAAATATTTCTTCATCCTGTGTTTAAGCTTAAAATACCTAACAGTAGGTAAATGAGGACAACTTTCATTCCGTGAGAGATATATATATATGTGTCTATATATATGTATCTATCTATATATATATATATATATATATATATATATATATATATATATAATGAAGCACTCAATTTTGAGACAAAAAATCTGGACTTTAACCTTAGTTTCACCATTTTAAACTATGTGACCTTGAAAATGTCCTGGAGGGCCTTCATATCCTCATGGGTAAGAGATTATTAGCATTAATTAGCCCGTTCTCATAGATAAGTAGCATCAAATATGATCATGGGCATGCAAGTACTCTGTAAACTATAGAGTAGTGTTGAAATACATGGTGACATCATTAACAAACTGTAAAGAGTAGCAGAAAATGTGGATTGTGTTCTTCAAAACAATTAGTGGAAGGAACCCCAAAGTAGAATGTATTATAGAGCACTTCTCAATGTGCTTGAAACGATCCATACACTCCTCAGTATATTAATTTTATTTCATCCTTTTAAAATCACACTGTGCGTATGTTTTGTACAACATATATTAATATAGTATTCCAAAAATGTAATGTTTAAGTAAGGCAAATCAGATATTGCCAGTGTACGCTCAAAAGAATTTTAACAATATTTCTGTGGGTAAAAAATCCTGGAAAACTGTCCTCTGGAGAGAAAAATGAGGGCCTTGTGGCTTTGGGAGCAATTTTTTTTCTCACTTTTTTCTCTGGATGAGCACACGTTCCTGTATTAGCCTCTAAGAGGTCAAACTAGAGGTTCTCAGGCTGGCTGATCATCTAGATTACCTGCAGAAGTCTTTTAAAGTTTGGCGGTCAGAGCACAGTCCCAGATTTGCTAAATCTGAGTCTCCAGGGTGAAACACAACATCTCTGGGTGATTCTGACATGCAAATATGTAGAGAATTAAATGCTTAGCCCTTAATAAACTAGCTATTAATGAATATCTTTACAAGTTTCACAAATACAGGCCAGAGCATACAGGAAGACTTCCCGGACAGAGGAGAGAGATGCAGATAGCAAAGTGGGAAGAAAATCTTAGATTTCTTAGCGAGTTTTTTTTTTTAGAACAAATGCTGATCTAGGTATTTCTCTTTATAACTTCAACTTCTGTTCTAAAATAAAATAAAATAAAATAGTCACATGTCTTCTTTGCACCTCGGCTCTAAATGTGCAAATATTAGAGAATTAGAAAATGCTAGGAGTTACAATTTCTATTTCATTATTCTTCATAGCATTTTATCTCTACTGAAGAACGATTTTCTAGCTATTGTGCAGATCCTACAGTGTGTCAGTTTCTGCAGGTCTAAGAATCAATGTTTAACGTAAGGAAAATAGCTGGCTAAGGCTGGAAACCCACAGGAAACATCTTGTTTGCCAGCATTTGCAAGGCATTAATCAAAAACTCTCGAAAAGCTGTCTCTCACTTCTCAATCTTTCTTCATTCTTCTCACATATAAAATAGAAACCACTCCTTCTTTTGAGCCTCATCAGACTGATGTGATTTTTGGGTATACAGCCCGCTGCCATTTAGCTTCCTGCCTCTGAGGATAGGCGAGCGGTGTCACTTTTGATTCAAGAGCCCAGCCCTTTGATAATGATGGATAAAAAGACTTTCTGGGCAACTGCAGTTCAAGGCCAGGATTTTCATATATCTGGCAAATGGCTAAAAAATCTGTAGGCCCGTAGGTTCTTATAGATTTGCATTATTTTACGGATGAAAGCAGTTGGCTGAGGATGTGTGTTTGCTGCTCTGTTTAAGAATATTCCATTTTATCTATGGAGATAAGAGAAAAAAAGAAAGGTGAAAGGGTTATACAAGCAAGTGGCTTGTGAGCTGTGTGGACAGAGGTAAACAGCACATGCATGGGATGAGAGGCATGGAAGATGTTATGGGTTTAGTTGTGCCATTTGCCCTCTGTATTTGTCATAATCCAGCAGAAAAAGAAACAGTATCAGTAGAATACTTCTTCTAATTTTAATTTTTAATTAAGGTGTAGTTATATTAGTTCATGTTTATGACAGTGATTTGCTAATAATATACATTATCAGAAGAATGTTATCTATATTGTATCTATATTTATTTTATATATCTATATATACTATGTACCTGTATTTACTATATACCTGTACATCTGTTGAATATAAATATATATAGGGAGAGAGAAAGAGAGAGATTTGTTATGAGGAATTGGCTCATGTGGTCATGAAGGCCGAGAAGTCCCACGATCTGCTGTCTGCTAACTGGAGACCCAGGAAAGTATAATTCCAGCCTAAGTCTGGAGGTCTGAAAATTAAGAAGGCTGATGGTGTAGTCCAAGTTCAATAGTAGGAAGACCTATGTTCAGCCCAAGCAGCCCAGCAGAAAGAGAGAAATCAAACCTTTGTTCTATTTGGGACTTCAGTATGCTGAATGATGGCCGCTCACATTGAAGAGGGAAATCTATTTTACTTGGTCTCCTTTTTTTTTTTTTTAAAGATTTATTTATTTATTTGACAGAGAGAGAAATGGCAAGTAGGCAGGCAGAGAGAGAGAGGGGAAAGCAGGCTCCCTGCTGAGCAGAGAGCCTGATGCGGGGCTCAATCCCAGGACCCTGAGATCATGACCTGAGCCAAAGGCAGAGACTTTAACCCACTGAGCCACCCAGGTGCCCCTTTACTTGGTCTCCTAATTCAAATGCTAATGTCTTCTGGAAATGCTCTGATAGACATACTCAGAAAGAATGTTCAGTGAGATATCTGGGCATCCCATAGCCTAGTCAAGCTGAAATAAAAAGTTAACCATCACACCCTGAAGTTCCGGAAATAAGATCAATGCAATTGTAATCAGTTATGATGAGGTTGTACTGGAGTCGTTTCGGCCCCTAATCTGGTAAGGCTGGTATTCTTATCTAAAGGGGAAATTTGGATACAGACACACACAAACACAGGGAGAATGCCAGGTAAAGATGAAGGCAGAGAACACAGTGATGCGTAATGCAAAGATTGCCACAGATTGCCAGCAAACCCCCAAAAGCTGGGGCCTGTGCATGGAACAGATTGTCCCTCCCAGTCCTCAGGTGGAACCAACTCTACGGCCTTGATGTTCCAGCCTCCAGAAAAGAAACAGTAAATTTCTCTTGTGTAAGCCACCCATTTGTGATACCTTGTTATTGCAATCCGAGCAAAGAAATGCAGAAGGACTTAGACACCAAGTAGTCATGAAGTCTGTAGAAGAAATGAGCACAGGAATGATTCAGGACTCCTGTCCTAAGTGTGTTGACATAGCCCATCTCTTTCCACTAACTTCCTGCTATGTATTTAAGATTGAGTCAGTAAGCTGTATGATCCAAGCATTTTAATTTGGTCTTTAAGCCTTTCTGTTACATGATATATGAATTAGCTTGCCTGGCAGTGTTCCCAATGGCTTCCTATCATACCAACACAATTTCCCAAACTGACAAGCCCTTTACAACCCCAAATCTGGTTTGTAGGCACTCCTCACTGTGATGTGTGGATGTTTAAGAGAAATGGTGATTCTTTCTGTTATCCTTTATTTTATAGATCGTATAATCAATATTTCCCATAGCCCTTACTATGCTTGTTTCTCATTTTATCTTTGGGTTGTGATTTTATTTTAAGAAACATTACAAAGTTTCTGAAAGCATTGATTCACTACCATGAAGTCTGTGTTTTTCCAAAAAAAAAAATCATTTTACATTATGATAAAAATCTGTGTCAAGTCTTCACTCCACTTTAGAGTTTTACGCTAACTAAAAAAATTTTTAAATCTTAAAATACAGTCACAAAGAAGCCCAGAAGCCCTTAGAAATACGTTTTGTGAGGAATAGTCTGTATTTGTTTATGCGAATGACGTGTTCAGAGGAACCCCTGATTGAACTGATTTTCAAGATTTGCCGGACTTTGTGCAACTTCTACAGTTGTAGACTCATTGTTTATTATACCTGCGAATTCCCTTTAGGGATTTTTAGGTTTATATTTGCCTCTGCTCTTTTATATTTAACTGTTCACAAAGCTAAGAGGGGTATCATTTGGTGGTTTGCTTCCTACTTATAATTGGAATTCTCTGGCGGCAGGGGTCAAATTAACTCATGAGTTTGATCTTAGCAATTTACCTTTCCACTGTTTATTTCTTCCCATAAGTGGGAATTGACCATTAAAACATGCTATTTCAGTGAGGGATAATGGAAGCAAACAGCCCAATTATCGATGAAACTGAGCATGATTACATAAGTAGCAGAGGATAAAATATACCCTCGTCTAGTGGCCAAAAGGCCTTGCATTACAGGAATAAAGCAGTGATTAATTCATTTATCTTTTAAAACAGTCTTTGCTCTGGCTACTCATGAATTTTTAGTTTAGTCATTTACAAAAGGAAATTTTGCAAATCAACTGGTAGCATGTTGGTTGAGCACTTAAGGCCAAGAGAGTCTTTGGAATCTTGGCTTTGGCCACAGCACCTCTGTGACCTTAGGCCAATTAAGGTCTTAAGTAGACCCCATGCTCCCCATCTGTGAAACAAAGGTCACAAGAGCACCAGCCTAGAGGAGTATTATAAAGATTAAATGAGATGACACAGAAAAAATTCTTAACACACTGTTTCGCATGTTGAAAGGGCTTTACACCAGGGACTTTTTGTTAATTTTTACTTTCTAATATTTAGTTTAGTTTTACATTTTATTTCTCTTTTTGAGTGAGGCATGTGGATTAGAGATGTCAAATACTGGCCCTTGAGTAGAAGCTTCCACAATGTAGTTGGGAAGAAAACACATAAGAGATGATTTCCCTACACTAGGGCATGTGGTGCGTACGTGGTTGGTACACAAGACAGGCACTCACTCCAATGTGGAGAGTCTGGGAAGGGTTTCTAGATCGTCACAAGAGCTCAGTAAAATGCAGTCAGGAGTTGGAAGGAAACAGCTTGAGCAAAGAGAAAGAGCCCCATAACACCACACAAGTAACCCAAGATTGCTGGATTCCAGAGAGTAAGATAGAAAATGGAGAGAACAGGAAGTGGATCCAGAGGTCCCTCCTGGTCACCATTCTCCTGAGCTTGTGCTTATGCTCTGAGGGACAGAGAAGACGTGAAATCCTCACGCTGTGCTGTCCCACAGACCTCTCTGTGTGACGTGTGGAGAGTGGACTTAGGGAAGCCAAAGTGAGACAAAGATACGCTCTTTAGAAAAGATGCTGACCGTTTGTATTGCGGCAGCCACCACAGAGGTGAAGGTGAGGCGGTGTGAAAAATGTTCAGGAAGCAAAACAGGTAGGACTGCGTGATCAGCAGGAGGGTAGAGAGTGAGGGACAGAAAGACTGAGGATGAATCCAGTTTTCTGGGTTGAGTGATAGGTGCATGGCGCTGCTCTTCACTGAGGTGGGGAACTGCAGGCGCAGGATGAAGAGTGGGAGGGTGGGGACGGAGGTGGGAAGCACTGATGACTGTTGACTTTGGCACCTTTCCTTATGAGATAACCAGGAGTATATATGGATCTGATGATGAGGTTAGTAGATTTAAACCAAAGAAATGGAAAAGCTTGTTATCCTGTATGTCATTTCACCAGTCTCTAAGAGGAAATCGTACTTGCATGTATATGTGGTATTTAAAACTCAAAGCAGATAAAAGTGTTGAGCTTTATAGTCAAGGTAACTATCATTTATTGATTATTGTGTTTATACTAGATTTCTCTGCTAATTCGATTTCTTTACTATTTTATCTACTGGACATATCTATTATGTCTACTCATTTTGGCTAAAGATTTTCTTAGTTACTCTTAGTTTTGCTTACAGATTTCTCATTTTTATCTTGTTTGGTGGAAAGCCTGAAGAATTTCATCTAAATATCCTTTCTTAAACAAATTATACATTCAGTTAAACCCAACATATATATACTTTTTTTTTTTTTAAATAGGCTCCACACCCAGCATGGAGCTCAATGCAGGGCTTGAACTCACGACCCTGAGTTGGAGACCTGAGCTGAGATCAAGAGTCAGAGGCTTAACCAACTAAGCCACCCAGGCATTCCTAAACCCAAAGTACTTTTATGATGTACTTAAGCTCTACCAGATACTGAAAGGAATGGTTTAAGAACAAAATATAAAATTTTATGCCCTTACAATAGACTTCAATATTTTCAATTGTCACCTTAATTACTTTACGCCTCTCTTTCCCTTCCAACTTTCTGGTTACTTGTATGAAAAGTTCAGTCTACTTAATCTTAGAAATTATAGTAGCTCCATCACTGGCTAGACTTATGTGTAAGAAACTTGGAAAACAGAGGGGCAGAATTTGCCCTCTCTTGCTTCTCCTCTGCTCTCCTTTATGTGGGTCTAGCTTCCTGGAATTTGGGATAAGAAGGAAGCCTTGGGGTTATCCTACATCACTGATTTTCTATTCTGTTCTTGGTCTCAGTCTGCCTTGATCTTGCTCTGTTTTGCTCTGTCTTCATCTCCTTCTGATTGATCGTGCTAAAATGGCGCCTAACATGGTATGCATGCTTCCCTTGGAGTAGATGGTTTAGCTTTCCTTAGTTTCCTCCATGGAGCCGGCGTGTCTTCTTTCAGCCTCCATACAGTCTGTCTCTATCATCCATGAGATTCCTGGGTGGGATTACCTTACTTGGCCTCTTGCTTCTTGAGAAGAATGCAGCTTTCTCCCCCTCTGTAACTTCCATGATCATTCACACAGAACCATGTCAACACTGAGTTTCCTTTTTGGTGTTCTCTGAAGCAGAAGTTGTGGTTGCCCCCATTTAATTCCCATGTTTATGTCACTATGATTTGCTCATTGCCTGCTGGCATTGGCTGTTCAATGGGCTTCTGTCTCCTGGAAGACATGTGTCAGTCTTGCATTCATGTGTACCCCCAAACCACACGATGAGATGCATGACGAAGGCTCACAACAACTCTCCCATGTTCTTCCCTTCACTCCCAGTGACAGCAGCATGATGCACATACCCAGTGTGCAGCTAGTGGAGGTCCAGTTAGGGAGGAATAAAAGGCTCTTCTGTCTGCAGTCTCTCATCTTGTCAAGTACTTTTCTTGGAAAGCACTCTCAATTCACATTTGGAAAGAGAAGCATCACCATAAACTCTGTACTTCACATATGATGCTTTACTCAGGTCTCATTCTCTCATCTTAGCTCAGATCGACATGGTTGCCTTGTTTCTTTCTCATACACTGATAGGAAGAGGATGGTTGATGGCAGCAGTGCCAGCTTTGCGGTCTCTTAAAATGACCTTGGAAGATGTCTGGCTCCATTGTCGGTTGCTTTCTTTAGAATATAGGGTGTTTGCTTTAGAATGTATGTTTCTTTATCCTAAGCTTTGAGCCTTAACCACAATTCCAGGATAACAGGAAATGTTCCATTCAACACCCTGTTACCAAATTTAACATTAAAACAAACTTAGTAGGAGTTGAGGAAAGAGCTATTTAAGGACCCTCACATAGACGGCGAATCTCCAGCCCTGCAAGGATACCCTCCCTGAGGAAACCACATCCACTTGACCCGACCAGTCAGATGCTCAAAGTGAACTCTGTTAATGTACAAGTTTGGCAAAGATGTTTTTAGAGACAGCAGAAAATCAGAGGAAATTTCGTGGCAAGATAAATAGCTTAGGAATTGGGCTATTACTCAATTGCCTTGTGAGCAAGTTGCTTTGATTCCTTGATCTTTGTCACCTTTCTCTGGAAAGAGAAAAATTTTTAGATGATTTTAATATTGTAAAATTTGAGGACTCAGATTTATGATTCTAAAACTTTCTAAATGGAATATAGAGGATGAAGGTAGACTTTGTTAGAGTTCACCTCTGAATAGCCACATGGGGCACTTCTTTAGATTCTTTCAGAGTGGGATTTCATCATATTGATTTGGCTAAACTTGGAATTAATTAGTCTGGGCCAGATTTCTCCAATCCCTACAGGACACAGAGACAATAAGTGAATGGTCACTTGCAGTATCTTTAACGAGCTGAAACAGCATTGAGAGATGGCTAATCTACACATGGGGTAAACCAGGCATTAAGAAAATCTCATTAATAAATAAGTAGCAAGCAATAATAATAATAATGTTTCTAAAAGTCACATGGAATTAAAAGAGATAATCTATCAAGATTGTACTAAATTTTTATCTGTATCTATATGCACATACACACAGATATGTCTGTATACAATTCTATGTTTATATCTATCTCTATCTATGTTTATATTTATATCCTGAATTTGGGATTCTAGCCTTTTTGAGGTAACTAATTTTACTGTCTTTACAAACTTTCTTTCTTGAAGAAACAGAAAATATACACTCTCATCAATATAGTGTATAGCACCTGATAAGAAGATGAGACAGAAGTGGATGTTGCAAAAGAGATATATATTATGACAATAAAATATTTTGGTAAAGATTAAAGAAATAAAATAGAATTTATAAAAGAAAAAATACTATATAGTATAAATCAGAAGAAAAAACAATGTCCAGTATTAGTATTTGTACTAATGGGATATTTCTTTTTTTAAAGATTTTATTATTTATTTGAGCAGGGAGCCCAATATAGGGCTCGATCCCAGGACCCTGGGATCATAACCTGAGCCTAAGGCAGTCGCTTAACTGACTGAACCACCCAGGCACCCCTAATGGCAATATTTCTATACATGTATATGTATGTATTTATATACATATATGTTTGTGTATATGTGTATATAGAACTGTATATATATGTGAGTGTATATATACATTTATACTAATAACATTTCCTTGTCTAATTGACAACTTTTTTTTAAGGCTTATAGAGGTTGGCAATAATACATGAAAAATGTGCATCTTAAGACATTTCTAGTTAAAGTTATGGTCAATTTTAATCTTTTAAGAGTAAATTGGCAGCAAGTATCAAGGACCTTAAATATGTCTTTATACTTTGATCTAGGAATTTTCCCTTTAAAATATCATCTTAACACATTAGTCATGGAATGGGCAAATATTTATCTTGAAGGATGTTTACTGGAATATTTTTTGTAATATGGATATTTGGAAAAATGTTATCTAAGTATAGTTATACAATGAGCCTTTTATGGTTATTTATATAACCATTATGTTGTAGAGTATTTACATAAGTTAAATAGTCACAATATTTTGTAATTAAAAAAAAGTTAAAAAAAATTAAACACATGATCCCAGCCTTGTGTTAAAAAGAACCCCCCAAAATAGAAAATTATTATATCTCCAAAGAAAACAATGGAAGAACATAGATAAAAAAGTTGACAGGCATTATCTCTCACTGGTAAGATTCAGGGTGATTTTTATTTTTATTCTTTGTGAAAATAAGCAGTCCTTCCTGCACTCACAAGATAAAGATGGAGAGAAAACTTCAGTCATATAGAAACTTTAGATACCGTATACTGACATTTAAAATAAAAATGTTACTTCCTCATATCATGATACTTCATATTTACAGAGTAACAGTTTAAAAGGGCCTCCCAGAGTCATCATTTCATTTATTCTTCACAGTATATGTGTTAGGAAAATGTAATATTCCTTGATTTATAGCTGAGCAAAATGAGTCTGGGTGATACAGTGAAAAATTATTAATTAACTTCCCTTTTTAAAAATAAGATTTTATTTATTTGAGAGAGAGAGACAGAGCATGAGGAAGGGGAGGAACAGAGGGAGAGAGAGAAACAACTTCCTGCTGAGCTGGGAGCCCACCTCTGTGGGGCTCAATCTCAGGACCCTGGAATCTTGACCTGGGTTGAAGTCAGACGCTTAACCGACTGAACCACCCAGGCACCCCAAATTAGTTTCTTTGACAATACATCCACTGTAATGGTGTGAAAAAGCATTTCCATAGTAAGCACTGATTTTTGAAATTGTTAAAATTTCCCCTCTAGATGTAAATGAAAAATAGACTTCAGTAGTGCCAAAAGGAATATATAAATAAGTAACTAATGAGAATTAATATATATGTATAATGTGTTTATATATCCTAATCAACACTTGCATTGTAATATTTTTTTCTACAAGCAGAGAACAAAATTATATCTTTTGTCCCATGTCGTGGAAGATAATTTTGACAAGCACAGGATTTAACAATAGTAAATGTAACTCTTTCACCCTTCTCTATCTCCTTAATCATTCCCAGCATGCCTAACCCAAGCTATTCATTTCTCTTTTATATTTAATCTTATTCTCAGTCAAGGACTCAGCTCATAATTAGCCTTCTGATGTTGTAAGAAGGAAAGGGGCTGACTCCCTTTTGCGTTTGTTCTTCTTGCTAAGAAGCCTCTGTGTTTTTCTCTCTTTGACTTTCTATAAAAACATCTTTTTGCAACCTCAACCTGTAACTTCTGGGGATAAGGATGATGTAAAACATCTTCTTTAACAGGGAGAGGGTATTTGTCATTACATTCACTCATTCATTTAATATGACAAACGTTTACTGAGCAATATTGGGTACCAGGCATTGTATTCCCCACTAGGGACTGATCTTTAAAAAAAGAGATGGAAATATCTACTCTATGGAGCTTCATTTGGGGGGGGGG
>CM052887.1:38860625-38992777 GCA_028534135.1 Potos flavus
TTTAACTAGAGATTATGCTTCAAAACCAAAGTCACAACATTTTAGTGAGGTAGTGAGGTGGGGTGGGGGGTGGGGGTGGAGAAAAAAACACACACAGAACAAATGCTGACCAGGGAGTCCCTGGCCTTGGTTCCTAACACCAGCTTTATCTGTAGCCAGGTGTGCTATGAAAATGCTGACTGGTCATTTCAGGAGGCGGTGGCTCAGGCGATCAATTAAAAAGAAAAATCTACCAGTGTATGATTTTAAAGTGAAGGCTATAGAATAGAAAATATGTCACCTTTGCATTTAAAAAAGACTTTTTAAACATTTAACTATAACTGACATAACATTAGTTTCAGGTTACAATATAAAGATTTAATACTTGTAGATATTTTGAAATGATCATCACACTATGTCTAGTTAACATCCACCACCATACGTAGTTATACATTTTTTTTTCTTGTGACGAGAACTTTTAAGGTCTACTTTCTTGACAACTTCCAAATATGCAATACAGAGTTATTAATTACAGTCACCATGCTGTACATTACATCCCCATGACTTATTTATTTTATGACTGGAAGTTCGTACATTTTGATCCCCTTCATCCATTTCAGCTCCCCTCCCCAATAAGAAAAATCTTTAATTCTGCATCATTATTAGGAAAACTTGTCTCCATGATACAAGTTCAGTCAGCGTCTCTTATAATGTACAAATCAGTACCACAGCACCTAGAACCATTACCATACTTTATTTTTGTCAGTATTTCCCTCTGCCTTAGAAGTATCGTGGGTCCTCCCTACACGGGAAACACTCACTTTTCCTGTTCCTACCTCCATGAATTTGCTCCATGTGGCGGAGAAGTTGGCCTGGCCGTCACTGGAGACTGAGCAGGAAGCACCTGGCTGCTGTGTATCTCAGCGAAAGTAGGAATCAGGGAGCTTAATGTTAATTCTTGTAACTCTTGTCTGGTTTACAGGAAATCTCTTAAAACCTTGCCTTTACTCCTCATGAAATGAAATGGTGCCTTTGCAAGACCAGTTTCGTACACTCCGTGGATGGGAAGTAAAATGTATCACCCTCTTTCCAACTAATGTAAGGGAAATAATCAGCATTGAGGTTAAGTGACTCTTTGTAAGGTCACACAGTCAAACGCAAAGCTTGCATTTTGCAGTTTTATTCGAGACGAACTTTATTCTAAGCAGGGACTAGCGGAGTCAACAAGCCAGAACTCCGGCCGGGTCACCTGCAAGTCAGGCAGCAATAGCTCTGTGCTCGCCGAAGCTTCCATAGCCCCCGGTCTCAGCCGCACTCCGTCTCAGGCCTCTGCCAGCCTAGTCCACTCCACCTGGGTTTCCTTTGCTGGTTCCTCATGTTGCCAGTCTTTAAACATGCGAGTGTTCTCAACCCTCAGACCTTTTTCTTTTCTCCTGTCATAAATTCCCTGACTTGATGCTCTTTCCCAGTCTTTAAATCCCATTTGTATATTGTCAACACCAAGTCCTGACCCCTCTCCCGGACCTCAGAGTTACATGTCTCCCTCAACACTTCCGTGTCAATGTCCAATAGGCACAGTAGTCTTACCAGGATCCAAACCAGATTCCTGATTTTAACCCCACACTTGATGCTGCCAGTCTTCCCATCCCCATTTCAGGAAATCAAAACCCTGTTTCTATTTGCCCTGGGGGGGAAACTGTAATAATCCTTGACTTGATTCTGTATATCTCATCCACTTCTATGCAGCAATTACTATTAACTCTAATGTCACAGTATATCTACATTCTAGTGGCTTCTCTTTAACTTCATCATCAAGCCACCTTCCTCTCTCCTAGAGGGTTATTTCAATAAGGCAAAGTTTTACTTTAATCCACGTCTCCTGACTTTCAATCCAGGCCTCATTTTAAGCAACAAGAAAAGGAAGGAATATCTGGAATCAATATATTAGATTCTTTTAGAAAGGTAGTGCTCACAGGGAAAGTCTCAAAACACATTCTCACCATGAAATACATATTCTTGTCTTGTTTAAAAAAGACTTCAAGATCCCAAAGGAGCTGCAACATAACAAGACTTTTTTTTTTTTTTTTTTTTGAGTGAAAAATCCCTATTTTAAATCCATGAATGCTTATATAAGTGATGTCAGAAGTCAGGACACAGAGCGGATTGTTCAGGACTTTGTGTTCCCAAGAATTCATTTAAAGTAAACTCTGTTGGGGAGCAAAATGTAGGAAAACAAAGACTAAAGTAGGAATAGAGGAAATCCTCAGCTCTGCCATGCATCCATAAGTCAGAGAAGATTCCAGGCAGCTGAAGCATTTGGGGAATTCAGCTGCCTGGGATTATGGGCATTAAAACCCCCTTCTCTCAATCACCTCCACCCCCACATAAGCACAGAAAATTTAACAGTAAAGATGTTTGTAGCAGCTGTGCAAATGTCTAACCATTAGAAGAGAAGGTGGAGAAATAGAAGTCTTTACATTTGTTTTGTTTTTGTTTTGTTTTGTTTTTACTTAGTTGTCCTCTAAATTTAATTCTTTTAGTGGAAATAAACTCATCTAAATATTCAGATGCATGAGCTCTATAGATTTAAGTCACTTTTGGAATTAAAGGTTTTTATATAACTATGACTGTATTCCTATGACAAATATTTCTCCATTTGGAACTTTAAATCCTTTAACAACTTAACTCCATGACTCCCAAATTGTCATTATGCTGGAGTGGATCAGCAGGGTGTTTGTGAGGATGTCTAATTCAGCTAGGCTTTTGTATACCAGCTGAGATGGAGAAAGAGTAGGATGGTAAAAATAGAGGCCAGCAGTGGAGTGCAGTGCAGGGGAAGTGACTGGAGATACTCTGTTGAGCAAATGAAATACTGAAAGACTCCACAGCCATTAGTACACTTTGTATTTGTCAGATCTGTTTCCGTTTTCCCAAGTCCCATAAATGCAGTCATTTTTAAAGATGGCAGTAGTAAATGGGGGGAAAAATCTATATCCTGTCTCAGATTCCCTTGTTTTTGCAATTCTAATTGGAGACTGTGTTCCTCTGAAGATACTTAAGTCTTATTGGGATAGCCAAAGGGATTATGCAAGAAAACTAGTGTTTGTGGAATTTCTACTACATGCCATTCTTGGTATTCAACTGTTTCTATCATCACAACCTAACTTAATTGTCATGCAACTGTGTGAGGTAAATCTTAAAACTCTCATTTCAAAATTGAGAAAACTGAGGCTCTACAAATTTAATCTTAGAGCTCGTAAGCGGTAGGTAACATGCTACTCCTCCAGAACACTGCTCAGCAGGGAAGATTGGAGATGTCTAGGGAAGTTGGAAAGTTACAAGACCTCAACTTTCCATCTCACTCTTAAAAGAAAATCTCAAGGATTTTTCCTTTGATCGTTTTCAAAGTCTAGTTTGCAGAATTAAAAAGTAAGTCTAAGATTGGAGAGGATGAAGAATGTCCCTGTTATAGTTATCTACCTATTACATTTACACACACACACACACACACACACACACACACACACACACACACTGTATTTTTCCCTTCATATAAGCTGTGTCACTCCTCTCTTTTCTGGTTCAAGACTGCAGTAGAACAATGAATTACTGGATTTAGGTCCATTAGCCTTGTAAGACTCTAAGTTAGTTTGTGCTTTACCTCCTTCTCTTTATCCCCAGCCTCTTCGATCATGTAAGTGGGGGAATGGTGTATAATCTTTCTCTTGCATCCCAGTTTTTGATCGATCATTTCTTGTTATATTTATCCATTCCTGATGAACTGCCAGTTCATTTAGAAGTTGTTAGTGGACCCAGATATAACTTGCGGTCTCTGTATTGATTCAGTCAGTGATAATTCCTGCTAGAGTACTCATCAGCTGAAAGTATCTAGTAGGTTGATGACAGGAGGGGGAGTGTGGTATTCTCCTGGTGCCAAGAATTCGGGTTTACACCTCTGTAGCTACAATGCTGCCCTCTACTGGCACAGGGAGGTATGCCCCAGGGTATAGCAAAATAATTTTGGCAATTATAGTGGGGGAAATGTCTGAAAACAAAATGAGAAAAAACACTCCTTTGACGTCTGTGCCATTATTTCATAAGAAAAAGAATCTGTGTATGTCTCAAGAATAAATATAATACGTATCTGTCGTTAGTCTGCTACATAATTTCCCAACATTACTTGGGATTATGTTGGCCAATGTAGAGAATAATCATTAAAAGCAAAACAAACAAAATTTGGATTATTGGAACTTTAATTTCCTAAATCTCGGCTAGATATCATGTTTTTGTAATTGAAGAACTTATTCTTTGCAGTGCATTTATATTTAATTGAATATGGAAATGTGAAAAATATGAACTTTTAACTGTTTTAAATAGCAACCCATATTTGAAACATTTCTCAATGTGAGTGACAGGCAATTAAATCTACTTTGCATAAACTTGAATGTGAAGTGGAAACCAACTGATTCTTTGAAGATGGAAAAGAAAGAAAAAGGATCATTTCATCTTTGTGCTGCATGCTGTGGTTCTTGAGAGCAGGGAAGACAATGGATGGGAAATCAGGAGAACATAAATGTTCATTTTTGCAATGTTATTACTATTATGTAAACGCTAATCTAAAAGAAGAAAGACTATTAGAAAAGGACACAAGCTACCTTCTTACTCGTGGTGTGGCTTACATTTGCCATTACAGATCAATGACAGTGAGCCTCTTGAGTGTTCAAATAGGTTGTTCTGGTGTGACATGAAGTCTATTTATATGGATGCTATATCTCCATGGAATGTAATATCATAGTACTCTGGACTTTATATTTGTTATAGCCTAGTAGAAAAAATTACCTGCAGAATCAATTTTTCCTTTCTATAGATATTAAGATGTCGTAGGCTTAAAAAAGTTTTGTTTTATTGGCTTCACATCTCTAAGCCCCTTCCTTAATAATGATAATGTGATTGACCAAAAGTAGATTCCAAATATCTGTTTCTTGTATCTTCTATTCCACTGTAAAACTTTCACCTTTGAATCTATGACCCTTTCAACACATTTTCTGCCAAATAGATTCCCTTGATAGGGAAGAAAAAGTAGGGTGCCAAGAAGTGTTAAGGTTACTGTGATGTACTAAAAGAAAGAAAGACTTTAAGGTTAAAAATCTCTGTAGTTTTTTTTTTAAAGATTTTATTTATTTATTTGACAGAGAGGAGAGAGATCACAAGTAGGCAGAGAGGCAGGCAGGGAGAGGGGGGAAGCAGGCTCCCCGCTGAGCAGAGAGTCCAATGCGGGGGCCCGATCCCAGGACCCTGAGATCATGACCTGAGCCGAAGGCAGAGGCTTTAACCCACTGAGCCACCCAGGTGCCCTAAAATCTTTGTAGTCTTGAAATTCTTATAGTTCCTTGACTTTAAGCAACTTGTAATATTAGACAAAATTATATACTTTTTTCTCCTGGGAGGTATGTCTTTAAAATTATATGTTTTTAACATGAGTTTCTGATAGAGTTCTATATTAACATACCAGGTTTTGTGTGTGTGTGTGTGTGTGTGTGTGTGTGTGTGTGTATATATATATATTTCTGCCTTTAAAAAGTTGGGAGTATATTTGAGATTGGAGTTGAGTTAAACACGTAAAATAACTATGATACAATCTGATAAGTAAGTACTATATTAGAGGTAAATATCAGGTGCCATGTTAGTTTTTAGAGCTGCTGTACTAGAATACCACAAATGGGGTGGCTTACAACAACAGCAATTTATTCTTGGACATTTCAGGAGGCCAGAAGTCCAAAATCAAGGTGTCAGCAGGATTGGTTCCTTCTGGAGGCTCTGAGGGAAAAAAGTTCCATGCCTCTTTTCTAGAACTAGTGCTTTCTGGCAGCCCTCGGTATTCCTTGGCTTGTAGATGTGTCAATCACTGTGAGTTCTGCCTCCATCTTCACATGGCTGCCTTCTCTGTGTCGCATTCTCTCTCTCCTTTCTCTTGTAAAGACGTGGATCTTTGGATTGAGGGCCCGCCCTGAGTCCAGTAGGATTTCATGTCAAGATCTTCAACAAATTGCATCTGCAAAAACCTTATTCCCAAAGAAGGTATCATTCTGAGTTCCTGGGTAGGCATGAATTTGGGGGAGACACTATTCAACCCATTCTCTATGCTAAGGGTAGATACAAGAGAGTTAACTAATTCAGTCTGGTCTGGGTGGGAATGCGAGATTCCGGAAAATTTCTTGAAGCAAAAGATACCCAAGTTTAAAGGGAAAAGATGAGGTTAAGGAGATGGAGAGTAACCAGACTGTAAATGGTCTCATTTGCCATGCTGAAGAGTATACTTTATCCAGAGTTCAGTGATTTTCCTCCTTTTTTTTTTTTTTTCCATGCTCCAGCACAGTTAAAGGACTTAAGACCCTCCCATTAGAAATGGCAGCTGTCTCTGGATTCTGATTCTTGAGTGGAGAAATCATATATTAAAAAGTGATGTGTAATTTTAGAAAGTCCACTGGGTATTTCAGACATAACTCCGTTTTCTTTCTCACAAGTACTGATAAAGAAATACCAAAATAACTTAAACAGATCATCTATCTATCTATGATATAATTTGGTTAGATCGAGACCGTTATATGTATATATTGCATTACCTTCGTTTAGGATGAAAGTAGATTATGAGGGGATGACTAGAGGCAGAGAAACCAGTTAAAGACCCTTAAAGTAGTCTAGGGGCTCCTGGGTGGTGCAGTTGGTTCAGATTGGACTCTTGATTTCGGCTCAGGTCATGATCTCAGGCTTGTGAGATCAAGCACGAGTCAGGCTACTTGAGACTCATTCTCTCTCTCTGCTCCTCCCCTCCCCACTCGCATGCTCTCTCTCTCATAAATAAATAAAACATTTTTTAAAAGGCCATTAAAGTAGCCCATATTAGTGATAATGCATGTAGTAATGATGATGGAAATACAGAGATGTGAATATATTTTAGGAGCTATACAGGAGGTAGAATTAGCAAGATTTTACAGAAAAATAATTTAAGTAGGACTTATAGTGATGGTTCTCAGGTTTCTCACCTGTATAAATGCCTGGGGAAGAAACTAAGGGGATAAAAAGGAAATATAGTTTGGAGGCAGAGTTAAAGATTTTGGTTTTAGATGTGTTTTTTTGAGTCTATAAGATATCCAAGTAGAATTGTTAGGTGGCTAGTTGGATATGTGACTGTAAAGCAAAAAAGAAATAAACTATGAATTTACAAGATGCATATGGTAGTTGAAGGCATAGCTGAGAATGGGATTTTATAGGAGAACGTATGTGGATCAAGAAGATGAAAATAAATGCAAAACAAACAAAAAGATCCCATAAAAGGAGCAGCCAACAGGCAATTAAAAAAAAATCCAAGAGGGTTAATATTATTGAAGTCAAGAAAAGAGGGAATTTTAAGAGTGAAGGAGACAAGAGTTAAATTGTGTATGGTTAGGTAAATTATATGTGGAAATCAGCAGTCTTTGTGAATTTATAAAAAGTAGTCTTTATAAGCATGGGAGCAGAAGTGATATTAGAGGGAGCTGAAGAGTATTGAACAATGAAGAAGTCGGCAAGTTTCTCTAAATGTACAGCATATTTGGTATGTTGTGTGTGTGTGTGTATGTATGTGTGTTAGTAAATATGTGTCAGGCCAGCCTTGAGCATATTTGGCATTTCAGTCAATTCAGTTGTGATTTTAAAGAAAGCAGCTTTATTCTAAAGGCCTGCTTTTGGAGAATTGATAACCTCAGTAGGAATGAAAGCCGTCCGATTTGAATTCATTCAAACTTTTTTTTTTTTCCCAATTTCAGGTGTTTCGATTTGTACTTACAGTAAAATCGTACAGCATATATAAAATATACTTCAGTGAATTTTTGCATCAGTCCCTACAAGGTGTTTGACAGGAACCTGTTGGTATTATTTGCATTTTTCTGTTATAGAGAACAGAACAAAAGTTTGTGCGGTGGAGTACTGAGTGAAGAAGAGATTTAGAGTGGCATTGGTATCTCTGAGAATATACATTTTATTAAAGAGCAACTACCTCCATAACTACTTCATTATGTCTAGAAATTTATATTAATCTGTAAAAGAAATTGAAGTTCAGGGTACTCTATGGTTTTTATTAGAATTTATCTAATAAATGCAGACTGCATAACAATGCTCCACTCTAGGTCAGTCAAAACAATACTTGGTGCAAAGAACATTAATATTACGATTTCCAATCTCTGTGTTTTTTTGTTGTTCCTGTTTGTTCTTTGGTCATCAGTTATCTACCACTTGCAATGTGTAGCCATTTGTAGCCACTCTTCACAATTTATCGTAAGAGTTCTAGAATTACCGAGCAGGGGTGATGATAGATTTAGAGGTTATTTTATATTATCCTAGGCACCTTTTCCACATCTGCTCTCCAGGTAGCTCACATATTTCAGACTTTTCATCATAGTTATAGGTTGCCTAGTTCCCTTGTGATTGGTGTCGAGGCCTTGGAAAAGAATTGTGGGTGAGGGTGGTGACAGGTGGAACAGGGCGCAGGAAACCAGCCACATAAGTTAGTTTCTGTGGGTCCCCCTGAAAGAGACCATTGACTAAGCAGAAGCATTGAGTTGCTTAATATGTAGCAAGCAGGATTGATAGGTATATGAGATTTTTTACTTGATGTATTCATTGGAATAGATTACTAGTGTATTTTACAAAATATTGTGGAGATGGTCTGCTTTCACTAGAATGAAAAAAAGTTATCCGTGGAGATGACATTTTATTGTAAGAAAAACACTTAGATTCATACAAATTTATATGCAAATACACACTTGCAACATATTTATTTTTCATCAATAACTTTTATTTCTAATAGGTAAGAGATGAAATTACTATATCTCTTTTGTTCTTAGCCGAAATCAGCATTAGATCAAGAAGCCTCAAGCATTGTCTCAATCTGATATATCTTAAAGTAACCTCTCTTTAATTAAATACGGGGTTTTTTGTACAACTTTATTCAGAGGTGCGAAACTTGGTCTAAGTCTTTCAGTTCATTTTAGTTATTTGTATACATCTTGGGTATATGCATGAGAGGTGGAAAAATTGGGCCCAACTGAACAGATGTACAAAAAAATCATTAGACACCTAGTGTTAATTAAGTGAAAAAAACAAGAATGTGGATAACCAAGAATTAAATTCTGGACATGCCATAAACCTTGGCACGATGGATTTACCATGTGAGAGGACAAAAAACCAGTGACAAAAGGGCAGGCTCCTGATCCTGGAGTTCTGAATATGAATCCTGAACTCACCTCTAAAGAGCCCAGGAACTCTCAACTTGAGTTTTGTCTGTAAAATGGGATCATAATAATTACATTGCAGGATTTTAAAGGTAAATTTCCAATATTGTTTAGATTTTTTTTTTTTTTTTTTTAAGATTTTACTTATTTATTTGACAGAGAGAGAGAGATCACAAGTAGACAAGAGAGGCAGGCAGAGGGAGAGAAGGAAGCAGGCTCCCTGCGGAGCAGAGAGCCCTACGCGGGGCTCGATCCCAGGACCCTGAGATCATGACCTGAGCCGAAGGCAGAGGCTTTAACCCACTGAGCCACTCAGGCGCCCCTGCAGGATTTTATATTGCAGGATTTTATTGGATTAAATTGGATCAATTATATTAAATATTTAGAGAAGTCCCGTGTACATGTTCAATATCAGAACAATTTGGATGTCATTATAATTGGTATTATTCCTGACAGATAGGAGATGGTATATCTTTCAAACATTCATACACTGTGTACTTCTCAGTATACTTAACGTATATGCTGTATGCTAGATAACTATGCTTTTCTGAGACTTGAGGTCAGAATATTTCTAGCCTAGGCCTCTTCCCTGGTTTCCAGATGAATATATCCATCTATCTGACAAGCTCTTTCTCGGATGTCATAATTAAAAAGCCCCCTATATTTACTTAGTAGTTTTCCTTACAAATTTCTCCTCCTATACCACTACTGTAAATATTTTTCACTTAGACCAACACATATAACATATATAACACGTGTAACATAACCTCCTTAGTTTTCACCCATTAGTCAACCACATAACTGTTAATTTTTCATTTTTGTCAGCTATCTCTATCATGACTGACTCTGCCTCATTTCAGGACTGTCCACTCTCCTTCTCTCCCTTTCTTTCTCCCTCCTGATCCATGAATGGATTAGGATTGAGGAAGACCAGCTTGGCTGGCTCACAGTATTTCTTGGGAAGTCCTTTATATTTATTAGTTCCACTGAGAAGCCCAAGCCCTGAAAATACTTAACTTTTATAGATTTTTAAATCACACATGAAGGTTTGTCCATCACCACAGTCATGATATAAAACATTTCCACCACTCAGTGATTTTATCTTATTGATCTTATATAACCACATCACCTCTCCCCACCTACTACCTCCAGTACCCTTTCCTAACCCCTAATAACTGTTAATATGTTTCCTATTTTTAAAAATCCGTCACTTCATAAATTACCTGAAGAGTCATCCATTTGGTGTGTATATCAGTAATTTTCTTTTTATAGTTCTTTTAGTTCCCTTGTAAAGCTCAGGACCTGGAACTACTTTATTTCTATGTACTTTTTTCATTATTTGATTATAGTTGACACACAGTATTACATTGGTTCCAGGTGTACAACTTAGTGATTTGACAAGTTTGTACATTATGCTATGTTCACAAGTGTAACTACCATCTGTCCCCTTACATCCCTATAAATAATACCATTCACTGCATTCCTTATGCTCTGCCTTTTATTCCCATGCCTTACTCATTACATAGTGGAAGCCTATATTTCCCACCTTTTTTTCAGCCATTTTGTCCAAGCCCACACTCCTCCCCTATTTCTGTGTACTTTTAAGACCAACTTCATTGAGGCACAATGTAATACAATAAAACACACTAATTTTAACTGTGCTGTTCAATAAGTTTTGACAACTCTATCTATCCATGTAACTACTACCACAGTGATGATAGAGGAAGTATGCATTATCTCCAAGCTCACTTGAGCCACTTTTGCTTAACATGATTTTGGAATTATAAGCATTAGAATACTACATTATATATTTGAAAACCTTGAATTTTAATATCATTTTAATTGAGACAATTACAAGATTTAGAGATTTTTGGAGGATTTAACAAATGAAGATTATATATCTCTTCAAAGAATACCTCATTTGTTATTTATGAAGAGGAATAAAATAATGTTTTTAAAGAAGTTGTTTTATGATTCCCAGATATTGCTATTTGAGGGATTCTTATTGTTTGCTTATTATTTTGGCTTCATGATAGGAAGATACATATTTAGAAGAAATAAAATACATATTTAGAAGACACATATTTAGAAGAACTTATTTTAATTATACCTGTTTTTTTATAACAAGAAATAGAAGGTAAGCCATATTTTCTATGAATTATTGACTATGTTGCACGGTAGTTTTGATTGTTTTATTTTCCAGTATGAGTTTTATAAGTTTTTAACATTTTTTTCACCTCTCATAATCTTTTTTACTTATTTTGTATAACTTTTTTATTGTAAAGGCAGTATATCATAATAGTAAGTTTTAGAAATCCAGAGGAGGAAAATAAAATGCCACCATCCTATTATTATCAATACATATAATTTTACATTCTTTCCCAGTCCTTTTTAATTACTAAAATATAATATTCAAAAGAAAATTCTGAATTTAATTGCCTTCCTTTTATTGCTTGCTAATTACAAAAACAACAAAAAAGCTGAATTAACTAATATTTTCTTCTCAGACATATTTGCTTATTACAGTCTCAAAGATGAAGTTCACACGTGCATATACACAGTAATGTATGCCTCTACACACACGACACCTGGCCCTCTCGATTTGGTTACCTGTGTCCAAATTCTGGCATTGACATTTTCCTTTGACGCTGAGTCAATTATCTAAATACTCAATGATTTAGTCTTACAGTCTTCAAATTCAGTATCTTCTTTCACTATGTGATACAAGTACACAAGAAGATACAATATTTGAATAACACTATCAGCCAACTTGATTAACGGGTTTAAAGAACACATCACCAACAGCAGAATACACATTCCTTTCAAAATCTCATGGAGTATATACTAAGAAGACATTCTTGGCCATTACATAGTCTCAATACATATAAAAGGATTCCAGTCAAAGTATTTTCTCCTACAGTAAAATTAAATAAAAATCAATAACAGCAAAGTATCAAGGAAAATCTTCAAATAATTTTAAACTACTAACACTATCAGTAAAATAAGAAAAACAATAAGGATATTCAATAAAATCGATAAATCTTTAGCTATATAAAAAGAGAGAAAGAAGTCACGAATTACCAATATCAGGCAGAAAAGTGGCATCACTATGGATTCCAGAAATTGATGCATATGTAATATGGGGATACCATAAACAATTGTATAGCAGTGAAATCACAACTTAAGTAAAATGATCATATTCCTTGGATATACAAATTACGAAAGCTTTATCAAGAAGAAACAGATAACCTAAATAATCCTGTATCCAGTAAAGAAACTGAATTTGAAGTTTAAACTTCCACACAAATAAACTTCAGGGCCACATGACTAGGGTAGTAAATGCTACTGAACATATATGGTAAAACAATAAACATTTTCATTAACTCTTACAAAAAATGGAAGAATAGGGAATTATTCTGAGCTCATTTTATGAGAGCAGCATTACCCTAATACCAAAACCATACAGATGTATTAGAAGAAAGGAAAACTACAGACTAATGAACATAAACGCAAAAGTTTGTAACAAAGTTTCAGCAAATCAAATCCAACAATATATGAAAGTATACTACATTATGAACAGGTAATGTTTATCTGATAACGCAAGGTTGGTGTAATATTTGCAAATTAATCAAGGTAATTAGCCATATTATAGCACTATAAAAAGTAAAATGATTAACTTAATATACATATAAAAAGCATTTGAAAAAATCAAATATTTATGGTAATAAAAACTCTAAAGTATAATTAGAAATTAAATTCCTCAACCTGATACAAAGTGTCTCTGACAAACCTCTAGCTAACATTATAGTAATGCAAAAGGTAGGATGTTCTCCCTATGAAATCAGAAACAAGAAAACAATATCTATTCTCACCATAACTATTTAGCATCATACTGGAGGTTATTGCTGATGTATTCAAATTAGAAAGGCAGAAGTAAAAATTTTTACTTATTGGCAACAAGTCTTATATGTAGAAAACTGGACAAAATCTACAAAAAAGTCACTAAAATGCATATAAAAGTTTAGTAACTTTGCAGATTATAAAATCAATGTATGAAGAGTAAATTTCTATTACTAGCAGTAAACTAGAACTTGAAATTTTAGAAAATATCATTCCATCAAAAATGTGAAAAACTTAGAGATAAATTTGTCAAAAATTGTAAAATACTCATACACTGATAACTATAAAACATTTCCGGCAGAGATTGAAGACATAAACAAATAGAGATACAACACACACGTGGATTGAAAGACTCAAAATAGTTAAGATGTCACTTCACTCCAAACTGAATTACAAGTTCAATACAATCTTAAAATCCAAGATTTTTATCTTCTTGTAGAAATTGACAAGCAGACTTCATGCAGAAGTACAAAGGACATCAAGCAAACAAAACAGCTTTGAAAAAGAGTTAAAAAGTTAAAAAACTGTACATGAATTCAAGGCTTATTATTAAGTTACAGAAATCAAGACTCTAGACTAAAGTTGGCCAAATGGATCAGTGGAATGTAATAGAGACTCCAGAAATAGATCCACACTTAACTAAACAACTGATTTTTTGATGGAAATGCAAAGGCAGTTCAGTGAAAAAAGGATCATTGTATTAACAAATGGTGCTGAGACATTAGATATCTACATGCCAGTGAATTAACTTGAATCTGTACCTCATGTTATCTGTAAAAATTAATTCAAAGTAGATCATAAACCTAAATGCAAAACTGAAAGCTATAAAATTTGCAGAAGATAACATTTGAACAAAATCTTCATGATCTTTGCTTAGAGAACTTTTTTTTGCTTAGAGAACTTTTAGATAGGATTTGAGAGCATAATTTACAAAGATCAAACTTCTGAATTGTAGTTTTCTTTTTCTTTCTTTTTTTTAAACTCAAATTTGATTTATTTTATTGTGTTATGTTAGTCACCATACAGTACATGATTAGTTTTTGATGAAGTGTTCCATGATTCATTGTTTGCGTATAACACCCAGTGCTCCATGCAATCCATGCCCTCCTTAGTTTTCAAAATTAAAAACTTCTACTTGTCCAAAGATACTCTCAAAAGACAGAAAAGATAGACTATGAGAAAATATTTGCAGTGTATATGTATATAGGATGAAGGTATCCAGAATATGTGAAGACCTCAAAAAACTTAATGGTAAGGAAACGGATGACCCAAATGATTGAAAAAGAGCAAAATTTTTGAATATTTTATTAAAAAAAAAGACATATGGTGGCAATTGACCACATTGAAAGATGCTCAACATCATTAATCATTTGGGAAGTGGAAATTAAGGCCACACTGAGATAGTAGTAAGCATATATTAAAAAAGATAAAATTAAAAAGATTGATCATAACAACAAGTGTTGGCAAGGATATGGAGGAACTGAAACTTTCACATGCTCCTGGTAGAAATGTATAATTGACCACTTTGGAAAACAATGTGGCAGCTTCTTAGAAAGTTATTTATACACATACACACATACCATATGATTCCTCTAATCCTTAGGTATTTATACATTTACACACAAAATTCTTAGGTATTTTGTATTGAACAAAAGCTTATGTTGATAAGAAATTTGTACATGGGTGCTCGTAACATTTTTATTTATAATAACCAAGAACATAAAACAATCCAAATATCCATCGTGGGATGAATAGATAAACAAATTGGAACTTCCATACAATGGAATACTTCTCAGCAGTTAAAAGGAATGTGTCACCAACTTGCATTCCCACCAACAGTGTAAGAGGGTTCCCCTTTCTCCACATCCTCTCCAACACTTGTTGTTTCCTGTCCTGTTAATTTCAGCCATTCTAACTGGTGTAAGGTGGTATCTCAATGTGGTTTTGATTTGATATGCTGAGTGAAATAAGTCAAGCAGAGAAAGTCAGTTATCATATGGTCTCACTTACGCATGGAGCATAAGGAATAACATGGAGGACATTAGGAGAAGGAAAGGAAAGTGAATTGGGGTAAATTGGAGGGGAAGACGAAGCATGAGAGACTGTGGAGTCTGAGAAACAAACTGAGGGTTTTGGAGGGGAGGAGGGTGGAGGATGGGTGAGCCTGGTGGTGGATATTGAGGAGGGCACAGATTGCATGGAGCACTGGGTGTGGTGCATAAACAATGAATCTTGGAACACTGAAAAAATAAGATTAAAAAAAGGAATGTTTCATGTTACAACATGGAGAGATGTCAAAATAATTGAGAGAAAAGAGCGAGACAAAAATGACTAATATGGTATTTATGTGCATTTCTGTAAGATACTTGAAAACACGAACTAATTTTTATTTTTTTTGAAAACATGAACTAATTTTTAATGACAGAAAGATGAGTCAGATTTGGGTGTAGATGGAGACAGGTTTGGGTGTAGATGGACAAAAGAACTTAAAAAGGGGCATGAGGCAACTATTAAGGTAATGAATATATTCACCATCTGAAGTGTGATAATGGTTTCATGAATGAATATATGTGTTAAATATTATCAGATTGTATGGTTTTATTTTATTTATTTTTTTAAAGAGTTTATTTATTTATTTGACAGAGAGAGATCACAAGTAGGCAGAGAGGCAGGCAGAGAGAGAGGGGGAAGCAGGCTCCCCACTGAGCAGAGAGCCCGATGTGGGGCTTGATCCCAGGACCTTGAGATCATGACCTGACCCGAAGGCAGAGGCTTTAACCCACTGAGCCACCCAGGCGCCCCAGATTGTATGGTTTTAATGTGTAATTTATTTTATGTCAGTTATACTTAAATAGACCTGTTAAAAATAACAAAAAAAAGTACATTGCGAACCACTTCAGATTTCTTGATTCTCCAAAATAAATTGAACAGTTTTTGAAAAAAAAAAAATACTGAAAATGATTCTAATCTCCATCCTGAGGCAAAAGAGAATACCAGAAAATGATGTGTGTTCATCATTTGTGAATTTGTCTAGGGTGCATTTTACACTTAGAGGTATATGTGAACATCTCTGAAGAAATGTTCTTTGCTGAGAATAATAAAATGCATGTCCTGATTCTTCCAATAAAATATCATTAAAATATCTCATCAAGTGATAGAAGATATATTCAAACAGCTGAGGCATTAAGACCCCCAGTTCCCTGTTTTTTTTAAATTCATTTAATACTAGCTAAAAGAGTAAAATTAAAATAAAACAAGAAAAAAGAATTTTAATAACAAAGTTAATGCTTCCAGCTGTGCTCTAAATTCTTAGAAATTATCTAATTCTCCTTTACATTCTATATTCTTCAATAATAAAATCATTGATTTTGAGAATGATGACAAAGGGTATGACGTAATGGAGAAGTCCCAGATTAAGGGTTTGTCAATACAAACTATGTGGGAGAAGTTATTTGAAGCCATTTCTGAGTTTCATTACTTCATCTGCAAAATAAAACAGTTAATAATGACCCAAAGACTAGGAATTTTCAAATACAAATATCCAGATTATAAGTTGTGTTTTCAAATCCTAAAATTGCCCTAGACTCAGTGTGTGTGTGTGTGTGTGTGTGTGTGTGTGTGTACACGCTTATTTTAGTTTGACTATAAAGATGGGGACTAAGGTAGACACACAGTCCAACCATTGGTAGTAAGCTTGGAGCTACCATGCTTACTGTAAACATTTTCTGCCTTTATTTAGTGCTGAAAACATTCATATTTTATAGATCCATTCTATATGGAAAAATTAATGTTCTATATTTTTTATTCAATATCAAAGTTGAATAATTTTTTTTATGAGAGCAGCAGTAACTCCTGTGTATTTAATGGTTCATAATCGTTAGTACATTGTAGAAACACTAAAGGAGATTACAGAGTCAGCACATATTACTTTCATTTTCAAAATAATATTTCCTATATATTTTCCTTTCTGAAAAGATGATCATATTTTTAAAAAAGTAAACTTCAGTAGCTGAAGGAAAACCTGTAGGTCTGTTCATCTTTAAAAAGCTGAACCCATCAGAAAGCACTCAGCTCAGCATGGGACAGCATCAGCGTACTGTGACCTGGATCGAGAATAATAGCATTTGAATAACTACCTCTGATTTGTTCAAAGTGATTTCTCAAACAAAAAGAATTTTGGAAATGACATGAAGCAGTTTTCTTTGTGTTGAACTCCAGCCTGAGGGATGCTAGTGCTTGGGCTTAGAGAGGATATAGTTTATGGTCTTTTATTTCCATACATTCTTTAATTTCTAGTTTGATGATTAATACAATAATTAATATACTCTTCTAAACAATCTTTAATTAATACACAATTGTTTTGATGTTTTAGAAATATAAAACTGCTCACACTGTGATTCATCATGATAGGACTCCTTTATTTGGGAAATATGGTTGAAAATATCTTAAGTGGCACTCAAGCCGGCATAAACACATTTTTAAGCCTCTTAACGAAAGTAGTCAGACATTCTGAATTATATGCTCTCTATTCTTTATATTTACAAAACACTTCATTGGGAAGAATATTTTAAAGGCTCAGAGCTGATTTCTCAGTTGCTAGCCAATGGCCAGGTAAGAGGACAAGCCTTTAATGTGCAGAGTTTGAGCAACGTAGGTCTACTGAGCATTTTCTCCTGCACAAATATAGTGTCTACTTTTTGCAGGTCAGGTTTCTTTCAGGTCAACATTATGTTCATGAGATTTATTCATATTGTTATCTGTGGTTGTAAATCCTTTGTTTTCATTGTTCTAGCATTCTATTGCATGAGTATTTGTAATTTATGAACCCATTCTCCTGTTAATGAGTATTTGGTTAGTTCCCAGGTTTATTGTCCTTATTATTATTATTATTATTATTATTTTATATATATATATATTTTTAAATTAACGCATAATGTATTATTTGCCCCAGGGTATATGTCTGTGGATCCTCAGGCTTACACATTTCACAGCACTTACCATAGCCCATACCCTCCTCAATGTCCATAACCCAGCCACCCTGTCCCTACCCGCCCCTACCCTCCAGCCACCCACGGTTTGTTTCATGAGTTTAGGAGTCTTTTAGGGTTTGTCTCCTTCCTGATCCTATCTTGTATCATTTCCCTTCCCCACCCCCGACGACACCCTACTCTGCCTCTCAAATTCTTCATATCAGAGAGATCATATGATAATTGTCTTTCTCTGATTGACTTATTTCGCTTAGCGTAATACCCTCTAGTTCCATCCACATCGTTGCAAATGGCAAGATTTCATTTCTCTTGATGGCTGCATAGTATTCCTTTGTATATACATACCACATCTTCTTTATCCATTCATCTGTTGATGGACATCTAGGTTCTTTCCATAGTTTGGCTATTGTGGACATTGCTGCTATAAACATTTGGGTACACGTGCCCCTTTGGATCACATTTGTATCTTTTGGGTAAATACCCAGTAGTGCGATTGCTGGGTCGTAGGGTAGCTCTATTTTCAACTTTTTGAGGAACCTCCATACTGTTTTCCAGAGTGGCTGTACCAGCTTGCATTCCCACCAACAGTGTAGGAGGGTTCCCCTTTCTTGGCATCCTGGCCAACATCTGTCGTTTCCTGACTTGCTAATTTTAGCCATTCTGACTGGTGTGAGGTGGTATGTCACTGTGGTTTTGATTTGTATTTCTCTGATGCCGAGTGATGTTGAGAACTTTTTAATGTGTCTGTTGGCCATTTGGATGTCCTCTTTGCAGAAATGTCTGTTCAAGTCTTCTGCCCATTTCTTGATGGGATTATTTGTTCTTTGGGAGTTGAGTTTGACAAGTTATTTATAGATTTTTGATACTAGCCCTTTAGAGAGATACTAATTTGTATCCTGAGGTCTTCCCAAGTGTTAGAATGAAGGTTACACTTAGCTCATAAAAGGATTTAAATTGTTGTTGTTGTTTTTAATAGTCTGTGTATGAGTTTGCACAAGACTGTCTTTATTTTTCAAATTTTTCTTTCTTTTGGAAGAAATTCACATGTAAAGTCATTTAGACCTGACATTCTTTTTTTTTTTTTTCCTCTTTTCTTCCACAGTAGGTTTAATTTCTCTAATAGATTTTGCACTATCGAGATTTCATGTTCTTTCTTCCATCAGCTTTGGTAAATTTTGTTCTTCAAAGAATTTGTCTATTTTATGGAACCAGTTGATATTTTTTTCAGGAAAGGCCAACAGGTTAATGATAAAAATAATTAAGCTTTGAAAATATATTAAAGGGGAGAACACCTTCTTGAACTTAGGTGACTGTTCAAATATTTTTTTTTATATCAAGTTTACAAATAGATTTGTTCTCCAGATCTAACATCAATGGATGGTGTGATCAGATTGTCAGAAAGCCTCTGTCCTGAAATCAAGTGTATTTATTCACTTTTACACAACTTTGTTCCTTACTTTTTTGAAGGTTATACTTTATACTCCAATTACAATTGAATTATTGGTCTCTTGTCACATTAGCAACCTAACATGAAGCAAGTGAAAGTCAAATAATCAGAATTTATTGTAATTTTGCATAATAGTAGAACAATACATGGAACCGATATTTCAAAGATTTATTTCACAGAGAGAGAACATGTGAGCAGGGGGAGGGGCAGGGGAGAGGGAGAGAGAGGATCCTTAAGCAGACCCCCACTGAGCATGGAGCCCAGCATGGGGCGCTATCCCAGGACTTTGAGATCATGACTTGAGATGAAATCAAGAGTCAGTCACCTAACTGACCGAGCCACACAGGCACCCATGAAAGGATATTTTACACAGCAGAGAAAATTGTACATAAAACGATTTTAAGATATTAAAAAATTCATGAATGATGTTTTCAGGTTCAAATGGTAACTTTTCAGAAGTAAAATGCAATGTACCAATACCTATGTTTCCTTCTTTGTTTCAATATCTTATTGATGAGGACGGCAGAAGGAGTGATGTTTATGACGTTTTATGACCTTTCTATGTTCTAATGGAAATATGAAGACTTATAATACCTTCTATGAAATAGGAACTTAATGTTTTTTTTTGGGATTTTAATGATTTTTAATAAAATACATATAAAAACAAACTATTACTGTACAAAGTAATTGATAGTACATTTGTTAGAAATGAGGAGCCTTGAGTTAAAAAAGTCAGAATTGGGAAAAATGATCTTTTATATTTAGGTCACCTATTTCTATCTTCTCTAATGATTTTGTGGTAATATGTGTCTAGGTGAAATTTGTTGACCATGAGTGACATGGATAGGTCAGGCATAAGAAAAATGGGAAAAGAAAAGAATGCCAAGGCATCCCTATTAAAGCAATTTTTTAAAAAAGATTTTATTTATTTGTCAGAGAGAAAGAGACAGAGAGCACAAGCAGGGGGAGGGGCAGACAGAGGGAGAAGCAGTCTCCTCACTGAGCAAGGAGCCGTATGAGGGACTTGATCCCAGGACCCTGGGATCATGACCTGAGCTGAAGGCAGGCGCTTAACCAACTGAGCCACCCAGGCATCCCTATTAAAACAATTTTTAAAAATAAATAGTTCTCTTTCAAAGAAATAAAATATTTTAATTTTATTATATGGAACAAGTTTGTAAAAAATACTTTGAACAATGAAATATCCGCTTCCTAGAACGTGGCCTCAGTAATTGTAATCTGCCAAAAAGAGTAGGTATAAGAAATCAAAATCATAAATGTCAAACTACTAAAATATAACACTTTTCAGTGTTGGAAGTACTATTCTATTAGCCTAAGAGCTCGTTATAAAAATAGAGTGAAAAGTAATACCATTTACTAATGATATTAATGATTAATCACCAGTTATTTATGTGTTAACTAATCATTAATATGTAATGAACTTTTGTGAATCTAAAAAATTCAGAATACTTTAGGAAATTGGGCAAGGTACATAAATGGCACTTGACTAAGGAATACAAGGAGAGTTGGGGCATGTCTGCCTAATAAAGTACTGTGCAGCCATTTAAATGATGTAAAATTATTACAAATTTAGGTAAAGTATCAAGATATTTTAAATGAAAATGATTATTCATTGTGTGTATACACATGTACATATATACAAGAATACATACAAGAATTTCTATGTGAATACACATACAGAAACCTACATATGTGTGTGCACACACAGAGTCTGGGGCTTTCTGATTATTTCTTAAAGATAAACTTCTGGAGGTATAATTTTTGCGTCAAATCTTAGGGATTTTTTTTTAAAGATTTTATTTATTTATTTGACAGAGATAGAGATCACAAGTAGGCAGTGAGGCAGGCAGAGAGAGAGAGAGGGGGAAGCAAGGTCCCTGCTGAGCAGAGAGCCCGATGCGGGGCATCCTTCATAGAAACTTTCATATAATTTGGTCAATATAAAGAGGTGCCCTGTCTGGCATTTTCACTGTCTGAAGTAACTATTCTGTTAGTCTAGAAGCTCGTGATAAAAATATAGTAGGAAGTAGTAGCGTTTACTGTTTCTGACTCATCTGGTTGGCTAAATGGGACAGAAACCAGTATACATCATAAAGGGTGATACTTGCAGTTCCGGAACTTTGAGATATATATATACTCTTGATCAATAGATGTAGCAAATATACTTTTTAAAAGCGTCAGATGCTTGCACATTTCCGTAACATTGAATAATTGAGATGTTTTGACTTTATTAGTACACCCAAATTACCCATTACCTACTTAATTGCTAAATATATATCTCATATGGAAAGTGCGTCTCCACCTGCTTCCATTTGATTTTCTTGAAGAAGCTGAATGTTTTGCTGTGACATATCACTAAATTAGACATATCACTAAATTAGAATAGATAAACCTAGGAATGAGAAAGCTGAGTTTGAGGTAATTTGAGGGATTTTAAAACTTGAGGGGAACATGATGGTCACGATTGATAAGAAAAAAAAGACACTTTTTGAAAACAGTTTTGTCGAATGATTTTGGGGCAAAAATGACCCTGTAATAGCCTTAATGTGCTAAGAGAAAATTTTGGGGCAAAAATGACCCTGTAATAGCCTTAACGTGTGTGGAGAAAAATTAGAGAACTTGGAAGTTTGCAAATGAAGATAAATAGCAACAATAAGTCAGAGAGAATATAAAATCGTGTTTTAAGTGAATGACAAGATCTTGTTTGTTTTTCACGATGTAACAGAGAGGAACATAGAGGGACCAAAGGGACCCTGATTTAAATTCTGAATGCACAACTTGTACAACTTGTACTGGGACAGGACACACACGAGGTCCCCAGAGAACCCCTGGTGTTCGGGGTGTCAGAATCCACAGGGAATAGAGAAGGGGCCGGGCAGATGGATCAGCACTCATGGCTGTATTTCCTTCTACCCGAATTACATTGCCAACGTCAAAAAAGAGCCGAGGTCTCAGAGAAGCAGCAGCTGTACTTTGGCCAGATTTCAACAGCTAAATCAAAGCAAGAGGCTGGGACAAGTAATAAAATATAAGCATTTGACTGTGGTCATCTGAGGAATAAACATGCCTATCAGGAACCTGAGAAGCAAAGAAGTAAAATCTGGTAGTGAATGTGAATTCCTACGTTAAAATCCCTATGATCTTGAGCAAACTTTTGACCTCTCTGAAGCTCAGTTTCTTAATTTCTTCTGTGTATCTGGAGGCTACGTGAGCAAAGAATGAACTAATGCATGGAAAGCTTTTCTAAAGAATATAAAATCCTACACAGTCCTGGCCAGCAGTTTAACTTAGTGGTCGTTAGTCTTGGTTCTAGTTAGAGAATGAAAGGATTTCAAAGCTAAGATTTGTCACTGACTAGCCATGTGAACCTGTGCCTTCTGCTCTTTGGGTCATAGTGTCCTTAACCTTCAAACAGGTTTGTCCGTGGTACCCATTTTCTCAGAAGTTCCCATGATTGAGTCAAACAGCACAACTGAAGCATTCAGTTCAGTGCCTAGAACAGATAAGCCTTCAAAAACTACTGGCTGCAGTTATAAAAAGGTGAAACTTTTCTTAGTTAGTCATTGACATGTCCAGAACGCCTAGTAATTATAATAAGTATCAGAAATGGTAACAGTGATTCTAGTCATTTAGTAAAATTGAATTATTTTCAGGAAATGTCCTCTTTTTTTTTTTTAAACCTAATTGAATTTATTTTGGTATTAATCATCATGGCAAAATAAAAGAGAACCATGGTTTCTTAATTATGTGCATAAGAATTCTATAAAAACAAAGGTTAAAGCCCTTTCTTAGTTCATATTATATTCTCATTTCTGTCTTGTTACCCTCACAAGAGGCTTTTTGTATTAACTGTGGGGGAGTGTCAACAAGAGGAAAAGCATATTTTTATTGGCATCTGTTAGTCAGCTCGTCCTCGAAACAGCTCAAAGGAGATTCAAGGCAGTTTCTTTGTTCAAATTTACCAGGGAGTTTCCATAAATCCTTGCTCCTCTGACACATGTATGGTGGTGAGAAAGCCTGCGTTGTAAAGTCAGGTTGCCTGGGTGTGAATCCTGGCTCAACCAGTTGCTGGCTTGTGACTTTGGGTAAGTTGTTAAACCTTTCTGGGCGCCAGTTTCAAAGTCTTAGAAAGATTGAATAAAAGAATGAATATAAAGTGTTTAGTGTGGTTGTTGCTGTATTTTAAAAATCCCTGCACAAAAATATTGGTTTGAAGGGATACACACACCATATTGTTTATAGCAGCATTATCAACAATAGCCAAGTTACGGAAAGAACCCAAATGTCCATCGACTGATGAATGGAAAATGAAGTTGTGGTATATATGCACAATGCAATATTATTCAGCCATAAAGGAGAATGAAATCTTGCCATTTGCAATGATGTGGATATAGAGCTAGACAGTATGCTAAGTGAAATAAGTCAGAGAAGGACAAATACCATATGATTTCACTCCTATGTGGAATTTAAGAAACAAAACAGATGAACATAGGGGGTAAAAAAAGGGAGAGGGGCAAAACATAAAACAGACTTTTAAATATAGAGAACTAACTCATGGTTACTGGAGGGGAGGAGAGTGGGGGGATGGATTTAAATGGATGATGGGTAACAAGGAGGGCACTTCTAGTGATAAGCACCATGTGTTGTGTGGAAGTGATGAATCACTAAATTGTACACATGAAACTAATATCCCACTGTATATTAACTAATTGGAATTTAAATACAAACTTGAAGGAAAAAAAGAAAATCCCTGCATGGCGAGAAGTAAAAACTGATAGTCATTATTAGTTATCCTGAGTATTCCATTAGAATCTACAAAACTGACCATCGTAGAAGTTATTAGAGCACATACCATCAACAGAGCTCGCCCATCTGGAACTCAGCTATTAGAATTGCATTCAGGTTTGAATCTCTCCATAAAACCTTCTGTAACTATGAAATGTGGTGATGATTATAAATGGATTAGGCACTAAATTCTCACAATGAGAATTTATTATTTCTTTTATACAATAAAATTAGTTTGGAAGTCCTCTGTGTTACCTTGGAAAAAAATTCTATCAGTGAAAAAATGCTGCTACATATTTATAATCACTCAGTATTTTTCTTTTATCAATTGTATGTCCAAAGGAAAAAAAAATTAATGTCTAGGAAGTGAAAACTAGGAGAGGAAAGCAGGAGGACAACAATTGCTCTCTCTCTTATTTTTATATTTCCTTTTCCCTTAGATCTGAAGGAATAAAAATAAAGTTACTTCATTACAGTTTTAATGATAAAGCCATACATCAAAACTGCAGGACTTAGTCTCTCTTCCTAGAATCCAGAAACCATAGACAATATAGAGTAATGGAGTTCATGAAGGTTCATGAAGGTTCATGAAGAAAATATCTCAAGAACTTCTGGTAGCCAATATTTTCAAATACTACTACTGTAAAGCATAACATGCTCCCAATAAGATATAGAAGAATATAATTAGTTATATATGACCTTTGAGGGCTCATCATAGTCTTGTAGGTAATAATAATAGCTAACATGTATGGGGCACTAACTGCCGGCCATGTACCATTTCAAGGCTTTTTTAATCCTCACGACAATTCTATAAAGTGGCTTTTATTGTTTTCACATTTTAAAGGTGAGAAAACTGAAGTACGAAAAGGTTAAGTAATTCACTCTGGGGGGTTACTAATGGTGGCAGTGACGTGTTCAACCCAGGCGGTCAGGTTCCTGAGTGCACTTAGGCACTTGGCTATTCTCCCTCTAATATAAACACCATGAAAGTCCTTCAGAAAGCTCTCGTCATACATAAGGTCCACATGCTTGTTGATATGCAAGGTCTTGTACAAAGCCTTATTGTATTATAGATATTATGCTGTCAACCACTTACTAAAGACTGCTTCTCCCACATGATTCTAATTCATGCCTCAGCAAAGTTGCACATTATTATAGGTCAGCCAACCATTAGGCACTTGCAAAATATTCACAACTGGCGGGATTATATTTGTGATTCTGAAGAGTCTCACATATAAATACTGATGAATTCGTAGCTAGTTAGGATAACTACATTTTGGTGAAAGCAAGCTATTTGACCTATTTTTAAATTAAAAAAACCTTTAAAATATCAAAATAATGAAATTCATCAACATTTTGTAGGTTTCTCTTTTGTGTGTGTGTGAACTATAGATAAAGATAAATAATTGTATGCCATTATCCCCTCCTCACCCCTTTTTTTTTCTAATCATACCTAAGGACCATGACAAAACTCTAGGACTGTGTGGTCAGAAGGGCCACCATATGGGTAGGTGAAGCTTTTGATAAGGACAGAGAGCAATGTTTCTCTTTTTCTTTCTGTTTACTTTTTTCTCTCAGGTCCTTTTTAGATCTATATGGTAGAGCTTGAATTTTTTTTTCCTCTTTGGAACATGCTACCCATATTATACTTTGATCAAGATTGCAATGGGACTCCTGGGAAAAAGGTAAAGTACAAGCTACTTAGGATTTTCTCTTTTCTGAATATCAGGAGAGAAGGATAAGAGTGAGGAACCAAGGTGAACATAAATTTCATCCTAGCACAGCGGGGAAGGAGAATATATAAAGATAGGAGGTAAAACTCCTTTCCAGAAATAAGTAGGTTGAAGCTGGAATCTTTTATATCTTATTTTACTAATCCTATTTCTTTTTTTTTTTTTTAAGATTTTATTTATTTATTTGACAGAGAGAGATCACAAGTAGGCAGAGAGGCAGGCAGAGAGAGATGGGGAAGCAGACTCCCTGCTGAGCAGAGAGCCCGATTCCAGGACCCTGAGATCATGACCTGAGCCGAAGGCAGAGGCTTTAACCCACTGAGCCACCCAGGCGCCCCTACTAATCCTATTTCAATATAATTCAGTAAATATTTATTGAGCTTTTACTAGCTGTTAATAGAGTGAAAAAGCCGTATGCTTCTTGGGGATGACTGGAGTTTGCCTTGGATCAGGGTGGATATTTCTCGTTTTTAGTTCCCAGCCAAAGCCCATAGCATATATTCACCTGTCTGTGGAAAACCTTTGTGGAATAATAGAATTCACAGTCTTTGGGATTTTCAGGGTTTCCCCCCCTTTTATTACAACTATCTTCTTATTTCCCCCTTTTTTATAAAAGCTCACATCCTAATAGTGATTGTTACCTTCTTCTCCAAAGTTTAGGTGATATGGTGGAGTTAAAAATGTGTATTATTCACAAGAATTGCTCCTTAATTTATTTAGAAGATATATTTTGAAGTGTACTTGGAATGGGGGAAGGAGAGGAAAAAGTCATGCTCAGGAGTAGGAAGGGACTATAAAATAATGTTAGAGAGACCAGAAGTAGAATTTGTTTCTGAAAAGTTGAGCTGAGGGAGTAGAGGTGGGCAGGAGGGCAGTGGATAGAGAGGCCAGGCACAAAATGGCAGGTCCTCAATGAAGGCTTGTTAAGTGAATGAGCAAACTTGACTCTTGCCACAATCCACTAAATAATTTAGGTTGACCAAACCCGTAAGATGCTTATTATGAGTACATGTGTATTTATAGGTGGGTGTATAAAACAAGGGACTGAATTCAGTGAATTTCTGTTACCTGGGATGAATCAGAGAAAGCAAATTTATGGATATAAGAGCCTCAGACAGAAGATTACAGGCATGTGAGAATTAAGAATGAATCGTTTCCAGTTATATTTGCATTAAAAAGATTACTAATTTGCAGTAAAGGGGTGTGAAAAGAGTCCTTTACCATGTTGGAGTTAGCTTAAAGTTCTCTAGTAACAATTTAAAAAAATCTTACCAATACCAAGTACATCCATTTTCATATTTTTAGAAAATTAAACCATTTTCATAACACTATGTAAACCATTATGTTGCAATATAATTGATTTGAAAAAAATTTTTTCTCCCTTAAGTTTTACATTCAGGAAAGTTTTAGTTGCAAGACATTAGCTTCAGAATTTGTGCAGAGAGTTTCACTGAAGATAAAGTTTGGTTTTGATTAAGATTCTTAATATGTTCTATAAATAAACATAAATAAACCATGTCCAAATAACGCCACAGAACTTCTGATATATTTAAAAACATGGTGGGATGCTTTCCACAGTGCAGTCTTTTCTGCTTTGAGTTTCATTGTATAAATTTTAGTTAACTACTCTAGTAGGTAGAGCATGGAGAACAATAAGCAAATGGCTTGATCAAATAATTGCAAATTATGTTAGATTTTATCAGAGCAGAGTGACGTATTTTAAGAATTGGTAGTAGTGGTGATTAATTTAAATACAGTAGTGAGGAAAAGACTCTAAGCATTTCAGTCAGAGAAGGCATTAGCACAAAAACCCTCAGTTCAGTCATTTTGAAAGAGAAGTGGGGTCAAGTGGACAGAAAGCAATGAGAAAGCTATTTGGCAGACTACTGGAACAACTAACATAGCACATTGTGGACACTGGTGATTGGTAGGATTATTTTCCTAAACTTAGTAGGAAGAACTGAGAGTATTAAGCAGAGAGTAATATGTTAAAATCTCTCTCTGTATGTGTATGTGTTTGTGTTCTTTAAATACCACACTGTTCTCTCTAGAAGAATGGAGAATATAAGAATTTTTTAATTAGAAAAAAACCAGTGCATTAGTAATTTGTTTTATATCTCCTAAACTCTTCCACTGCATTATTTTATATGATAGCACAAGCCTGTTAACAAGCTACACATATGTCAGAGATATAAGTTCTAGTCCACAGATAAGGAAGCTAGGTCAGAGAACGGGAGTGAATGATCTATGGTCACTTGTTAGAATGAAGACTAGAATTTATAAATCCTGAATATCTATCATACCAAACTGTTTGCTCTCATACTTCACTATGTGCCCATTGATCCCCTCTACATGGAATATTAAATAAGACTGAATACTGTTGAATACTTCTTTAATAGTTCTTTAAAATGCTTCAAAAGAACTAAATTCTCAGTCTCTGCTCGATTAAGTATCAGCATTGCTTGGGTTTTGAAATCTCTGCAAATTTTCAGTGAAAATTCGGCATGGTTTATCTTTTAAGCTTATAATCAATTCTAATAGAACAGAAAGGGTGGATTATCAACTAAATATACAAAAATCATGCCCTGAAACATAAATTACTCAAACGTACAAATCTTACATTTTTAGATCTGATTATTTAAATAAAAAATTGAAGTTTATTTTTCTTCGCTTATGATATGTTAAATAAATGTATGAGTAAATATACAATATTAAGGAGGGGAAAATATTCTGGGGGAAATAGAATAAGTGGAGGAGAAAAAATGGATATAAACTGAAAGGGACAAAGATGGAAAAGAAAATGATGGAAACATTTTTCTGAAGAACTTTTGATCCTTTCTTGGTGGGGAGGTAGTTTGGCTAGTTGTTGGCGTGACCACTGATTTCTTTCTATTGCTTTAATCATGACTACTAGTTCAATTTTCAAGAAGTTAAACATAACAATGTCCATTAACCTTTTAGCTGCCTTGTTCTGTAGGCCAGGTTGTAGGATGAGAACATGCAACCATATCAACCGAAACACCAAAACATGGTGTGGGTTTAGGAATTGGGGGAAAAAGAGGACAGGTTTGTACATCCATGACATTCTCACTGACCTTCTCTATCTGCTCTGGCCTTCCCTCCCTGACTCTGTCCCCAGCAGCATAAAGGGACTAGAAATCATTCAGAATGACTTCCAAGTCCTCTTTTTCAAATGATGCTGGTATCATAGGAGCAAATTTTATAAATAACTGACATGATGTTCTGATCATTGGGCTGCTTATAGGACTCTCCACTGCCATGGTCAGAAAAGGGAAAGTTCTCGACTGTTGATTACTGGAGAGTCGGAAGATAGAAAAGATATAAACAGTGTTCTGTCTTATTATAACATTTGGTTTCCAACATAAGCCATACCAAATATGGTTCCCTGGCTGGATGTAGAATGGAATGCATTTTTAAAACACCTATTTGGCATGTTTCAACAAAATATGTGCCAAAAAACCCAAAAACCTTGTAAACATCTGTGATTTCAGAGACGTTTTGTACTTTCATGCAGTATAATCACTCAAAAATCACTAAATAGAAGCTTTCTTCTTGGATAAAAATCTTCCCTTTTTTGAAATAAAGAAAATAGTGACAATTTTTAGTTGACAGTTAAATTTTTCAAGTTCATTATTAAGGCAAATAAAAATGGACATTTTATTTTTTACATTTTTCTCTTATTTTATCTTCCTTTTTTTAATTTTAAAGATTTTATTTTATTTGTCAGGGAGAGAGAGAGAGAGAGAGAGAGAGAGCTTGCGCACATGCGCACGCGCACGGGAAAACTAGAGCACAACTGGGGAGTGGCAGGCAGATGGAGAAGCAGACTCCCTGCTGAGCAGGGAGCCTGATGCGGGGGTCAATCACAGGACCCCGGGATCATGACCTGAGATGAAGGCAGACTCTTAACCAATTGAGCCACCCAGGTGTCCCTTTACATTTTTCATTTAATCAGAAACGTTGTTTGTCCAATGAACTCTCTTGGAAATGTTTCTTACGGTAAACATTATTTTGAGAGTTTATCAGTTGTTCTACACTGAAATGCAATGGCTTATACTTTCCTTTTTATGTTTTTTGACTGATATTTTGCTTTAAAAAGTAAATATTCCTTTACGGGTAACTTATGGAAAAAATAGCAAGGCATATGTATGAAGAATATGTATTTGCTAATTGATCTTCATATCACTTAGATGATTTGATCAACTAGATAGTAAACATTAGAAAAGAATACTGATGTCTGGAAGGCCATACTTTCAATGAAGGACACAGTCATGTACCCACTGTTTTGTTGGTATAATCCAGAGATATTGTTCTTTGGAGCTGGTATGAGACTATTAAGAATAAAAAGTCTTCATTGGATACCTAAGCATATGACAGAGATTGTCTTGCATCCTCAATTTATGCACCTCTAGAGCCTTGGGAGCAACTGTCACATTGTAATTAGTGGTAAATGTTGGTGGAATGGTCAAATGAATGGTCTAAACATTTGGGAGTAATGAAGCCATGAGCTTGGATATCTTTGCTGCATGTAGATCTAGTTGGCAGTACATAAGTGATTTGTTCTAATATCCATAATATTAAAGTAGCCAAGGAAATCTTTTTAAAAAGCATCAAATTTATCTCAGTTGAGTAATATATCATTATGCTTACAGTCAGGAATAGTAATGTAACAAGTATTATTTAATGAGCTATACTACATTAGACATTTTACCAACTGATTCACATAATCTAACTGAACCTGTACAAATATTCAGTTTTAAATATGATGAACTTCAAATCTCAGAAAGCTTAAATAACTTGTTGAAGGATTACAACTAACAAAGATCTGAATCAGGAATCTGAACCAAGTTTTACTTACTTTTACAGCCTATAGGACTTCTATCTATGCAGCTACTTCTCCTAGGAAGACAAATAGAATATTATGTATTACTTTAAGTGCCACATAAAACACCAATGGCCAACTTACCAAAGACAGACCATGTATCAATGCACAGCAGGGAAATACTACGTAGAATTAACCAATTACATCTCCATACATATCCAGAAACTGTCTCTAGACTCCTATACTTGGGTAATATATTGTCCGCTAAACAGAATAGTAATTACAAAAGGATATGTGTCCTTTGAGAAGATAATGGGAGATGAGGCACCAGTGTGATCTCAAGCTCCAGGGAAGTGAAAAAGAATAATGACCTGTTTAGAATTGTGATATTCATCCAACTTCGTTAGCTCCTTGCAACAACTGGCCTTGGCATTAGGCCAGTTACCACAGGAGTAGCTGTGAGTCATCCCATGCCTGTGGCACCATTCACCCTTACTCATACCCTGCTCAGAATTCCATGGAGTGCTAATGGGTAATTTCATGGTAACAGATCAAGTAGAAAGAGGAGCATTTTCTGGCACCAAGAACCATTGGCTGTTTTTGAATTTTAAATATGGTAGCATTGATTCATTCATTTTAGAAAAATTATTTGAAAGTGAATAAAAAAGATCATGCATATTTGTTTCCACTCATTAATGATCAATTTAAAAATACATAATTTGTATTTATAGAAAAGGCCATTTAACTTAATTTGGAAAAGAAATTGAATGTTGATCCTCAAAACAAAGATTTTTAGCCTGTGAAATCAAATGAAAGAATAACCTTCTAATATATAAGTATGTAAGATAGTTAGAACCTGAACATAGACACTCAGTAAATATAGCTAAGATGTTACTATTGTTGGCATCTTGTTACTATTGTTGGCATGATGTAACCACATGAATTGTGGTTAACTGCCAGTCAATTCCATTATTAATTAAATTCAGTATTTCAACACAATATACTTATTTTTGCTGTTATTATAATTTTAAATAACTATAGGGAGGCTTTATGAGTATTTCATATTAAACTATTGTTTAGTCATTATAAATTCTTCAATAGAATAACTTTGGGATCAATAGAAGCAAAATATTTAAAACTTGATTTACTCTAAAGCTGTTCAGTAATTTATACAAAGTGAAAATAACATACTTTTGAGAACCTTTTTCATAGACATATCTTAATGGGGTGATAGTATAAACAGAATTTCTATCAGACTGGGGATATAGCTAAACAAAAATAGACAACAGTGAGAGAGAATCTTTTTTATTTTTTAATCCTTGCAAGTTGTGTATATGACTTTAACTCAATATTTTTAATATATAAAGGTTTTAAATCATTTCCACCTCAAATCATTTTTGTTTTCTACAAAGTTTTCCCCTGAAGTGATGTTGCAAGAACTTGCAGTCATTGGCCTGTTAGTGAATACTAGTTCTCACAGCAAACGCAAGAGAGGGCCTGCTAAGGGCTGGTGTGGGATGAGGCTTGCTCATGTGGGATTTTCTTCACCCCATCTTCTTCTTTAGAATAGTGAGATAGTAAGTTCTAGCTTTGATGCTAAATTTAGCGACCTCTAAGATAACCCCATGAGTAGAGTGAGTTTTTATACATGCTCAGGCTTGGGTGATGGAGATGGACCCTTGAAGAATATGAATTTGCTTAGATTCAGATTTGGGATCCAGAGAAACTTCCTTTGTTCTGGGGGAATGCCATTTTTTTTTTTTTTTTTTGAGCTTTCTATTAGGCCCATGGAACTTTGACTTTTGGTGGGTATAAAGTTATCATTAAAGAGGAGTTCTTTAAATATTCTGCATCGCGTCTGAGTGTTTGGGATGCAGGAATGTGGTAGGAGTTGAACAATTAAAAAGGCCTCACCAACGAAGTCAGTGTTTTGAGGGAGGGTGAACTGGCCTCATTCACTCAAAGAGCTGTTGGTCAGATACGGCTCCTTTAGAGGAAGTAGGGGTACCCCTATCCCCACAGGTTTGTGTTCTCCCTCGTTTATAAAAATGTTCACTGTAGTTATTAAACACCTACTTTCTCATCCCCTTTAGGTTTCCAAGCAGCCAGCGGTGGTATTATCATAATTCTTTTTTTACTATCATTAGCGTTAAACGTTCTTTTTAGTTGTTAGTGTTAGCTTGAAAGTCTCCATATCGTGTGTCTCTTCTGGGTTTACCTTTATAGAGGCGATGCTTTCCCCGTCACAGCGTCTGTATCAGATCTCCTTCTGGAGAAAAGCCTGATGGTTTGGTACTATTTTCATTTGAAGAGATAGAGGTTAGCTTTTACTTTTCTGAACTCTTTGGAAGTTGTCTCATACGATTTGAATGTGACATTTTGATCTCACTTTCCCAGGTGCCTCGTTTGTGTTTATTTTTCCTGCTTTTTGGCATTCTCTAAGTTGACAAAGACATAAATATACAAATTCTATAACTATGAGGTTCGAATTTAAAAAATCAGGCATTATTCTCATATTTCTAGCAGAGGGGAATACACATAAGGAATGCGTCGTGAAGGTTTTGGGAGAACTAGAGCAGAAAAAGAACAGGTGTTGTCCTAAAATTAGGAAGCTTGTAATGCCATTGTTCTGGAGACTGCCAGCCCCTTGCCCGCCCTCACTGCTACTGGGATAGCTAGCTGCTGTCTATGCCTGACCCCAGTGCTTCTCTTTTTGTCCTGTCTTTGTATCTACCTCTAGTGTCTCCTATTGGGAAAAAGCAAGAGAAAAGCGACTCGCAAAGGAGTCAGACAAATCCGATTTTCAGGGTAACACAAAAAAAACCCCAAAAAGCACAGCATTAGAGAGCAGAATACAGAAGGGTAGATGTGAGGCTAAGAAAGATAATTCTTCCCCCTTTACTAATTAAAAATAGACCTTCAGGGACTCCTGGGAGGCTCAGTCCTTTAGACGTCTGCCTTCTGCTCAGGTCATGATCCCAGGGTCCTGGGATGGAGCCCTACATCGGGCTCCTTGCTCACTGGGGAGCCTGCTTCTCCCTCTCTCTCCCTGCTGCTCATCCTGTTTGTGCTGTCTCTCTCTCTCTCAAATAAATAAATAAAATCTTAAAAAAAAAAAATAGACCTTCAATAGCACTTCTAATCATTGTGATTCTCCACCTTCTGATAATTATCTTCTTCATTTGAATTGATTTATGCCACTTTATTGTCTGTGCCACCCATAATATAATCACTATTCATGTTATATGCAGTGCCCTTTTGGGTATGACAGTGCATTTGCATTAGGTGAGAGCTTTTTGTTAAACCAGGCATTAAAACATCCAATGGTCTTGGAAGAATAAAAAAACACTAGTTACAAACTGCAAGATGTTAGATAGAAGTCCAGTGATTTTGAAGCGATGTTGATTTCTTTTCAAGTTTCGTGGAAAGAACTTGGTTTTGCGAATGTGCTCAAAGCATCCAACAAAAAGCAAAGCAAAACAAAACACAACACGACAAATACATGATGGCTGTCGTCATCCTGCCTCTAAGCTCTCCTGGCTAGGTGTGACTTCTTCCCTGAGGCTAGAATGGAACAGTCTCCTCCACTCCGGGACATTCACGCAAAGACATAATTAGAAATAAATTAATTAATTAAATAATTAAAAACATAGATTAATTAATTAAATAAATAATAATATTTAATAATTTATATTAAATTTAATATTAAATTTAATAATTTAATATTTAATAATTAATTAATTAATTAAAACATAGATTAGTGAATACTGACATTTAATGTAAATAACATACTTAACTATATGGGTTAATATGCATGATCCTCTGCTAAGAAACGTAAAACATTGCATTTTCTTTTACTGCTTGTCGTAGTAATGTTGGTTAGCCCTCTCCTGGCGGTTGATGGCATGTGCTGGCAACTGCCATAGTAGAATGTTCCTCGGAATGACTCACCATGTTGTGGATAAAACGTTAGCAGGTGAAGTCTTTCCTACCAAATTAGTTCATCAACTGGTGTGATGCATTGAGAATCTATGTGATGACAGTTTTAGTAGTGCCAGTGTTGGAGCTGCGTTGACCTCTAAAGTTGCAAAATTGTTATCAGTCGATGTTTCAAATGTTTTATCACCACTTTACTCACAAACGATCCCTGCCACATATTGAATGCTCGTTATTGACCCAGTCCGTACAGCCTCTCTACATGCGATGTATTGTTAAGACTACTTGCATGCAGTGTGGTATGTAATCATCACAGAAAACTTGCGGGTTGAGTGTTACCCTGTTTTATCGATGAATTTAAATAACATTTCTCTGGTGATGTAGGTAGTGGAGTAGATACTCAGACCTGAGTTTGCCTAACTTCAAGTGCATCGTCTTGGTGCTGTACCATGCCAGATGAGAGATCAGCTACTGATTCTTAACCGATTCATTCTCACTAATTGTTAGTCACATTATCTTTTCTCTCTTATGCTGTAAATCAATAGAAGACCAGTGCTGTCTTAGACTTCTTTATGTCTCCTTAGCGCCGATCACAGTTTCCCTTACCATACAGTGGTTCATAGCTGGAATGAAAGAATGATTTCAGCAGTTCTTCAGAAAAACAGGGGTTTTTTTGCTTGTTTTTTTTTTTTTTTTTTGGAGAAATTTATTTATTTATTTATTTATTTTAGAGAGAGAGTGTGTGCGTGGGAGGGGGGAGGGGCAGAGAAGAGAGAGAGAGAGAGAATCCCAAGCAAATGGTGCCCTGAGTGCTGAACCCGATGTGGGGCTTGATCTCGTGACCCTGAGATCATGACCTGAACGGAAATCAAGAGTCCCAATGCTTAACCACCCGAGCCGCCCAGGCGCCCCCCAAAAAACAGCTTTCTAAAGTGACTTCTTTATTTATATCACTTTAGTTTTATGATTAGCAAGATTTGGTATCTCGGAGGCTGAGATAAGCCTTACTTTACAAAATTTCAAAAGCTGAGAAAATAGAAGAATTTAGTTTTGTTTTAAGCTACATGACAAGAATTGTGTTTCTTTGTTCCTTTTCTGCCTTCCTCCCCCCACCCCGCCCACCCAGATACATGGACCATATGCTATCAACAGTCACTAGTGTGGCTGCAAGTCTTTGCGTGAATGTCCCGGAGTGGAGGAGACTGTTCCATTCTAGCCTCAGGGAAGAAGTCACACCTAGCCAGGAGAGCTTAGAGGCAGGATGACGACAGCCATCATGTATTTGTCGTGTTGTGTTTTGTTTTGCTTTGCTTTTTGTTGGATGCTTTGAGCACATTCGCAAAACCAAGTTCTTTCCACGAAACTTGAAAAGAAATCAACATCGCTTCAAAATCACTGGACTTCTATCTAACATCTTGCAGTTTGTAACTAGTGTTTTTTTATTCTTCCAAGACCATTGGATGTTTTGGAAGGTGGCTTTTGATTTGTGAATATCTTTGAATCAAACAAGGATGGTGTTTGTGCAGCTGCTGACAGTTTGGGCAACTCTGCTCTGGGAGCAAAACTGTAACAGAAAAGGAAAAAAGAAGAGACTTCCTTTAGCTTAGCACAATTATATGGTAACTGTATTTGATATGGATGTTTTTCTTTTCCCAAGTCGTGGATTTCATGTGACAATTAAATTTTGCTCCATTCAGTCAGCAGGAAAACATTCCTTTTATCTGCAAGATGTGAAGTGTAAAACTGCTAATATTTTCCATAATGATTTTCAAGCTATCTAAATGTGGGCCTGTGCGTCTAAATCACTCCTCCGCACATACATAAATAAAGGCTCTTTGCTATATTTATTTCTTGATACTGGCTATTGCAAGTCGTAAATGAGACTTTAAACAAACCATGTTGATTCATCTGCAGATTTCTCATCAGTACTCAGTTGTTTTCCTGTTTCATTTCCTTACTTATCGATGATGTCACTGAAGCAGAAATTGTGCATCTATCATAATGGTGAGGAAGGGAGAGAGAAATGATTGGGGAGGAGGGGAAAAAGAGGAGGAGGAGCAGGAAAATGTGTGAGGAAGAGAGATGGAGAAAAGAAAGAAGAGGGGAGGAGCAGGAGGAAGAGGGGGGAATATGAGGAAGAAAACTTGTGGGAGGAGGAAGGTAAGGAAGAGCGTAAGAATCACCAAGGAGTGTGCCCTGTACTTCGAGACATAATTAGATCATTAGATGAGATTGGGAAGAAACCAAAACAGGACCCCCCCGCCCCCAAAAGTAAGTCACTGAAAAGGAGAAGGTGGATGGTACTGAAATTCAACACACAGAAGTGTACTTGAGCCCAAACTGAGATTAAATTAAAATAGCAGATAAATAAGCTTTCTATAAGAACCTGGGGAATGGGCATATTTTTAAAAAGATTTTATTTATTTCCTTGAGAGAGAGAGAGTCGGAGAAGGGGCAGAGAGCGAGAATCTCAAGCAGACTCTTGCACAGAACACAGAGCCTGGACATATTTTTTTAAATGGTAGCTGGCATTTGAGAAATAATTCATATATAGAACTGGTTTTGTTGGTTTTGTTTAAAAAATGATTTAGATTTCACCTTTAGTTTTTTTTTTAATTTTTTAATTTTTTTGAAGATTTTATGTACTTATTCGATAGAGAGATCACAAGTAGGCAGAGAGGCAGGCAGAGACACCTTTAGTTTTTGATAGCGATATTTCTAAATGTTATATTTTAAGCTGCAGGAAGACTAAATGGATATGTCATAGGACTAGATATATGTCACATCTGTGAGTAGGCCCATCATGATTTAAAACATTAGCTTAGAGCTAATATAAATTACAAGCTTGTGTCACATGTTAAGAAAAGATCACTCACCTAATACTGTTTTTTCAAAAAGGGGATTTTTTTTCTCTAACAGAGAAAAAAAAGAACCACAAAAACATGCTGAACAAACCCAAATCTTGGTAAATTAGATAATAGAACTTTTATTTTCCTTTTCTTTCCTTCCTTTTTAATTTCTTTAGTTCAAATTTTGGTTTCTAAGTTTATACATATAACATGTAATTCATCTCTCAAACATCTGTGCATATAAATACCTAGGCATACTTTTTAACTTCATGAATATGAGTCCTTGAATGTTCCAATTCAGCTCTTCATCTGTACTCTTTTCATCAGCAACTACTTAAGAAACTCAAAGAAAAATCTTGAGTGCTACCTTGAAAGGAGAAAATTCGACTTGTGCTCAACTTCATTTTAATTTTGACAACCTAATTGGACTACATGAAAGTGAGAACAAAATGAGCAGCGCTTCTGTGTGCTTTTATTAGATTGAAGCTTTTATAGAACTTGTTTGCACTTGTAAACCTTTTCACATCTGAACTTTTTTTCACCTGTGCACCTTCCAAAATCAAATTGGTCAGTGAATGCTGTTCAGATTCAGCTAATGTTCAGCCTGATAGAATTGTGTTGTTTTAAGTCTTTATTCTGGTACTCGTAGTGATCACATACTTCTTCATTTCACGTTTCACCTCTTTCTCAGAAAAGACTAAACCAGTAACATGTGAATTCGTAGTTAAATATGATAGGTGGATAGACTTTGGTAGGGTGGATTTTTAATTTTATTAATATGAGAATATTGATGACTTCTTGATCACAAGTCTATTTCATCAAAACTGTGTGGCAGGTGCTGTCTAAAGGGCGGTGGTTAGAAAGCAGTGAGCTCAGGGACCCATGGCAAGGTGCTGACACATTGCTCCGACAGGATCGACAGGATCGCATGGTTCTGAGTCTGACCTCGAGGTCTGTAGGCCTTGAATCTAGATGTTTCCCTTATACTCAGACGGTTATCAGTCTTCCAGGGACTGATTGGCATGTTATCTCTTAGGTAGGTGGCTTGTAATTGATACTGAGAAAGGTGACTCATGAGGAATTAGACATTCAGGTCTGCTTAATAGTCCATTATCTGCAAGTTTGCATACCTTTCCAGTCAGCGATTTTTATCTCTTTGGAGTTTGTTTTTTATTTTATTTTATTTTAATTTTTTCCAGCATAGTTAACATACGCTATTATATTAGTTTCAGGTGTACAATGTAGTGATTCAACAACTCCATATATCACCCAATTCTCACTGTGAAATTAAATTTAAAGAGCTAGTGTCATTAAATCATGATGAGAAAGATGTGTGCAAAGCCACATAGTGTTAAACCCCGGAGTCTTAAGACTTGAGGATATTATTCTCTGGTCAGTGCTAAACACCTCTTGCAAATACATGCTTTTCTGTCCCTGTCTTTTCTACTTCATTTGCACACTTAATACAGGTCAGCAGAGAAACTTGCTTTCTAAGATACTTTAAGTACCAGGCTGATAGAAATTCTTTTTAATATAAGCTTCCAAAATAATTTCAGTAAGGGTGAAGGATTGCTACCCTGGCAAATAAATGCCTTTGCCCAGAAGTGACATATGCCTTCCATCTCTATTTTATTAGTCAGGTAAAGACATATAATCTCACCTAATTTTAACAAGGATAGCAAAACGTGGTCATATCAAAATAAGTGGCAGGAGAATCAGAATATTTATAAACATTCCTAATGACCAACACAGAAATCCAAGCAGATCTTTGGAATGTTAGATGATTACATGCCTCTTTATCCTCAAAAAAAAGAGGATTTGTAGGCCTGATAAGGTAATTAATTGTGCAATGGGGACTTCACTTCTGAACATCAGTTGACCAGAGAGAATGTCATTTTATGTAGGTCAGATTGCAAAGGTAAAGTAGATTAAAAATGAAGACTGACATACTTATAAATTTTATTTTTGACTAGTAATATGTTCATATGGTTAAAATATAAAAATGAGATGAAAAAGACATGCATTAGTAAGTTTCATTTTTACTTGGTCCCTGTCTATCTTATTCCTAAACCTCTCTCCACAGGTAGCCATACTTATTAGTTTTTTGTTATCCTTCCAGTATGTGTTTCTGCAAATATTTGCAAATATCTTTACCCTTTTTATATTATCAATGTCTCTTCTTATACAAAATATAGCATACTGTAGTCATTCTACCTCGCTCTTTTCACTTCATACAATATTCTATAGATTTTTCCATATCACAACATAGAATCTTCATTCCCTTTTAAAGATGTATAGTATTTCATAGGGTGAATATTCCATAGAGGGCACTTTGTCCACCATCATATTCTTATAAACCTCTTTTCTTGTGCATGTGGGATACAAGTACCCGAGGGATAAATGCCTTGAAGGGAAATTGCTGTGTAAAAGGGCAAATGGATTTTTACATATAATAGTATTTCCAAATTGCTCTCCACAGATGAGAAATTCTCCACAAACTTATTTTTTGGTATTTTCAAGGTTTTATTTAAATTCCAGTTAGTTAATATATAGTATACTATTAATTTCACGAGTAGAATTTAGTGATTTTTCACTTACATATAATACCCAGTGCTCATCACAAGTGCTCTCCTTAATACCCATCACCCAATTAACCCATTCCCCTGGCCACCCCCCTTCCAGCAACCCTCAGTTTATTCTCAATAGCAAAGAGTCTGTTTTACAGTTTGCCTCTCTCTTTTTTTCTTTCCCCTATGTTCATCTGTTTTTGTCTCTTAAATTCCACATGTGAGTGAAATCTTATGGTATTTGCCTTTCTTTGACTTATTTTGCTGAACATAATGCATTCTAGCTCCATCCATATCATCACAAACGGCAAGATTTCATTCTTTTTAATGGCCGAGTAATATTCTCTATGTATATATTTATATACACACACATACCACTTCTTCTTTATCCATTCATCAGTTGATGGACATTTAGGTTCTCTCCATAGTTTGGCTATTGTTGATAATGCTGCTGTAATCATCAGGGTACGTGTGTCCCTTTAAATCAGTATTTCTGTATCCTTTGGATAAATACCTAGTAGTACAATTGTTGGATCATACAGTAGCTCTATTTTTAACTTTTTGAGGAACCTCCATATTCTTTTTCAGAGTGGATGCACCAGTTTGCATTCCCACCAACAGTGTAAAAAGAAGGTTTCCCTTTCTTTTTTAAGATTTATTTATTTATTTGAGAGAGAGAGAGTGAGACAGAGAACATAACTTGTGGAGGAGGGGTAGAGGGAGACAGAGAAATCCTCAGGAGACCCGCTGAGTGCAGAGCTCAAGGCGGGGCTCGATCTCACAACCCTGAGATTATGTCCTGAACTGAAATCAAGAGCTGGACGCTTGACCTACTGAGCTACCTAGGCACCCTAAGGATTCCCCTTTTTCTGCATCTTTGCAAACATCTATTGTTTCTTGTTTTGTTAATTTTAGCCATTCTGACAGGTGTGAGGTGATATCTTGTAGTTTCGACTTGAATTTGTATTTCCCTGATGATGAGTGACATTAAGCATCTTTTCATGTGTCTGTTGGCCATCTGTATGTCTTCTTTGGAAAAACTTCTATTCATGTTCTCTGGCCATTTCTTAACTGGATTGTTTTTTGGGTGTTGAGTTTTATAAGTGCTTTACATATTTGAGATATAAGTTTTTATCAGATACGTCATTTGCAAATATCTTCTTTTATTCTGAAGGTTGCCTTTTAGTTTTGTTGATTGTTTCCTTCACTGAGCAGAAGCTTTTTACTTTGATGAAGTCCCAGTAGTTCATTTTTGCTTTTGTTTCCCTTGCTTCCAGAGACACAGCTAGTAAGTAGTTGCTATGGCCAAAGAGGTTGTTGCCTGTGTTTTCCTCTAAGATTTTTGATGGTTTTCGGTCTCATGTTAGGTCTTGCACCCATTTTGAATTTATTTTTGTGTATAGTATAAAAAAGTGGTCCAGTTATATTCTTTTCATCAAAGTGTTTTGGAATGCTTTTTAATTTTTGTTAGCATGATACATTAGAACTGTCAATTTCGTCGGAAATTGGTTGATGGGCAATTTCTTTCCACTCCAATGACAACCTGATACCGAATATGAAGTTAACTTCCACCTTCCCTCAAGATTCTACAATTGCTCAGGCAAAACATCCTGTTTGAAAATGCTGGGATAGTATAACCCCTTCTCATGACTCTATTAAGGAATGCACATTACTCATTTCCTTGAAGTTTTACGTAAATCTTGGTGACCCCAGAAGCAGAGAACAAGTTGCTGGTACCAGCCTGGGGTTGGTAGAGGAAATGTAAGTGGAGGAGGCATTCCTCCTCCCCCCTCTTCCTCCCTCAGAAATACCACTCTTCCTTTTTCTGTGCTAGGGTTGCAAATAAAATTGATAAAACAGGTTCATAAGAAGTTTCTGATATGATAAAGGTAAATGTTTTTGAAATGCTGTCACTCATACAAGTTAGTATTCTAGTAAATTTTGGTGTTGGATGCCATCAAAGTGTAACTTCCTGGCCTACCAAACTGCTTGGTTTTGAAATTGTGGACAGTTATATTTCTGACGACATTAAAATCTTGACTTTTCCTTTAAGTGTTGAAGCACCATTTAGAGCCTCAAAAGCAACCACTGTTTTTCTTCTTCATTATCTCTGTCCTCAGATTTCCATTTGTCATTTCACCTTCCTCCTGAGGAATCGCAGGCTCTCAGCTCCATGGCCATGATGGCAGAATAAGTTGAGGCATGCCCAGAGGTCTCTGGCCTGGCACCCAAGGCCATTCCACTGCAATTGTCTTGTCAACCTTTGATGGAGCTGAGAGGACTGTTTCTTATTATGTTAGCCAGTGCTAGAGACAAAAGAAGACCTCATCCTTCTGGTACCTCTTTTTTGGGATAAACACATTAAGGGAAACTCTTCTAGGGGGAAATGTTGCCCAAAAGTGAATGGGCAAGCAAAATAAACATTGTTATTGTTGTTTCTTTGTACTTCACTGAGACCTGATTTCTGAGTTCTATCCTCTAGTACTGAAATTAATGTCGTTGTGTTTTGTTTTTTTTTTTAAGATTTTATTTATTTATTTGACAGAGAGAGAGAGATCACAAGTCGTCAGAGAGGCAGGCAGAGAGAGGGGGAAGCAGGCTCCTGCTGAGCAGAGAGCCCGACGCGGGGCTCCATCCCAGGACCCTGAGATCATGACCTGAGCCGAAGGCAGAGGCTTTAACCCACTGAGCCACCCAGGCGCCCCCTGAAATTAATGTTAAAGAATAATGGTTTTACCTTCTTTCAAAGCGTATGTTTAATTACTGATTCTCAAAACTTTCACAAGGAGCCACCTTTCCTTCCGTTAATTCTAGAATAAGCACATCTTCTGGCCTAGCCCACTAATAAAAAAATGCTTGGACATTTTACTCCTATTTTCTGTGTGTAGTGCTCATGAAACTTTTTGGTCATGCAATGCTGAGTGAGTGGCTGATGTTTAAAAATAACCCTCCCCAAGTGACTAATCCATACTATTTGAAATAGTCAAGAAAATTCAAATTAATTTTGCGTGAATTCACCCCACTGAATAATTGTCATTCCTTAAGTTTTTACATCACAAAAGTTGAAAATTATCATAAAATGAAAATGGGAGTACTTGGAGTTAGTTGTAGTTTTATTTATTTTCATAGATGCAAAGTAAAGATGGATTTGTTTTTTTCCAGCTATGATGTTTTCAAGAGTTAAAACATCTGCCCTTGTTGACCCTGCCTCCCCTGCCTTTGTGTTCAGTGGCCCTTTACAGCATCTTTTCCACTGAACTCCTGCTCCCGCCAACACATTTTGTCCACATAATAAATCAGTGAACGGAAGCATTCACCATGCTGGAGTGGCTTGGGGGTGTGGGGGTGGGAGCACACAGTGGATGTGTGAACACGTCTGCTTAACACCTTAAAGCTTAATTCAAAAACAGACAATACATGAAGACAGTGATAGTGATCTCTGATTCTTTCTAATTAAGTAGTTTGTTTGATGTTTAGTGTGCATAATCTGTATTATTAACATTTCTTTCCCCTCTGCTTTATGAATGTAAAAGAAATATTTTTCAAGTCAGAAGTAGTTTTAATACAGAATAGTTACATTAAATCCATTTGAGTCATTAAGATGCACATTTTATTGACATAGTTATGCAGGGAAATAGCAAGAAACATAAAGGTAAAAATAAAATTCTTACTACCTTGAGCTCGTTTTGTTTTTTTTTCATTATCATGTGATATGTGTATGCATCACTTACTTGAAATCTTATTTGTGAGACTATTTTCTTGTCAGGTTATAAAAATCACTTGATGCATTTACAACATCGTAGAGATGAATTGCAATTTACTGAGTATTTATTTATTTATATTTATTTATTTATTTTTGGAGAATGAGTGAGAGAGCACCCACAGCAGCGGGGGAGGGGAGGGGCAGAGAGAAAGAGATTGAATCCCAAACAGGCACCATGCCCAGCACAGAGCCCAACGTGGGGCTTGATCCCCCCACCCTAAGATCATGACCTGAGCTGAAATCAAGAATCGCGTGCCCAACTGACTGAGCCATCCAGGCAGCTCCAATTTATAGGGTATTTAAAGCCATAACTTTAAAAATATTTAGCAATGCCAAAAACAAAACAAAACCAAAGAAACCCCATGGAATTCCTAGATGTTTCCTTAAAATAGTTCACTGTATATGGAATTACCTGGTCAAAGAATAACGTATTGAAAGGTTTTGATAGACATTATCAAATTATCGCCTTCAATAGGCTTACTAAGCTCTAGTAGTAGAATATTAGTTTCTATTTCACTGCATCCTTGATATCATTGAGATACGTACAGTTTATATTGAAAATAATCACTAATTGGTGTGACATGGGTGCTTGACAGTGAGAACTGACCTTGGCCATCAACAATGTATACATATGTAGCCACTGAATATTTTTCCTGTCTCTATCTTTCCATATACATATCACAAAAATATATTTTAATTTAACTTCTTTGGTTTCTGATGGTATTGAGCACTACCTTACATGTGTTACTTGTTTGTTTTCCTCCATGAAGAAGTGTCATGGGAATACAAATTTGAGGGGGGGAAAAAAAGAAAGTGAACCTTTCAAATAGTTACTGTCTTTAGAAAATACAAAATAAATATCAAAGCATCACATTTTCCTCATTTGACTTAAACATTTTCTCTCTTCATTTCCTATTTTCTATTGCCAACTTACTTATATTTTAAGAAGCCAGAAGGGATATTGTGACCTCATTATGTGGTTTGGTGCTTGGGGAGCTTTTGAACTAGGTAATCAAGACAGGAAGCATTGAATTCTGGGTTACTAAGAGGCATAGTAGAAGGTAGCATGAAGATCAGTAAAATTCCCACTTTTAACACAATTTTTGTAGTGTTAATTTTGAAAGAGCAATGTTTATTTATTTCTGTTCAGTCTGTATCACTATTATAGAAAATCATTGCACAAAACATTTGCAATTTCAAAATCATAAATTTTGTATTTTTATTATCTCTATTAAAGTAAAATATTACTAGGATTGTTACTTGTAAGATTGCTGTCTGCATGGTTCTAGGCAAAAAAGATTGTAAATATGTATATAAATGACATACATTAGATATTAATGTATTCTAAGTCATTTATTTTTGCTCATGGAAATTTTTTTAAAGTAATAAATTATATTTTAGACAAGCCACCGCTCCAAGAAAAAAATGATGACATTTTAAATATTCGAGATAGGAAAACATGCAAAATTGTGGAAGACCATGCTGTGGCTTATTGGGAAGTAATAGCATACTTTCCATGTGCTGATTATACATGAAAAATATGCTAAAATAGGAAGCTTAGGCAGTTTGTTACTTCTCAAGCTTGCCATAGGAATTGATTTTTCCTGATCAAGATTACAGGTCCAATTATGAAAACTGATGCTTGCTACTCACAAAAATAACTGGGAAATAATGAAATTGTCAGAATAATTTCATAGAACGTTTTGAGAGAACAAACTAATGTATCCTTCCATTACTTACTCATTCCATGTAAACTGTGGGTTTATCATGTTTGATGGGAAGAGATTTCAAATGAGAGTTGGAATTTTTCGTTATCAGTATTGAGGTCTTAATTATGTTGTATAAATCATCTGTAGCTCCATTTCCTGATCTTTAAAGGCACTTACGTCTTATAGTAGTTTTAGATTATGATGCACTGGTCATTTTTACCTACTGATCTCTTCTTTTCATCAAGAGCCACTTATATAGATCATAAAAAAGAAAAAGAAAAAGCAATTAAGAAATGGTAATTTCTCAAAGGTAAAACTGTCAAAATATTATGATACTAAATATATGATTGCTTATAAATAAAGCAAAAAATGAAAAGTTGTATAACAAAAAATAGCCCAAAGACATGGATGGGCCTTTCACATAGTAGAAAACAAAAATAATGAATAAAAAATGAAACAGATTCACTGCAATTTTTGATAATGAGACATAAGCAAGTAAGTAAAATTAAAACTGCTCTGAGAATAACTTTTTACACCTACTAATTTTAAAGTCTTACAATACCTGGTGTTAGTAAAGATATGAAATATTGGAAATGCTTACACATTGCTGATAGAGCTGTAAATTGTATAATACTTTGGAAAGCAATTTGGTATTATCTATTAAGTTCAAAGATGCAAATGTCTTATGACCCAGAAATTTGTCTAAAGCATTCCCTGCAAAAGTTAATCAAAATCTAGAAATAACTAAATTTCCCACTAAGGATTTACTGCATAAACTGTATATTCATACAGTACTGTATGGAATGCCATATATATGGTGTGTATGTATTATAAATTATATATATTATAGTTTATAGATATATAATCTCAATGTGGAAAAATCTCATTGACAACTTTTGGGTAAAAACAATCAAGTTCTAGATGACTACATTTGAGTTTGTTCATATAAATTTTAAGGGTATGAAAAATAAATATATTTAAGGATATGTTCATCTGTAGTAAGACTGTAGAGAAAGTAATGATAAATACAAATAATAGGACTTTAAAATCTGGATATAAGGGAGAGGATAATATTAGAATCTGTTGATGTTTAATTTATTAAACTGGGCAGTGTTTTATTCCACTTTATATTTTATATGTTATAAATACTATTTTCTATGTTTAAAGTATTGCATAATGCATTTGAACAAAATAACGTAAGATGCTTCTTTAGAACTCTGTTAATTTCACAGATTGATTACCACATAAACTTTAGTATTATTTAAGTGAATTAAAAATATTCCTGTAGGGATTTAACTGAAAGCACATTGAACATTATAGTGCACTAAAAAAAACCTCAACACCTTGTTTTCAAAAGCAGTGGATGCCTTCTAATTTTTCATATTTCTTTTTATGTTTGTCAGGGGAGTGTTAAACTTTTCTTCAGATATATTCTGCACGGTTTTGTTAAGCTTTTTCCTAAGAAGCTGGTTATTTGTTGTTATTGTAAGTGGAATCCTCTGACTTGTTTCCAACAGAAAGGCTTTACATTTCAATCTATTAGTCTACTAAGCCATCAATTTGGATTCTCATAGTTTTTTCTCTATTTTTTTTCCATTCAGTTCATGACTGGTAATCGTATCATTTCTAATTAATGGTAATTTTAAGGAAGAAGATTTAGTTATTTTGACAGTAGCTACCTAATGAAATGGCAGTGGTTTTGCCACTCGGGAAACTGAGGGGATGAGAGCTCCTGAGCGTACCGTACAGAAGAGTCATACTTGAAGGAAGGATTAGAGTAGATGACATAGGATGTAAAGTCTGAGATTCAATGGTTATAATCCTACTCAGAAATAAAGTCTTCAGACAGTTTCTTAAGTAATACTTCCTTCTCTCTCTCACATAGAAAAATGAGAGTGATACCTGAGATATGTATTTACTTTCAGTATTTTATGTAACTGTCCTATCTCATAAATAATAGTGACAATAAAAGCCCTATAATAAAATGTTCAGTTGCATAAAAAGTGCACATTTCCTCCATTTGTTAGATGAAAGTGATCAAGGTTAAGATGATCCTTAGTGCCATGACAAAGGACACAAGCGCCAAATTATTTCAGAATAATCAGAAGCTATCACTAAAAACTAAAACCTGCAAAACCCATTATACATCTTACCAAGACAACTGAATATAAGATGTTAGAAAGTAAATTCTTCAAAATGGAATTTTTAGGCAAACAGTGAAATTTATAAAACATTTCCATTTTAAATATAAAATGGAAATGATTGAATTCCTGTATTTTATTCACTAGTCTCTACGTTTTACGTACTAAGCAATAAAAATAGAGGCCACGCTATTGAGGAAATTTGGTCAGTATCGTACTCTTTAACTTTGAAAGAATATTTTATTTCTTTGTACTTGTTGCTGCAATATATGTAAAGAAATAGTGGTAATTGTAAATAAGGACTGCTGTATTATGCAATTTCCCCGTTTCACTGAGGGAGATTCAATAAATGCTTGTGCTTTTATTGTGGAGTGAAATCTGTCTGAACCTTAATTTTTCTTTGAGATAACACTGGATCTTTTTGGAAGCCTTCACACCTAATTTGTAGTAAATTGCTTCATCATATTATGTCAGTATCACTGCCAAAATAGTTGGGCAGATGGAAAATCAAATTAGAAGAGCAAATGTAAAAAGAAGTCAAGAAATATGACTTCCGAGGCCCTCTTCTAGCTGTGGTCCCCAAGAGTTGCTCTGAGGACAAGACAGCACATTGGACAAACTTTCAAGTTTGAAGAACCTCTAAGTTCTACTCATAAACTCTGATTTTAATAAATATAAATCCTGCCATTAGAATTACAAATGCATTTATGCATCCATTGCCATTGTCATAATTTTTTTCTTCTTTGACTGATTCTATCATTTTTATTGACTTAAGTCCTTTAAGTTCATATTTTTACTTAATTTATAAGTAAGATTTTTTTCATGTTATAATTGTATCTACTTCTTAACATTCTATGCCTTCAATGCATTGCACAACTAAGTTATTTTCAACATTAAAGAGTTGATCTATTTTTTTTAATTAACACATAATGTATTATTTGCCCCAGGGTACATGTCTGTGAATCCTCAGGCTTACACATTTCACAGCACTTACCATAGCACATACCCTCCTCAATGTCCATAACCCGCCCCTACCTCCCAGCCACCCTCAGTTTGTTTTGTGAGTTTAGGAGTCTCTTATGGTTTGTCTCCTTCCTGATCCCATCTTGTTTCATTTCCCTCTACCACGACCCCCCACCCTGCCTCTCGAATTCTTCATATCAGAGAGATCATATGATAATTGTCTTTGATTGACTTATTTCGCTTAGCATAATACCCTTTAGTTCCATCCACGTTGTTGAAAATGGCAAGATTTCATTTCTCTTGATGGCTGCATAGTATTCCATTGTACATATATACCACATCTTTGTCCATTCATCTGTTGATGGACATCTAGGTTCTTTCCATAGTTTGGCTATTGTGGACGCCATTGTCATAATTTTGATTATTTTGAATTTGAGGATAATTCAGACACAAAATGCACTTTAAAGAAAACACATGCTTGTTTAAATAGATGAATAGCAATTGCTTTAACACCTTTAGTTAAATTGTTGAGGGTAAATATCTTAATTTGTTTTAATCTGAGCAGACACACCATTATGATTTTGTAAAGGCTCTATAGCTCTGAACACTAACCTGAGGTGGCTTTTGGGTCCCAGGGAAAAAGTTCCTAACAGCAGTACACCAGGATATCTTTGGCCTATGCAAGTTTCCCAAGAATAAAGGCCAACTTCTTCGTGTGCTTGGATTTAACACATTACCTCTTTGCCAATCATTTGGGAGCCATTGAAATAATAACTTAAATCAATTAAACAATCCTTTAAAAATATTCTAAAATTAGGTTCACATCTTGTTTCAAATAATTCAACTCTGTGGCATATATATTCTGTATTCTTGGAAAATTATTAGGAAATTATTTTCATCTCTAAACTTAAAGGTGTACAGCTGAGTACAATTCCACACCCTAATGACCTTGAAACTGAGGAATCCTTTGGTTAAAGCTAATAATTTTTCTGTTGCTTTTTTTCTTTTTTAAGATTTTATTTATTCACTTGAGAGAGAGAGCACGAGTACGGAGTACGGGGAAGAGCAGACTCCGTGCCTAGTGTGGAGCCTTAGGTGGGGCTCCATCCCAGGACCCTGAGACCATGACCAGAGCCCAGATGAAGAGCTGGTTGCTCAAGCAACTGAGCCACCCAGGCATTCCTCCATTGCTTTTGACTGCAAAAATCCTTAGGTGATTACTTTCCCCGGTATCACTGTTACGGTTTTGTAGAGCAGGAAACTGTAGAAGGTGAGGGTACCTGGGTGGCTCAGTCGTTTAAGAGTGCCTTTGGCTCAGGTCATGATCCACGGGTCCTGGGACCAAGCCCCCTGCTCCGCAGGAAGTCTGCTTCTCCCTCTCCCACTCCCCCTGCTCGTGTTCCCCCTTTCGCTGTCTCTTTCTGTCAAATAAATAAATAAATAAATAATCTTTAAAAAAAAAACTATAGAAGGTGAAAATGTGACGAGGAAACTTTAACAGTGGCACTATTGCTACACAAGTTTTAAAATCCCCTAATGAGTTGTTACTCCGCCGGCACACATATACCAGTGACTACTTGCCAGTGGAGGATAGGGAGTGGGAACAATGGTTTGCATTGGATCCCAGTGAATTCTGTTTTTTAAAGTTGTTTATTGGGTTTTAGACTTCTTCCTGCTCTGATAATATTGGCTTCCTAACTTTTTTTTTGGTTGTTGTTATTTAAACAGTGTACTCAAAGTGTTGTTTATTAAAAGTATACCATTGCGTATAATCCTGCCATTTGGCATATGAGTAATCTGTCTTATAAAAGATAATTATTTCTAAATTATCTAGGTAATACATTTTGATTTGGCAAATATTTTTTGCTGTTACTTTTTTCCATTCTTAGAATGTTTCTCTCTCTTATATTCCAATAAGCAAATCTAACAAAAGTGCATTTGCAGTACTATGATTTAATTATTCAAATATTCTAATCAATTTTTTCCATTTACTAAGATACTATTTATTGAGTGCCTACTATTTGCCAGGCCAACATGCCAGGCACTAATATTTCATGAACTAAACATACATGATACCTGCTACTATAAAATTACCATCCAACGAAACTAATGAAGCCCAATTTAAAACCTAGGATGAATTAAATGTAAAGGCTTAATTTTCATTTATTCCACAAATATTGGCCATTAAAATGTGCATCACTCTGTGCTCTGTCACAGGGGGTTACAGAAATAGGATATTTTAAACAATTTAGAAATCAGAAGTTTATAGTTTATGTTTAAATGAGTTTATAGTTAATTAAGTTTATAGTATATATTTATATGTTTATATTATATAAATTTATATAGGGCAAAAAATGATTAAACTCCAGAAAGGAAATAACAACAACCTGAAAGACTGACCTACTGATATATTTGTATTAAGGACATGGAGTGTGTCAAATGCTATACTAAGTAGATAGGGATTGAAATAAGCATTGAAGGATATGTATGAGATTTGAAAGAAAAAGTTTCAAGTTAAGCTTTCTGGACAAATAGAAGGAAACACACCACAGTACAGAGCTGTGAGAACAATGGCCAGTGTGTTTCAAGTGTTATTTTGGTAGGCTGAAGAATAAAGCTCATAGTCAGCAGATGTTGTTCTCAGTCAGGTACAGTGCAATTAGAAAAGGAGGTTAGGATCATATTGTTAAGGGTTAGACCTAACTCTACAGGTTGCTGGCTGTTCCAAAATTTTTGATGCCATAATCTTAGTTGTACTTCAGTAATATTAATTTATCTGACCATGAAGATGATGGTGCAGCTGTGTGATGAAGGAGAATCGAATGTAGAGACAGAAAGTTCAGGTTGGAGCAGGCTTAATTTAAGGTGTCAGGGAGATAAGTGTTAGGATAGGTCTATAGATAGAAGGCAGTTGTATATATGAGCTAATCTCTCTAGAGAGTAGTGCAAGTTAGCAATTTGGTTTGGAAGTCAGCCACATCTAGGAAAAGCCAAGGGAGCAACTGCCATCAGCCACAGTAAATGTGAAAAGGATCCTGTAATTGAACAGGTGCTAATATTTATTTTATTTTATTTTTAATATTTTAATATTTATTTATCTATCTATTTATTTATTTTTAACATATAATGTATTATTTGCCCCGGGGGTACAGGTCTGTGAATCATCAGGCTTACACATTTCACAGCACTCACCATAGCACATACCCTCCCCAATGTCCATCACCCAGCCGCCCTATCCCTTCCCCCACCTCCCAGCAACCCTCAGTTTGTTTCATGAGATTAAGAGTCTCTTATACTTTGTCTCTCTCCCAATCCCATCTCGTTTCATTTTTTCCCTCCCTGCCCCCATGACCCCCGCCCTGCTTCTCAAATTCCTCATATCAGAAAGATCATATGATAATTGTCTTTCTCTGATTGACTTATTTTGCTTAGCATAATACCCTCTAGTTCCATCCATGTTGTTGCAAATGGCAAGATTTCATTTTTATGGCTGTATAGTATTTCAGTGTGTGTGTGTGTGTGTGTGTGTGTGTGTGTGTGTGTACACACACACCAATCTTCTTTATCCATCCATCTGTTGATGGACATCTAGGCTCTTTCCATAGTTTGGCATTTTACTTTTTCATGTGTCTGTTGGCCATCTGGATGTCTTCTTTGCAGAAATGTCTGTTCATGTCTTCTGCCCATTTCTTGATGGGATTATTTGTTCTTTGGATGTTGAGTTTGATAAGGTCTTTATAGGTTTTGGATACTAGCCCTTCATCTGATATGTCATTTGCAAATATGTTCTCCCATTCTGTCAGTTGTCTTTTGGTTTTGTTGACGGTTTTCTTTGCTGTGCAAAAGCTTTTGATCCTGATGAAGTCCCAATAGTTCATTTTTGCCGTCACTTCCCTTGCCTTTGGTAATGTTTCTAGGAAGAAGTTGCTGCAGCTGAGGTCTAAGAGGTTACAAATATACTCATGACTCAGACTTAAGTGAATTAATGGATGTAAATTCCCTGAATAGTAATCATTTCTAGGTGGGCATGACTTTACCCAGTCAGAAGGAGGCACCAGTCTTTATTCAGTGATTGGGTGGTACAGTGTGTAATGCATGAGCCCCCTGCCTAGGGAGTTAATCAAGGTATAAAAAATAGAATGTCCTATTTTATACTCAAATTTAAACATCATCTGCCATTATAGCTTGCTACAAACTCAGAATTAGGATAATTAAATTGTATGTGTCCATCTATTAATGAAGACAATTTTTCTAATTTTGCTGTTTCTTTTAGCTTTATATGATATTTGTGAGAGTCATCATAGTAGGGAAGAGGATTAACTGGTAGTACTCACCTCACAGAGATGAGTAAGAATAAACAAATATTGGGGCGGGGGACACTTAGCACCATGATTAGCCCTATTGTGATAATCACCAAGTGTTTATTCTTGCTCTATTTTTCTGTTCTATTCTGCAGATCTTCCACAGGACAAAATGATTTTTGGAAATTTTTGAAACTTCCTAATTTTCTTCTATTATGATTTATTCCACTTCTATGTAATATTTCTTTTCCAGTGCAAAAAAATATAAAATTCTGTAAACTTTCTTCCTTCTCAAATCATAAAGACAGGAATTTGCTTTTTTCTACTTAATAACATATCTTGAAGCTTTTCCATATCAACACAGAGTGCTTCCTGTTTCTTATATATACCTCCAATATCTTTTATTGTTTTAATATTTTCCATAGTTTTTAGCAGCTCCACTGTCTATGGACTTTTGAGTTCTATAAATCTTTGGCTCTTACAAATAATACTCTAGTGAATTTCAATAATTTGTAAACATAGCTTATAGCTGTCATTGCAGACCCTATACTTCTTTTTGCCACCATATGTTTTATTGCTAAATTACCCTGATTCAACCTTAAGTTTGGTTAACTAGCTGCTTAGGATGCCACACAGGTCAAATTCTTAAACTGAACATGAGGGTTTGGGTGTGAGGCATAAATTCATAATGCCTAAAACACAGGTCCTTGTTGGTTTAAAGAAAAAAAAAAAAGTATTCTCTAAAAGGAAGAGGGTATTTTCCCTGCTTGAAAATTTTGTTTCTCAAAAATGTAATTTTTTGAGTTCTTATAGTAATTTATTTATTTATTTGAGACAGGGCACAAGCAAGGAGGGGGGATGGAGTAGAGGGAGAGGGAGGAACAGACTCCCTGCTGATCAGGGAGCCCAACAGCGTGCCCGTCCCAGGACCCAGAGATCATGACCTGAGCCAAAGGTAGATATTTAACTAACTGAGCTACCCAGACACCCCAATAATTTAAATAATTCAAAAAGTGTTCTAGAAATAACTTGGATTTTAATATAGATTGGGCTTGTCCTTGGGCACTTTCTTAATAATATTGTGGATTGCCTCTTCAATATTTCTAACTAACTACATTTGCTTTATCATCACAATAAGGATAAGCAACATCCTATCTTACAGATATTCTTCAAAAAGACCAGAACAGTGCTTTGCAATTAGTATGTTTCTATGAACTTGTTGAGTGCTCCCATGGTTTAGCTTAATTTTGTTCTTCAAATTCACAATAAATTTACTTGATGATTCTACCCTTGAGCTGATATTATAAAGGCTTAATATGAATGAGGATAGCTGTGACTGGAATTCCACTCAGACTCCAACGTAAACTGATTCTTGTAACTCCCTGTCACCAAATCTTGCAGTCATAAGGTATATTCCTCTTGGTTGATAAACACATCTTTATGTGAAAGAAACCGGGAGAGGGCTGGAATCGATAGTGCGCTGAAGCCTGGCCTCTGTTTGGTAAGAGCCAGTTTTGCTTCCATTCCCAACTCCACTGTTCTCAACTCACTGGAGTTTGAATTTGCTTGATGGAAATCTGTGAACACTACTAATGAAGGTTCTCTTTCCACCCCAGACGTATCAATGGTTAAATATTTAACAGCACACCATTGGCTTGGTGTTAGCCACAATTATTACAACTACATGTGTGTGGGTGGCAAAAGACAGGATAAGTTGTTGCTTCTGCTTAAGAACTTATGAAGAACTTACACAAGGAGTTAGCAATCATCAGATCTACCATAGGGTCTCTGAGGAGATGGTGTTGACAGTTAATATTTTGAGAGTGAACCATGTTCCCAGCTCTTTTCTAAGTGCTTTAAATACATGAACTCATTTAATCCTCGCAACAACCTACTGAAGTAGATATGTAGAGGAAAATCCTCTTGTTAATTCTACTTAATAGTTGGCCAAACAAAACCTAGACAAGAAAATACAGCAATAAGAACAAGGAGACGAGGATAGTTGCTATAAAGTGACAAAGGGAAGTCATCCATTTGAACAGAGTCAGTTACATATAGTTATTATCCTTTTGTCAAATATTGACAGTGATTTTGGGGATGATGATTAACTCAAAATTCTTTCAAAGTTTTTTTTTTTATATTTACTATATAGGAAATAATATTTGTAAATACATCTCAATGTTACAATGTTTTTTTTCCTACAGTAAGAACTTGGATATGTTGTATTTTGATAAGTATAGAACTCAGCCTAACTTTTCCTTATCTCTTTTGGCTTCTCAACAGCACACTGCTGACATCTGTTGCACTATAAGCAATTTGAGAAAATTTTATTGTTTTGTATGCTCTGATTTATGTGTAATGGGAACAATGTCCTTTGAATTCCATGGTGTGATATAAATCCGTGTACTGTTTATTTTTTCCTTTTCTTTTTTACTTGACAATCCATGAACACTATTTATGTGCTGCTCACAGTAGGTGGATTGTGTTTCATGAAGAATTTGGGGCCATAAATACTTTATTCGTTCTAACACTCATGGAAGCAATTTATCCAAGAATGATTCTGTACTTCAATGAAAGAACATACAAATACAAACTTGATGGAAAGGCACTCTAAACTGAATTTTACCTGTTAAAATATGAATGCCAGGCTCTCTGCAGAAGTGGCAGGGCCAATGAAGAAGAAGATTTAAAAAGATGGCCTTTTCTCAACCACAGAGCAAAAATATCACGGTGTTGCTTGTGTTCAGTATAAATTGATATTGTCATCAACTGATGAGCTGAAACTCAGATCCCTGTTCCATTCTCAGCACTGAAGGGGTTCAGCCCTTATTTCAACTTCAAGATTTGAGAACATCGGGTAGACCTCTAAACCTAAGTTAGTATGGTTCTACTCAGTCCTGCAGGAAAATCCTATTGAACTTTTTATGCTAAAATTTCACAAATATTTCTCAATATGGTAACTATTAACAACTCAAACTGTTAAAAGCTCAAGGGGCAGTAGAGATCTGTTCATAATTGTTGGGAAATGCTAACCTTACAATGAAAATGAAAACCATCCTCCTTAGTATTGGAATATTAGCTATTTTACCCACATAGCCATTATTTTTACTACATGGAAAATACAAATTGATATTTTCTGGAGTCATTAATGATATGACTGCCATTTTACAACTCAATTTATGTGAATTCTTTCATTTCTTTTAAGTCGAGGAGTTATATGCTCCATTGCCATCCATGTAATGACCTGTTTCATAACATTCCTAGTAAAAACTTTTAATGGGGAGAAAGTCACAATCATCCAGGCTTTAAGCAACTGACTAAAGAGTTCTTCTAGTGGAAATAAGCCTTACTTTCTGTAACTAGGGCCAGAATTGGTAAACTTTTTCATTAGAGGGCAAGATAATATTCTAGACTCTGAGGGAAAGAGATAAATTTGAAGATATTATTTAGGTACTTAAACAACCATTTAAAATGTAAGTATTTAAAATATTTAACACATTTTTAGCTCACAGGCCAAAAACAAAAACAAAAACAAAAAAGACAAAAACAGGTAGCAAGCAATATTTATCCCATAGGTCATAGTAGGATGTTAGGCTCTGGAAAAGAACATCCTTAAAAGTGGAATGAAAATAAGGTTCCTCATTTAGTCCCCAGAGTGTATTGCTGGAGACCATACAGTTTGGTTATAAAAGACGTCCAGAAATTCAGCCTCTGTCCCTCCATTCATCAGATTTTCTCCCTTTTAAGTGCTCAGGGAGCTCAGATATCTTAAATGTACCTTTAATGGACAGAGGTTGGGATGTGTCCTGTCCTAGGCTGCAGATAGTGAAGGGGCTGTCAGTACAGACTGTGATCCAGGGTTGGTAGATTGTGTTTTAATGTGGAGAGTGGGAATAAGCCCCAGGGCCCACCCACAGTGAGGATGTCCTCTTGTCCTGGCAAACCTGAGGGTCAAGTATTGAGGGATGTTCTCAGTGAAGAGTCTCCTCTCTATGCAGCAGCGTCTTCAGGTCAATAAGAGAACTGGAGTAATTCTTCATGGCATACTTACAGAAACTTCTTATTCACTGCCTGAATCCCGTTGGCGTCTTGCTTGCTAAAGATGCTTTAAATGCAAATTTAATATGTAAAAAACCTGTACGTCCATGACAGAGTGTCAATGCAGAGTAAGTATTGAGGAAGTGTAGTGAAAAATTCCTTATTCAAACTTATTTAGAGGCCTACGATTTATATTTCTAATAATGGATTGATAATGTCTTATCAGTTTCCTTGTGGAATCTGTAATGAAATCTTTTTCAAGGTCAGGTAAGTCATAAAATTCATGGTACAAAAACTTACTGGTGGAACATGCTATAAAGTGACAAAGGGAAGTCATCCATTTGAACAGAGTCAGTTACATATAGTTATTATCCTTTTGTCAAATATTGACAGTGATTTTGGGGATGCGTTGTAGTCACAGCGTTGTAGCTGCTGGAAATCTGCAAGCCAGTTATTAAGCAATCGTACCTTGCAAAGCTGGATTTATGATATTTGTGACTAATGCATTTCAACATTATTGCTTCCTGTTTTAGCCTGGTTAATATGTGAAAATAATTGGTTTCTGTTCTAGTTATTATCATTTTGGTATGTGATCTTTAGAATGAAAATAAGTACCTTTGCTGTTCTTTCTAGGTCAGTTACAGGCAGAACAATTAAATAGAAAATTGTTATGTTTGTCATCAGCATTCATATCTTTTATAATATTCTTTCTCTCCAAATTACTTCATTTTGCCAAATGCAGTACTTCCGAACAAAATGGGCTATATAACAGAAGAGAATAATAATGTTGTTTTCTTTGCTTGATAATTTGACTTTTCTTGAGTAGGAACATTATGTGGTTAACCTAAATTCTATTTATCTTTCCTTTCAAAGCATAATGAAATTGTGTTCTTAAGACCGCTGACTAGATAGTAATTCCTTAATCTGCAATTTTATCCTCATTTAATGATAGTCACATCCTGCAAGATGCAATTTATATTTATCTTTGCTAAATCTCTCCATATGAATATTTACATTGCTCCTTGATTTATCAAGGAAGAATAATAGGCTAAACTATTTCATCCCTTTTGTTTAAATCTTTCTCAATTTGATTACTGTTTTAATCTATTCTTTAAGTTCCACTTGGCAATTTTTTTTTCTGGTGCTGTATGACATGCTTTGATGAAGCTATTTAGCAAATTACAGAAATAACACTTGAAAAGTAAATAGCACCGTGGTGACCTTACATAGTTAACATATTTTCTCAGTGTATTAATGCACCTGTAGGAAATTCACTACCTACTAATAACATTTTCTTAAGATGTAAAATAAAACCTGTTGAGCACATTTATTTAAAAAAAAATGAGCCAGGCATTCTTCTAAATGTTTTCAGAATTCCTTTTTCACATACCAATTCTTGAGTACTCATAACAACCTAAAAGTAGAGGCTATTATTATTATCATCATCTGTTGTTGAGGACGTTGGGGGTGAAGAGAATTTACATAATTTGCTTAAAATCAGACAGCTTATAATAAATGGCTGAGCCAAGGTTTGAGCCCAGGTCAATCATATTCCAGAGTCAGTGCTTTTAATACCCTGAGTCCCTAAATACTGGAAATGGTATATCAAAAGTCTATCATCATTTAAGTCTATGATACCCTAAATTTTGAAGTGGATTACCTTATAAAGTTGTCCTATTTCTCATGATCCATACATATTCTTTGGATATATGTCTTTATAGGTCTTGAGTAAGTTTTTCCAATCATTTGTAATAGGAAAAATTAGTGTAAAACCCAGTATCTTTTACTAAATACCCCTTGGGATTTAGGTCAATAATGACTCTTCATAGTGTATTATTTGGATGACGTCTTTTTGCTACTCCATATTACTTGTTAGCTAAATGCAAAGTAGCAGGTTCACATACCTACTATGCAGTCCCTTCTGCCCCCTCACTAGAATTCATGGCAAAAGAGTGCTGACTTACATAAGTGTATTTCGAGATTGCTCCCTGGCACAAGATCTAGGTTGCTTTGAATAGATCTTGCCCTGCAAAAAGATTCAGACAAGGCAGATAAGTGTATGTGATCATTCCACACGTTAGGGGATTTGATTCATGCTTCTGAGCAATTTATTCTTTGCTGCATTATTAGTTATTCCATGTATCATATTGACATTTTCACCACCACAGATGCAATCATAACAGTTGACAGTTGCAATATCTAATGACACCTGCTTGAGACATTTATCAACTGTTAAGGTGAGATGTTGTGGAAGTCTGAGCCAATAAACAGATTTAGCGGTCTTGACTAATTGATATTTAGAGATAAATTGTTCTCCAGAGACTGACTGGAAGAAAGGCATGCCTTGGGTAAAACTACATTTACTGAGTATTTAGTGGCGTTCAGGCACTGTGCTAAATTCACTGTGTTTATGAGTGAACATTTAACCCCATGAGGTGGTTCCTGTATTTATCTCCATTTTACAGATGATCAAACAGAAAAGAAAGGTTCATTACCTGAAATAGAAATAAGCAGTCTCTGTTGCCTGTGCATACGTCTGCTTAAAGCCCAGACTCCAAAATTACTGTTTTGCTTTCAAACCAGGCTCTTCATTTCCTACCTGTGGGAGAGGTACACTCCCCATGACTGTTTATTCACCGTTCAAATGGAGAATAGTAAGTCTGTCAACAGCTACTGTGATGCATTAATACTTGAAACAGCCTTGGAACAATGAATGTTTGCTCACACCCAGTTAGAAGGTAGCCAGATGGAAACTTGAACCCGTCAGGTTTCTGAGCCTGGGTTTTAAGTACTGTATCAATTCACTTGGCGCAGATTTTTACCTGCAGTTGTTCTTCTGTACCCATATGTATAATAACTCTCTTCTAGAAGAAAAATTAATTCTTACTCTGCCCTTACCTCATAAAGACGCTCTGCTTTGAGCAACATTTTGAACATTCAGAGCGTGCTCCCATCGCCTACCTAGCAGCGCTCGGGGTGACAATCCCCCATGGCCGAGAAAAGGACAGGAATCCGACCTGGGTCACAGTTCTACACTTCCCTCAAAAACCCTTCACCGCAGAATTTATTTGAGCAGCTGTGAAGCTTCTGAAGAGGGAAGTTCACTGGAGAGGCACAATGTGAAAAGGAATTTGGATAACTAATTCTTCTCTGGATTCCATTTTGTGAACTTAGGCATAAAAGAGGCAGTGAAACTCATTTGGTTTTGTCTTATTATCTGCCCTCCTAAATACCAGCTCTGTTCTGTTCTTTACCCTAGAAGCCCTTTCCAGTTCTCAACAGAGATAGGGTTGTGCATTTCCTATTGTGAGTAATGGCTCTGTTTGATTAAATAAATAATATTTCACACTAATGTAGTTCACAAAAGGATTTAGAAACCATTAAGGATGTATTTAAAATCCCACAATGGACCCCCATCACTTAGTTCTCTGGCAGAAAGTAGTTTCTGACACATTAAAATTATATTTTAAGAGAGGATTTTCTGAACATTTTCCCAAAATGAGCATTTAATATATCATTGAAAAAATGATAGAAAAGAGGGTAGAACATTTTCTGTGAAGGTCTCAGAGAAAAAAATATGCCAAATTTTCTCTGTAGTGAATTATTTGGTTACTTCGTTACCAAAATAACACTAGATTCAAGTAGCCTTGTTATATCACTTTTTTCTATATTGAATTATTTAATCAATTCCCTTTTAAAAATACCAGAATCTACCTTACCAGAATTTAGTCTGTAGAGTAGCAGAAATACTCCAAATGAATAAGCAAATAAAATATATATTTTTAAATTTTCTTTATTTGTCAGAGAGAGACACAAGCAGGGGGAAGGGCAGAGGGAGAAGCAGGCTCCCTGCGGAGCAAGGACCCCAGGGTCCTTGGGGCTCCATCCCAGTACGAGGACGCTGGGATCAGGACCTGAGCCAAAGGCAGACAATGAACCAACTGAGCCATCCAGGCATCCCACAAATCAAATATTTTCAAAACCTCCCCAACTTCAGACCTACTAGAAAAATGCAGCCCAAGACATAATTATAAAATAGTACTATTCTTTTTTTTTCTAATTTGGATGTGTTATGATGAATCTTTTTTTTTTTTTTAAGATTTTATTTATGTATTTATTTGAGAGGGGGAGAGAGCACGCACACACAAGTGGGGGGAGGGGCAGTAAGGAGAGGGAGAGGGAGAAGCAGCCTCCCCCCTGAGCAAGGAGCCTAATGTGGGACTTGATCGCAGAACCTTGGGATCATGACCTGAGCCAAAGGCAGACGCTTAACCGTCTGAGCCACCCAGGTGCCCCAAAATAGTGCTATTCTTTCATATATTTCTTTTTTGATCACTCTGTTGTGTGCCCATCTTTCCCAGGTCACTAGTGCTCCAGACTCTCCGGGTCTGTCACTTTCGTCATCGCACTATCCCACAAGAGCCCGCGTGCTCTTTCATTTCCTCCCTCTATCTAAAATGAACGGTTCTCTATCACCTAGTGTCTGGATTATATTGAACACCAGTGAGTTGAATGTGTGACATCATATTTGCCTTTTCAGTAAAGTGTGGCTCTAGAAGAGAATGCCAGTGCAGTAAATACAGGGGGACATTTTCAAAATGGAGAGAACCAGTTGGGAGCTAATGAGAGCTTTTTGGATTTCTCAATATCACACAGTGAGCAGCTGTTGGCTTAGTCTGTGCACTGAACCAGCCTCAGTCTGCCGCTGGGGAAAAATGACATTGCTCAGGTTGTTTGGATGGGGATTGTGATGGGCTGTGGGCTCTGAAGAGGCAACTTAACCGATAATCAGTTCTACAAAGACTCTCCTCTAGGGAATGGCAGGCAGTTACCCTCCAGGATTGCGAAGAAAATGAAATTTGGGTTTACTGAGAACAAATCTTGTTTTTGGGTCAGCTGAAAAACTGTGGGTGGAAAGATCAGGGGTGGAATGTTAATTTATCAAACTGATCTAATTAGAAAGTACCTTAGTACAGAATACAAAATAATGGAGACTGGTATCCAAGTACTAAGATTCAGGCTGACGATAGAAAGCATTTATTAGATGGCAATTTACTTGTACTGATTATTACATATAATTAAATTTGTCCTAGATTTAGCTTAGTTAGGAGAATACAGAAAATATTTAAAAAGCTCCCAATCTGAGGCACCTGGGTAGCTCAGTTGGTTAAGTGTCTGCCTTCAGGTCAGGTCATTATCCCAGTGTCCTGGGATGGAACCCTGCATCGGGCTCCCTGCTCAGCGAGGAAACTGCTTCTCTCTCTCTCTCTCCTGCTCCCCTTGCTTGTGCTCTCTCGCTCTCTGTGTCAAATAAATAAATAAAATCTTTTTAAAAAGCTCGCAATCTTACAGCCTAAGTGGTAAATTTACTTTCCTAAGGATCAAGCAAAATCTGGGAAATCATACTTCCATACATAATTCCAAAATTAATTCTTTTTAACAGACTTTTGTAACTCCTTAGAGCTAGCTATGCTGTCCAGTATGATAGCCACTAGCTATATGTGATGCCTGAATACTTGAAATATGTCTCATCTGAATTGAGATGCACTGTAAGTATCAAAAACACACTGGATTTTGAAGACTCAGTACAAAAAAGTGGAAAATATTTTAATTTTTATATTGATGACATGTGACTAAGAGAGGAACATATACCTCATTTCTTTAGAAATTATAACAAAAACACTGAATCTATATTATCTACCTGTAAAGATTTCATTCTCCTTATAAAGCAAGGGAGATACTCAGGATTAGATGTCTTAGAAAGTTTATCAAGATTATCAGCGTTAAAGTCGTATTTAAAATCGTTTCCCACTAAGCTCAGAACAGGATAAATGAAGAGCCCTTAAAATTACAGGAAGGAATAAAACCTATTATATTGCCCTAAAAAAATATGCTTGTATCACTCCTTGAAGAATAACTTCTGTGTCTCCCGGGTAAGTGCCAAGAACACAACTCTTCAGTGAAAGTCGGGGAGGCATACAGTGGTACTGGGAAACCAGCACAGAGACTGAGGTCATGTGACTTTACATGTCTGGTCACCACGCCACCCTCTCTGCCTTCTCGGTGGTCTCTGGGGCAGCATTTGTATCCACGAGAAATTACTTCTTATAATTACTCTATGTCTTAATTTCTAGGCCTAATAAGGATGTGTGGGAGGAAAGGCGTGCCATCGTCATCCCACCCTTTCTTCCATAAAAAGCACAAATGCATGCCTTTGAAGATTTGTGGAAGTACATTTTTCCCTATTTTCATTTTCACAGGGAAGTAGGTTAAAAGGATTTCTCAAAAATAATCAGCAGTTAAATAAGTGGCCTCTTTCATTAAGTATAAGCTGTCATTTGCATGATGGAATAATTTAGGGATGGGTAGGTAATCAAGCTTGCAATAAAACAGATTCATTTCAAGAATCTCTCTAGTTAATATCGCCACGAACCAAGTAAAAACAGGCTAAGTGCTTAGTTAACAGCTTTGTTTAACTTTCCCAGTGTGTTCCTCTGACATTTTCTGCACAATTGCTGTCTCTTATTTCTGTCAGTCTACCTGATTCTGAGAAATGAAAATGAAAAGAAATTACAATAAGGCATTCAAAGATATTTAAGTATTCATGGTAGGTATTTTCTCATCTCTGATAAATATGTTCGGAATAAATCCCTGCCTGGCTTTCAATTTCTTCAGTCTCTGAGAGCATGCCTGTGGCAAGTTTGCGGGGAATTCAAAGTCCTAGTTGGGACTTGTAAAACAAAGTCTCCTCACTCTCAGGCTTTCAAGCTAGTGGAGGAGAAAGAATCAAGACCACCGATGAAAACAGACAAGGGGAACATGCCGTACTAGTGAGGCACAGGACAGTGAATAAGGGCAGCTGGAAATGGATGATGGAGAGGGCCATCTCATGACAGAGTTAAGGTTTGATTCGGTCGATAGGGGCTCTGCCTCTTTCTTCCATCCTCTTCCTAGCTCTCACCTCTTAAGGGAACAGGAACTGCTAATCCTATTGGTAAGAATCCAAGACTGAAACCGAATCTCATTTGCAAGTGTTTTTTTTTCTCTTCCCCTCATTTTCTGCCTTCAGGCAGTAATCGGATGCAGGCCTCAGCGGACCTTGTTCTCTTCTGTTCTGTTTCCAGCAGTCAAATTGGTAGCCTAAAGCTAGGGCTTCCTCTTAGGGTCCAGCCTACTAGACTTCCTTGGCACATATGCTTGAATGTCTTGGTCACTGCTTCAAGTTGCTATGCCATGCAAGCCACCTCCGAAAACGAAAAGGCAGGAGCTCTAACCCAACTTCCCCCGGAGGGTTTTGCCTAGCAGTACTGACCACTGGTCCCACTAAGGATAAAAGGTTAGAAAGAGATTGTGTTGCGCTGGGCAGGGAGCAGTGCTAAAGTGGGTTTGCAAGGATCAACTCCTTTAGAGTCAAAATATGCCTGAAAACCTCTTAAATCACCAGAATCTTCACTTCTAGGAACACAAAAGCCAAACACTTTCTCTCTGTTTTTATCAGTGCCCTCCATTTCTTGAGACGTGGTCTAATTTGTATCGGAAATGGTAACGAGGAAATTAAAGGGGTGATCCTCCTTTTAAATTCTTTGAATGGTTAAATAAAGTGCATATAAAACAAATGCATGCTTCATCTTGTAAATTTTTTTTAACCTGTTAATTTTGAAGATCAAATGAATGATGAGGAGTTTGACAGAGAAGATTTTGGCATTACTTGGGTGCAATAAAAGCTCATCTAAATTCCCAGAGTGATATACAAGATAAGAGGTGTTTGCAAGCTGGTAAAGAGTTACAGTCCTTTTGCTAATTGATTAAAAATTAGCTCTTTCCACCTATAGGGTAGAGATCAATTGATTATATCCTCAGCACCATTTTTCTCCCCTAAAAAAACTCTTTCTCCCCTCGGATATGGTTAAGTTGTCCTTCCCCTCGATAGAAGCTGCAGTGTTTTTATAGGATGCTGTCTACCCATCACACTGAATATTTCCTAGCAAGTAACTTAGTCAGGCAACGTTAATATGTTCCTCTTTCTACAGTTGTAAAACCGGGAGTGAAAGAATGCTGGTCTTGACTTCCTCGACTAAAATCAGAAGACAGAAAATTGTAGAGTTGTCAGTGTCTATGGGTCCTGTCATTGTTTGATAAGAAAGAATAAAGCCAATATGCAGAGAGTAGAGGAGACAAGATATAACTTCCAGGTGTGAATTATGACTCAAGTTATTCATGAGGCTTGACTACATTATTCTCTTCCTATAGATTAGTCCTTAAAACCTTCTTTGAATTCCATAAACCAGTGAATTCTCTTTCAGGCTTAGCTATCATATAGATTCCTAAAAATATACGACAAAAGGCTTAACAAAAGGATATTTATAATAAAGCAGAAAATGATTTTCCAGGGATGAGAGAAAACCTGTGATAAGAGTTGCAATCACACCATTTTTCCTATCATATGAATATTTTTTCTATATTTATAGAACTGATTAACTGATCCTCATCATTGCTGACAATGTGTTATCAAGAGAAGACATATTTATTTTTCAATATGATATGCAGAGGATGGCAGAGAGGGATGTAAATATTGTTTGGAAAATATACATGAATAATTAATAAAATGTTTAGGTTAGAACACTCAATTAATTGCAAATATTCCCCAAATATTCATTTTTCAAGAAAATAATATAATCACTTAGCTCAGAAAGACTTTTGGAATTCTTTATATTTGTTATCATTATTAATTCTAAAGCTCTTTTGATATACTCTCAATTAATAGAATGTTGAGAATCAAATAAATTAACTTTGTGGCATTTTATTGATAGCCACTTTTCCAAGTTAGCTCCATTTCTTTCTTTAAGCTAGATACTCTAATTTTATTTATGTATACTGAGAAATTTCAAAAAACACATATTTAGGTTTTTAAAATATTAGTGGAGACTTGTCATTTCTTCCTTCCAAGTTCTGTTCAGTGGATAGAAGATACACAGGATATTTGGTTTACAATATCTCCAGGGTTAAAGCTCTGATTCATAAACTATGTCCTAAATATGAGAGTTCTTAATCTTACACGATTGTCTTATCAGTGACTAGTTCAATAAGAATAGGGTAGACAGTTGTCCAGTTGAATGAAATTACTATGTTCTTACAATATAATTTCTTTTAATTAACTGAAGAATTAACATATACTCTAGACTGATTTTTCTCATAGAATATAAAATAAGCTCAGTATAATTATAGTTTGATTTTACCCTTATAAGTTTACAGACTTCTCATAGGTGAATTCACATAGGTGAATAATTTTATGGATTTTAAGTAAATTATAAAGTATGAAGGAGTTATGTAAGAAAAATGGCATACAAAGAATGACGAGCATACGGAGTAAGTGTAGATTGATAGGTAAGTGGGAGAGGAAGGATAGGAACAACAAATAACAGCTGGTGGAAAGAAAAATGAACAGCTCAGAGACCAAGGAACAGATGTGCTTTAGCAAATTACATATTTTGTATCAGAAATGTATTATCAGAGTTATTACCAAAGTGAAGAGAACTCAACAATAAATTACATTTCTTCTATAATTTGTCATCACGTTACTGCCTGTTTTGATTGGACTTGAGATTTAATTTATAGAGATGATTGAATGATGACACAATGAGGTCAATGCCATTGAAAATTTTATTACTCGCAGGTGCTAATAGGGGAAGGGTGCCCACCAGGCCTTGCAGAGCCACATGGGGATACTCTGGGTTGATTGGGGAGGGGGCAGAAGGAGCGAGGGAAAAGTATGGCCCAGAGCCTTTATGGTGGTTTCCATGGAAAGGAATGGCCAAGGCAGGGTAGACAAGTTTGAGCAAGCTTTGGATTAAATAGTTTGGATACTACCAGTGGGCTCTGGGCTATGAGTGGTCCGATATTTGGTTCTGAGATGACTTTGGCTGGGAAACATTGGCTTGGTGTGTGAGAATTAGATAAAGTTGGTGGTTGGAATATGGGCTTTGGCTTTGCTAGTTTGTTTGTGAAAGTCGTGCTTACAGGGGAGTTATTTGTTATCTCTAGGAACTAGCTAGGCCTAGGGGGGATAGGCTTGACCTGACAACCCCAGTTGTCAAAGCAACACCAAATACAGAAAACAACAAAACATGATTAATACGCTACCCCAGTTGAGGTAGTTTTATAAGGTCCTTTTCTTAGGCATTTCTTACATTACTTAATATATTATTAATGTTAAATATTACCAAATCACTTTAAAACTTTAAGAATCATCATTTTTATGATTCTTTATTTGTAGTTAAATGCTAAAAATATTCACTTAATCTTAACAGCATTTTTAAAATATTTCCTCTTAGCTTTTAAATAATTCCATCTCTCTCTCCAATACTGCAGCCCCACTTCTTTGCATACTCGGTCATCATTATCAGAGCTCCATTTTATTTTAATGAACATGACAATGAAAATGGTAAATGATGTCAATGGGGAGACAGAAACACTTGCTACATGTAGGGTGTTAACTAATATGCTGAATCATCTGTGCTAATATCAGTCTCGTTAATTGGCCATACACTCTGATTTATTTAAAAACTGTCCAAACCAAATCAATATAAAGGGGAGAATAAATCCCATCAGGTATTCTGGCCCATTTTTTTCTTAATCCTAGAGGTTAATAGGTCAAGACATAATGGTATACATTTTATACATCATTTTGTATGTATACACCCTTTTACAAACCTACTTGCACATGAGTATACACGTACAGGAACATACCTATGTATTCCAGAGTGTTAATGATATCTATTTATTTTTTTTAAGATTTTATTTATTTACGAGAGAGACAGAGTGTGTGGGGGAGCAGAAGAAGGACAAGCAGACTCCATGCTGATCATGGAGCGCAATGTGGGTCTCGATCCCAGGACCTTGAGATCCTGACCTGAGCCGAAACCAAGGGTCAGACACTTAATAGACTGTGCCACACAGGTGCCCCTCAACTGTATCTATTTCAAATGTACTATTTTTAAAAATAGACGCAGCAGAACATATTTCAAGACTCACGTTGGTATTGAATAAAACTAAAAACACATTTGAAAGCTATCATGATTTTAAGTTTTAAAGAAAAGAAATTCTACACAATAGGTTTATTTCATTTACATAGTATATTAATATTTAGTCATTATATTTTAATTAATATATATTCTCTGTTTAGTTATAGTTGTATAGTATAGCTACTATAGTTGGTTAATGTTTTGGTATGCAAAATAATGTATTTTTAGAAAAATTATATACTTTTGATGAATACAAAGTTTCATTTGGATTTACTACAGTTGGATACAATAAAGAATTCCATACCAGAAGTTTTGTTAGAAATCTCCATCCAGTGGACTTCCTCATGAAATAGTTATCCATTACCATAAGGCATGAATTCCTTTTCATGTGACCAAAAACAAAATATATGTGTATTGGTTTAATTCAAAGCACTTTTGAATGTTAACAGTACATTGGTCTGGCTCTTGTGCCTCCTTATACCATACATGAAAGCAATGTGAGAATTTACTCAAATATATTAGGAATATGTTTTATGTCTAGTGCTTTTTAAAAATTAAACAACTTAAACTTTGTCCTAAGTGTGCTAATAGGAGACACAATGAATCAAACTTTTTTTTTTTTTTTAGAGGGGGGATGTTTTTAATCAAATGCAGTCTCTTTCTGTGGATTTTACTATTAACAGTGGTTCTGTCTCTGAAATGTCTTTGAAAGAACTGTCGAGTTTAACCACATGTCTTCAAACTCAAGAATTTTGTCCACAAATAATTGAGCTAAATTAGATTCTCTCATCTGACCATCTGTTATCATGATTAAGCTACATTATGGCTATCTCAGATATCAAATACAGGAATTTAAATCAGAGTTGAAAAAACAGATACCTTGTTTTCTATCTTACCATTTTATTTGGGGAAAATGTAGTGGAATGGGCAAGATTAAAACAAGTGTTGGACGTCTTAACAAACAAGTCATCAGTTATGGTGTATCTGTTAATATTAAAAATCTTTTGAGTACTATTTTTAACCATACCTGGGCCCAGCCCTGTCCACAAGAGATAATGTTTCTTATAGAGGTTTGGTGCCAAAGTGTCAACTAATGGTTAAGAACTAGTATTTGTTTATTCTGTGTTTACAAATTCCTATGGGCCACAAGGAAATAGCTATGATGAGACAGGCCTTGCCCATTGTGCCAAATACTATCTTCATTTATTTAGAAATATTGGGTAATTTGCAACTAGGTGGATGGAACTAGAGATTATTATGTTAAGCAAAATAAGTCAATCAGAGAGAGACAATTATCACATGATCTCACTGATACATGGAATTTAAGGAACAAGGCAGAGGATCATAGGGGAAGGGGAGAAAAAAATGAAACAAGACAAAACAAGAAGAGAGACAAACCATAAGAGACTCATAATCTTAGGAAACAAACTGAGGGTTGCTGGAGTGGAGAGGGTTGGGAGAATGGGGTGGTTGGGGGGTGGACACCGGGGAAGGTATGTGTTGTGGTGAGCACTGGGTGTTGTGAAAGACTGATGAATCACAGACCTGTACCCCTGAAACAAATAATACATTATATGTTAATTAAAAATAATAATAATAATAATATTGGGCAACTCAGTCTTCAACTTGAAGACAGGACTCAAGTCTGCCACCAACTTGCATATTGAAATGAATGTGAATACAAATGGGTATGTTTATGTAGTGAAATCTTGGATGAAAAAATATTCCTTTCTTACTCTGAGGGCTTTTTTGCGAGTGAAAAGCTTATTGGCTAGTAGTCTATACAGAACGTGCATAAAGGACCTTTAGAAGTTACACACAGTTGCAATGTAGTCGTCAAAACCCCATGTGAGAAATTTCTTTTACATTGAGAATTGCTTCTGGCTGATATGGATCTAGTTCTCAAAATATTAGTTCTAGGTTAGCCTTAGCAGAAAACATGAAAAACTCCGAGAAAAATCACTTTTTTTTTTTTAAAGATTTTATTTATTTATTTGTCAGAGAGAGAGAGAGAGCACAAGCAGGAGGAAGGAAGAGGGAGAAGCAGATTCCCCGCTGAGCTAGGAGCCCGATGGGCACTTGATCCCAGGACCCTGGGATTATGACCTGAGCCAAAGGCAGACACTTAACTGACTGAGCCACCCAGGCATCCCAAAAGTCACTGAGTTTTTAATGGGTGATGCTTAGTAAGACACTTGCGGGTGGCCTAGAACTGCTACACCAGATGAATTGATTGTGTTCTTCTGCCTTTCCCTGATTGTTTTTTTTTTTTTTTAAATTTTACTTATTTATTTGGCAGAGAGAGAGATCACAAGTAGGCAGAGAGGCAGGCAGAGAGAGAGGGGGAAGCAGGCTCCCTGCTGAGCAAAGAGCCTGATGTGGGGCTTGATCCCAGGACCCTGAGATCATGACCTGAGCTGAAGGCAGAGGCCTTAACCCACTGAGCCATCCAGGCGCCCCACCCCTGATTGCTTCTTGAGATTTCATTCAGCGTTGAGTAGAAATACTTAGTAGGACTAAATTTGGAGGTTCCTGTGATTTATCTGCAATCTTGCTGAGGTACTCGAACCACATGCTTCTTGGATATTGATGTTTTTTTATGTAAACAATGAATTCTGGACTCCTAGGTAAGACCACACAGGTGTGCTATGTGTATGTGCTCTGTGTGAATGTGCATGTGTGTATCTGTGTGTATATGCCCATAATCATGTATGTGTGTATAAAGTCAAAGAGAAAAACAAAATAACCAAAAGAGTTCAGTGCTGCCTTATAAGGAAGAATCTTTAATAGTAAGGTCTTTGTTTATCCTTCTAGATATGAAAATGTAGAATCGCAGTTAGAATTTCTATCCCTGTGAATAGGGATGAACTTTGGACAGATGGCCTGATTTGATTGACATACAGTAAGGGCTGGAAATTGGGAAGATGTTTCCTTCTTTTTTCTGCCTCCCGATTTCTCACAAAAATAGAACACCGCCCCCCTTATAATCTGTGAAGAGAACAATGTGACTTGACACTAGAGTCTACACTATATATGGAATTATAAGACCAGAGACCAATAAAATATTAATATGTGAGCACATATCATACCATTAAAAAAAAAAGATGTTGGAAGTGTATTACTTGTGAAGGCAATGCATTCTTAACACAGGCTGAGAGGCACCGCAGAATTATGGTAATTGTAAGTGGTTTTGGGACACACTATTTTAGCTTGGAAAATACTCTGTAATAGTCAAATCTGCAGTGAAGATGCCCCAGTAATCAAAATTGATTCTAGAATGTGCTTATGTTTTCTAAAATTGATGGTATTGAACTGGTGCTGTGATTTTCTTGCATTTCTTTTTTGTCAATAGGGAACTTGGAAAATTGGAACGTTAGAGATTTGCACTTTGAATAATCTAATTTTGGATATGCTTATAAAGCTACATAAGTCCTAGATGAAGAAAGCCCTGGCTTCAAACCCTAACAAAGAAATTTATACTCCAACTGAGTATTTTAATGAGATCTTTCTGCTTATATCTGAATAGAATAGAAAGAAATCCTTTAAGAGGATGCTTTTTGTTCTTTGAGAATTTACTTTCTAGAATCAAGGGGTTTATTAAGAGGAGTTAATATGGTTAAATTTTATGTGGAATGAAAAATGAAGACTAGGTAGCTTATAGGCAGTTGGACTTCACGTTCCTCGTATTCTTTGTATCACTCTATGTATCAGTCAGAGTAGGGTGGTGTTATGCCGAGTAACAAAAAATTTTGAATTCTCGGGATTAAAACAATACATGTTTATTTCTCCATTATGCTATACATCTAATGGGGGTGCAAGGGAATTCTCATTGTAACCCCCATTGTATATGAATATAATCTGATGTACAAGGTACAATAGGGATAATTTCTTAGCTTGGTATACAGTGTGGTCTTCTAATGAACTAAAACAAACTGAAGAAAACTTTGCATGACCTATTTCCATAAGTTTTAGAGGAAACATCAAAGAAATAATCATTAAAACATCTAAGGAACATTTGAAAATTTTAAGAGCAGAAATTTTATATTCTTCCCTGGCCAACTATTTAGGCCTAGCTGTTCTCCTTAATGACTTAACAGAATAGTGAAAATTGAAGCAGAATTTTCCACTATTAGATGATCAAAGCTATTTCTTCATTCTTTTATTTTTAAATTTGAATGTAATTGGCACTCAATGTTACATTAGTTTCAGGTATACAACTTAGTGATTTGACAAGTTCATACATTATGCTACGTTCACTACAAGTGTCGCTGCCATCTGTTTTCTTACATTGCTATTACAATATCAGTGGCTGTATTTCCTATGCTATGCCTTTTATTCCTATGACTCATTCATTCCCTAACTAGAAGTCTTTATCTCCCTCTCGCCTCCACCCATTTTTCCCACCCCACTCCCACCTCCAGCAACCATCAGATTTATAGGTCTCATTTTGATTTTTGTTTGTTTATTCATTTGTTTGTCTTTTAGATTCTATGTATGAGTGGAATCATATGGTAGGTATTTGTCTTTCTCACTCTGACTTATTTCATGTGTCATGATATACACCATATACGGTATGCTATATATACCATATACCATGTGATATACCAATATATCATAATACTGTCTAGGTCCATCCATGTGGTCTCAAATGGCACAATTTCATCCGTTTTTATGGCTGCATAATATTCCCCCTCAGTGTGTGTGTGTGTGTGTGTGTGTGTGTGTATGTGTACATGTGTGTACCACATTTTTCTTGTTCATTTTTTTTTTTCTATCAGTGAACACTTAGGTTGTTTCCATATCTTGGCTATTGTAGATAATGCTGCAGTGAACATTGGGGTGCATATATCTTTTCAAATTGGTATTTTTGTTTTCTTTGTTTAAATACTCAATAGTGGAATTACTGGATTATATGACATTTCTGTTTTTAATTTTTTTGAGGAACATCTATACTATTTTCTACAGCGGCTATACTTAACCTAAAGAAAGGTGTTACTAGAGATGATTCAGTATAAGGAATACATTGGTCCAACCTATTAGGCAATAAAATGTTAATGTAATAAACAGAGGAGTCAAGATTTGACTTTCTTTTGCAATGGCCTATTCCCCCCCCCCTTTTTTTTAAGTATTTTACTTCTTGGACTTAACTCTCTTTCAAATGTTTCTCTCTTAGAATTCCATGTAACTATCATGGCAAGTTGACCTGGTGCCACCTTCTTTTAGAATAGGTAGCCCAGCTTCTCTTTGCCTGAGTCTAGTTCAGCTTTCCTAGAGATTATGTTGAGTTTTGGAGCTGAAGACTCAGTTATGATTGATCAATCAATACACAATAGACAAATCTATATATACATTTGACTGAACTTGTTCCCTGTACATGTATCTCTCTGGGGGATTTCATGAATGTGAGGAGGGGAATGGACAGAGGAACTTTAGCCACAGTAAGAAATTTATCAAAGGCTCAAGACACTTGCATTCCACATCCTGATAGTCACTGTTTCTCCCCAGCCTTTGCCTTATTTTCCATCATAGAAGCAAAACTAATAATTAACTTCTCATGTTGCAAGGTAAAGAAAAGCTTTTTAAATCCACATTATTTAATACAGATAATGTGCTCTTTAGTCTACTTTTATCTATACTGGTGAAATTAGTTTTAGCTGACTGAATTTATGATTGATTGTAAGACAATTGTGTCATGGAAATGATAATTGCTAGCTAATACACATGCTTCTTAGGGCAAAGAAAAAATAGAATATTTTATCATTTCAAAACTATTTCGTGGTATCTTCAGTGATGTATTTGCAAACTCGTAAGTGGATCCATCTTCGTAGGATAAAATTAGAACATGAGAAAATCAATGCCTTTATATGTAGCTGTTTCCAGGGAAATTCAGTAAGAGGAATATATTTAGAGTTTATTTTCCTGTGAATAGACAAAGTGGTTTGTTGCAGTTTTAAAATCTTACAACGCTTATATAATAAAACTAATGAGATTTTACTGTTGGTGTTAGAGAAATATTGGTTAAATTTAGAACTACGTAGGAGGCAAAATTCAGACCACCTGTCATAATCACGGTTGCACTAAAAAACTTTTTGCCTTAGTTTGTATTGGCTAGGTAATAGAAAGATATTACTCAAAATGTAATTTAAATAAAAAGATATTAATTAAAACGTAAATTGATTTTCCAACAGCAATTGGGTTTTAAAGTTTTATCAGCTCTTAATGTTTCTAAGTACGCTACACCTTGGCCTTACAGATCACATCTGTGCAGTCTATGCTAAATAAATTGAGCGGATCAAAGAAGTAGGTCTTTTTGCTAAGCTGCAATCACACTTCATCTTTAGAATAACGTATGTGGGTGTATTATTATTCTCATTGTGTGAAAGGACAAAAGAGTGTTCAGAAAGTTAAAGTTTAGTTTAAAGTCACACAGATAATAAATGAAATCGTCAGTATTTTAATAAATGTGCACCTAATACTAATATCCACGTTATATAATACTTCAGAGTTGACCCTGGCCTAATTAATGGAGATACATTTCTCATTTGATCAAGTGACCCATTTTAACCTGAGATTTAACTAGCCTGGGGAAAAGAATGAGAAAAGAATTCTTTGGACAACTTAGTAGTAATTTTATGTTCATTGTTTATAATATGTATTGAATTAATTTACTAACTACCAGTGACAAATTTCTTTTTTTTCTCCAAATTTTTATTTAAATTCTAGTTAGTTGACATACAGTGTAATTATTTTTAAGTGTAGAATTTGGTGATTCATCACTTGCATACAACGCTCAGTGCTCATCACTAGTGCCCTCCTTAATACCTATCACCCATTCAACCCATCAACCCTCCAACCTCCCCTCCGGCAATTTGTTCTCTATAATTATCTGTTTCTTGGTTTGTCTTGCTTCCTCCCCCCCACCCCCACCGTGTGCATTGTTTTTTTTTCTTAAATTTCACATATGATGAAATCATATAGTATTTGTCTTTCTCTGGCTGACCTATTTCACTTAGCATAATACTCCCTAGCTCCATCCATGTCATTGCAAATGGTAAGATTTCATTCTTTTTTATGGCTGAGTAATATTCCATTATCCATGAAATAAAAATCCCAAGGAGGCTCCACACCCAGCATGGAGCCCAAAGCAGGGTTCCATCTCACCACCTGAGATCATGACCTGAGCCAAAATCAAGAGTCAGATGCTTAACTGACAGAGCCACCCAGGAACACATCGTTGTAGTTTTAATACATATTTCCCTGATGATGAGTGATGTTTAGAATCTATTCATGTGTCTGTTAGCCGTCTGTATGTCTTCTACCCATTTCTTAACTAGATTGTTTTTTTTTGGGGGGGGTGTTGAGTTTGATAAGTTCTTTATAGATTTTGGATACTCTTTATCAGATATATCGTTTGCAAAAATCTTCTCCCATTCCAGAGATTGTCTTTTAGTTTTGGTGATTATTTTCTTCACTGTACAGAAGCTTTTTTTTTTTTTTTTAATGTAATCCCAATAGTTTATTTTTGCTTTTGTTTCCCTTGCCTCGGGACATATCTAGTGAGAAGTTGCTATAGCTGATGTCAAAGAGGTTGCTGCCTGTGTTCTCCTCTAGAATTTTGATGATTTCCTGTCTCATATTTAGGTTTTTTAATTCAATTTGAATTTTTTGGTGTATATAGTGTAAGAAAGTGGTGCAGTTTCATTTGTTTTCCTGTTGATGTCCAATTTTCCCATCATCATTTGCTGAGAAGATAGTCTTTTTTCCATTGGATATTCTTTCTTGCTTTGTTGAAAATTAATTGACCATATAGTTACGGGTTCACTTTTTGGTTTTCTCTTCTGTTCCACTGATCCATGTGTCTATTTTTGTGCCAGTACCATACCATCTTGATCACTACAGCTTTGTAGTATAACTTGAAGTCCAGAATTGTGATGCCTTCATCTTTGCTTTTCTTTTTCAAGATCGCTTTGGCTATTCAGAGTCTTTTGTGGTTCCATGTACATTTTAGGGTTGTTCGTTCTAGCTCTGTGAAAAATGCTCATGTACTTTGATAGAGATGACATTAAATGTGTAGATTGCTTTGGGTGGTATAGACATTTTGTTTTGTTTCAGGTTTTTATTTAAATTCTAGTTAGTTAATACATAGTGTAATATTGGTTTCAGGAATAGAATTTAGTGATTCATCACTTACATATAACACCTAGTGCTCATCACAACAAGTGCCTTCCTTAATGCCCATCCTGCATCCAGCACGTTCCCCTACCCACCTCCTGTCCAACAACCCTCAGTTTTTTCTCTATAGTTAAGAGTCTCTTAGGGTATGACTCCCTCTCTCTCTTTTTTCCTTCCCCTATGCTCATCTGTTTGTCTCTTAAATCCCACAGCTGAGTGAAATCATACAGCATTTGTCTTTGACTGACTTATTTTGCTTAGCATAATACACTCTAGCTCCAACCATGTCATTGCAAATGGCAAGATTTCTTTCTTTTTGATGGCTGAGTAGTGTTCCTTTGTAACAATATTTGTTCTTCCAATTCATGAGTATGGAATCCATTTCTTTGTGTCATCTTCAGTTTCTTTAATCAGTGTTTTATAGTTTTCAGAGTACAGATCTTTTACTTCTTTCATTAGGGTTATTCCTATGTATCTTATAGTTTTGGGGTCTCAGCAAATGAATTTGGAAGTTTTCCTTCCATATCTATTTTTTGGAATAGTCTGAGAAGAATAGGTATTAACTCTTCTTTATTTTTTTCTTTAGGAAATTTTATTTATTGATTAATCAATTGATTTTCTCATGTTTTCATTTAAATTCTAGTTAGTTAACATATACTGTAATATTAGTTTCAGGAGTAGAATTTAGTGAGTCATCACTTACATGTAGCACGCAGTGCTCATCACAACAAGTGCCCTCCATAATACTCATTACCCATTTAGTTGATCCCTCTGCCCACTTCCCCTCCAGCAACCCTCAGTTTGAACTCTTTAGCTAAGAGGCTCTGTGCCTCTCTCTTTTCTCTCCCTATGTTCTTATGTTTTATTTCATAAATTCCATCTGTGAGTGAAATCATCCGGTAAAGTGTTAGCATCCAAATCTGTAAAGAACTTATCCAACTTAACACTCAAAAAAGCAAATAATCCAGTTAAGAAATGGCCAGAAGACATGAATAGACATTTTTCCAAAGAATACATACAGATGGCTAGCAGACATATGAAAAGATGCTCAACATCATCAGAGAAACACAAATCAAAACCACAGTGAGATACTACCTCCCACCTGTCAGAATGGCTAAAATTAACAACACAGGAAACCACAGATATTGGTGAGAGTGTGGAGAAAGGGGAACTCTCTTATACTGTTGGTGGGAATGCAAGCTGGTGCAGCCACTGGAAAAACAGTAGGGAGGTTCCCCCAAAAGTTAAAAATAGAACTACCCTACAGTCCAACATTTGCACTACTAGGTATTTACCTAAAGGATACAAAAATATTAAATCTTCTTTAAATGTTTGGTAGAGTTCTCCTCTGAAGCCATCTGGCCCTGGACTTTTGTTTGTTGGGAGATTTCCGATTACTAATTTACTGGTTATTGGTCTGTTCAAATTTTCAATTTATTTCTGTTTCAGTTTTGGTAGTTTATGTGTTTCTAGGAATTTATCCATTTCTTCCCAGTTGTCCAATTTGTTGGCTATGATTTTTCATACTATTCTCTTATAATTGTATTTCTGGGGTATTGGTTGTTATTTTCCTCTCTCATTTGTGATTTTATTTATTTGGGTCCTTTCTCTTTTGCTTTTTATAAGTCTGGCTAAGGGTTTGTCTGTTGCATTATTTTTTTTTCCCTGAAAACCAGCTCCTGGTTTCATTTATCTGTTCTACTGTTTCTTTTTAGTTTCTATATCATTTATTTCTACTTTGATCTATTATTTCCCTTCTTCTGCTGGCTTCAGGCTTTGTTTATTATTCTTTTCCTATCTCCTTTAGGTATAAGGTTAAGTTGTTTATTTGCGATTTTTCTTGCTTCTTGAGGTAGGCCTGTATTGCTATATAATTTCCTCTTGGGGGCCACTTTGTTGCATTCCAAAGATTTTTGGTTACTGTGTTTTCATTTTCATTTGTTTCCATATATTTTTTTATTCCTTCTTTAATTTCCTAGTTGACCCATTCATTTTTTGGTAGCATCTTCTTTAACCTCTATGTGTTTGTGGTGTTTGTGGTTTTCCAATTTTTTTGTTGTGATTGACTTCAAGTTTCATAGTGTTGTGGTCAGAAAATATGCATGGTATGATCTCGCTTGTTTTGTACTTGTTGAGACTTGATTTGTGACATAGTATGTGATCTCTTCTGGAGAATATCCCACGTGCATTTGAATGTGTGTTCTGATGGTTTGGGATAAAATGTTCTGAATATACCTGTTAAGTCCATCTGGATCAGAGTGTCATTCAAAGCCATTGTTTCCTTGTTGATTTTCTGCTTGCCGATCTGTCCATTGATGTAAATGGAGTGTTAAAGTCCCCTACTATTATCATGTTGTTATCAATGAGTTCCTTTATGTTTTTTATTATTTTATATGTTTGGGTGCTCTCATGTTGGGGACATAAATATTTACAATTGTTAGATCTTCTTGTTGGGTAGTCCCCTTTATAATGATTATAGTGCCCTTTGTCATCTCTTGTTACTGTCTTTGCTTTGAATTCTAGTTTGTCTTATATAAGTATTACTACTCTGGCTTTCTTTTCATTTCCATTAGCATGATAAATGTTTCTCCATCTCCTCACTTTTAATCTGCAGGTGTCTTTAGGTCTAAAATGAGTCTCTTATAGGCAGCATATAGATGGGTCTTTTTTTCTTTTTAACATTTAGACATACTATGTCTTTTGATTGAAGCATTTAGTCCATTTACATTCAGAGTAATTATTGATAGATATGTATTAAGTGTCATTTTATTACTTGTTTTGTTTTTGTTTCTGGAAATTTTCTCTGTTCCTTTCTAATTTCTGTCACTTTTGGTCTTTCTTTTCCACTTAATGAGTCCCCTTTAATATTTTTTGCAGGACTGGTTTAGTGGTCATGAGAGCCTTTAGTTTTTATTTGTCTGGTAAATCCTAATCTCTCCTTCGATTCTGTACTGTAGCCTTGCTGGATAGAGTATTCTTGGCAGATTTTCTCCATTCAGCACGTTGCATATATCATGCCATTCTCTTCTGGCTTGGTAAGTTTCTGTGGAGAGATCTACAGCTAGCCTGTGGGTCTTCCCTTGTAAGTTAGGGACTTCTTTTGTGTTGCTGCTTTTAGGATTTTTTTTCTTTATCACTGTATTTTGCAAATTTAACTACAGTATGTCTTGGTGTTGGCCTACTTTTGTTGATTTTGATGGGAGTTCTCTGTATTTTCTGATAGATGTCAATTTCCTTCCCCAGATTAAGGAAATTGTCAGCTATTATATCCTTAAATCTTCTGCCCCATTTTCTCTCTCTTCTTCTGGGACTCCTGTGATACTAATGTTACTATGTTTGATGGTGTCACTGAGTTCTCTCAGTCTACTCTCATGATCCATAATTCTTCTTTGTCTCTTTTGTTCAGCTTCATTATCTTCCATTACTTTATCTTTTATATCATTTATTCGTTCCTCTGCTTCTTCTATCCTTTTGGTCATTACATCCAGTGTATTTCGGATCTCAGTTATTGCATTTTTCATTTCTGACTCTTCAGTTTTTAGCTCTTTTATCTCTGTAGTAAGGGTCTCTCTGATATCTTCCATGCTTTTTCAGTGAGTATACTTATGACTGTTGCTTTAAATTCCCCATCTGACATAAAACTTGTATCTGTTTTTTTTTTTTAAAGATTTATTTTATTTTATTTATTTGACAGAGAGAGAAAGAGTACACAAATAGGCAGAGAGGCAGGCAGAGAGAGGCGGGGAAGCAGGCTCGCTGCTGAGCAGAGAGCCCGATGCGGGGCTCGATCCCAGGACCCTAAGATCATGACCTGAGCGAAAGGCAGAGGCTTAACCCACTGAGCCACCTAGGCACCCCAAAACTTGTATCTGTTTTGATTAGATCTCTGGCCATGACCTTTTCTTGTTCTTTATTTTGTGGTGAATTCCTCTGTCTTGGCATTTTATCTAAGTCTCTTCCTTCTTCTCTGTGTTAAAGCCCGTTTTATTTCCTGCTCCTGAAAGTAATGGCTTTTTGAAAAAGAGGTCATATAGTGTCCTGGGCCAGGTGCTTCAGGGAGTGTCTCTGGTATGTACTCGGTGCTCTGTTCTCTGCTGCTGACTTTTGGCTGCTCTTTCCCTCAGGACAGTCATCTGCAGAGGCTCTCCTTTCCTGCAGTGGGCAATGTTTGGACCTTGACTAGAGTGAGGCAAGTTTTAACTAGGTGTGCTCTGGTCTGCTTGTTAAATGAGACCTGATGCTACTTCCACTTGAAGTGAAGCCTTGCAGAACTCTATGGTCAGTCGATGTGGTGTGGGGGGTGTTTCTGCTCATCTTCTGGGGAAAGGCCCTCTGTGTTGGTCTTTAGGCACATTTACTCAAGAAAAGCAGTACTGGCAGAGTGCAGAGGGACAGGACTTAGTGTAAGCAGTTTAGGCAGGCAGTATTGTTCTGTGTTGTTTCCTGAAGTTGATTTATGCTGAGGGATGAGGGAAGGAAATGATGCCAGCCAGCTCCTTTGTCCCTGGAGAGGGGTCTCTGTGCCTGCTACTCTCAGAGAAGCACTCCCAGAAAAGTGAATTATCTCTCTCCATGCATCCCAGGCACTTTTCAAATCACTGTTTTCATGCTTTCCATCTCTGGGTTGCTTGCTTGCCTGGAGCAACACAGTACACTTTGGACTCTATCCCAGCCATATCTGCTGACTTTTAAAATTCCAAACTTTAAGGACATGCTGTGGCAGGGGTCTGCACTGGTCTCCTGGGTGAGGGTCTTACTGCACTGGGACTTGTGCAGGCTTAACCCAGAAGGGCAGTTGCACCAAAATGTGGGGTATGGGATTTGGAGCAAAGCAGGCTAGGTTGCCAGTGTCCGGGTTAGCTGCCCTCAGTAGCTGTCTCTGCACCTATGCTGAGGAGTGGGGGAGGGAAATAGTGCCCACTGGCTCCTTTGTCCTTGGAAGGGCATCCCTGCAAATGCCACCTCTCACAGATGCACTCTGAGAAAAGTGAACAGTCTGTTCCTGAGCACCTTAGACAATCCTTAAATCATGCCATCTGCCCTGGGGCTGCTTGCCTGCCTTCTCTCCAGGAGCAGGGCACCCTCAGGGCTCTATCCCAGCCAAGCTTGCCAACCTCTAAAACTCCAGTCTTTGAGCCCTGCTGGTTGCAAAAATATAGAACAATCAGCCCCTCTCATTTTCCCAGTCATTGGCTTTAGGTAAGTGTTTTCCTTGTGCACATCCCCGTGCACTCTATTCTCATCTTTCTCTGCAATCAGGGCTCCGTGTCCCCTCCACAGCACCCACTGTCCCTTTCTCCTCCAAAACATGTCTCCACACTGCCCACCTTCCTCAGTGTGGCCTCTTCTCTCCTTCTAGTTGTGCAGTTTGTTCTGTGAGTCCTCCAATCAATTTCTTGGGTATTCAGAATGATTGGATAGTTATCTAATTGTATTTAAGAGATGAGACAAGCCTAGGATCCTCCTACTACACTGCCATCTTAACTCTTCTGTCCACTGGTGACAAATTTCTAAAAATCAACCAATTCTATATGAGTTGTCCAAACATCACCTTTTCATACTGGCCACAGGTCTGACCCATCATTTGGACCAAATGGTTAAGATTTTAGTGGTTTAGATCATTTTTAGTAAACATAATGCACCCTAAATGTTACATAGATATATTTGTCACCAGGTTTATTAATGTCATCTTTATCCTCTTATATGTATATTTTAAAATGCATTACTCCTGGCTCACATATCCTCCCCAGGTTATTAGAATATTAAATGGAAGAAGAAGGAAAAATATACGAGATGAATACAGTAACTAAATTAAATGTCAAAAAATAGCAAAGTTGTACATTTTTATAGCAGGATACAAGTAAAACAATCGGATGTTTTCCATTTATAACTTTTGGCAAAGTCTCCATACAACAATTTCTGGTTGATGTTGCTCTCTGACCAATAGGTAAATTCCATTTTGCTTTCCATTTTTTCTTTAGGCAATGACATCACCACACTCCTTTATAGTAAATATACATTTGGCTAAGTTCTTTTTTTGCGGGGGTGGGGTGTGGATAGCCCTTGTCTGGTCTAATTACAGTCCACTGTCCTCTTCTCTTCCTGGACAGAGCTGTTAATCCCAAGGTGGGCATGTGAACAAGCAGCAAAGAAAAGGCACCTCTTTCTCTTGGATGGAACTTAAAGTTCCATAAAGACTGTAATAAGCCTATAGGTAACCTGTCAAGAAACAAAGGAAAAAATATCAGAAGCAAAGTCCAGAGGAAGGAAGGGTTAAGGGCAGGGGTTGGGAGGAGAAGGAGAAAGCAAGGAAGAGAGAGAGAGAGAATGACTCACATAAGACTAATAACTGGATTCTTGGATCTAGGCATCTTTGAACTCAGTAACTCAGTAAGTCTTCTTGGCTATTTAGGTTACTATACCCAGAATTTTTCTTAGTCTAGTTGAGTTGGATTTCTGTCATTTCTAACTGAAAAATGTTGTGATTCATTTTTCCTTCTGTCATCTTAACTGGAATTTATTTTTAACTATGGTTTACATAATTATACTGTTACTTTGATATGGTAATCTGCTGAAATTTGAGAGTAATAATAAATTAGAATTATTATATTTATGATTGATATTGTTATAGCTAATATTTACATAGCATTTTGTAACTTCATATGTATTATCTCATTCAATCCTTATAACAATCCTATCATTTTGGTACTATTATTATCTCTATTTTTCAAAATGAGAAAGATTAGGTAGAGGGGTCAGTAAATTTTTCTAGGATCAACCAACTGGTAAATGTTGAAACTGGGATAAGAATGCAGATAATTTGGATTTAAAATCTGTTCTATAAACCAATGAGCAATGCTCTTTTTTAACAGTTTTTGTTTACTAAAGAGAGAAAGGTCTTCACTGACATTAACTTCTTTGCGTAATTATTCCAAACTTTCTTTACACATTAGCAAAGTCTTTCTTCTCCCTCATCAAAAGCATCGTGTGGGGCACCGGGGTGGCATAGTTGATGGGCGTCTGACTCTTGATTTTGGCTCAGGTCTGATCTTGGGGTCTTGAGGTCAAGCTCTGAGATGGGCTTCATGCTGAATGAGGAGTCTGCTTGAGTTTCTCTCTTCTTCTCCCTCTGCCCTTTCCCCTTTTCTCTCTTTTTCTCTAAAATAAATAAATATTAAAAAAAAAAAAAAGCATGGTGTGAGGCACCTTCTCTTTTTTATTATAAAAGCATATTTTTTTCTGGCAAACTTTTAGTCTCAGTCAACATTTATCTCTCTATCTATCTATCAATCATCTTTATCAGGACATGAAAGCTTCGAAGAGCTTATGATGAGTACTGTATAGTGAAACTTTTCTCTAGAATAGATACTTAGCAGGCTTTTAAACTTCATCTAGTAATTTTTTTTGACATGATGAGCAACATAAACATCTCTGTGTGGGCCTCAGTATTTAACAAATGAATTTATACCAGCACCTAAAGGAAAGGGCGAAGAGGAGAATTTCTATTTGTAATTAGTAAGGTAGAGGAAGTTTTTCTCCGCCAGTCAGTTTCCTGGAGAATGTTCCTAGCTGACATGTTAACTTCATCATAATTTAATTCTACTACTTTGAGCTAATCAAATCTAGGATCTCTGACAGAGACCAGGGTTCATAAAGATTCATTTGTATTTCTTCTTTGAAGTTAAAAAAAGACTCTAGAAATGTCCTTCCATTATCATTAAAGAGAAAAGAGTCATTACTTTCCTGTCTTATGCTATCTACCCAAATCCTGATAAAGAGAATTAGACATAGAGTAGAAACTCAGAGAATAAAAAATACCATGTAAGCTGCTATTTCTGGCTGTATATGTCAAAGCCCTATGCAGGGGCCCTAAATATGGTGAAGTCAAGCTGGGATTTGACTACCATTCAGGTGGTCAACCAGAAATGTAACAATCAGTTAGATTTCTCCCTTTTCGTGCTCAACCTTCCCAGATTTATGTAATAAATTCCCATGTTACTTACACACTACCCTTCCTGGAAAATTAAGAGAATTATATTTTTTCTTAGAAGACATTTGGGTAAAATAACCCACGAGTCTTAGTATAGTGTCTAAAATATTAAAAATAATACTCAATAAATGTTATATATCATATTGATAATAAATGACTACCTCAGATTTTTCAAAAAAATTTTTGACACACAATGTTACATTATATTCAAGTGTACAACATAGTGATTGGATAAGTCTATACATTATACTATGCTCAACACAAATGTAGCTACCATCTGTCACCCTACAGTGCTATTACAGTACCTTTGACTGCATTATCTATGCTGTGCCTTTTATTCCCATGCCTTATTCTGTAACTGAAAGTCTATATCTCCCACTCCCCTTTACCCATTTTGCCTATCCCTCTCACTCTCCCCTCTGGCATCTATAAGTTTTTCCTCTTTATTTACAGGTCTCATTCTGCTTTTGTTTGTTTATTCATTTGTTTTGTTTTTAGATTCCACATGAGTGAAATCATATGGTATTTGTCTTTCTCAATCTGATTTATTTCACTTACCATAATACCCCGGAAGTCCATCCATATTGTCTCAAATGGAACAATTTCATCCTTTCTTATGGCTGCATAATGTTCCATTGTGGGGTGTGCGTGCATGTGTGTGCGCACACATGTATGTATGTGTGCGTGCACATGCATGTGCACACATATCACATCTTCCTTATCCATTTGTCTATGGAAGGACACATAGGTAGCCTCTATATCTTAGCTATTGTAAATAAATCTGCAATTAATAAAGGTATGCATGTATCTTTTTACATGTCGAATATAACATGCCAGTCCTTTCTGGCATGGTCTCTGTGGACAGGTCTGCTGCTAAGGTTAAGGTTAAGGACCTCTTGTCCCAAGCTGCTTTCAGGATTTTCTCTTTTCTCTGAATTTGTAAGCTTCACTATTACATGTCAAGGGGTTGACCTATTTTTATTGATTTTGAGGGGGGTTCTCTGTGCCTCCTGGATTTGAATGCCTGTTTCCTTCCCCAGATTAGGGAAGCTTTCAGCTATAATTTGTTCAAATAAACTTCCCGCCCCCCTCGTCTGCTTCTCATTTTCTGGGACCCCTATTATCTGGATATTATTTCACTTTATGCAATCGCTGAATTCTCTAAGTCATCATGATCTAACTGTTTTCTTTCTCTCTTCCTTTCAGCTTCTTTATTTTCCATCATTTTATCTTCTCTATCACTGACTCGCTCTTCTGCCTTGTTCATTCTTGTTTTTATAGCCTCCATTTAGGACTTCATCTTGGTAAAGCATTTTTAATTTTGGCCTGACAGAATTTTAGTTCTTTGATTTCTACAGTAAGGGATTCTCTAGTGTCTCCTATGTTTGTTTGTTTTTTTTTTAAGCCTAGCTAATATCTTTATAATTGTTGTTTTAAATCTAGTTCTTACTTCTTACTTACTTCTTAGTTATATCCTTATTGATTAAATCCCTGGCAGCAAGTACTACCTCCTGTTCTTTGTTTTGGGGTGAATTTCTCCATCTTGTTATTAAACATAGGTAGTAACTATGCTCAGCAATTGAAAGTACACTACAAAATTTTGTCCTGGAAGAACTAATGAAAACACTTTTGCCTCATCAAGACTATGCTCAAACCCTCAGGTTATGTTTCAAAAAACTCAATCCCAAATGCAATAATCTATTCCTATTAATACATTTTTCTTGTGAATTCCTGTGAATCTCTTTTCATTTCCTACTTAGAAATTTAATAATTAATACTATTTTAAAGACAATTCTGGGAAGGACAAACGTTAGCTATTTCTTACACAACTCTGTCATATATTTTTTTACTCAAAAGTGAAAGAGAAATAGATTTAACAAAATCACACCATGAATGTATTTAGGTACACAGTAGACATTTACAACTCTTTTTCAAAGAAGACTTTTTATTAATGATTTTCTCATGCATAACATTTATTCCTTATCTGAAACCATAAATGATTGAGATACATGGTGCTTTCTATTATTTGGAAGGCATAATGACTTTTGACATATGAGATGATTCCTTTCTTCAGTTCATTAAGAAAAATCAAATTCAGTCACTGATGGGACCTCAGTGTTTCTTGTGGAAGCTGAGACCTGTAAAGTATGAGTAAGCAACAGCATACTAAGGTGTCATGATTGGGGTCAGAGTAGAGAGCAGTTTGTCACAGTGCAGACAGCAAAGGCATTTATTTTCTATACAGCTTGTGAAAAATAATATACAACTTGAAACCAACCAAAAGTTGATCTGCTTTGTACTATCACCATGTGCCAGCAATTCTAAAATATGTTAGTGATAAAATAAAATAGTCCTTCCCTTTGGGACAGATTGCTTTCTTTATATCCCTCACCATGACAGTACAGCACTGTCAGTATGTGTTTGGAAATATTTTATTATTCAAAGTACTTATGTGATTCCATCATTAAGGGTCAGCCCATCCATCTTCCTTCTACTCTGATCTAAAAATAGTGTTAACATTAAATCGTACTAACGATAACCCCTTCTCTTCCTTATTTTCATGCATTATCTTTACAAATTAAATGAGTGAAAAATGACATATCACTTGTTTACATGTCTCTGGATCATAACGAGGTTAAACATTTTATGTAGTTATTCAAGGGCACAGATAATCTACCTGATGAGAAAAATCAGCTACTGATTCCAAGCCCTGCACAAATAGCAGGATGACCATGGAGGAGATGTTCTTCCTCTTCCCTCTTCAGATCTTCATTGCGAGTTTTCAAGGTATTGGAAATTGCTCCTTACTCTCAGCCAGATATAATCCATATATGAATGAAGCCAGACAGAATAAACTTGGAGTTGAGCAAAAGAGTTTCTTCTCACACGTACCAAGGCTTATTCCTTTGACCTTAATATTAGTTTCCTACAAGAATTGAATTCTTCAAACATTACTTGACAACCTGGTCATAAAGCGAAGCCAGGCTGATTAGAATTCACTGCAAAAGGAGAGAACACCACTATGATCATCTTGACAGACCCTTAGGAGGGGTGAGTCAGAGAATATTTATAGAATTTGGGGGCTTGTGTTCAAGAGGCTTAAGTTGAGTCTCTCAAAGTAGGGTACTGTTTGGGACTAAGCCAAGATTCTGACATAATAGTTTGATTGGTAGACACAGTAAAGTAAGGTTCCAATGTTGTCTTTGAGTCTAACTGTGCATACACTGTTCCTGTGAACACCAAGTGTTTAAAAAACGTGACTTTTGATACCCTTGGGAAAAAGAAATAGGACATCTCTATTATATCATAGTTCTAATCACTTTTAATTCGCTGAACTTCACATGCAACAGTTTCTAACTTGTCCTGAAGTCATCTGACCTCCATTCCATACCTCGGGGATCCTATAGTGGTCTGCTTCACAAATGTATGATCTATTAATACATTTAAAATAGATTTTAGAGCATGCAATTTGGCAGTATGCTTGTGGCAAGTTTGGGCATGGGCTTTGGAATAGGAGGATTGGAGTTAAACTTTCAGTATCACTACACTGGCTAAGTCAAATGATCCTCTGGGAATCAGTATCCTCACCTGTTATGCGAAGGTAATAAAATGTTTAATTTTTTTTCTTAAGGTAAAAAAAATTCATATGCAATCAAAATAGTAGAGAATTGAATATTGAATTTGAAAAAAGACTTTAAATAATTGTCTAAAAAGAAAAGAAAACTAAAGAAATCACAAACTAAGCATTCAATGCTTTAACACATAAACCTGGGAGGGGCACACTTTGCTGTGTCAAAACACCATTAAACAAAACCAAAAGTGAATGATAAATTGAGATTTTGAAAATCAATATGTAAAATCCTAACATACCGTGAATAAAAAACAAAGGGCACAGACAAAATCCACTAGTAAGTATAAAAATGGATACATTAAATTAGGGAATAATTCACAACTAAAGTAATAAAAATGCTCAATATTACTTTCAGAGATTTTAAAATTAAAGCAAAATATATTCTAGTTTACAGTGAAGTAAGTAACAATGGGTATTATAGTAGAATCTGGTATTGAGGGTTTACCATCATTTGGCCAGATGAGTGGATTAGGGAAGATTAAGATAATCTGTTTCAATCGTGCCGGCAAATTTAGTGTTTTTCTTCCACAAAGTATATTATTTCAAGATGTGGTGAGATTCAGGTTGACTGTGTTGAAAGAACCAGACCAGCATCTGGGGCAAGGCCTTAGGACTAAGGTGCTAAAGCATCAGACACTAATCCTGAGGGGAAATGTGGGGATCTAAATATGGGATTCAAAAGGAACAGTGATGACAGCACATAAATCCGGGAAGACTGAACAAAATGTAGAGTAGGCAGCGTAGAGCAATTCCTTCACTCTGGAGGAATGAAACCCACAGGATCACGCTCAGGTGACTTCACAAAGAATGTGGAGAGATGAACAAAAATTATAGAAGGAACTAGTACTAGAAAATGTTGGTGCTAAAGCAGATACTTCAAAAAGAACTCTGGCATAAAAACTAAGGCAGAAGCTCAGTTGTTAGTTAGACCTCCAGTATACATGGCAGGGGTGGGGAACGAGGCGAGATGTGGGGCAGAAGGCCTGCAGTTTGGGAATAAACTTGAATCTGTGACCACACATAGAGAAGGCAAAGGGTTCGTCTTTTCAGCCACTCTACCTGAGTCCATCTTGGTTTTCCTTAGGTCTCCAGGAAGGTCAAAGAATGCATAAGTCTTAAATTTATATTCCTTAATTCTGAGCAGTATTGCTGTCTTGGTCTTCTTGTCATCTCTGCTAGTGAAGATGGATTCAATAGTATGTTTCATGGTCTTTTTCATCAGCCTACCCTATAAACCTTAGAGCTCTTTTTAAAAGTATGATTTAAAATCAATATTCATTACATTCACCTGTTCATCACATTCATTCCTTTTATGGATCCTTCTTTTGGCATGAAGTCTGAGAAATCTTTGCTAAGTCCTAGGTTAAGATTCCTACACACTACCCCCATCTGAATCAGAACTTCTTGAGATTGGAGCCCAGGAACTGACATGGTAAACAGGTATCTGGGTTGGCAGGGACACCAAAGTTTCAGAATATAGTTAAATGACATGAGAGAACATAGGAAGATACTGAAAAAAAAAATGAAGCAAACTCAGTCATAGGATAATCTGGAGAAATGCCTCAGAACCAGGGACTAGTTTTCTTGGTCCCCTTTTAATTTTTGGCTTGCTTTTTTTGGCTGCTCTCCTGATAAGTTTTTCTATCTGGAAGGCAAAGTTCTACTGAAATAGCCCCCAGTTGTTCCTCCTAAGATTTACTACTTGACATGCTATCTCATAAGGAGAAAAGTGACCATGGAAAAGTGCCAGAAAACATTAAAAATCTGTTCACTTCATGGCCCCAGAGGACTCTTTAAAAGCATGTAGATCTGAAGCTAGACTCAAGGAGAAAGGAGCTATTTTTTTTTTTTTAAGACTTTATTTATTTATTTGACAGGAGAGAGATCACAAGTAGGCAGAGAGGTAGGCAGAGAGAGAGGGGGAAGCAGGCTCCCCGCTGAGCAGAGAGCCCAATGCGGGGCTCGATCCCAGGACCCTGAGATCATGACCTAAGCCAAAGGCAGAGGCTTTAACCCACTGAGCCACTCAGGCGCCCCGAAAGGAGCTATCATAGCCTCTCTTTCTCTATTGGCTGTTAGATTAATTTTCCTCCCTGAAACATTACAGGGGAAAGAATGTGGGGTTTAGAGGGATTATTAAGGCAAGAGAAAAGCAGAATCCTGATTTTTCCACCAGAAGCCAAGTCTAGAAAGAAAGAACTGGATTCAGCTAGACTCTTCAGATAATGTTGAATGAAGGTGTTTAACTACCTTCTGTCTAAAGGTGGAGCAGGTCCATTGCCTAGGACTCTTCTAGCCTACAGGAAATTATCAAGTAGTCTGTAAACTGAGGCAGAATCAGAACCTCTGACAAGGGTTTGACCCCTTGAATGGGAAAAGATCTTAATGAGAAAGACAGTCTCCTCAGACTATTATGAAAAAATGTTGGTTTTTGAAAAGGAATGACTATGTTCCTAGCAAAATCCAGTATTGGCAACATATTTGTCAGTTGTTTTTTATCCTTGTAACATTCAGCCATTTAAATAGTCTTCCCTTTTAATAACTCCAATGATTAATTCATTTGTTGCCATTAAATGACAAAAACACAAGACTAAGCCTTGAATGCAGAACATTAAATCATATGCTCATGGGGAAAAAAAGAGCACTCACTATGTGGTTGGCATGGCCGGCTTTCATTTCTGTGCTTTGATTTCATTTCTGGATTGCAGCAATCATAATTACAGCAATGCCAGTTAGCCTACCTAACCACCAGGGGAGAGGGTACCACAATGCTTTAGAAAACAGTGACCCAAGACATCCTCTATGACCAAGAACTTTAGCTAAACTCGGCTTGCAGGAAATGCACCACAGCCCGTTTGCAAGAGGGTGATCTAAGAAAAATACTGGTGCTTCTGAACAGTAATGATTATCACAGTTCAGAGAACAATTTTAATGCCACATCGTCAAAAAATGACCCTGGGAATCCTTTCTAACATTCCATGTTAGGCCTCTAGCCAAACACTGTGGTTAAAAGTAACTGTGACAAAGAAGCTGTGTGGGTTTTAGAATTATAATCTGTAATTTTTTGCCAGCTCCCTCCAGAGCGTCGGTTACTTAGAAAAACATTTAGGAGGAGGTGAAATGTGAATTCATTTTCACTTATGACTCCAGCCTGATTTGATTACAATAGGCTCTGTAGGACTGTTCAACCTTGCCAGTTGTCATGGAATTTTATTTAATCAAGAGTTGTTTGAAACAAGTGAGCTAAAGCTTTCTCTCTCTCCCTCTCTTTCTCTCTTCCCCTCTCTATCTCTATGTGTATAGATTTTTATTATAATTATACTTTCCAAATGAGACTTGACTTGTATTTTGTCATTTTTATTTGCCATTTTTATTTGCCAACAGTATTTGCCAGTGTATATAGTAATAAACAATTTATTTTAGAAAAAATAATTGAAAAAGCACATAAAACTATATTCAGATTCCAAATTAAAATGCTTCCTAATGAGGCGAAACTAAACTAATGTTGCATCTAGTAGATAAAAGTAGTGAAAACAAAGCACAATCAGTTATTGTAAATATCTCTAAAATTCTGACATTAAAATACTTTTAAGATCATCTTTTATTAAATCATATTTAGTGGTTTCCTTTGCCTAACTTATTAGAATATTAAAAACAGTTATATTACTGATAAAAATATTGAGATAAACATAGCAATGTATGTCATAACAATATCTGGCCTTGAGTCCTGTAGGCTGGACCTGAAGCTCTAGCTTCAGTCTAGAGGGGAGAGAGAGAGAGATGAATGGATTCTATGTCCATCCCTTTGGATCCACCATAGGCAAAATAAGCCAGAATCTCTGGGATAGATAAGTTTGTTTTAAACTTTTTATTTTGAAGTATAGGCAGTTGTGAGATACGATACAGAAAGATCTGCACTCTTGAATAGACCTCAGCTTCTGCCAATGGTAACATCTTGCATAACTATAGCACAGTACCTTAACTAGGAAATTGATTTCCATACAATTTATCTACTGCATTTAAATTTCATCAATTTTACGTGCACTAACGTGTGTGTGTGTATGTGTGTTGGTTTGTATGTATTTACTTCCATGCAAATTATTGCATATGTAGATTTGTGTGGCATCCGCCGGGTCAAGATACAGAACAGTACTATCACAAAGATCCCTCATGTTACCCTCTTAGGATTACAGCTACCCCCTTTTCTCCCTTGGAAAGCCCCAGCAACTACCAATCTGTTCTTCTGCTCTATAATGTCGTCATTTCAAGAATGTTATATAAATGGAATCATGGAGTATGGTCTTTTGCGATTTAATTATTTTTTTAACTAAGCGTAATTATTCACAGATTCATCCAGGTTGCTGTATATATTAATAGATTGTTCCTTTTGATTGCTAAGTAATATTCCATGGTACGATGTTGTGCTACATGTGGACCATGGTACTGAGGTATGTTTAGTCATTGAAGGACATCTTCAGTTGCTTCCAGTTTGAAGCTATTACAAGTAAAACTACTATGATCATTTGGGCACAGATATTTGTGTGAATATGTTTTCATTTCTAAGTCATAAAAACCCAAATGTATAACTGATAAGATTATATGGTAGTTGGATATTTAGATTTATAAGAAACTACCAAATTATTATTTTAGCCATTCTGATAGGCATATAGTGTTATTTCATGGTGGCTTTTCTTTGCATTTTCCTAGTGGCTAATGATGTTGGATATATTTCATGCGATTATTTACCATTTCTTCTGTGGGATATCTGTTCACATTTTCTAATTGGATTGTTTGTCTTTTTATTACTGAATTTTGGGAGTTCATTTATCCTAGATACAATTCTTTGTTGTATTTGTCACTTGCAAATATTTCTCCCAGCTGATATCTTCTTTTCAAACTCTTCACAGGGTCATCTGCAGAATGAAAGCTTTTAGTTGTGCTGAAGTTTTATCAGATTTTCCTTTCATGGATCATGTTTTTTGGTATCGAGTTTAAGAACTGTTTATTTCTAGGTCCCGGATTTTCTATTTTCTTTCCCCTTCTAATGGTTTTATAGTTTTCATGATTCATTTTAATAAAAGTTGACTATGATGTAAGGTGCGAGGTTTAGGTAGGGGTTCATTTTTATGCCCATGGGTGTTCAATTGCTCTGGCACCATTTGTTCAAAATTTTGTGCTTCCTCCATTGAATTATTTTTACAACTTTGTAAAAAAAAAAAAAGTCCCAAACCATGTTAGCCATATTTGTGTTCCTCTATTCTGAATTCTTAATTTGGTATAATTGATCTATGTGTCTATCCCTCTGCCAATACTATAGTCTTGATTACTCTGTCTTATAGTAAGACTTGACATTTCATAGATGTCTCTCCCACTTTATTATTCTTCATCAAAATTGTTTTAGATATTCTAGGTCCTGTGCCTTTTAATATATATTTGTGAATAAACTTATCTATGTTTACAAAAACTTTGATGGAATTTTCAGGGGAATGGCATTAAGCCTATAGGTGAGTTTGAGAATTGATATATTCACTATGTTGACTCTACCAAGCTATTAACATGATATGTCTATTTAGGTCTTTTATTTCTTCCATCAATATTTTTTAATTTTCAGTACACAGATTTGGATTTGTTTTGTTAGCTTTATAATTATTTCATGTTTGTAGCTCATTGTAAATGATACTGTGTTGTTAACTTCCATTCTCACACATTTCGTGTTAGTATATAGAAATGTAATTTTTGTTGTACATTAAGCTTTATTGTTGTATATTGAAATTGTATCTTGTGACCTTGCTGAACTCATTTGTTTTTGAAAAATTTTATGAAGATTCTTTGGAATTTTCCGGATATACAATCATGCCATCCGAAAATACGGGCAGTTTTATTTCATTGCTTTTGGTCCTTATGTTTTTCTTTTTGTTAATTTGTACTGCCTAGAACTTCCCATAAAATGTTGAGTAAGTGACTAAGAGTGGAAATACTTGCTTTCTTAACTACCTCAGGACAGACATAGTTTTCTTCATCAAATATTATGTAAATTTTAAGTTTTTGTAGATGGTCTTTATCAAGTTGAAGTACTCCTTTAATCCTACTTGCTGAAGGCTTTTATCATGAATGGCTACTGGATCTTGTCAAATGTCTTTTCTGCATTACTTGAGATATGACTATATGAATTGTCTTCTTTAACCTATTGCTATGTCTTAGTTTGTTTGAGCTATTATAACAAATACCACAGACTGGAGCTTATAAATAGAAATTTACTTTCTCACTCTTCTGGGAGCTAGAAGACTGGGATCAGAGCCAGTATGGTCAGCTGAGGACCCTCTTCCAGACTGCAGGCTTCTGTTGTATCTTCATATGGCAGGAAGGGGCAAAGGAACTCTTCTGTATCTCTTTTATAAAGGCAGTAACCCCATTCATGAGGGCTCAGCCTTTGTGACCTAATCACTTCCCAAAGGTCTCTCCTAATACCAACACCATGGACATTAGGTTTTCAACAAATACATTTTGGGGGGACACGAACATGTAGACCATAACTTGATATAATGGATTATATTAGTTGATCCAGCCTTGCAAGCCTAGAATAAATGTCACTTGGTCATGGTGTAAATTCTCTTCCTATATTGCTGGATTCAATTTGCTAATATGTTATTGAATATCTTTGTGTGTAATGAGAGATATTGGTCTCTAGTTTCCCTCTTCCTCTCTCTCCATCTCTCTCTGTCCCTCTCTCTTTTGTATTATCTTTGTCTAGTTTTGATGTACGGTAATAATGGCCTCATAAATGAATTGGGAAGTATTTTCTCTTTTTTTGTCTTCTGAAAGATACTGTGAATCTTGGTGTTAGTTATTCTTTTAAATTTTCATAGAATTCTCTGCTGAAATCACCTGAGAAGTATTGGTATTTTTAAAAATATCAAATTACCAACTGATTGTTCTAATGTGTAGCCAAGCCTGAACTAGTGGTTCCTTTCAGTGAATAATGTGACAGATAGATCAACAGAATCTCTCCAAAATTATGTTAATTAATCCATTTACATAAAGACCTAAGCCTAGGGGCACCTGGGTGGCTCAGTGAGTTAAGCATCCAACTCTTGATTTCGGCTTAGGTCATGATCTTAGGGTCCTGAGATCAAGCCCCATGTCAGCCCATGCTGGGTGTGAAGACTGTGTAAGATTCTGCCTCTCCCTCTGTCTCCGCCCCAGTGTTTTCTCTCTTGCTCTCAAAAAAACCCAGACAAAACAAAGCCCACTCATGCTTTCTTTCTCTCTCTCACTTGCTCACTTTCTCACAATCTGAAAAGCCAACCAACCAAACAAAATGAAACAAAAAACAAAAACAAAAGAACACCTCAGTCTAAGGTTTGGGTAGAAGAACAAGAACAAGAACAAAGTCCCTGAAAGTTTGGAATTGGCAAGTTGTGCAGGGGGCCAGTCAAGCCAGTTAGTGCTCAAACATAGCCAGGTCCTAGAAGAGACTGAGACACATACCTGTATAAGAAATAATACACACTATTTTGAAGTGTGTCTTTTCTTTTTTTCTTTGTTTTTAAGATTTTATTTATTTATTTGAGAGAAAGAAAGAACAAGAGAGAGGGGGAGAAAAAAAGAGAGACAGTGTGAGAGTGAGCATGAGCAGGGGGAAAAGCAGACTCCCCGCTGAGCAGAGAGCCCTGTGCAGGGCTCGATCCCCGGACCCTGGGATCATGACCTGAACCAAAGGCAGGCACTTACTTATCCAACTGAACCACCCAGGTGTCCGTGCAGTGTGTCCTTTTTATTCAACAGTATATTGAGGGTGCTTTTTTTGCATTTTAGTGATACAAATCAGCTTACTCTATTAATGCAGTATTACATAATGTAGATAAGGAAAATATATTCATCCCTTCTGTTATTATTGGATATTTATAATATCTCCATACCTTAAACAAATATTTTACTGTATCTAAGTATTTTTATTTACATTAAATGAATTTAAGTGGCTTATATAAGCAGACAATGCTTACCAGAGATCTTTAAATGGCTGTGTAAACTTTCGGATTTATAAGATTACCATAAGGTACATCTAGTATCATATGTCCTTAGAGGAAAAGGGAAAAGAAAATCTAATTTGCCAGGAGCAGAATCAGGTGTTTCACTTCCAGAGACTAAGGTCAGCTCCTCATGCAGGAGGAAATGGGTGTTTCACTGTAGTTTTGATTTGTGTTCCCCTGATGATGAGTGATGCCGAGCATCTTTAAATGTGTCTGTTAGCCATCTGTATGTCTTCTTTGGAAAAATGTCTATTCATGTCTTCTGCCCATATGTTAACTAACTGGAATTTAAATAAAAACTTGGGGAAAAAATCAAACATTTTTTTCCTGCGTGGGGGAAGAAGGAAATGGGTGTTATTAACCTTCTACCCACAATGCTGAATTTTGGTAAATCCTGCCAAATTATGCTCTAAAAAGTTCATATGAATTTACACTGAAGAAAGAGTAAATGACAGTATGATTTTCCTCACAATTTTTCCAACATCGTATATATTTTTTAAGTTTGCTAATCTAGTGCAATATTATTTTTTATTTGCATTCCCCTGATCATGGCTAATTTTTAAAATACCCATGCTAGTTAGTCTAAATTTTGAAGTGATTTATCTGCTCATATGACATTTTTTTCTATGAGGTTGATTTAAAGTGGTTTTGCATATTAGGAAGATCATATTTTTGTCTGTTACCTGTACTGTATGTATGTATGTATGTTCTCTATTCTTACACTTGTCTTTTACTTTTTTTTTTATAATACAGTTGGCCAGGATGAAGGCAAAACTAATTATGTGGTCAAATATGCTGATTTATCCTTTATGACTTTGGGGACTTGTCATAGGCTTATGGTGGGTTTTTTCATGCAAAATTCTAAATGTATTTATCACATTTCTATTGAGATTTTTGTGTTTTGTGTATGGATTATTCGTTTTGTTTCACTGATCCATTTGTAGGGACTCAGTGTTACTTTGTAACTCAGTTCCTTTGTAACTGGAGGTTGACTAGGACATTGCCCTACTTGTGTTCCTGGTACTGAGCCCACCCTGAGAGTTCCCTAAGGCAGAATCCCCATTAAATTTAGAGCTCACTGGCTTGTGCCTGAGAGCTGTATCCTGACCCAGCAGTTCCCCAGCACTTTAATTAATTACCTTGCCAATTGCCCCAGGGACTGCTCTGGCTCCCAAGTTAGGCTTTTTCTGATCCTGGGGAGTTTTCTGGTGTTCTATTTGGAAAACTTTCTTTTTTTCAGAAATCTCTATTGAGTTGTCAGTTGCTTACCTCTGTGGGGTTTCTTTTTCAATTAAATCCCATCTGGTTTATGTCTTTAAAAAAATTCTTCAATAATCCTTGCCCTCTGAAGGCATTCTTTTTGTTTTTCTAGGATTTTTTTTTTTCCCCTGCCATTTCAAGTGGGTTTTAGGAAGGGAAGTAGATGAAAGCTTGGGTAGTCAGTCCTTTTGACCTAGCAATGCATAATGGATTCTTAAAAAGTCGTCTTATAAGCACGCGAAAGCCTAAAATGAGAGGTTGGTTCCTAATTGGATCAGCATTCAAAAGAAGAAATATTTAATATAGATGATTTGGATTAGATAAGCAAGTTGTCATACATTAAAGTTCACTTTTATACTTTCAGATATGCAATTAATGAAGTCACAATTTTAATTTGGTAAATACTGGTTTTTTGGGTGAAAGATTCAATCCTTAACATAGATTCAAATAGACTAATTCTTAAGGTAAAAGTGCCTTAAATTGTTAATAATAATGTTAATGACATTATTAAATAAAATTATTGTAAAAATGCCATGCATTGAGGACTCTGTCCACACATAAACCTGCAGATGAATATTGATAGTCGCTTTATTCATAATTGCCAAAATTTGGAAATAACCAAGATGCCCTTTGGCACATGACAAGTTAGTAAACTGTGGCACATCCAGATAGTGGAATATTACTTGGTACCAAAAAGAAATGAACTATCAAACCATGAAAAGACACAGAGAATCTTAAATGTATATTACTAAGTGTAAGCAGTCAATCAGAAAAGGCTGCATCCTGTTTGATTCCAACTATATGATATTCTGGAAAAGACAGAGCTAAATTGTAAAGATCTAATCTCCAGCATGATGACCATAGATAATGATACTGTCTTAGATATTTGGAAGTTGCTAAGAGAGTAGATTTTAAATGTTATCATCACAAAAAAAATCAGTCATTCTTTGAGGTGATGCATATGTTGACTAACCTTATTGTGGTAATCATTTCACAATATATACTTGTATCAAATCACATGGCATGCACCCTTGAACTTACCTATGTTCCATGTCATTCTATCCTAATAAATCCAGAAAAACAAATGCCATCATATGAAATGATTTCTTTTATGGTTTAATAAATATTCCAATCTAAGGATATTTTAAGACTATAGATTTTATGTTAGGAAATTTATTTTATTTTTTCAAATTACTTTCTTTAGCGGAAACAAAGACTAAGAGGAATAGAGTATGGCTGTTCGTTTTCCAGTGAAGAGTTTCAGTTAAAATCCGCATGTGCAAATGTCTGGATTTTCATGATTTTTTTTTTCATTCATGCATCTATTCATAAAAATTATTGATGATCTACAATGTGCCAGACGTTAGACAGTATTGAGTCCCAAGGTTTCTATGACAAATACTTCAACTAGGAAGCAGGAGTCAGAGACTGCACTGATGTCTGGAAAGAAGAATTTTCCTTTTTCCTTTTTATTTTCCCCATCAGACACAAACCACAGCCAAGGCATGAAGGGCAAAAAAAGTTCAAATATTTGCCTTGAAATTATTTATTACTCAAAAGAATACCATTTGTACTCACTGAGGGATTAGCTACTTTCCTCTCTTTTTGTACATCCTGATGTGACAACAGGAGTGTAATAGCAACAAAACCTGTAAAATACTTTAAAAAACCAGTATTTTAGTTCTGGCTTTATTATGGTCTTACTGATTTAAGACTATAAAAAGACAAACTGAAAAAATTATAATATACTCATGACATTACCTTAGTAACCAGAGTTCTGGAAGTGGGTCTTCTGTAAAATAGCTATTTTATCCTGTGTTCTAGGTGTTCTTTAGCTTTTCTGCATTGTCATTTCTTTTCAGGCATCTGCTCTTGGATTTTCTCCTCCCAATTTTGTGTATCTGGCAAATGTTTACATGTTGCTCAAGTTCGAGTATGAATACTGTAATAGCCAGTTAAAGTAATCATGTCCTGATTTGTGCTAACCTAGAATTGAATATCCATACTCTTTGCCGTCTACCCCGTGTCATGTTATTGTGTTAGTTCTCACTTGACTAAGAGTTTCTTGAGAGCAGCGACTGGCAAAGTCTAAATAATTAGTAGTTTTAAGATTTCAGTTTATTATACAATGCCTTGCACATCACAGACAATAAATAGCTCTTCTTTAATTGAGAAAGAGTAAATAAATTCTATTTAAAGCAAAATGTAAAATATACCATAGGAAAACAAGTAGTTACGATTCTAATTTCTGACCTTTAGTATTATAAATTACAATCAAGCTACATTTATTTTTGGATTCCCTTCAGTGCAATGTACTTTGCTTTTCAAAAATAACTTTCTTCAAGAATTTTGAAGGCAAGGTGGCTAAGTTCCCAAATCTGACTATTCTTGTCCTATCGCCTCATTCATGTCACATCTATGAGCCAATTGTTGGCCTTGCATGCTTTGACTATTAAAGTCTTAATGTGTTCAGAATGGCTTTTTAAATTTATAAATACACTGTCTCATACGATCTTCTTTATACTATCACTTCAACACATTTTAGGTAAAAATTATTTAAGGTTAGTCTGAATGGACCAGAATTTCCCCAAAAAATAGTAATAATTGGGCCCAAGACAGAAGTGATGGTTTACTGTCCAAACTGTTGTCATAACAGAGTATAGATAATGATGACAATGACGATGACAGCTGAAACTTGACAAGAAGAATGTCTCCAAACATTAATAACCAACATCAATAGTGACAACAGCATCAGAGTGAGAGAACAGTATAAATACTCTTTCAAAATATATTTTAGTATAAAATTCCAAGGCACTGTGGTAGGCTAGTAACAATATACCTCTTAAATTATAGGGCGCATGGGTGGCTCACTCAGTTAAACATCTGCCTTCGGCTCAGGTCATGATTCCAGGATCCTGGAATCGAGTCCCACGTCAGGCTCCCTGCTCAGCGGGGAGTCGGCTTCTCCCTCTGCCCCTCCCCTTCCCCCCACTTGTGCTCACACATGCTCTCTCTCTCTCGCAAAAATAAAAAATCTTTAAAAAATTATAAATATAAGATACCTAACTCATATTTCTTACCCCTTGAACAAATGGTGTTAGATCATTGCAACTTATCTTGCTTTAATTTTAGGTTGTGCTTTAGAGTTCAATTAATTTCAGAAGAACAAAGAACACAAGTGTTCCAAGAGCTTTTCTATCTTTTCAATCAGATCATTAACAAAATACATAAATATTAAAATTTGTATTGAACATGTGTTGTGTGCCAAGCACTGGGCTAGGCACTAGGTACAGAGCGGTAGATAACATAACCCCCTCCCACTGGCGAGAAACATAAATACTTAGAGAGCTACAATGGTGTATGATAAAAGTTTCCCTAAAAGTAGATGTTATGCCGGTGAGTAGGTGTCACAAATCATATGACTTCTAGAGGCAACAGAGGCCAGAAGACAGTTTTCTGCAATGAATGACATGGTCAGTTGTTTGACTATGTACCCTTGGCCCATCTTCATTTTACTTCCTATGCTAAGACTTGAAACCCTTTGAAAACATTTCTTCCTAAATTCTAGGTTTTTCCAGATGTATACAGAATCATATACTACACAAAATCTTTACAGTAAAACATTGTGAATGATGAGAGTTTATTGTTGACATTTCTATTAGAATGTTGAGCAAAATTGTTAGCTATATTATGAGCAGCATTAAGATCCTTTCTAGGATATCAAGTTTTTTCAGATCAGATCTAAGAGCTCAAGAAACCTCTCAGTCTTTGGGATAAGATGGGATTGAAATGTAGCTTTTGTAAAGGTGTTTTGGAGCTGGCTCATACCAGCTCAGAAAAGCTGATTCTCAACTCCATGTTTAATGACATCACTGTGGTAGCACAAAAATCAGCAAATGCAGCAGATTAGTTTATTTTTCTTTTGTTCCTCTGGAGAGCTGACTTAACCTACACAGCACTGCATAGGTGTGCTGTCTGCCTAGCAATATGGTGGTTAGATAGTACTTTTTTTTTTTTTTTTTTTTTTTGACAGAGAAATCACAAGTAGGCAGAGAGGCAGGCAGAGAGAGAGGGGGAAGCAGGCTCCCTGCCGAGCAGAGAGCCTGATGCGGGGCTCAATCCCAGGACCCTGAGATCGTGACCCGAGCCGAAGGCAGAGGCTTTAACCCACTGAGCCACCCGGGTGCCCCAAGATAGTACTTTATCATAGAATGTTTTTCTACTGTTCTCTGACTAACCAGGTCCACTCTCAGTTCCTTTTAAATTACTAACACAATGTCAAGAGAACCACTAATTGTCCCCAATTTCTTGTTTGCCTAGTGATATGGGGGGTTGCAGAATACCTCATCAAAGAAAGCTTTTCTGCTATTCTCTAACTAGACAGATCCATTTTGGTTTCTTTTAGGTATCTTCTTCCATTACTAATACAATGTCAAGGGAACTGCTAGTTTTCCCCAATTTCCTTCATAAAAAAATTGATTTCATTAAGTTTTATCTTTAAAATATTTCAAGTTTATATTTATCTTTCACACACTATTTGTCACTCTTCCATTTATCCTTAACTCCAGAATATGACACTGTTTGATGAATTTATGGGCATTTTCTTTCTTGTCATTCTTAGTAAAATTTTAACAGTTAGCCTGGCAAGGAAGCATTTCCAATATGGTTGTTGTTACACTACTTTTACTTTTGTTAGCTTTTAAAAATCACAAACCAAATTATTCCATGAACACTGGGTTAGTTTTAATAATCATTCTATTGAGTAGAATTACATAGAGTTAGTGATTGCTAAGCACATCTTTAATAACTCATATCAAAAGCAGAATAAAAACTTGGCTTTCTTTTCATGGATTCTGATATTTTAAACAGTTCAGCCCAATATTAATACTGGATTACCACACTGGGCATTGTCTTTCTCATCTCATCACCATATGATGAGTATCAAGGCATCTGCATAATTTCCTCATGGTGTGGAACTCATAAATAACACTTTCAGTACACAATTAAGTTTGCTATAGACACATGGGATGTTCTTGGCAAAAGAGTTCCTGAACAAGGAAACGATTAGAGGTCTTTGGAGAATTAGATTCTGGTCTCCATGTCATTTTTTATGCAAATTCAAAACCAAAATTATGCAAGTACTCTTTTGAGTAACTACTGTGCTGTTGTCTTGGAACCACATTTTTCATTTGTGGCTGAGGAAACGAAATCTTACCAAAAGCAAAAGTAATTTGTGAAGTAGGGTTGTGTTCCATCCCCTGTGGACTCCTAAAACATCGTCTCTACCATGCTGAGAGGCTTTGGGTGGCAAAATGGCAGGAGCATGGTGGTGAGGGAGGCTGTATTTGCAATTGCCAGTCAAAAAAAAAAAAATTATGAAGATCTGCCCGTCCCTGGGAATCTCATTTAAATATCCCTAGGTTGATATTTCAATAGGGATATGAATTCCTTGAGGACCTCTCTTTGGTCTACCAGAAATCTGAGAGTAACAGAACATAAAACTACATCTTCTCCTAGATTTACAGAAATCTGTGTTCCTTATAGGCCATACCTTCCAAAGCCAAGAATAATACAACTAGAGTCCTTCTCACATCTATGACAGAAATTATTACATGTGCTTGAAAGGATTTATTCTCTTGAATCTTCTACTGATTCAAGCTGAAATTTTCAAATTCTATTTTGGTCATGACATAGCTTAAAAAATCCCATGGGATTGTAACTTAACTCTCATACAATCATGTATAAGGTAAATTGCAACATTATCTAGGTCAACTATTCCCAAACTCTTGCATATAGTCAGAAATATATTGCAGACTTATAAAAAAATCAGAGACTTCCAAATCACTCTAAGGAGATACTGATTCAATGAGTGCAATAGATTGAATGTTTGGGACAATCCCCACCTCCAAATTTATCCAAAACTTAATCCTGGCTGTGATGATATTTACAGGTGGGGCCTTTGGGAAGTGAATAGATCTAGAGAGTAGAGCTTTTATAAAGAGACTCAGAGAGCTCCCTCTCCTCTTCTCCAGTGGGAGGACTCAGGGAGGAGACAGCAGGAAGTAGTTTCCTTACCAGACACAGAATCTGCTGGTGACTGGATTTTGAATTTTTAGCCTCTAGAACTGTGAGAAATAAATGGTTGCTATTCAAGCCACCCAGTTTATGGTATTTTTGTTATAGCAACCAGAACTGACTGAACAATATATTTATGGAATGTAGGAAAAGGGACTGGGGAGAGGGTTGAGTAGGACAGGGGTGGGGGTACAAAATAAGGAGTGTGTGTGTGTGTGTGTGTGTGTGTGCCACACACAGGCCTGCACGTATGTTTTAAATCACTCTCCAGGTGATTCAAGGGAATAGAAATCTCAGTTACTTTTTTGGCATTGTACATGCAGAAATCTGACTATAAAATATTAATAGGATGTTTTGCCTGAAGGAGAAGGTCAGAGAAGAAAACAGAATATAGTCTCTCTCATTTTTTTCCCTTTTGGGTGGGAATACTGCTGACATCCTATAAAATATGAAGAGTTTAAATACTTAAGTAATAAAAGCAGTATGCCTGGCTTTTCTAGGGGGACACAAAGAAAGAAGACATAAAGAAGGTGTGGGCAGTTACTGGTACAGTATTCAATGATTTAGTTTTTGCAGATTTATGTGCAAAGGACGCTTTTTCTTTTCCAACTACAAAAGAAACACCCACTTTTAAGGAGGAACAGGATATTTGCCTCGTTTCAAATTATCTCCTCCAAAATACTTATTTATCACTACACTGGCTTAAATGAATGTCCACACATTTTTTTATACTCCTCCCTAAGGAGGTGGAGCCTAACTAACCTCCCCTTGAGTGTGGGTAGAACTTAGTCATTCTTTCTAAAAAATAAAAGATAAAAAGGGGAAGATGGTAACTTTACTGTGGAGGAGTCTGGCAAACGTCACTTATCCAAGCGATCAAAATTAACATCATCAGTAGTAAGTCATGCTAGGTAATCACTGATTTGATGCAATGAGAGTGCTTGCGCTCTGTGGTGTTCTTTCCAAAAATACCTAAGCCCATTCTGCTTAGGAGAAAACATCTGACAAACTGACAAATATTCTAGCAAATTCTTGACCGGTACTCTTCATAAATGTTAAGGCCATTAGAAAGAAGAAGAATGTGAGGAACTGTCACAGCTTGGAGAGATTGAGACATGGTGCCTGAATGTAACATTGTATCCTGGATTGGATCCTGGAACAGGAGGAAAAAATGAAAAAAACTTTATTGGAAAACTCTTAAACTGAATAAAGCCTGTTGTTAAAGAAAAAATAGTAACTAAATACCCTATCAGACCCCAGTAAGAAAGTAACATGTGTTTTCACTTTGAAAATATATGAAGATACTTAGAAAAACATGTTACTAATCCTTAGTATAATTATTCACATGTAACTACCTTTAATATTTTGGTGATTTCTCTCACAAAGTGTATGTTTTACAAAGTTAGAATCATAATAGGTATGAAATGTTGAGTCCTCTTTTGCAATTCACATATTTCATCAATATTTTGTCCTTCATCCAAACTTACTACTAATATAATTTAACTACTCTGAAATATTTGTACATTAAAACTTTAATACTCAACTTATTCTTACAAATTTCTGTTCTTTGTTCATTGTGACCAGTGGCTTTTTGTTGTTCCCCCCAACCCCCCCCCCAGTGGGGTATTTATGCATCCTATATTAAGAATCTTTTAAAAGTTATTTTCTAAAATTGATAGTTTCTTAATTCAGCTCAGTATTTTCCCTCTTATGTATTGGAGGTATATTTAATGGAAACAGTTGTGATTTTTCTATGTCTCATCTTTGAACCAGTAGGAATATTGGCCAATAAGTACAATGAGTTGATTACTCTTGACCTCTCTCCTTGGTCACTAGCACACTAATAAAATCCTCTTCCCAGATATGCATTGGAAGGGAAATTGAGGTAGAGATAAACTGAAGTTCTACCATGTAGCATGCCTTGATCCAATTAGATATGTTGAACTACATTGTTATTTCATCTCCTTTATTTCCCTGAGTAAAGTTAAACCATGCTTCTATGAACTCTGAATCCATCTGTAATTCTTTCTTTAGCACAAGATATACAATGCTAAGACAGAATTTGGTGAGCAAAGACATTCACCTGTAGGGGCAAAGAATAAGAGTAGATCGCTGAAATTTACTGCATTATTCTCCTTTATGTTTTCCCTTAAGTATTGTCTTTAAAAAGATTAATTTGCCTCTCAGTCACACATTCCCTCTAATTTTAGTGTGTTCTCATTTAAATGATTGTTATATAATTGGGACATTATTGAACTGATGGGATCTAGAAGTTTGCTGGATAATTAGGGAGATAATATCACTGAGTATGAAGTATGCCCAAGGGCCTTGATCCATAGGGAATCTTTTGGAAGCCAGAGGCAGGGATATAACACAAGATCCAGGAGTCCAGAAGAAAATAAATCCTGGATGATATAAGTAATGATAAACAGCTGTGAGTGTTGGAGGAGGTGGGTGGGAGAGATCAAATGTACATTTGCCACTGGACTTCTTCCATCTCTACTGTGCTATCTCTGAAGCTTCAAGTAACACATCAGCTTTTTGACACAGAACTTTTTGACACATTTTTAAAATAAAGGACTCCTAGGTAGTATGGTGTGAGGTACGGATCTAAATTAAATTTTTCGCCAGCATAGCTACCTAACTGTTCTGGTATCAATTACTAAGTAATCATTCTTTTGCACACTGACTTAATATATAAAATTTATCAAATACTAAATTCCTGTATCTATTTGGTTCTGCTTCTCGATTCTGTATATACGAGTATCACTCTACAGCTGTACTCCATACATTTATAACAAATAATGTAAGAATATCTTTCTTCTTAAAAAAAATTTACGTTTTCTTGCATTTTAATATTTTACTCATGGAATTTAAAACCACTTAGCTTAGGATCTCCTCAAATATATTTTGATATCTTCACTCAAATTATATAAATTAGGAATATAACTCTGTGACAATTCATGTTTTATATACAGAAATCTGGTTGGTGTCAGGTCCTTTTTCTGTCCTGTAATAGCATTTTCATGTTTCTTCGTATAGATATTGCCTATTTTTTGGTAAGTGTTTTTGAGGTTATTTTATCCTTTGAGTTGGTCTGGTGGAAGGAGTATTTCATTTTATCTTTTAGGTAGTCATTGTGGGTATAGAAATAACAGATGAATGAGATTAAATAAAAATGTAAAATCTTCCCATCAAGGCAAAACCCCTCATTATTTAATACTGCAGATGCCTTCTTATTCATACGTTTTCATGATGATGTAATACACCTGTCCAGGTTTCATTGACATGGGATTAAAATAATGATTTCTATATTCATAATGTTAAACCCTGTAATGAACTGCCAGATTTTCAGGGAGTCCGTGTTTAATCCAGGATAGCTTTTCTAAGCATTCTGCTTGCATGGTTGCCGATGGTAGGACAATCACAAAGGCCTGTGTATCAGTGCGTCCAGTCACCTAACCATCTTCTGAATTCTCAGTCCTATATTGTTCTCTAGTTCTCACCTCTCCGCCAACCTTGGAGTCCTTCTTTCCCTTCCGTTCCCAGGCTCCACGCCCTCTGCTTCGCAGTCTCCAATTCAGTTGGCTTCCTAAAATATTGCTCTGCCTTCTCATTTGCATCTGTGCCACCTCTCTCAGCAAAACTTACAGGCCCGGTGCCACATGAGCTTAAGGTCCTGTGGTTTTGGCAACATCTGTGAGAGTGGCTTGGATTGGCAGCTTTCAGTGAGTGACTACCAGCTACATGGTCCTTTGCTGGAAGGAGGAGCTCAGGTAGTGGAAGGTCTCAGGAATGCCTTCCAGTCCTCTGCGCTGTGTTGGCCTTCTTTCTGTGGCTCTGGTTGCTGTTTCATCAGTAGGGCTGGCATCACTGCGGTGCTCACAGTCATCTGAGGTACCCCCTCCCCAGTCACGCAGCCACCTCTGCTATTTCTTAGGGGTCAACTGCTTCAGTTCACCTGAAGGTAGACATTTTCCTTCAGGCCGGAATGCTCCTCAGGAGGGATTCTGTCCTTACCCATAGCTCTGGGCAAAATTGTACTCCTCTCTGAAGGCCTAGACCCTGACTAGGTCCCTATACTCCAGCCACCCTCTTCAAACATTCTCCTCTTTTACCTTTGTATTTTATTTTAATTTTTATTGCAGTGTAATTGATATTCAATGTTGTATTAGTTCTAGGTCTCCTCCCTTAACTTTTGAGGGTCCTCCCAGTGATCTTCACTATAATCTGTTCTTGACTTTGGTCGCTCCTGTGACCATATATTCATAGCTTTGAACTTCAAAGATCCATTCTCGGTCTCTCCCTGCCCAGCAAGCTACTCCACTGTTGGGTAAAGTCCTTGACATTCTGGATATGTTCTTCTACACTCCTTTATATTTGGAAAATTAAATGGACCCATCCAATTTGTTTTACCAAGAGCCAACTGTAATATGCCTTAAATTTTATTTTTTATGCTGAAAGAAAAATAACCTCTTTATAGCTTTTAATAATAGTAGTTTTTCTGGTTTCAAGATTGAACATGTAGCTTTCATTAGTGACCCAGTATTACACACGGAGGAAGAAATTATTTTAGCATAAAAATCAAACTAAAAAGGATTTGCAATCCTTTTCAAAAATTGTATGTTTTTAAAGAATAACATTAGGTAATTTAGCACTGATTCACTTTTTTTTTTTTAAGATTTTATTTATTTATTTGACACAGAGAGAGAGATCACAAGTAGGCAGAGAGGCAGGCAGAGAGAGAGGAGGAAGCAGGCTCTCCGCTGAGCAGAGAGCCGGATGCGGGGCTCGATCCCAGGACCCCGAAATCATGACCTGAGCCGAAGGCAGAGGCTTTAACCCTCTGAGCCACCCAGGCACCCCAGCACTGATTCACTTTTAACCTTAAGTCTAAATTTCTCAAAAAACATTTCAGAATAGTTACTTTTCCTGATGTAATAAATCCAGGTTATCCACCCATGCAGACCGACAGGGCTTCCCAGGTCTTCCATTTGGGGATTATGTTTTTGTATAGCATTGTCCTCTGTAGTTTCCTTCCCGTTTTCATCTTTCTCCTCTTCTTCTTCCTCCTCCTCCTCCCTATTTGGCTAATTACTTGTTTTTGTCTTCTCTTCTATTTCCTCTTCACTCATTTTCTTCTTACTTCCTCTCTTCCTCCCCACTGTCTTTTATTCCTCCTCTTCATGTCAGTCTTTCCCTTCTCTCTATTTTTTTTTAAAGATTTTACTTATTTATTTGAGAGAGAGCACGAGCAGAGGGGAGGGGCAGAGGGAGGGAGAAGCAGGCTCCCCACTAAACAGGGAGCCCGATGTGGGGCTTGATTCCAGGACCCCAAAACCATGACCTGAGCCAAAGGAAGACACCCCTCTTTCCCTTCTCTTTATTTGTCATCCTCCTCATGTGTTCTCCACCGATTTCTGAGCACCCTCTTCTTCCTCACCTTCCTTTTCTTTCTAAATACTATAGAATTGACCTTTTATACAGTCTACTTTTAAAAGGTAGAATTAATTCAGGATACTTAGTAAAAATTAAATTAATTTTAATATTAGAGAATATGCTAAGTGGGCCTGAGTATTAGAAGTATATTTCAAAAAATATATTTCATTTAAAAAATTATCTGCATATCCTTGAAAATACACAGACCCATATTTATTAGTTATGAGTTTAATTTTGCTTGGATGGAACGTTTACTTTCTTTAAAATGCTGCTCAAGGGGCATCTGGGTGGCTCAGTGGGTTGGTCATCTGACTCTTGATTTCCACTCGGGTCATGGTTTCAGGGTTATGGGATTGAGCCCCATGTTGGACTCCGTGCTTGGCACAGAGTCTGCTTGAGATTCTCTCTCTCTCCCTCTGCCCCTCCCCCGCTTGTGCGTGTGTGCACTTTCTCTCTCAAATAAATAAAATCTTTTAAAGAAAAATTGCTCAAAACACCACAAAAATAGAGTAAAAAAAAAATAACTGTAGTCCCTTAATAATGTCATTTATCATGTAGTGGGGATGGATTTGTCTAAATGTATCCAGATGTCCATACAAAGTATTGTGTAGATTCTCAATGCATTTTATTTTGTATTTATGTATTCTATGTTTTGTTCCAGAAAAGAAAATAAGAAACTAGGGTTCATATATATCATCATCATCGCTCTGTTATGGTTATTATCATAATCTGTCCAAAAGAAAGACCATTTCTTGTTTATCAGTACAGGTCCTATAATCCTAGCCCACTGCTTATACAGACTAAATTATTTATTTACTCAAGGGTCCTAGCTTACTATATGATCCATCAAATGTGGGTAAGAATTTGCATTGCATAATTCAAGCACAAAGTCTTTCAACAAAGTATTTTCACCTTCTCTAAGTAAAAGAAAAAATTTAGGACTTCCTATGGCTAAGAAGTTTGATTTCCTATTACTTTGTAATTAACAAAGAATATATTGGCTCACATACATGCACATACATAGACACACTCAATCTCACACATAAAAAATTATATATGTATTTGCTCACAAGACAAATATGTATATTTGTGTGTAACCTCATTGTGAACACTTTCCAATTATTTTTCCTTTTTGGTACTCGGAATTTGATACTTTGAATTAAATCTCTGGACAAAAGGCAAGTAGTCGTCTTTAAATTTGTCTCTGGGGTACAGTTGCCAGGTCTGCTCGTAAACAGTTCCGTTCTCCCTACAGATGGAAACACTTTCAGGGTCAAGCAGGTCAGCCTCCTTTGCAGACTAGCAGAAGCTAAGGCAGAGCGTGCAGATGGTATCGCATCAAAAAGCTCAGTATTTAATTAGAGCAGTCTTCCAAACAATGTTGCCCCGATTTTTCTGTGTCTCCACTGGACATCAGCTTGCAATTGAAAATGCTCTATACATTTAAGACAGGCTTAAGCAAATTATCTCTGAGGTCCATTCCATTTTGAAACTTGTATCTTTTTATACATTTATGAATAATTAAATGCATGAAATGAGTAATAACAGTAATTGGCTGGGAAAATTTTACATTGCATTCTTTTTGGCTTCTATGACACAATTAAAGGTCACAACTGAGCGTTTATTGCCCAGATGGCTATTATCAGCTACTCATTAGCATGTGTGGTCATTGCCGATCCGAATGGAGAGCAAAAGAAAATCACTCATAACGCATTAGTCCTTTAGATTTGTGCTTAAAGGAGTATCCATTCACCGAGGAATCCTCCCTCATGTTGTCTGTGAAGAGTGAGCCAGATTTATTCTTGTGACAACTAATGCCATTGAAACATGTGAATATAGGGTTTTGTTTTTGTACTGTTGTTTTTGCTGTTGTTTCTATTCATGAAAGAAAAATAGGCCTGTGATCAAGATAAATATGGATAGTTGACCTTAGAATGAAGGCATGATTAAATCATCATTTTTCTCCTATTTCCATTTCTTACTATTTCTTTCTACTGCCATGTTTTCATTCATCCTCCACAGACTTTAACTTACTACACCATTGAAGACCTTATTTCATGCTGGTCATTGCTGATTTGTTCTAGTTTCCTATTCAGAGTTCCACAACCGTCATCCCCAGTTTGCTTGAGACCAGAGGGCTTATTATTAGGATGGACAAAATTCATCCGCCATTATTCCTTCCTGTGAAAGGTTTTCATGTATTCTGGGAAATCAACCATACTAAAGACAAGCTGGGGATGGTGAAAGAAAAAAGGAAAAGCCATCTAGGTTATCTTAATGAACTTGTTTTCTTTTCGAAACTGGTGGGCAAAGTACCAGGAAGCTTAAAGAGATTGTTAAATCCTAATGAAATGGGTGATTTGGGGAAAACTATTTAACCCACTTGAGTGATTTCCCTGCCATATAAAATAAATAAGATAATGCTAAATTTGCAGTTATTGAGATTAATTGAGATGCCACACAGAAAGTGTCTATCTCAGTATACAGACATTCCCAAGTCAACTAATTCTATTTTGGCCTTTCTTTTACTTACCTCTAAGGGCTTGATCTAGTTCAAATAACACCTTAATAAAAACTGAAATACAGATTTCGTTATATGTATTGTACAATGTTTCTGTGGATGTGAAAGCACTCAGGGTAGAAATAGTTCATGACTCTGTATGGTGAATGTGATAAATATTAAGTATTTAGTAAATGGAGTTAGTTATTTGTGTTATTAATCCATTTAGGAAGATAAAATTGATATATATCACACCTATGCAGCAGAGACCAGTAAGTCTTTCTCAATACTTACTAAGCAGAACTTATTCATTCTTATGCACTTATTGTGAACTAATGAAATATCCAGCCAGTACTATTAGTTGGTTTTAATAATGTTGCCCAATTACTTTGTAAAAAGGAATTAAGCAATTGAAGTGTACTTTATATACATAATCAATTAATGTAAGTGTAGATATTCACTGGCTGTCTCTGAAACTTTGATTAATATTCTAATTAGAAGTATCCACAAAAGCTTAAATTGCTTTTTTCACAGGCCTGATTTTAAGTTACCATATAATACTGGTGAGTGCACAATGTTTTCATACTACTAAATTAAGTATTATATGAACTACTTTATTAAAAACAAGCACGTACATTTCCTCTTATTTTGAACAGTCCTTAGGTTAGCAATTTCCAACCCATAGATTAAAAATAATTTATTAAAAATATATTAATGCAATCCCAATAGAAATTCTAACAAGTTGTTTTGTGGATACTAGCAAACTGATTCTAAAATGTATATGGAGAGGAAACATACCCAGAATAGCCAGTTCAACACTGAAGCAGAAGAACAAAGTCAGAGGACTGACACTACCTGACTTTAAGACTTACTGTCAGAAAACAGTAATCAAGATGGTGGTAGTGATGAAAGAATGGGAAAATAGATCAATAGAACAGAAAAAAGAGCTCAGAAATAAACCCACATTAATATAGGCAAGTGACCTTTGACAAAGAAACAAAGACAATACAAAGGAGAGGAGATAGTCTTTGCAACAAATGGGCTGGAAAAACTGGACATCCACATGCCAAAAAATCCCACAAAAAATAAACAAGCAAAAAAAATGAATCTTAGACACAGACTTCACACCCTCCACAAAAATTAACCCCAAATGGGTTATATATCTGAAGGTAAAAATGCAGAATTATAAAACTCTTCAAACATAACATAGAGAAACCTAGATAGCCTTGGATATTCCAAATACTTTTAGATATAACACTAAAAACATGATCCATGAAAAATAATTGATATCCTTGACTTTATTAAAATTAAAAACTTCTGCTCTACAAAAGACACTGTCAAGAGAATGAGGAGACATACCGTAGACACATTTGCAAAAAAAAAAAAAAAAATCTGATGAAAGACCATTATCCAAACTACACAAAGAACTCTTAGAACTCATTAATAAGAAAATGAAAAGTCCAATTAAAAAATGGGCAAAAGACCCAAACAGACACGTCACTAAAGAAGGTACAGATCAGCACATGAAAAGGTGCTCCACATCGTATGTTCTTAGAGAAATGCAAATTAAAACACTGCACTACTACATACCTCTTGGTATGGTCAAAATGCATTTCACCGACAACACTAGATGCTGGTGAGATACGGAGCATTAGGAACTCTCATGTATTGCTGATGGGAATGCAAAATGGTACATCCACTTTAGAAGATATTTAGACAGTTTCTTACGAAAGTAAACATACACGTACCATATGAGCTAACAGTAGTGCTTGTTAATATTTAGCCAAAGGAGGTAAAAATTTATGTCCATAGAAAAACATGCAAATGGATGTTTACAGCAGGTTTATCCATAATTGCCAAAATTTGGATAACCAATATGTTCTTCATTAAATTAATAGCTAAATTGTGATATATCCAGAAAATGGAATGTTATTTAGCATTATAAAGAAATAAGTTCTTACTCTATAAAAAGACATGGAGGAAACTTAAAGTGCATATTACAAAGTGAAAGAGTCCAATCTGAAAAGTCTACATACTGTAGGATTCCAATTATATGGCATTCTGGAAGAGGCAAAACTATGGAGATGGTATTAAAAAAAACCCAAACAACAGTAGTTGCCAGGTGTTAGTGGTGAGGCAGAGATAGAGCCCAGATAATTCTTAGGTCAGCAATATTAATCTCTATAATAATTTAATGCTGGATACAGGTCATTATACATTTGTTGATACTCCTAGAATGTAGAATACCAAGAGAACTCCAACATAAATTGTGGACTTTGGGTGATAATGATGTGTCAGCGTAAGTTCATGGATGGTAACAAATGTAGCCACTCTGGGGAAGGATTTTGATAATGGAGAGGCTGTATGTATGTGGATGGGGCAGGGGATATATGGAAACTTTGTACTTTCTGTTTCATTTTTCTGTGAACCTAAAATTACCCTTGAAAAAAGTCTACTTAAGAGGAAAAACAATTAATTTTATTTGTAAAAATAAAATATTATAAACAAAAAAGGAAGGAATGATAAAAATAAGCTCTTTCCTTTTGATATTAAGAAAAAATATTTAGACCATAAAAGTTGTTTTTTCATTAATTAAATATTAATATTTAAGTGACTTTGAGTACAGAATTCCATGTGCTTACTGCTGCAATCAACTTAATACATATTTTTTAAATCTTCCAACATCTGACTACTGAGCAAAAAGTCACTATTAATATTCTGGTGGATTCTGTTCCTTTGATTGATCCTTGTCCTCTGACTCCAGTGCCTACTTCCCATGCTGAAGAACGTGAAAGATGGTAACAGCAAATCTGCTATCCAAGTAGGTCACATTTTGTGTACACCCCCCAATTACCTGAGTGGTCTTCTTGGGGCCCCGTCACACCTATAATTTGGGCACCTGTGGAAGAAATTTGCCAACGTGATAACTAGTGCACGCCCCATAAGTTGGAGCCCTTGACATCTACCTCCTTTGGGAATAGAGAAGAGGCTAAGAGGTGGCTAGTGGTAGTGGGGACAGTTTTGAGTGGTTTGCCCCAAATTATTGGCAGTTCGATTTGGATCATTGAGTTCTTTGCATCTAATTGCTCTATGCCTTCATTCATAGTCAAATTAAAAGGTTCCAGGCAAGAGCCTCCTCAACACTCTATGACAAGGTAATTCCAACATTACAAGATTAAAGTTTGAATAATTGATTTAGCTTTCCCATATGAAAGATGATTCATTAGGATTTTTTTTTGTCTGTACCTCCCATTCATTTTCTCCACACTTCCCAGAGATCAAGGTTATCGTTATCAAGATACTAGTTCATCATTAGTTTTAATTTTAAGAACAGATTTCATATGAGCTTTTCTCAGTTTATCATATTTATATAAGTTTTGACTTAATTCTATCTTTAAATGTTTAAAAAAACTTTCTTATTACAGAAATTTTCATTCATGGAAATTGTATATCACTATTCGCACACCCCTTCTCTCCCTCCCTCCTTCTTTCCCTTCCTTTCTTTATTTTTTCTGTTTCTTAATATTTTTAATTTCCTGGCAAATAATTAAGAGCCACTTTTCTAACACATACTTCATCATGAAAGAAAGGGTTCCCAATTTTTTCCTGTTGCTTTCCTCCAAAAAACAATAGCAGAGTTGTTACTTCATCCCCTCTTCCATAGATACTCACTGAACACCAATTTCAACATCCAGTACATAGGAAAGAGAAGCTTCCTGATAATCCTCATGGCTTATTTATTACTGAATTAACTAACTCCTTTATTCTTTTTAATTCTTTCAAAATATTCTTTCTGAGTGTTGACTCTGCTAAATAGATGTAAAATTCTCTGTGCTGACAAGGAGCATGCAGTACATCAGAAGTAAAACAAGTCAAAAATGGAAAATCGTTGCTATTATTTTAAATTCTAAAATTCATGCTTACTGACTCACTTGCTATACAATCACATCATGTGTACAGCAGGAAGATATAACAGGGAATTCCTCCTCCAAGGGAACAATTTAATAATTGTTTATTTCCCATGCCTGTCCAAAAAAACCCAACCCAAACCAAAACAAATTCAGGCAGAGAGAAAAACTAAAACTTGGATAATTTTTCAAAGTTATTTCATCATTTGAATTTCCATATTTTATTTCCGTATATGTACAAATACTGCTTCTATAACTAGCACATCTTTTATGAGAAGATTTCAAAATAAATCATCCAAAACCCCACTATCCACACAGGTGCTAGGCTGGCTTGAACTCAATATTAATACCATCTGGGAAAATGAAATCAGGGACAAAAGGAAAAAAAAAAGAGAAAGCTTTTCCTTTTTTACTTTTTAAACAGCATGTGACAGGATTTAGGTCAATATGTAAATGCTTGTGTACGTGAAGAGGAAGCTCTATGAGCTGCTTCAGAACATCAAACCACACTACAGACAGCGAGGGAATTACTATTATATGGTATAAGACTGTTGTATGGAAAAGGGGAGATTTGATGATATTGGAAGTTATTTATTCCCTCTGCACAATTCAGTAGCATCCTAGCAGTTATCTTGTCAAGAAAATAGATGATTTTTCCTCCAGAAAATTTTGTCAAGGTATTTCCTTTTATTCAAGTACCAAATGCCATATAGGACCATATGTTGATTCCCTATCTCCTAATTCACCTTTTCTCTGCTGGTGTCTGTAGTATTTGATCAGAGGTGACTAATTCTAAGCAATATAAGTTGAAGGTATCCACCAAGTATCATAAGCAAAAATCAATGCCTGTGACTTTCCATCCCCCCCCGCCCCCGCCCTCCACCCAGTATACTAAAGCGTAATTTGTATAGCAAATTAAAGTAAGGTTTGTGTTGTTTGGCACATAGTGCTGAAAAACATATGCTTGATTTTCTCCTTGGATACTGGCCCCGGGTATCCTTAGCATAAATGGAAGTTTATAGTGCTCTACCAGTCTGGGAATTCTTGTCTATAGCAAGCTTACACCTAACACAGTCTTACTCTATACAAATAGAATGAATTAATGACTGCATGTACAGCTCTTTTGGAGAAATGTGCTTAGTGCTTAGTGCTCAGTGGAGGGCACCTTCTGGGTAGAGGAAGTAATTCTCTTGATCCTCAAATAATAGTTCCTAGAAGCTGCTGTTCTGCCTATGAGCTCTCTTGCTCTGAGGAGGGCTCAGATGCACACACTAAACGTATTTTAGGTGGCTCCTAAAATAAAGACTAACTTAAAAGTCTCCACACCCCAGCCCTCTCTGATTCCTTGAGGCCAAAGTTTTCCTTATTCTATGCTGTTCTGTCCACATGTGAAAGCACTGATTTCATTCTATAAAAATTTCCACATTTCTCTCCCCTCTGGAGTATAATCTACTTGGGAAAAAGAAAGTGCCGTATGTTTTAGTTTTTGTTGATGCCAGGCCAGGTATAGAACATAGAGGGCACTCAGTAAATATTTGGCAAATAAAGAAATAAATGCTACCTTAATATCTTCTTCCAAATTAAATCCATTTCTTTCATGGAAAACATGTGGTCATTGCCCGGAGAATCTGTGAGTCTGGAGCTAAAGAACTTTTGACGGTGAGTGAACTAGTGTCTATGAAAATTAAACTAGTGCAGTATTATGTGTTATGATCATACAGCCACAAATACTATTTTACCTTAGGAATCTAGCATGACAGTAAAAGTTTTTAAAGTAATTAAGATTATTAATAGGATATACACCATAATTAGAAAACAGCTTGATTTATGTAATATAATATATTCACAACTTTTAGTGCCTTCCTATTTGCTTTGGCCCCAAGAATCAGTGAATAGCAACTTGAGATCATTCTTAGAAAACATCTGGTAATGCTTTATGAAATGAACTCTTCAAAATATACTCTATTCTGACTCTCGGTTACCTACACGGTTTTCTTTTTTTCCTCCAGTATTGACTCTTGTAAATTATTTAAAGTATCACTTAACGTTTACTCTTGTCTACAAGTTTTTTGGTAACTTTGACCAAAAATATGTTTCTCTCACAATTTCAGAGTGTTCCAGAAGATAATCCATATTGCTCCTACCCTGGGGCCAGCGAGTCTTATTTTAACACTGGCTGAAAAGAGTGTTCTACTCATATTCTAATAGATACTTGATTCTTAGTTCCCCCCAAATAAAATGCCGTCCAAACAATGCATTTTGAGCTCCTCCTCACATCAGATGTAAAATGCTGGTTTGCATTAAATCACCAATTGAACACATTATTCCATAGACTAAACATCTTTGGTTTATGGGGCGCCTGGGTGGCTCAGTGGGTTAAAGCCTCTGCCTTTGGCTCAGGTCATGATCTCAGGGTCCTGGGATCGAGCCCCGCATCGGGCTCTCTGCTCAGCGGGGAGCCTGCTTCCCCCTCTCTCTCTGCCTGCCTCTCTGCCTACTTGTGATCTCTCTCCTCTCTGTCAAATAAATAAATAAAATCTTTTAAACATCTTTGGTTTTATTATATTCTCCATATACAAGGTTTTATATCCAAGAGGTAAATTATGTAACCAAATTCTATAGGAAATCAGGTGTAGTGATGGAATAAGGCCTAAGGAAATTATTCAGTTGACAACTATAATGATCACATCAACATCTCTTATATTTTTGAAAAGATTACTTGCAGGATAAAAATTGTTCAAGTTTCTTGTTTCTGTACCATATCCCAACAATGTTTTTAAGTACTTTTATTAATTTACTGATTTAATCAATTCTCCCAACATTCCTATGAGGGAGTTAATATTATTCATATTAAAAACAAATAAAGCACCAAGGTATTTACTTCCTTGTCCAATTTCAAAAATACAGAAAGCATCCTAACAGGAATTTGTAACTATTGGCCCTTCTCTAGAGTCAAAAGTCTCAGTACCACACAGTGGTTATAATTCTCAGAAGCTGAGCAGAACATAACCTGCACAGCTGGACATGAAATTCACTAACCATTCTGCTATTTGTCCTCTGAGGTGGCACATATTTTTTTCTAGTAGAAAATTAAAATATGTCTTAGTAGAAAATTAAAATATGTCTCTGTATTTGTAACTATACAAATATGTAAATTAAATCTTACCAATTTGAAGCCTTTAAAAAATCATCAAAAAGAATTCTCAACACTAACTCTACTAAAATAAAACAATTAATTCAATAACTCTTTTTGTAACTGCCTTCTGGTTAATTTTTAGAAGAACAAGGGAATTTTTGTGACCTATGGGATAGTGGGTAATCTTTCAATGATTATGACCTCAAAGCATGAAATAGACAGCTATCGACAGCAGAGCTAAAACAGAATCATCTTTTTAAATGATTCTCTCTAATCATTTAAAAATAGGAAGTGCATACGGAACCATTCCCCTGAATAATGACTTTCAGGTTTTCAAGGCCAGGTGCTAGTTTGGTCCTTGCTACAAACAGGTCATGTTAATAGCCAAGATAAATGTGCTGAGTGACACATTACAGCCCCTCTCAGAGCAACTTGGGACGCTCTTGCTACTACAAATCTCTACAAAATTGGCCTCATAGACGCTTTGAGTAAAATATCCACACATGTAGCAAAATGCTATGCCTCGGTGTAATTTAAGTGATTATCCATGATTAGTAATAGAATCTTAGTTCCTTTTTTTCATGGTTTATTTTATTTTTTAAATTTAAAATCAGTTAATTAACATATAGTGTATTATTAGTTTCAGAGGTAGAGTTTAGTGATTCATCAGTTGCATGCAACACCCAGTGCTCATCACATCAAGTGCCCTTCTTAATGCCCATCACCCAGTTACCCCGTCCCCCCCACCTCCCCTTCAGCAACCCTGCTTGTTTTCTATAGTTAAGAGTTTCTTATGGTTTGTCTCCTTCTCTGTTTTCATCTTATTTTATTTTTCCTTCTCTTCTCCTACATTCATCTTATTCATCTGTTTTGTTCCTTAAATTCCACATATGAGTGAAATCATATGGTATTTGTCTTTCTCTGACTGACTTATTTCACTTAGTGTAATACCCTCTAGTTCCATCCATGTCATTGTAAATGACAAGATCTCATTCTTTTCCATGGCTGAGTAATATTCCATTGTGTGTGTATGTGTGTGTGTGTGTGTGTGTGTGTGTGTGTGTGTATGTGCGCGCCACTCTTCTTTTTCCATTAATCTGTCAGTGGACTTCAGGGCCCTTTCCATATTTTGGCTATTGTGGACATTGCTGCTATAAACATTGGGGTTCACGTGCCCTTTTGAATCACCGTGTTTGTATACTTTGGGTAAATACCTAGTAGTGCCATTGCTGGGTCATAGAGTAGTTCTATGTTTAACTTTTTGAGGAAACTTCATACTGTTTTCAAGCGTGGCTGCATCAGTTTGCATTCCCACTAGCAGCGTAAGAGGGTTCCCTTTTCTCCACATCCTCACTAATATTTGTCATTTCTTGACTTGTTAATTTTAGCTATTCTGACAGGTGTAAGGTGGGATCTCATTGTGGTTTTGATTTGTATCTCCCTGATTTCAAGTGATGTCGAGCATCTTTTCACGTGTCTGTTGACCATCTGTATATCTTCTTTGGAGAAATATCTGTTTATGTATTCTGCCCGAAGAAATCTTAGTTCTAATAAAACATTTTAAAAATCTTTTTAATGAACCTGTAATGCTTTATATTTTCCACATTTACAAAATTGTGTGGAAAGGAGTATATTTTTATTCCTAGATTAATTCAAAGCTAATAAAATCAGAGACAAAATTAATCTTCTATTTTAAAAGGTATTTAAAAATTTATCTGTGAGGGCTTTTTATTGCTCAACATCATTAATAAAAAGTCTTTTAATTTTAGTAGATAGACATTTCTTTCATCTATGATCTCAAAATATCCACGACAACTCTGTAGAAAAATAAGCTTTTTATTTTTGCTTTTGCACACAGTCTTTTTTCTTGCTGGTTATCAGAATAAAATGGACAAAAGCCAATTACCTCAACCATTCCAACCCTTAAGTCTTTAAAAAAATTTTGTTTTAGGGGTGCCTGGGTGGCTCAGTCAGGTAAGCATCTGCCTTTGGCTCAGATCATGATCCCAGGTTCCTGGGATAGAGCCCCGCATCAGGCTCCCCGCTCCGTGGGAAGCCTGCTTCTCCCTCTCCCACTCCTCCCCACTTGTATTCCCTCTCTGGCTGTGTCTCTCTCTGTCAAATAAATAAATACAATTTTTAAATGTTGTTTTATTTGGATTTATAATGGAAAATATAAAGAAAGTATCATTCATGAACACACAGATGACCTCCATGATATTTCAGAATCCATTAACCCTATGTCAGCATTTGTTTTTCTCTCTTAACTGGATTCCGTTGCCATTGCTTTCCTCTCTGCTGGAAAACTCTTAGCTTTGATGGCCTCGTGTTTCACTTTTGTCTTCTTCAAGTCTGTCCAAATGCTAACTTTTCAGGAAGACCTTCTCTGAGCATTCATTGAGAAAGACATCATGCCCTCCTTTCAGCTGGCCATTTGGTATTGCTGCAGTCTTATTTTTATTTATAGCACTTTTTACTACTTGCCCTACTTAGGTCTGTGTGTGTGTGTGTGTGTGTGTGTGTGTGTGTGTGCACATGCTCGAGTGTATGCGTGCCCATGTGTGAGTCCTGGTCTCCACTGAATAGAATATAAGCCCCACAAATGCAGGAGTGTTTGTATGGTTTATTGTTATATCCTAACCATTTGGAAGAGTACTTCTATATCCTAGGTTCTCAATAAATATCTGTTCTCATTAAGTACCTGTTCATAACTTTATTTAATTTAGTGCTATAATTTGAGAATTTCTTCATATCCTGAAGTCTCCATAGAAAATATAATTTTTAAGAAGATTTATTTATTTATTTACCTGAGAGAGAGAGAGAGCATGAGCACGAGGGGCAGAAGGAGAGGGAGAGAGAATCTCGAGCAGACCCCGTACTGAGCGAGAAGCCCAATGCTGGGCTGGATCCCACAGCCCTGAGATCACAATCTGAGCTGGGGCCAAGAGTCCAATGATGCTCAACCAACTGTGCCACCCAGACACCGCATATAAAATATAATTTTAAATATCTGAAAACATATCGCTTGTCAATCATAATTTTTTACATAATCCCACATTTTTGGACATTTAGTTTGTTTTGAGTTTTCCCCTAAAATAAAAATTTTATGACAGTGAAATTCTTGTTTGCTGTGGTCTGAATGCATCTCCCAAAATTCATATATTGAATACCCAAAGTGATAGTATTAGGAGCTGGAGTCTTTGGGAGATGCTTAAGTCATGAATGAGCACAGAGCCTTTATGAATGGGATTAGTGCCCTTGTAAAGGAGGCTTGAGATCCCCCTTTCCCTTTTCCCTTCGTGCAATGATCCAGGGGAAAAGTCTGTGATTTGGAAAAGGACTCTCACTCGCCTGGGCTGGTACCCAGATCTTGGAGTTCCAGCCTCTGCACTTGTGAGAAATAAAATTCTATTGTTCAGAAGCTATCCAATCCATGGTGTTTTGTTGTAGCAGGCCAAACCAAGACATTGGTCAGTTACGTGTTTCTCCCTTACGATTTCACAAAAACAAATCAAAGTGGCATTGCTGGTTCAAAATTTATGGACTCTTTGAACATATGGCCTTTTGCATCTAGAAAGTTTTGACTAGTTTAAACAGCCCTCAGAGACATATGACTGCTTGCATTTTGGAACATCCTCACTAAAACTTTGTATTAAGATTGTTTTATAATTTGATAAATAGAAAAATATACTTCATCGATGTTTGAGCATGTACCTCAATGTTAATGTCTACGCCGATAGGGATTGCTGGAGTGAGCAGAGAGTTCATATTATTACCTTACCTACAGGTGCCAAATTTTATTTGTGGTCCTTCTGATAGGCCTGACTACAATAAACATAAGGCCTAGGTCATGTAGAACTGGCCATCAGTGCCAGGGAGGAAAAAAATAAAACTATAACTATTAAAGAATATCTTATGAGTTAAGAGGTAGCAATTATTATCAAAAGACGCAATTATTATCATTTCCTTTATCATGACTATTTTCTCTTTCCAAAAGGAAGATCACTAGATTTACTATTTTAGGGGATAGAGTTAATACACAATTACTTTATATGCCCAGATGTTAATATCATTTTAAAAAGAGAAGTTAAGGGAGGCGCCTGGGTGGCTCAGTGGGTTAAATCCTCTGCCTTCGGCTCGGGTCATGATCTCAAGGTCCTGGGATCGAGCCCCGCATCGGGCTCTCTGTCCACCAGGGAGCCTGCTTCCCCCTCTCTCTCTGCCTGCCTCTCTGCCTACTTTGATCTCTCTCTCTCTGTCAAATAAATAAATAAATAAAATCTTAAAAAAAAAAAAAAAAAAGAGAAGTTAAGGGGCACCTGGGTGGCTCAGTTGGTTAAACGTCTGACTCTTGGTTTCGGCTCAGGTCATGATCTCATGGGCTGTGGGCCCCAGCCCTCTGTAGGGCTCCACACTCAGTGCACGGTCTGCTGAATGTTCTTTCTCCCTCTGCCCCTCCCCCACTCATGTTTACACTCTCTCCTTCTCTCTCTCAAATAAATAAATAAATCTTTAAAAAAGAATAGTTAGATGTAAGGCCTTGGGCACTAAGATATTTTATAACAATATATGGAAAATATTTCATCTAGTAAGACTCCCATGTTTTAAACCATGTCAGACATGATAATGTTATAAATTGTATTTTTGTAAGCAATGCAGTTTGGTTAATGGTCTTCTGGCGCTGGAGTAGAGGACCTCACCACACCAGGACTGTGGTGGGATTATAGCTTAGCTCTGACAGCCCGGCTCCTCAGGTCACAGGCCAGAAAACCAAACCTGTTTCTCCCAGATATTTCTAAGCTGTTACAGAAGCCTCCTCCTAAACCTCCAATAATTTCCCTTTCAGTTTTAATTAGCCTGATCAGTTCTGTTGAAGCTGCTAATAACCCTCACTGAAACAGAATTTTTACCCTAAAATTAAAATGATACATCACTGCAAAAATATAATGGATGATTGAGGTGTGTGTCTCTGATGAGCAGTTTCATCTAATACAAGGTTAATTGCCTAAAGAGAACTCTGGTAAGTAGGGTAGTGAAAATAGGGTATTATACTAAAAAGATTAATTAAAATGGTAGTTGGAGGTCATAACTTAAATGACTAAGGATTAGTAGTTTGAATAACAGAAGTCATGTTGAAGTCTTGACAGGCATTCTACTCACGTGTGCATACGTGACAGGCTGGAGATGGGAGTTCTCACGTGCTTTTCCTTTTCCATTCACCAAGAGTTTTCTGCTGTATCAGTAGAGTCAAATCTCTTATACCAATAATACGCTGATACGATACAACAGAATCGCTTATACTGATCATAGATAACTATATGGTCTATTAAAAAACTCTATTCTAGAGTGTTTAATGTTTCTTCTATATCTAAAATATGAACTTAAGTAATTTATTCCATTTTTTCCTGTCTCATACATATATATGTTTGACTACAGTCCCAACAACCAAATTTTCTCCCTGATTCAGAGAAGTTATTTCTCTCAGATTCATTCATTTTGATGAGATGACATTGATCTCCAAATATTCTCCTCTCTGGTAAATAAATTAGCAGGACTAATCTGTACAGATACCTATATGAGGGCTTCTGAAACCGAGCTCTACAAAGGGAAAGATTTTCCTAGAGTTTTATTTGCATCCTGTAAGAAAGCCTGCCTTGCCAGACAAGTCTTATTTATTTATAGCAGTCCTTTAGAAGATAAGAGAAGTTCTCTTGACTGATAATATCTTCAAATTGTCAAAGCATTCATCTGCCACTGCAAGGGAACAATTGATACTGATAGGACCGGTCCCATTAGAACAGATCTTAAAATATGTTACAAATATTTTTTTTCCTGCTTTTTTTTTTGCTACTTTTGACATAGAAAGTTTACAGTAGATTATGTCCTACTAAATTTATTTGTTGGTTCCCTATTTATAATGCCATAATAACAGTTAATATTTCTTACCTCCTTATTTTCTATCAGGCATTGTCCTAAGTTTTACATGTGTAACATTTAATTCTTGAAAAGTCTATGTGATACGCAATATCATGATCATTTGGAGATAAGAAAGTTGAAATTAACAAAATTGATCAATGTTTAAAACTCTTTCTTAGGCAATATATTATATTGCTTTCTTCAAAGTAATCAAATTAACCTGATTGAAGGGAAGGTTACAAGAACAACTTTCCTCGGATAGTTATTGAAGAGAACTATGCAATAGTTATTACAGCAAATGCCACTTTTCAATATTTTTTACATGTTTTCTCATATATCAGGAAGGCAATTAGGATCAACAGAAATATATCCTCAAAATAAAACAGGACAAAATGAAAAGCTTTTCCTCTGTCCTTTGCTTTTATTGCACTCCACAACCTACATAGTCTCTCTGTCTTCCACGCTTCTTGAAAATTCTCCTTCAAGTCTTAGCCCACGCATGACTTTGTTTCTCCTTCTGTTTTCTTCCTGATTCTGCACCCCAAAGCACAAAGAAAGTATCTGGCTATAATACAAACTTTATCAAAAGATAGCAAGGGAACAAAATGAACTGTATAATTGGAATCTTTTTTAGAAGATTTGAGAAGAGGATATCCTGGGAATATTCTTTTGTCCAGTAAATACCAAGAGACTCTTAGGACACTTAATTGCCCTCCTAAAACCTTGACAAGGAAGAAAAAAAACCCAGCTTTATGAACAAAAGTGCACACTTGGTTACTAAAGAGAGATAAATATAATAAAATATGGTTCCTCTATGGGATTATGACAGCTCCTATTAGGGCTATACCTTTTATATTCTTCTGACATAGTCTTCTGACATATTCAGAATTGCTAGTTAGTATTGTCAGAAGATATGTTCGTCACCTGTTAGAATTTGCACTCTATCCTTGTGGACCCACAATCTCTCCCTGGAAACCACCAAGAAAATAGGCTGTATATGTGAGTACTCACATTTGCAGGGCCCAAGCAGGTATAAATCCACATTTCCAAATTGAAACCTGCTTTCTTTCTCATCCTAAACACTGACCTCAGGGCTCCCAGAAAGAGGTCCTTTGCGTGTGCGTTTGGGCCATCCAACCTTCACATCTAAACTCTATCCATAGGACCCTCCCAATCAGTTGCAAATCTCTTGGCTACCCCTTGGATCTAGAAGTATACACACTGGCAGCAAAGTGTGCCTTCTCAAGACCATACCAGAGAGAGAAGTTTGCACAACACTTGCAATAGGCTAAAGGACATTTGCGAAGGGAACTCATAGACCCTGTGTACCCAGAGCAGGATCTGGAAGAGAAAAGGGGCCTCTGGCTGGATGCGTCCTCTTGCACCTGCCTTCTTCCCAGCCTGCTCTTTCATCTTTGTGTAATTGCTGCAGGTCCTTAGGGTCCTTAGACTCATCCTGCAACAATTATACAAAGATGAAACACAGCTGCACCTTTCAAACCGAAAACCAGCTCTCAGTCATTATGACCTTTGCCAAGTTGCTTAACATACCTGTGCCTCAGTTTCCTCACCTAAGTACTAAGCATTTCTTTCCAATTACATGTACTATTAGAAGAAAATGGCTGAGGTAGTACCGCTATAAAATATACTCAGCACCAACCAGAAATCCGTAATTTGAATGGAAGCCTTAAAAGCCACTCTCAGCTTAAAAAATAAACATACGAAATTAATTTCAATTTTGGATATGTTCTCACTGATGTTAATGAGACTACTTTTGTTAAAATGCTGGATATATTTACTTTGTGGAAAAAACTTCCCTCAAAAAACAAACAAAACCTTAAAAAACAAATAAAAAAATCCCACCTGTATAGAATTAGCCAGTTTCCTTAGTAGCTGGAGTCATTCTTTTGGAACACATTTAATCCATACATTCTTCTCTGTGCCTAAGCCATTGCTCAGTAGAACACTTCACCTGTCAACAACTAGAATAGATTTATAAAGATGAAACTTATTTATCTTCTGTTGACAACAAATATTTATCTAACACACAAAGTTTAACTGAAAAGTCATTTACCTTCTTTTTGTTTAAGCTGCTGTCTATAAAGCAGACAAACGATGGCCATTCTGTACCCAGTTTAATAACTGTCATTAAGGTAAATTATGAGAACCCCATGACAAAGTCAGCACTCTTTGGAAAAAAATAATGGATTTACTATATATATATGTATATATTTTTTGGTTTTTGTTCCTGTCTTTTTTCTCTCTATTCCTCTTTTCCTGCCCTTTTTTATTGAAATGACAAAATTTTATTTCAACCGTTCTGTTACTAGATTTTCTTTTTTTGCATGTTTAATAGTAGTTTTCCCGTAGTTTGCAGTATGCATCATTAACCTAAGAATAGTTCGCTTCTTAGTGATAATAATGTTACTATGTCAAGAAACCTTATAGAAACCTTGAAGCCTTAATAGACCTATTATGTCACACCTATCTTTTATGTTGTAGTTGTTATACACCTAAAAACACAACACTCACAATATAATGATTTTTGTTTTAAACTTTTATATGATTTGTAAAGAAACTTAAATGAAAAAAAGAGTTTCTTAAATCTATTAAGACATTTACCGTTTTCCATTGTTCATTTTAAGGTAAGATCTGAGGATCTGAGCTTCCGTCAACTATCATTTCCCTTCAACCTGAAGAACTTCCTTTAACATTCTCATAGTAAAGGTTTCTAGTCTATACTTAATAACCACATCATGTCTTAGGACAATTACTTTTAATTTTGCTTCTCACGGCAACAGAAGGTACTAGAAGAATATATTCCCCAACTTCTCTTTGGATCCTTGGAAGGTCATTAGAACAGTACTTCCTGATTATATAACTGTATCCATATCCCCTCAAGTAGGCAGCGTAGGTTATTCTCCAGCGAATTTTACTTAAATCAGACTATATAGTTTTGAGGAATGTTAGTAAAAGTACCCTTTTTTTAAGAGAATGTGACTCAGTTTACCTGAAGCCTGCAGTAGTGAGTGGAGTCCTATAAGAACACTTGTATTCTCATGTGGCATTCTCCTGGTTAACCTCTTATGTGCCCATATCTCCCTGCTTCATGAAATAACAGCAGTATCTTTCATGTAGTACTTTTACGTCGTAATGCATTATCACATACACGTTTCATTAAGGCCAAAAAAAAATCTGAGAAAGATATTTTTATTTTCATTGTCTAGGTAATTCCACTGAAATGTAGGGAAGCTATCGGACTTGCGTGTGGTTGTGTGGGTGACTGGGGAGCAGCCAAGCAGAAGCTGGGTGCATATGTCCTCATTGGATTTTCTACAGGACTGACGTGGCTGTGGGAACATCGTTTTGAGGTATATATCTTCCTTTCTAAGTCCACATTTATTTTGCATTTTCCTTTTTGCAAAGCCACCTGCATGAATACCCAAAAACGTCAGCAATCAACCCTATATTCAAGTTATACTTGTAAATGCTCATCACTTCAAGAAACTATGCAGCCAATTTGTAAATAAGGAGTATGAGAACCTTACAGAGAGCCATGAGAGTATACAGTATATAATTTGTATGAAATATTTGAAGATGGAAGAACACCTCTCATCACAAACTCAGAGCTTACACAGTGTCATTTATCTTATTTTCTTCATGTTAGTCTGTCATATTGTCAAAAACCTATCAATGCCTTCAGCTTCAATGAGCATAAAATATTGTTTAATAATTTGTCAGCAGGAGAAAGGAAACAGAACAAGAAAATGGTAAGTGGAAATTGCCACTTTAATGTATAAATCCCTAGTATTTATTATTTAATTTCAGTAGTATATTAAATGAAATGTTTGCTTATCACTGAAGTCTTTATATTCTAAAAATTCAACATGTAGGAATAAGAAAATATTACTTAATATATAAAGATTAAGATTATTTAATATCCTTAAGCAGGACTTTGATTTGCCCATGGAGAATCTTTACTTTCTTCTGCTATGTGGTGCCAAGATTTCTTGTACCATTTGTATTGACTTCTGCTCTAAATCACCATCTATGTACATATTAAGGAACTCATTATCAAATCATGAAACATATTCTTGAAAAAGCACAGCCCCTAAAAATATAAATGTCAAAGTAATTTTCCCACAAGAAAAAAAAAGAAAAGATAAGGTGAGGTTATTTCGGCCCCATACAGAAATATTTATCTACATCATCATATCTCGTACCACATTCACATAATGAATGCTATGCCAGTTTAGATGGTTGAAAGAAAAAGAATGAAAGACAGACTTGGGGAAGTTAAAAAGGATGATGGTACCATCACCCTTACAAGTTGTTTAGAGTTGGCTATCATGACTGGGTAGATCTTTAAGCAGCAAATCAATTATAAGAAGGTAAGATTACGGTTTATATTATAATACAGATAAAAGTTTGGGGTGCCTGGGTGGCTCAGTTGGTTAAGCAGCTGCCTTCTGCTCGAGTCATGATCCTGGGGTCCTGGGATCGAGTCCTGCATCGGGGTCCCTGCTCAGTGGTGAGCCTGCCCCTCCCCCTCCCTCTGCCTTCTGCTCTGCCTGCTTGTGCTCTCTCTATCTCTCTGTCAAATAAATAAATAAAATTAAAAAAAAAAAAAGTCCACAGGCATAAAGATGGTGGTAGATGTGAGAGTGATGAGAGATAGTTATGAGATGTTACTCATTACCAGCTAATTTTGTCCGTTGTCCCTTGGTAATGTCTGTGTAATGTGATGGCTGGAGAAGATGCTGTTGATGCCTGGCCCAGATCACCTTTTCCAGGCTGGTAACATCTTCCATTCCCCTAACAGCCATGAGTGTTGTCTACTGTCTCAGAACTTCCCTGTTCTGGTGAATTCCCTCAGCTTACTAAAAAATTTCTGTGGCATACATATACATCCCCTGAGGGTAACCCACAGTCAACAGTGAGCTTATTGGGGGGAACAAACTTTTGGTGTATTTTCCCTTCACGGTTCCCTGTGGGTTTCAGCTGAAATTAGACTTGGCTGATTTTCTTCTACTGCATTCTGCTTTGCTCACTTCCTTACAGGTTAATCCCAAGAGCACTCTCTCCATCAAAAACTCTTTGCACAAATATCCTTGTCTCGGGCTTTGCTTCCAGGCAACTTGTCTTAAGACAGGGGCCTACAGAGTGACACGTCTGACATGCTCTGGGACCAAACTTTTCTTCACAATGGCAGGCAGATATTAACCAAAAGTCTAAATAAGGAATTTACACAAATTACAAATGTGCTTAAGGCAAATGTCCCTAGAACAAAAAAATGCCTGTACTGTTTGGTTCTGAAAGTTTGCCTGCCCAGCATTCATCTTGTCATTTTCATTTCTAAGCTACAGCTTTCATTTCACTGGGGACTTTTCCACAAGTGTTGCATAAATGCATAGTGCTTACTAGGGAAGAAAGTTTTCAGAATAGAACCGTTGTGTGCGTAGCGCTAACAATCATAATCTTCTTGCGCATGTCGCTTGAGCAGAACTTTTCAGACTAGTACGACTGTAATTAGTTTTTCACGACATTCGGTTTTTAAATATCAGATTCTGGGTAATGTTGAGAAGCATTGGTATTTAGAATACAGTATTTGAAATCTTTACCCTGTTGGTCCTAAAGCTTTCATTTTAGGGGATAAAAATCCTGACAGTTACCATTAGGCATAGTTATCAATGGTGAAGTGGACTTACTCTCCAAAAATAGCCATTAGCCAGTCTGCTCCTTTTATGACAAAATGCTGGGAGATCCTTCAACTGCTAACGTTCAGTCTGTTTTAATAAAAGACCCAGGGCAGAATATTAGCTTGTTTTTTATTCCATCTCAACAATAAGAGCAAGCATTTCTCCATTACTTACTCTCTTCTAGGCATTGTTTTGGACTCTCTATAGGTGTTAATTTGTGTATAGGTGTTATAGGTGTTAATTTATTTAACACTCATGGCAACTTTTTTTAGGTTAATAGAATTATTACCACAATTTTACAGATTGGGGTAATAGTACACGTGAAATCCAAAGTATAAAAATACTAAGCAACTTGTTCAAAGTCACATAGCTTGTAAGTGTTGCGGCTTGAATCCAATGACTTTCACATTCCACAGAAGGTACATATGACTCAAATGTTAAACTATTTATGAAGATTCTTAGCTGGAGCCTTAGTCTAACAGTGATACAGTTACAACATATCCTAGAACTGTGCTATTCGTTACGTGATCTACAATGGCTGCTGCTCTGGAAACTCTTTGTTACTACTCAGAGACGCAGTGTCTAAATCTGTTTGGTCTGCTGACGCAGAATACCATAGACCGGGTGACTAAAACAACAAATATTTACTTCTCACAGCTCCAGAGGCTGGAAAGTAAGTCTCAGATGGAAGCATTGGCAGATTCAGTGTCTGGTGAGAACCCTCTTCCTGGTTCATAGCCAGTTCATAGTACTCTGTCTGTCCTCGCACAGTGGAATGCTTGAGAGAGCTCTGTGGGATGTCTTTTCTCTAAAGCACTAATCCCTTCATGAGGGCTCTCTCTTCATGACCTAATCACCTCCTGAAAGCTCCATCTCCAAAAACCATCACGTTGGGGATTTGATTCCAACATTGACTTTTGGAGGGGGACACAAATATTCAGTCTACATCATTTAGGAAGTGCAGACATTTCACGTAAGCAGTGAGAAACATCTATAACAATCTGATGTTGCCATGGCCTTCCAGAACATGACCAGTGAACTCATCTCAGTGAACAAGGGATAGACCAGTCTGAGTGTTCTCAAATTCACGTAGTGGATCGCATATTGTAGAGAGCTTCACATGATGTAGGTGTTTCATGGCCACGTTAAAGGCTAGGGATGATAAAAATAAAACTAAAGAAAACTAAGCAATAATAATAATTTTAAAGGGGCGCCTGGGTGGCTCAGTGGGTTAAAACCTCTGCCTTTGGCTCAGGTCATGATCTCAGGGTCCTGGGATTGAGCCCCACATTGGGCTCTATGTTCAGCAGGGAGCCTGCTTCCTTCCCCCTCTCTCTCTGCCTGCCTCTCTGCCTACTTGTGATCTCTCTGTCAAATAAATAAATAAAATCGTTAAAAAAAATAATAATTTTAAAAAGCCCTTCAAAGAAGATATTCTCTACGTACCCGTGATCATTCAAAGATTCTGGTCACAGTCCCCATCGTACACCCCAAACTGAAGCTCAGTTAAAATTTCTTTAGATCATGATAGGGCTGAGTTACAGTTGGGGTAGCAGTAGGAGAATGGGTATTCATCCGTTTCATGATGGCAAGTTAAGGGAAAGCCAGATTGGATAACCTGGAACTTGGTTTAATGGGCTTGTAAATGCGTCCATTTCATAACATGCTGAGAGAGAGTGAGGAACCAGGGTGGCAGTGCCAAGCGCTCTGTGTGGTGGACCTCCCATACTTCCCTCAGGAAAACCTGCTAACACATTGAGGACATCTGTGTCACTGCATATGGCAAGTGCACATAAGGCTTAACCTTGTTCCTTTTTTTTTTCCCCACACAAAATTATACAGAAAAGCTTGGAAGGACTGGTCTAGAGAATTGTTTGGGACTTTGTATTATGCTCTTATTGTCATCCTGAGATGTTCCCTGCCCCCCTCCTTTAAGGTTTTTAATTATGTTATTACAGAAAAATAAATTATTTAGCATGGAATGGGAAGGGATGAGTGCAAGTCAAATCTGTATCTACAGTATGAAGAATTTAATATATTAAAGAGTATTATAAACAATATTTAATATATTAACAAATTTAACTTTTATAAATAATATTTAATATGTTAAATAATATTAAATTGCCAAAAATGGAGATTTTTT
>CM052887.1:38993277-39091099 GCA_028534135.1 Potos flavus
TTCAATTCACACAGAAAAAAATTAAAAATAAAAAAATTCTCTATGAAGAGATGGGCAGAGTGATTGAGTTTTTATGCCAGAGAAGATGTTTCATGTTTTGGGCAGTTTTTCCAGTATTATTATCCAAGAATGGACAAGTAACTCTTGCCAACACAATTCAATGTTCTACAAGCATAACACCATATGTACATGTCAGAGTCAAAGCAGGTTAAGCATCTCAAATATATCACATAATTTTGTGTTGATTGCTATGATTATCTATTTAGTATATGGCATCAATAACCACTACATCAAAAAGCAATTGAGATGTCAAACATACTTGAAAAAAAAGAAACTTAAAATTTTAAAATTACTTGAAAGTGAAATTACATAGATAGATAGGTAGATAGATATGGATTTTATATTATCCCTCAGGAAATTAACCACTCTGTAGCATTTACCAGGTGTGATGAAGGTAAGGAGACAAAAACCTGAGTGAATCAGGGTAAATTTTTTCCAAACCCCAACAAGTTCAATAGGAGGATAACATTTAATATTTTCTTTTGTTGTTGGAAAGGAGAAAGATTTCATGAACAATTTTTTTCCCTTCCTTTCCTTTCTTTTCTCTCCTTTTAATACCTTGGATAGACCCTAGAGATTGTGACTCACTATATCCAAGGTTTTGCAGGGTGTCCAAGCTTGGAAACCCTAGTTAGACAACATACATCTTCAGATGGGGAATTGGACCTGGTCTGCTGTGGTCGGCCCTGTGCTAATTCAGGACATGAGTTAAGGGAGGGACTTACTAAGAGCTGAATGAATGGGGGTGTTCTCCACTGTAATAGCACGCACATTGTACTAATTGTGTGAATCCCTACTGTCCTTATTATTCACTTTCTTACTAACTCTATCCCCAGTGTTGTGTACATGGACTACAATACAGAAAAAGCTAATGATTATTCATTTAAGGAATAGAATACCTTAAAACGCTAATGCTTCTGTCTGAGAAGAAGACTTTCCCAGACTCTGTAAAATCTCTAATCAAGCTTTATGTATTTAAGGTATCATGTTTATCCATATATAGGGATGGTTTTCAGTGTCCTGAGCCCTTTCTCCTGGCAGATTTATCCTCATCCAGATTTTCTTTCTTCCTTCCTTCCTTTCTTTCTTTCTTTCTTTCTTTTTTTTTTTTGAAGTTTTACATATTTGAGAGAGAGAGCATGAGGGCGAACAAGGGGAGGGGCAGCAGGAGAGGGAGAGAATCCCAAGCAGACTCCACGGTGAGTGTGAAACCAGACTCAGGACTTGATTTCATGACCATGAGATCGCAACCTGAGTCCAAATCAAGAGTCCAATGCCTAACTGACTGAGCCAGCCAGGTGTCCCTCTCTTCTACATTTTTCATATTAGTGTAATGTCCCTTAATGCAGGAACTGGACAGACTTTGGAATCTAGTAACCCACACCCAAATACTGTTAGTAGTTAGAGAAACATAGTTTTAAAATTGGATTTGAGTCTTTTAGTTTTTATTTATCTACACTTGTATTTCATGTTATGATGTACTAAAATAAAACAATACAGTACCTTATGACATGAGCTTGCAGCAGAAAAGGATGAGACGTTGATATTTTTCACCGATACAGTGTTATCTGTAATTTGGTCCGATGATTAATGTTTCAGATACAGAAAAGCTGGGATGAAAATAGGGATCATTTTGTGACTGCATAAGCCAAACACTTTATGGTTCCAAATGTCTTTATTTGACACATTATGTAATTTTATACCTTGTTATTCAAAATTAAACTCAGGATGGGGCACCAGGGTGGCTCAGTCGTTAAGCATCTGCCTTCAGCTCAGGTCATGATCCCAGGGTTCTGGGATGGAGCCCCACGTTGGGCTCCCTGCTCAGCTAAGGGCCTGCTTCTCCCTCTGCCTGCTGCTCTGCCTACTTGTGCTCTCTCTCTCTCAAATAAGTAAATAAAATCTTAAAAAAAATTAAACTCAGGATTACCTCCACAATCAATAAATGACTCTTTGTCTTATTTGAATTGGTATCAACTGACAGGGTGCATGGATGTTTGCTTCTTTATCTACATAGTGCGATCTAAATGTAATTTTGTTTCCTTTGAAAACAATTAAGTTCCAAAGTCCCACTTTGGAAACATATATACTAAGTTCTTAAAGACTGAATACGAAAGTTTTTGAAATATAGGGAACTTAAAAAGAAGAGATGCCCCATTCGTGTCTATAATATGGCTTTTCAGGGAAGGGATGCTTACTGAGGAAAAGGTTATATTGGAAAGGAATCTGATGCTGGAGATGACCCGTGAATATATTTTTTTGAGGATTTTATTTATTTATTTGAGAGAGAGCTTGAGCAGGGGGAGGGGGAAGAGGAAGGGAAGGGGCAGAAGGAGAGGGAAAGCCCTCTAGAGGGGCAAGGGAGGTAGGATTCTAATTCAGAGGTTCTCAGTCCCTCTGGTCCTTTCTACAGAAGTCTGTTATTTTTTCAGGACTTATATTCCTCAGTTTTCTGCCCCATATATTATTATCCCATATGACTGACCCACTTTAAGTACCCTAAAAGCACATAGATGTTACATACCAGTGTTTAAATGATCAAGCCATACGTTTTGTGGCTTACTTTGCACATCCTTGGCATCATTTTATTTATTTGTGTTTTTATTCTATTGATGTGTAGTTAACACACAATGTTACATGAGTTTCAGGTGTACGGCACAGTGATTGGATAAGTCTGTATGTTGTGCTGGGCTCCCACAAGTGTAGCTACCATCTGACAGCATACACTGTTACAATACCATTGATCAGATTCCCTATGCTCTACCTTTTATTCCTGTTGACTTATTCATCCTGTAATTGCAAGCCTGGATCTCCCCCATCCCATTCTACCCCCCACCCTGGTCAAGCCATACCTTTCATCCCAAAGGTCCTGTGCCCAAATCTTTAATAACCAACTCATTTTTCAAAGCTTTGTGGAAATACCACCTCTTCTTGGGCTTCCCTAAAATCCTGGTTGAGTTGCAGTGTTCTCCCCTGTGTTTCATTAGCTTCCTAAGTATACTTACACAATAATCGTTCTCAATCTTATCCAAAATTTGAACTCATATAAGGAGCCAGGGCCCACACCCAAGGATTCTGTATTAATTAGGCTGAGTTGATGCCTGGGCATTTGGGATATTTAAAGGCTTCCAAAGTGATGCTAATATAGAGCCAAGGTTGAAAACCACCGTTCTATGGTTTTATGTTATTATATTGAAACATTCTGTTTGTATGTCTGGAATTTTCCTGTAGTCAAGAATTGTGCTATTTAAAAAAATTTTTTTTTACTCAAAGTCTAGCACAGAATTACTGCCAGATAGCTTTTACAGGCTCAAAAATAGTTGATTACATAAGCCTCATTAGTTAAGGGGAGCCTAGAAAGAATCTGATTTGAGGAAGACATGAGGATTTCTCTAAGAGGTTGAATGTGAATAGAAAGAGCAGAATAGTAGGTGAGGGCTACTTGGTAGAGCAGATTTTCCCTTGCATTATAACACGGTTCGTATATTTAGGAGAAAGCACGTGAGCGAGAATGCAGTGGAAATGGAAAGCCTCCTGGAAGAGTGTAGTTGTGTTAGCAAATAGGAGGAAGAGGGGAATCTGGACTCAGAAGCACTTGAACTCATACAGGAAGCTGAACATGGCCCATTAATTCCAAAGACCAAGTTAGTGGTCACTACACTGACCCAATGCAGAGCAGTATCTTTTAGGAGTGGAAGCATTGCCACCATTGGCTTTATCCAGAACGAGCACATCCAGCAAAGGATAAGAATGTCTAAGGACACTAATAAAGCTGAAATGCAAACAAGTGTGAACTGAAAACTTAGAGAATGGAATCCCTAAAAACAATTCAGGTATGTCCTTTTGGTAAAGGACTTTTTCTCCATTACTTCATTTTATTATTATTATTATTATTATTATTATTTGTTTCTCCTGTACTCTTTCTGCTCCCCACTTCCTTCCTTCCTTCCTTCCTTCCTTCCTTCCTTCCTTCCTTCCTTCCTTCCTTCCTTCCTTCTTTCCTTCTTCCCACCCTCCCTCCCTCCCTTCCTTAGGAGTCTTCGGAGATATTTACTTTGCAGAGCACTGGAGAAAACATTTAACTGAAAATTGAGGAAGTAAACTGAAATTGAAGCAATGACCTTCCCTTTTCTCAGACATACACACATGTAACAGATTTATATGCCTTATTGTAAACATTCTGCTACATCTTTCCTCCACCTGCTACAAGGAGTTAGAGAATCTGCTTTTAACAAGAAAGACAAATTCACCAAATGTCACTGAGCCTCAGGGGGATCAGAGATGGTAAAACAAGTAGTTTAATGTTCTGATTTCCTTTTTCTAATACATGTACTGTGTTGTATTTTCAACCCAATCTCTGAAAGCACACAGCTGAATCTGGCCTCTGCGTGGGCTAAGGAACATTTGCACCAGTGAATCAAGCAGATAAATAATCATCCTCTTATTTGAGGTATGTGAATGGCTTGGAAGGAATAATGTCAAAAGATGATGCAATTTGGTTATACTGGATAAGGACTGTATGTTCATAGTATAATAAGGATACTTAATCGCACTTTCATTATTTGTAGGGTGATTTCCTATAAGCCCTAGTTCTCTTTTGTTGTTGTTTTTCACTGCTGACCATCAGTACAATTAAACAGGCTGTTCATGAGCATGAATAACCTTCAAGAAACTGTAGTTAGTGTACCTTTGTGGACTTCCCAACTTACTGCCATAGATGGATATAAAACGTATCTGAAAGTGAGGCACAGTTATAACACTTAGGAATGTCATTGAGTCCGACAAGAAGAGAAGAAAGCAGGGAAGTCCAAAAGCTTGAAACTGAGAAAGCAAGTCAGAAAAACAGGGAGAAAAAAAAAAAAAAAGAGGGGAGGGGAGAGAAGTAGCGAGCTAAGTGTGGAGAGTGGAGAGCTCAATTTGATTAAAAAGGGGAACTGTGGACGTGAAATGTAAAGGAAACTTTCAAAGATAGTGGCAACATTTTGACAGGGGAAAGAAAGTAACGATCAATAGCACCGAAGGTGATAAGTTCAGGAAACGTCAAATTTTTAGCTGTAGATAGTGTGTGCCATGCATTTTTGTCCTGTGTTTGATCAGTGGCGAGATCGGCTAACGTTGTCACTTTGGAGGGTGAGAAAGGGAAGGCCATTGGAGATAAGCTTGACACATGGAAATAGGAATATGCTTTAAAAAATTCAAGTCTGAACTGGACTCTTCTGGGTTGTTGGGTCTAATTACCTTGGCTCAGATGATGCCACTCCTTTCAATTTTATTACTTATGCACTAAGAGGCTTTCAAGCTATATATAAAGAGAATACTTCTCGCAGCTTTTTCTAAATGGCTTAGAGAAGCAGAGATAGGGATATGAGAGAACTATAATAAACCAGGAAAATGCTAATAAGAGCAGAATGCTTTTTTTTTCCTTTATCCACCATTTATCCTTTCTCAAAGAGGAATGTCCTAAGTAATTATAGCTAAGTTCCATAGCTATATACCATTGATATTATAGTAAGCTAATTATATTTAAATATGTTTAATATGTTGTAACATATTGAATTATGTTCAGTGGGGATGAAGTGTGTGTTTATACATACATATGATTTGTGAATATATAATATGTTTTAAAGGCTAGATGTGAAAAATATCAAGCAGGCAGACTTAATAATTTAAAATCAAACTCACCCCTGCTAGTGCTTTCACGTTTGAATGTTTGTCTCTCCATAAATGAAAATATTTCAACATATCCTGATTGCTACTCTGATTCACTTACCCATATGATGCTGTCATCATTTTGTTCAACTATCTTCAGGGACTACTCACTTTCTAGTGAATATTCATATTCCCTAACTCAATATTCTGGGTTCTTCTTAACTTTGTCTTCACCTATTTGACTGCCTTACTTCTCCATTTTTCCAATACAAATCTTGTAAACACCAGGTAGAAGAGTCAGTATTCAGGGAACGTAACTATTGCTTTCTTGATGACACTGTGCCCTCATTCATATGGTTCTCTGTGTTAGAAGTACTTTCCCTGTACCCATTTTTGTCTTTTGGAATTTTATCCATTTCCTCAGCTACAAATAAAGTGGCTCTTATTTCTTCTTCTTCCTCCTCCTCCTCTTGCCCCCCCCCCGCCTCCTTCTTTTATTTAGGTACAGTTGACACACAATGTTACATTAGTTTCAGGTGTACAACATAGGTGCTCAACTTCTCTATATGTCATGCTGTGCTCACCACAAGTGTAGCTACTCTCTGCCACCAGACGATGATATTTCAAAATCATTGACTGTATTCCTGATTTTGTGCTTTTTAGGCCCGTCACTTATTCATCCCATAACTGGAAGCATGTATTTCCCATCCCTCTTCACCCATTTTGCCCATCTCCCGCCACCTTGCCTCTGGCAGCCATCAGTTTGTTCTCTGTATTTTTGGGTTTCTGTTTTTTGTTTGTTTATGCATTTTTTTTGGTTGGTTTGCTCACTTGTTTTTTAGATTTCACTATAAGTGAAATCATATAGTATTTGTTTTTCTTTGTCTGACTTATTTCACTTAACACAGTGTCCTCTCAGTCTGTCCATATTATAAATGAAAAGTTCTCATTTTTTATGGCTGAATACTATTCCATTGTGGATGTGTATGTAATATATATATATATATATATATATATATATACACACACACACACATATATATATGTAATCTTTTTCCATTCATCTATCGACGGACCCTCGGGTGGTTTCCATCTCTTGGCTATTATAAATAATACTGTAATAAATGTAAGGATGCATATATCCTTTCAAATTAGTGTTTTTGTTTTCTTTGGGTAAATTACAAGTAGTGGAATTTAATTAATCTGGCTTTGATAATAGACAAGAGGAATGGATCTATGCACAATCACTGAAAATATAGTTTTCCATTGAATCAGTGGCATTCTTATTTTTCTTCATGAATCAGAAATCTCTGATAATTAAATATAGAAATTTTAATTCCTCCTCAACACTCTCTTTCCTAACAAGAATTATAATTCTCCTTTTTTCATCATACAGATATTAATTGAGTAGCTACTTTGAACTTATCATGGTGTTTGGCACTAGAGCTATTAAAAACATAAAATATTTTTTTGCATAGTCCTTGATTTTCAGCCACTTCATTTCAGTTATGTGTGTGCATTTATATAGTTTCTGCCTTTTGCTAAGTTATTAGATATCTGGGGACAGGAATTTTATCCTAGCCATATTTTTTTGGCACTCAACATCTTTTATAGTACTTGGTACATAGAAATTTTTTGTTGCATGTTTGTTGAATTGAATTGAATCGAATTGACTGGATTCAATGTCAAAAAGGGACTTAAAATGTTTACATTGAAGGATTGCACTGATATCCACTGAAATATGTGTCCAACACTTCGGTTCAACTTTCCACATTTCTTAGTGCATCCTTAGGTAGCATAGTACAGTATAGATGACAGAATTTATCTCAATTTCCAACTGAATTTTATAATTAAAACTTTGCCTGCGTGAATGTTTTCCTTTAGTGCTGAATTGTATATTTACTCTTCTTAGCATATCAGCCCATAATAGTTGACCAATTTTTTAAATCTGGTTTATCAAAACCTACTTTATTCTATATGTGTATTTATAAAGCAATCACCACCAGGATGCTTTTCCTAGTTAACTACTCTAGAGATGCTTGGGGCGACATGTACACTAAGTTAAAGTATTTCTTAGAACACAAAATTTATATTTCAAATCAGTTTCCAGCTGTTCTATTGTAAGGGAAAGTGAATGATACTGAACCAATTATGAAATCATGTGTCACTCTACTGGTGATGAAAAATGGGCTAGACACAAAATGTCATCAACTCCACTAAGTACAGACATTCCATCAACCTTAGGAACTGAGTGAGTATTTCTAGGCAGCCAGACTTGCTTAATGGCTGTCAGGTGTGCACTGAAAACTTGGTACTCCCTGAGGGGGTTGGTAATAATCTATCAAGATTTAAACTGGTGTACCTTTCAACATGCATAGATCATTTAGCAACATCCTCTGCCTGGTATACTGTTAGTTGGGTATTCGCCGGATTACAGGGATTGAGCATGGATTTACCTCTGGACCACAGGGCGTGGAGAAACTTATAAGGTGAGAGGAACACTCAGCAAACCTCTTTATAGAAGAACAACTAAAAGAGTAAACAAATGGCTGTAGGGGTGTCAAAAGAATGTCACACTCTTATGAGAAAAAGCCTGTAGATATTTAAAATAAATATCATACCAAAAAGCTTCCTGCCCTAGCACGAGGGACCAAAAGAAGTCTTTGGAAATATCTGTCTGTGGTATCTAAGCTTTAAGCTACACTTTAATATTCATATGCCTCTCTGAAATATGCCTCGATTGTCCCATTTATGATCAGGGAAGGAAGAATGGAGGATTTAAGATTAACGCTAGTAGTAACAATAGGAAAGGAATTCGAAATTAAACACATAGTTGTATTTATTTTATAAAGATAGAAAAAGAAATAATATTTATACAAAGGCTTATTCTCAGGTGCATGTATCAAATATTTGTTGGATCACTTAAGGTAAAATTTGAATTCTGTGTTTGTTTTATCTAATCAGTTCTACATTTCTTGCACCTTGTTTAGGAGTAATCCAAAGTAGAAAAAAATCCTCACAGTGACAAACCTTGAAAACGTATAATTTATTATGATCATATCAGTAATATTAATAATATAAAACACTTGAATACATATTACTCTGGCCTGCCTCTATAATGGGTTCCATTATATTTTATATTATTAATTCTCTCTGCACCTTACGAAATAGGTACTATTTTGTCTGCATACTTCACAGATATGCAAACTGAGGTTCAGAGGAGGTAAGTCATTTGCCCAGGTTATATCACTAACTAGATAAAGATGGGGTTTGAATCCAGGTCACATGGGTCTGGAAGCTATGCTCTGTCCTCAAAATATAGATAGTCCCTTGTTATCATTTGGGGAGATCATTCTATTCTTCTATTCATGTGGAAACACAAGAGTTAACTATAAAACCTCTCAAGTATGCATACATTGTCTCTTCCCTTTCTTTGAAAGTCCCTATGCTAAGTTTGTGAAAATTAGCAGCTACGATTTAAAAAGTCAGTATTTTTTTTTTTTTATATCATTCATTAACTTAAAAAAAATTTACCGAGTGGGAGGCAGTCTAACAGGTGGTGGAGAAACACTGCTAAAAGGCACGCTGTCCACCCTTTAAAGGCTCTCCTGGGGAAGGCAGGGCAAGCAGAGATTCTGCTGGGTGATAGGACAAGGACTTTGAGAGAGTGTAACACTTGAGCAAATTTAAATGAGGGGCTCTGCAGGAGAGACCTCTCTGGGGAGGTTGCGTTTCAACCGATGTTCAAAAGCTAGGATGGAGTTAGCCAGGGCTTTTGGTAAATTACCTGAACGAAAGGAGCAGGAGTCACCAGAAACCTCCCAGCTGCTTAATTCCATGGACACTTCATCCCTCAGTTTGTCGGACTTTCTTCAGCGTTGACCGTGCTTGGCCACATCTTCATCATCTACTCTGGGTTCTCCTTCTCACTCTCCTCTGTAGTTTTCCCTACAGCCACACTTTAAATATTGGCATTGCTTATAATTAGCCCGTAGGCTGTTTTTCCCTCTCATTCTGTGTTCCCTCCGTAAGTTCATCCATTTCTGTGGTTCCAGTTACCACCGATGACGTATTAGTGATACCCACATCTGGTTCACGTTCTCTCTTGTAAGGCGTGACGTTACTCAGCGGCTTACACTGGACATCTGAGCATCGCCCTTGCCTTGGGTTTCTCTCTCCCCCTCACCCATCTCCAGTCAGTACCAAGTCTTAAATATTAGCACTTTATGTAAATATTACTCCTTTGATTCTCATCTTCTATGACCCATCATCTCTTGTCCCGACTACCACCTAGCATCAAGCTGTTCTCTGTGGATTTGAATCTTTTATCATCTAATCATTACTTTTCAAAAAATCCAGAGCATTCTCTTAAAAGCACAAATCTTTTAATGTTCCAATTTGCCCATAACCCTTCAGATGCTTTTTATGGAGTAACACATTTTAAAAACTGTCATAGCTAGGGGCGCCTGGGTGGCTCAGTCCTTAAGCATCTGCCTTCGGCTGGGGTCATGATCCCAGGGTCCTGAGATCGAGCCCCGCATTGGGCTCCCCGCTGAGTAGGAAGCCTGCTTCTGCCTCTCCCACTCCCACTCCCCCTGCTTATGTTCCCTCTCTTTCTGTCTCTCTCTGTCAAATAAATAAAATATTTTTAAAAACTATCATAACTATATTATAGAAATATTTCAGTTATAAGTTACAGAAACCAAATCAAACTAGTTTCAGCAGGGAGAGGTGATTTGTTGGTATCACAACTGAAAAGTTTCAGGATGATTTTTAGCCATTCCTAAATTTAGAAAATCAATTAATTAATCAAGTAATGAATTAATTAATTTGGCTTTTGCTAATAGCTCTTTACTCTGCATTGGTTTTATTCTCGAGTAGGTCCTTCCCCCAAAGAGGTTAAAGATGAACTTGAAAAGCTGCAAGCTTTTAGTCAACCAGTTTAAAATGCATAGCATAAATCGTTACTCTCTTTCCAAATTGCTCCAATAAAAGTCTAGCTTAATTCACGGACACCAAAGATTTGGGAATGAGAATGAACTCACTTAAAACCTATGGGCTGAGATTCGGAAAAGATTGTCCATTAAAAATAGACACTGTTTCTAATGCACAGGTGCAAATAGTCAAAATTGCCAGATACCCACTACAAAGACTTACAGAATTCTTCACGATATTGTGCTTGCTTACTTGTCCAGCCCAGGTCTTCCACTCAGCTTCATTTCTCTCCTGTTCCATTCATAATAAGCTATATGCTGTTCTGCAAATGTGTCTGTTATAGCAGACCCTTCCAAACATGTTTATATTTGTCAGAAGCAATTTTTCTTATTCCCTCATGCTTCCTCTTTGTCACTGTTTGACGTCACTTCCTCCCAGAAGCCTCCCTGGCCCTCTATCTATGGCTTAAGTATTCCTCTATTGCATAATTACCAGCCCACCTTCCCTTCCTAAATATTAAGGTCAAGCCTTGTTTCTTCTCCATGGTTGCATCCCCAGAACTCAGCCCAGTTCTTGGACTCAAAAACTCTGAGTAAATAACCATGGAAAAATTACTAAACATTCCAGAGTTTCTTTATGTACAACATTACTGGAACAACATATTACTAGCAAGGTTGTTTTGTGCTTTCAAAAAGACAGTATTGATAAAGTATTTAATGCAGTGCATCATCCAACTAGGAGGTATATAACAATTTCCTTTCTTCCTTCCTTTAAAATTGAAATAATTCTGTCAATTCCTATTATGAAGCTAAAACCCATCTAATTATAAAAGTATAATTGTTCTTAGAGAGCAGGGTTCTAGATATTCTAGGCAGAGATGCAGGCCAAAGCAAACACACTGCCTACTTTTATTTGTACATTTTCAAGAATGGTTGCATTTAAAACAATTATATACTTATCTGTAAAATATCCTCGATGTTGTCCCTTATATCTCAAAGCCTAAAACACTAGCTCTGTGATCATTTAAGGAAACGTTTGTGACACTTTCTTCAGGTATTCCATAATTACTTTACATTTGAGAATTCAAATTCAGCAACCCTTTTTTGAGTTGGGCATGATGACTACTAGAGACGCTTTTATCTTTCAGTTTATAGTTTTTTCTGTTCACCTTACCTTATTTTGAAAGTCTTGCAAGTCATATTATTAAAAGGATAAGGAATTAATAAGTGTGCTCTGAAGCGGTGGTTCTCAACTTTTCTCCATCTTGGATATTTTTGAAAATCCGGAATTTCTCTTCGGAAAAATGCATGTATGCAAATGCACTGAAATTTTCATAGATTTGCCATCAGAATCTAGCTTTGCTGCTTCCTAACTATGAACTATGTCAAAATTCAAGGACCATGAATTAGAATTTGAACTGTTTCTGTTGCCAAAAATTTAGTTGCTTATTAAGAGGGATAATGAATGCAAAATTCATAGAGACAGAATTTTCTATTTGCATTATTTGTCTATTTTCCTTTTAGAGACAGGAAAGCTGGCCTCAATAAGAAATTGGTTGATAGACATTACCAAGTCTGAAGTTCATTTTAGTTGCTTTTCTTCCTTCAAATGGCAAGATATTTTAAAAAGTAAATTATAAATATGCTCTATAGGAAGCTATATTATGATTCTCTAATTGGATTGCCATCCCTCATCTTTCATTTGAATATTGGGGAAGCAAAATATTCATGTCAAAATAAAACTCTTGATGAAGCTTTCAGGATTTTACTTAATGCACTCCAACCTCATAGGTTTGGCTCCATTCTCTGAAGCTGAAAATAGCTAGCAAATGGCTTTCCAGCACTGCCTGAGTTTTATTGTCTTTCTATTCTGTTTGTTGGCATGTATGCTATAGAGGGATGACATCATATCTATTAAATCTTTCTCTTATTAAGAGACTTATTTTCAGTTTTTCATATCAAAAGTATCAGAGATACTTTTGTTTCATCTTATCTGCCAACTGGATGCTGTAGGATAAGAATACAATTTAAAAATTCCTTCAAAAATGAAAGTAGAAAAAGAATAAATATTTGAAATCTCATACATACACATGTTTTGAACCACAGGAACATATCTAGATGTGTCTGTGCTCTCCCGGGCACATAAATGTGTGTTTCCCAATATTACAATTAGTTTAACATCTACATGAGGGAACTATGGGAATTCCAGAGGTATGTTCCAAAAGAAAACTTTTTAATGTCTCAAGTTTTTATTTAAATTCTAGTTAACTTATAGTGCAATATTAATTTCAGGAGTAGAATTTCGTGATTCATCACTTACATATAATGCCCAGTGTTCATTACATCGAGTGCCCTCCTTAATGCCCATCACCCATTTACCGTATCCTCCCGTCCACCTCCTCCCCACAGTAACTCTCAGTTTGTTCTCTATAGTTAAGAGTGTCTTTTATGGTTTGCCTCCCCCCACCTCTTTTTCTTTCCCCTCTGTTCATCTGTTTCATTTTTTAAATTCCACATATGAGTGAAATCATATGGTATTTGTCTTTCTCTGACTTATTTCACTGAACATAAAACACTGTAGCTTCACCCATATTGTTGCAAATGATAAGATTTCATTCATTTTTATGGCTGAGTAATACTCTATTATATCTATATACCACATCTTCTTTATCCATTTATCAGTTGATGGACATTTGGGCTCTTCCCATAATTTGGCTATTGTTGATAATGCTGCTATAAAATTGGGGTGCATGTATCACTTCGAATCAGTATTTTTGTATCTTTGGGTAAATAACTAGTAGTGCAATTGCTGGGTCATAGGTAGTGCTATTTTTAGCTTTTTGAGGAATCTCCATACTCTTTTCAAGTGGTGGCATCAGTTTATATTCCCACCAACAGCACAAGAGGGTCCCCTTTCTCCACATCCTCGCCAACATCTATTGCTGCCTGTGTTGTTAAAAGGAAACATAAATTGAATCTTCCCTGTCCTGTGGGACAACAAAGGAAGATGAATTCTGGAAAAATGTAAGCTTTCTAGATATAAGACAAAATCTTCATTTTCCAGTACTTTGGATAAGTAGACATTTGGGAAAACAGAATTTCTTTGAGCCACTGGAGGGCTAATGCAAATTTCACCTGGCTACAGGTCAGAACAGATGCTCCAGGAGAGCACGAGACTGTGCCTCTGTGGGATTGCTCACTCCCTCCCTTTCCTGACACCATTTTTAGGTTAGGATTAAGCGTTGGCAATTCAACACACATTCATATGAACTTTCGCTGAAGAATCATGGGCGATCCATAGGAGATATGAAAATGAAGAAATTAACCTTTGTCTTTAGGGTACTGATGATGTTGAGTGTGAGAAAAAGGATATACCGGAATAATTCTAATAGAATGCATGTTAGTAATTCTGAAATTAAAAGCAGAAATTTGCCTCAAATTTGCAAGTAGTAAAAGTGTAAGTAGTAAAAGTGTCTCAGAAAAAGCAAAGAAAGAACTTTTTGAGAAGAATTTTTATTGAACTCTGACCATTTAGTCCTGACTCTTTAAGAAGAGTTGTGTATGGTTTGACCATTATATTTAGGATTGCTTATTTTTACCCCAGAAGATTCCCAGCTTCTAGTGAAGTCAGTTTTTCAGTATTTTAAATCTTCAGTATATAAGGCCAATTTAGAATCCTGACCTAGAACATAGCTTCTTGTTACTTAGGTTATCAGAGACTAGGTGAATGTTACTTAGGTGAATAACTTAGTTCCTGTTCTCCCACTTTGCAATAGATACAATGCGAGAAAAGTCAAATTTATCGATGATTGGCCCAATGCAAACAAACTGTCAAATAGTTTCCTGAAATGATGAGGGAAAAAACAGAAACTGGATATAGTGACTATGTTACCACCTAATGGTACAAAGTAATAGATTTTCATAAAAATAACCTTCAATTTCTAAGAATAACTAAAATAATTTTCATTGTCTTAAATATGATGTGGGAAAATACCCCAATATTATTAAAATATATATATATCAAAATTTGCTTTTTACTTTTAAATGATTTTTTAAAGATTTTGTTTATTTATTTGAGAGAGAGAGAGAGAGAGAGAGTGAGCACCAGCAGGGGGAGGGGCAGAGAGAGAAACAGACTTCCTACTGAGCATGGATCCTGATGTGGGGCTCGATCCCAGGACCAGATCAGGACCTGAGCCAAAGTCAGATGCTTAACTGACTGAGGCACCCAGTCATGCCCCAAATTTAATTTAAAACACTTTTAGAACTGACAAAAGACAATTTTAGTTATCCAGAAAATTAATTTATCCAGAACACTTTATAATCCATGTGTCTATATGGGTGATGTCAGTATATTGTCAGTATCTGATTGATATTATATGCTAGTGTGGGTAGAGAAGTATTAAGAAGAGTGATCACACCTTGGTATGTTATTTGATGTAGTCCAGTAGATAGCTCAGGTGGATTTCCTGGTGCAATAGGTCTGCAAACCAAAATGTTGTTATTTTAAAATTCAGGTCCTGTTCAGTACCACTTTGAGAAAAGCAAACCAACAGATAAAAGAGAACTATTAAATCTTCATCTCTAAACTTTAGTGCCTTTAAAATAATAAGTAAGTGGTTATGTTCCTAACATATCTTATTTTCAAGATGAAGAACTGTTTTTACATTTATTCGTGAAACTCATGTTGAAAAGAAAAGTGGCCTTTTGAACGTTAAAGAACATTGTGTGAAGAGACACATTCCAAATTTTGAGTTTCTTTAGAATATTCTCTTCACAAAACAATTTTCCTACATTGATGACCTATAACCTCTCAAATATCCTTCAGTCTTGCAGAGCTTATCTCCTAAATATTAATTGAATGCAACTTTTACTTTTTATGAAATGTGACTATATTATTTCACCTCTCATTCTTCATTCAAAGGACAAGTTCCTCCTAGTCTTTCCACTTTTACATATTAGCATATATAAATATATTAGTACATGTTATGTTATATATATATCAATATAATTTATGATTGATTATAATGTTATATATGGCTGTATATATCAATATACTATATGTATATTATTATTATATCAATATACTATATGTATTTTATTATATATTAAGGTTAATATTTATATCAATATAAATCAACATAAATTGATCTTAAATAATATATAAATAAATTTTATGCAATATAAGTAAATTAATTTTAATAAATCAATATAAATTAGTATTCATACCAATATAAATCAATGTTTATCAATATGCATAATTGGAAAGACCAATTATTAATAATAAATATATTAATATATAGATACCTATCCAAATAAATCCTGAGTTCACTTGAATTCTGTATATCCAACAGTGAATGAGGGCCTACTCTGTGTAAGGTGCTAAGATACTTAAGACATCAAACCGTCCATAAGAAGTTTCCGCCCTCAAGACCCTAAGTTGTATGTGCTATGGGTTATCTGACCGGCCTTGCAGGGAATCTGCAGCCGGTTCATTTGCCGTGTTCCTTTATCTCTGATAATCCTGACATTCTTGGTTATGGTCTGAATGTGTCCCCCCAAAATTCATAAGTCGAAGTACTATCCCCAGTATCTTAGAATGTGAGTGTATTTGGAGCTAAAGCATTTAAATGGGTAGTTAGGTTGAAATGAGGTCATGAGGGTAGCCCCGAATCCAATATGACTGGTATCCTTACTTGAAGAAATTAGGACACAAGAGAGATACACAAACAGGAAAGAGCATGTGTAGACACAAGAAGATGCACACGGACAAGCCATAAAGGCCTGTGAAGAAACCAACCTTGTCCATACCTTGATCTTGGACTTCTAGACATCAGAACTGTGAGGAAATACATTTTTGTGGTTTAAGCCACCTAATCTGTGGTACTTTGTGATGGCAGTTCTAGTCAATAATACATTCTCCCTCCCTCTGTAGATTCTTGTTGCTGATATGTCTGCATGCTTTGCAACAAAGCTCCCTTAAGACTTTTAGTAACAATAATCCAACTTCAATTTAAATAATTGTGTATCTAACACCTTATTTAATCTGCACACAAACCCAAGGCTATCCATGCTTTATCTTCTTTTTTCACAAGTTAACTTTCCGTGACATCTCTCAGGAAGTGATGGACCTGGGATTAAAACCAGGGTTTTTGCTCCTCACATTTATGAAGGTTTAAACAATTGCCTGAATATCCCACAAACTGTACAATGAGCAACTCAGAATTAGCTATAATTGGCTTTCTTCACAAAGAGTGGTTAACACAATAGGCTTCTTTCATTTGTTCTCGTCAGGGAGTTCAGATGTGCGTGTGCGGGGCTGTGTGTGAGTCTGTAGCCTCTGGTGACTGGCTGAAACATTAGCAATCCATCGAAATTCAACACCTCGCAACAGTATTCTCCAAATGATGTTCATTAAGTGAAGCTTTCCTTCTCTCACAACCTAAAAAAATCTTGTTTTGTAGAAATAAATAAGAACAGTGGCCTCGGGATATTCAGAGAAGATTCCATCCCAGAAAACAGAATGTGGAACTTGTTAGCCTTTTCTGCCTCTGTGAGCTGTTAGGATACCTTGTGTTTGAAATCAGTGTGGCAAAATCAGCCCACCAGTAACCTGAATACTGAACTTACCATCCTGATACCCTCCCCCGAAACTGCTCTAAGTTAGGCAGCAATGACTTGAAATTTGTAAATATCCTTTTTGTCACTAATGCATTTTTATCGATTCAATGCAGGGTTTATGTTCGTGATCTATTAAGGCAAAAATTATACTTCTGAGGTATTTTTATAAGAGATTATAGTTTCTTGTCCATTAATAAAAGCCATTCTTTTCAAAGGGATATTCTTTTTTCTGTTTATCTTTGCATGTTAATATGCTTATTAAAAATGCTTAATATTTTGAAGATTTCTCGAAGTTTCAGAAATAAAAATCATCACGAAAATCAGTAAAGCTAATTGAGGTTTTACCATACAGATCAACTATCCAGTGCTTGCTTTTATTTATTTCTTCCGTATTTAGGAATGTTGTAAGTGCCAATAAACAACCTTATTTAATTATTCCTCAATATTTGTTCAATAAGCTCCTTGAAAGGTCACTATGTATATCGGTTTGTTTTGAAGTAAAAGAATGAAGCAGTTTATCAACTCCTCAAGGGGCTTATAGTCAATTTGTGGAAACAGTATCACTTATGAGCACATGACTATATTTATGTGTGTCAAATTAGATACGACAGCATAATATTTTCAAAATGAAGGCTAAAAATTAAAGCTTCAGGAGTTCAGAAAGTGCTACAGTCAATACTTGTCTGGTTTATAAATCAACTAAAGAAAATCTCTTATATCACTGTTATTTGGCCTTTTCTAATGATAAACATAGGTTCTTTTTCAGTTTTACAGACTATTTTTTTTTCAATGAGAATAACTGTTTATTAGCCAGCCAAGAAAATAACTTAGTTTGTGCTTTTAGTATATGGTAGGCCTAAGTTATTTTATATCAGTGATTATCTCCTCAAGCAATAGATTCCATTTTTTTCACACAAGGAAGTACTGCCTACTTAATAAGAAAAATAATAAGCTGCACATAGAGATTTTTATTCCCATCCATACTTCATTCTTTTTCTTCATTCTTTAAGTTCGACATACAAGTAAAATCACATAGTATTTTTCATTTTCTGACTGACTTATTTTGCTGAGTATAATACTCTTTAGCTCCATCCACATCATTGCAAATGGCAAGATTTCATTCTTTTTGATGGCCGAGTAATATTCCATTGTATGCACATACCACATCTTCTTTATCCCTTCATCAATTGATGGGCATTTGGGTTCTTTCCATAATTTGGCTATTGTTAACAATGCTGCTGTAAACATTGGGGTGCATGTATCCCTCTGAAACAGTATTTTTGTATCCTTTTGGTAAATACCTAGTACTACAACTGCTGGGTCATAGGTAATACTATTTTTAACTTTTTGAGGAACCTCCATACTGTCTTCCAGAGTGGCTGCACCAGTTTGCATTCCTACCAACAGCACAGGAGTGTTCCCCTTTCTCTACATCCTTGCCAACATCTGTTGTTTCCTGCATTGTTAATTTTTAGCTATTCTAACAGGTGTGAGGTGATATCTCATGGTAGTTTTGATTTCCATTTCCCTGATGATGAGTGATATTGAGTGATCTTTCCTTGTGTCTGTAAGCCATCTGGATGTCTTTGGAGAAATGTCTGTTCATGTCTTCTGTCAATTTTTGAGGGTGTTGCATTTGATAAGTTTTTTTATAGAGTTTGATTACTAACTCTTTATCAGATATGTCATTTGTAAATATCTTCTCCCATTCCATAGGCTGTCTTTTAGTTTTGCCAATTGTTTGCTTCACTGTGCAGAAGATTTTTATCTTGATGAAATCCCAAATAGATTATTTTTGCTTTTGTTTCCCTTGCCTCAGGAGATGTTTCAAAGTAGAGGGAACATACCTCAACATCATAAAGGTCATATACAAAAGGCCCACAGCTAATGTCATCCAGTGGGGAAAAACTGAGAATAAGACAAGGATGTCCATTCTCACCACTATATTTAACATAGTACTGCAAATCATAGCCTCAGCAATCAGACAATGAAAAGAAATAAGAAGCATCCAAATCGGTAAGGAAGGAGTCAAACTTTCACTATTTGCAAATGACATGATATTCTATGTAGAAAACCCAAAAGACCATCAAAAATTGCTAGAACTAATACATGAATTCAGTAAAGTCACGGAATACAAAATCAACATACAGAAATCTGTTGCATTTCTATACACCAATAGTGAAGCAGCAGAAAGAGAAATCAAGGCATTGATCCCATTTACAATTGCACCAAAACCATAAGATACCTAGGAATACACATAACCAAAGAGGTAAAAGACCTGTACTCTGAAAACTATAGAAAACTAGTGAAAGAAATTGAAGATGACACAAAGAAATGGAAACACATTCCATGCTCACAGATTGGAAAAACAAACATTGTTAAAAATGTCTATACTACCCAAAGTAATCTACACATTCACTGCAATCCCTATCAAAATACATGAACATGTTTCACAGAGCTAGAACAAACAACCCTAAAATTTGTGTGGAATCACGGAAGACCCCAAATAGCCAAAGCAATCTTTTTATTATTTATTTATTTATTTATTTATTTATTTATTTATTTTATTATGTTATGTTAGTCACCATACCATACATCATTAGTTTTTGATGTAGTGTTCCAAGATTCATTGTTTACATATAACACCCAGTGCTCCATGCAGTATGTGCCCTCCTTAATATCCATCACTGGGCAAACCCATCCCCCCACTTGCCCTCCCCTCTAAAACCCTCCATTGTTTCTCAGAGTCCCCAGTTTCTCATGGGTTCATCTCCCCCTCCAATTTCTCCCCTTCATTTTTCCTTTCCTTCTCCTAATGTCCTCCATGCTATTCCTTATGTTCCACAAGTAAGTGAAACCATAAAATTGACTTTCTCTGCTTGACTTATTTCACTCAGCATAATCTCCTTCAGTCCCATCCATGTTGATGCAAAAGTTGGATATTCATCATTTCTGATGGCTGAGTAATATTCCATTGTATATATGGAGCACATCTTCTTTATCCATTCGTCTATTGAAGGGCATCTTGGCTCTTTCCACAGTTTGGCTATTGTGGACATTGCTGCTATGAACATTGGGGTACATATGGCCTTTCTCTGCACTACATCTGTATCTTTGGGGTAAATACCCAGTAGTGCAATTGCCAGGTCATAGGGTAGCTCTATTTTTAATTTTTTAAGGAACCTCCACACTGTTTTCCAAAGTGGTGGCACGAACTTGCATTCCTGCCAACAGTGTAAGAGGGTTCCCCTTTCTCCACATCCTCTCCAACATTGGTTGTTTCTTGCCTTGTCAATTTTTGCCATTGTAACTGGTGTAAAGTGGTATCTCAATGTGGTTTTGATTTGAATTTTCCTGGTGGCTAGTAATGAACATTTTTTCATGTGTCTGTTAGCCATTTGTATGTCTTCATTGGAGAAGTGTCTGTTTATGTCTTCTGTCCATTTTTTTACTTGATTATCTGTTTTTTGGGTGTTCAGTTTGAGAAGTTCTTTATAGATCTTGAATATCAGCCCTTTGTCTGTAGTGTCATTCGTGAATATCTTCTCCAATTCCAGGGGTTGCCTCTTTGTTTTGTTGACTGTTTCCTTTGTTGGCAATCTTCAAAAAGAAAAGCAAAACTGGAGTCATCACAATTCCAGATGTCAAGTTATTTTACAAAACTGTAGTGATCAAGACAGTATGGTAGTTGCACAAAAATAGACACATAGATTGATGGAACAGAACAGAAAACCAAAAAGTGAACCCACAACTGTATGGTCAACTAGTCTTTGAGAAAGTGAGAAAGAATATCCAATGGATAAAAGGCAGTCTCTTCAAAAAAATGGTGTTGGGAAAACTGGACAACAAAATGCAAAAGAATGAAAGTGGACCACATTCTTACACCATACACAAAAATAAATTCAAAACTAATGAAAGACCTGAATGTGAGACAGGAAACCATCAAAATCCTGGAGGAGAACACAGGCAGCAACCTCTTTGACATCAGCTATAGCAACTTCCATGGTAACTTTTAGCAATATTACTGCAACTTTCAAAAAATGCCTGGAAATGGCTAAACAGAAGAAAAGAAATGATGGGAATAAATATTAGAAAACTTGTTTAAAAATCTATTTTTGCTTTTGCCAGACTTTTGGCATATTGCCCTTACTTGGAAGTCTCATATAAATATCAATAGAGGTATACCAAAATTTCTCATATTAAATTAAATATTTTTCTAATAAGCTTTCTACTATTCACAACAAATTTTTTCCTAATATATTGATCACTACCATTCTTGGAGGAGACACCTGAACTCTATAAATCTAACCACTGTGTGTTTCCAGACCTAGAATTCTTGTGCCTCAGGAAGAAAATGATAGAGAATATAAAGAACACAAGACCAGAAGGCAGGATCTCTTAGTGCCAAGTCTTATTGCACGTTAGAACTATCTGGTGAGCTGTTAGAGATCTCAAAGCACAAGTCATGCCTAACAATTAAGTTAGAAGATCGAAAGTAGAAATCGAATTATCAGTTTGTTTTCTTTCTTAAGACATTGTCAGGGAATTCTCATTACAACAAAATTTAAGAACCACTGCTGTAGTTTTAATTCTACTTTTATTATATTGATGAACTTGGAAAAATCAAATGTCATTAAATTCCAGGTTCTTTATCTGTAAAATGAGAGTGAATGTGTTTATCGTGATGGTGATAGGAACTACAATGCACTTCCCTTGCTAAATACAACTGGGTATACATATATGCTCATATATTCAGATACCACATAAATATTTGTATACCCGTATGTTAGATCTTTCAAAAATAATAGGGTGATAATATTTAACATGTACTCTACTATTTCTAATACCGATTTGGTCAAATTACTTTCTCAGAAAATTCCGTAATTTACTTAATTATACTCACTATCTTACTATTTTGTCGTTAAACACCATTTAAGGTAATAAAGTAAGTACTCAGTCTATCATTTGTAAGCAATAACTATGTATCCAAATTGGTGTAACACTGATCGCTTCATAAAGGGAACTATGAAAAAAAAAAAGTCTATCCTTTTTACTCCCCAACCAAAAATTCTGGGGAAGACAAATGGGAAGAAATCAAGTAGGTATGCCTATTAACTATTTCCCAAAACTGCAGCTCCTCCTTCGAGCTGGAACCGAACCAGCGACCTAAGGATGACCACACAGGAACAGGAAGCGCGCTGCAGTCCTCCGCTCTACCAGCTGAGCTATGAAAGGGAGCATATTAACTATTCCCAGTTATCAAATGGAGAACTTGAAGTAGGGCAAATAGAAACACTTCTATCTCTTGTTTTCCAGTGTTTGCCTTTAATTTTGTTTCTTGCTTAACTTTAATGACAAATATTTGCAAAGCAAGTTTGCATGGTAGTGGAGAAAGTAACATATTTGTATTGTTTCTGATTTTAGTGGAAATGTTTCTAATTTCTATACTGAGTAGAATCCTGGCTATATGATCTCTGTGAAGACCTATCAATCACTAAATTGTTTCAGTTGTTTCATAATTTGCACAGACTGTATGCCCTCCCTTGTAAACCTCTCCCTGTCCAAGCTTTTCATCTGAAGTTGACCCCTGTAAAGTTCTAATGATAACCTATTGTCCTTTTTGAGATGTTACTATTATCACATCCATCAAATCTCTTATCGTTTCCCTTTGTTCCTCTAACAAAAAAGCTAATGCCACAAACTACCTTGATTATGACAAGGTTGAGTTTTTTTGTAGATATTTTCCATGTTTTTTTTTTGTTTTTTTAATCAACTATCTTAATCTCCATGTTTTTACAGTGGTACTTGAGGAGACCGAATTGTATGTTGCTACTATTGCCATCTTTCACTACTTCCTCCTAATTTTTTTTAATTTGTTCTATAAGTTTTATCAGGCCCTGCACTGAAGCTTAACCACAAGAGTGCAGAATTTATTATAGAGTTCAACAACAACAGCAATGTATGTACACACACACACACACACACACACACACACACACACACATTCTGAAAAACGAAAAAGGATATTCTATACTTTGAAGAAAAGTGGGCTAAAGATAAGCAGATACAATCTGAAAGGGCACTTCAGGTGAGGGCAACGGCACCTGCAGAGGCAAGAATATGGAGGGCAATGAGAAAAATACTCCATTTTGAGCGGGAACCCAGTTTTGGGGGAAAAGGCCCTTGGAAGAAAATATAGAGATGGAAGTAAAAGAGTTATATTTGACATTTATTTCTTTTGAAAGAGTTTTGGTTTTGCTTTCATATTCTTTTCTAGAAGTAATAAATAACTAAATGGTGGACATCAAATCATGTCATTTTGTCAGTGGTATAATATGAACAGACAGATGAACAAATATGTCCCAACATTACAAAATGTTAAATGATGTTTTTTCATGTGAAATGAAGTTGACTGTGTTAATCATACCACATGACAAATAATGAGGCAATAGCAGCGTGAAATAGAAGAGAGTAATTTATTAGCAAATGATCTGAAGTTTGAATGTGTAAAAACTATTTTGACTTGATATATTCCTTCCTTCAAAATCTTTACTTCTTTTAGAGAAGAAATGTTAAAAATTTATAGAGTAAATCTACTAACATTTGAGGTAAAAATGATTCTATTTAATATCATTGCTGTTTCCATTTGCCATCAATTACCATATTACTTTAACTTTGTGAGTCTTTGCAGATTTTTACAGGTGAAGCACTTGCTGCTTCGAGACTGATTATTTTGTAATCTGATTATTCACAGCTTGCTAATTTGTAATTGGGCTTTTACAACTAGAAAACCTCCAGATTTCAGAAAAACTAATTTATTTTTTTTCTTTGGTTAATTGTACTGTTCACACAAAACAGTAGAGTGAGATGACTTCTAGTGGGTTTTGTGCAGTGTTCTGGAACCAATAAACTATATTATTGATTGCCTAATGAAAAGTGCCGTGTTCATACAAACTTACTGTGTCTGGGCAGGGATACAACTGCTACTTTTATTCTGTTTAGGGAATCACCTGCTATTTTACCAGGGTCTATTGCTACATATCAAGCATACCTTAAATTAGGTTGGAGTTACCTACTGGGCACTTTGTAAGGTGCCCTTTTCCTTTTCCTTTCCTGCAGAGCTACCCATTGCTTCTAATTTAGCCTAAGATCATCAAAATTAATTATGATTGAGTGTTATTAAGATTGAAACAGAGTACGAGTGGAGCACCTTTGGCTTTCTTGAAATTGTGAAATAGAGTTTAAGCAAATTGACTGTCTAGGCAGATTGAATTTACTGATTTAAAATCAGAACTTAAAACACTTAAAAGAGAGATAGTGCAAAGAAAGCTAGTCTTGCCAAGATCAAATGGAAATGATTATAAAATGGAAATATTCTCATTTTATTAAAATGTTTGACCAACAGTCTCAAAGTATGGTGAACATAGAATTGTCACAGTTGGGAGAACAAAAGCAAAGTGTGAGATTTTGTCATTGACTCCCATAAATACATAATCTAGTAGCTTTTTTATGATACTAGATACAGTAAATTAATAATGTAAAGTTAGTATTTGTATTAGTCAGAAAAGCGTAGGTTATTCTTTGGTAACAAATATCACCCAAATTTCTGTGCTATTAAATGACAAAGTTTATTGCTCACTTACACAACATATTTAGTGCAGTTTGACAGCTCACTATAGTTAAGCCAAGACCTGGGCTATGAACAAGTGAAAGGGAGCTTTAGAGGATATTACACTGACAATTAAATGTTCCAGTCCGGAAGTGACATATCTCTTCTGCTTACAACTCACCAACATGACCTTATCCAATCACAGGGACTGGCAAGTTCGTTCTTTCTGTGGTGCCAGAAGTAGAGAGAACAATTAATCGTTACTGAAGAACTTTAGTAACTACCAGAGTACCTAAAGATTAAATCAAGTAGGACATACTAAATTCTATTTGGGAAAAGACATAATTAGAATATTAAACTCTCTTCTCATTCTTCAGCCAAAAAACTGGTGGGCATCTATGTTGTCCCAGATATTGCCTTCAAATACCTTAAATGAATAAGAAGATACATATAGCATGTAATTACAAAACAGTATTTGGCTTATATTATGAAAGCTGAAAGTATTTAATACGCTGGATTCTTTATACCTAAACCAGTTCAAAGATACTGCTGAAAGTAAAATGATCTTAAATTTGAAGACTGTAATAATGCTTTCATGGACAATGTCATTCACTACCCTAGCTTGTAGTGACAAAAGCATATCCCCTGCTCTGGATTTTAGAGGAAACAGAAGAGAATTTTGCACCACTCCATGTCAGTAACGAGGGACTTTTAAAGGGTGGGTATGAGAGGAAGAAAGTCAAGAACAGGGTTCCAGAAAAGAATTAAATTTATTAACACTTTCCAGTCATTACAATAGAAGTTAATATCTGGTGTAGGGGCCAGTGAAAACCCAATATTTTCAGAGATCAACCTGAGATCACATCATAAACTACTACATGGTAGTTGTTTATATGAATCGGTATATATATTTGTGTATTTGTTGGCTAGCTTTTAAGTAAATAAATGTTACTTTTATTCTAGAATATATTTTCTTTTACCTGTCACTATCTGGAATTCCAATCAGGATTCCTCTCTACCCATAATCACTACAGAAAATGGGTCTTTGAATGCATAAAATAGTTACTGAAGAATGATTTCGTTAGATCTTAAAGATGTACATTCATCTACGGTTGGGTATTCTTTTTTTTTTTTTTTTTTTAAGATTTTATTTATTTGTCAGATAGAGGGAGCAAGAGAGTGAGCACAAGCAGGGAGAACAGCAGGCAGAGGCAGAAGCAGGCTCCCCGCCGAGCAAGGAGCCTGATGCAGGACTTGATCCCAGAACATGGGATCACGACCTGAGCCGAAGCCAGACGCTTAACTGACTGAGCCACCCAGGCATCCCAACTGTTGGGTATTCTTAACAGTTTTTCAAATTAGCTTATGTTGAGGGGCAAGAAGAGTTCTCTAAAGTCATTGGGATCTGGGGAAAGATACATTGGTGGAAGGTAAAGAAGTGAAGATTTAAATGGAGTGTGTTGGAACAGCAATAAAATTGTGGTACTAGAAACAGTTTGTCTCTTCCTTTCCTTTTCTATTCCCCTTTACCGAGACGTGACTGCCTAGTACCTCTACATAGCACCCTAGGTCGAGTAAGTTTAAAAAGAATTCTGTAATGTGAGAGGATTCTAAGGAGAAGAAAGATATTATATTATGGTATTGTGGAGGGAAAGGAGGATTTCTGGCTGGGTTTCTGGCAAGGGTCATATACTGGGATGAATAGTAGCCCCCTAAATTCATGCCTATTGAGCATGTTAGAATGTGATCTTATTTGGAAATAGGGTCTTTGTAGATGATTACATAGTTAGGATGGGATGCAGTCAGACTGGATTAGAGTAGGCCTTAAATCCAATATGATTGGTCTTATAAGAAGACGAGAAGATCCAGACACACAGAGGAACACAGAGAAGGCCATATAATGATGGAGGCAAATATTGGGGTTATGCTGGCCAAAGCCAAGAAACTCCTATTCACCTGAAGCTAGTATCAAGCAAGAAAGGACTCTTCCCTAGAACCTTCAAAGCATGGCCCTGCCAACATTTCAGTTTTGAACTTCTAGCCTTTAGAACAGTAAGAAAACAAATATCTATTGTTTTAAACCAACCAGTTTGTGAAACTTTGTTATGGCAGCCCTAGGAAAGTGATATAGGTAGATATTTCTGATTCGTGGTTTGTGTAATCAGTGGCTAATCCTATTTTTCCCCATAATCTACTTATCTAGTTGTCTGTAACTTGTAAGTTTTTTTTTTTTTTAGATTTTTATTTATTTATTTGACAAAGAGAGAGAGGAGGAGAGAGAGAGAGAGCACAAGTAAGGGAAGCAGGAGAGGGAGAAGCAGGCTTCCCGCTGATCAGGGAGCCTGATGAGGCGCTCGATTCCGGGACACTGGGATCATGATCTGAGCTGAAGGCAGATGCTTAACCAATTGAGCCACCCAGGCACCCCTATAAATTCTAAATTCTAATGATACTTAGGTCCATTTATTGATTGATTTATACAGTAAATGGACTACTACTATATCTGTGTATTGCCTGTAAAATGTTTGAAAGGCATTGTGCAAATTTGCTTAATATGTCTAAATAGGTGATTTTATATAATATTGGATAATGACTCTGTACAAATGAGCATTATGAAAACAAAGATTTAATATATAAACAAAAATAGAGTACTAGAATAAAAGTCAAAAGACTTGGGTCCTAGAGTTGCTACCACCATTTCTATGGGTGTGATGCTAGGCAAACTACTACATGTTTTCACATCTGTAATCAGATAATAAAAATGTGAAGCTTTCTCTCTCATAGGATTCTCCAATGCGTACATGAACTGCTTTATTAAAGTGGTACAATAATATAAACTATATCATATTTATGAAAGTACTGTTTAAGAAGGTACCCAAATGTGCATAAGTTATACTGGTAAACAGCATTTTCTAGAATAATAGCAAATCACTGTTCAATTAGTGCCCATCTTAATGGTTTAAAGAGGAGCTTATTAGGGACAAAATTTGTATTAATAATTCAGAGTGTCATTTTCACAAAGTTACCTCGAGCCTTTTTGCAGACCGAGAGTTGAGAGGATGAGTAGCATCTGGCCTGTAATTTGTAACTGATTGGCTTCACAGTCCACAAACATGGAGCCAATGATTCAAAAAATTCACAAATCTTCTGCTCAGTTCATAGAAATATCTCTCAAAAGTTCTATATCATAATGAGAGCTCATCTTTCCAATCTGCTTTTAAGAGGAATGAAGATAGTGACGGTGCCATAAAGGCATTTCCTAGGGGAACTGATGAAATGACAGCCCGGTCATCTGGTTGCTCTGTTGATTGCAGAGAGAGCAGTTTCCATTGTTCATTTTTAAACTTTCATAAAACTCCATATACAACATGATAAAAGGAAAAAAGGCAAATCCTATCTGCATGCATGCAGAATTAACAAAATTTGGGAATATGGGTACTTTTCGAAAAGATAATTTGTCTCCATTTCCATCATTTTGTGTGTACTACTGGCATTTTGACACCTGCAGATTTTGGCTGGGCCTGTATTGAGCAGATGCGCACTCCATCACACATGGGTGTGGTTTTCAGGCACGGCACTTCCCTTCACAAGCATTTTCCCCCTGGGAAAGAGCTGAATATTGCCATTTATCTTGTGTATTCCTTTCAAATCATGCTCTGCATGTCATTTTTGTTCATTAATATGATAATTAGAAAATTTATCCTCCCTACCCCACCTTTTTAAAATCTAGAATTTGATATTATTTACTTCCCCTTTCCCCCTAGCTATTCCTTTTCAGTTTTCCTTGATAGGAAGTTGTAAAATGGGACAGAATGAGTGAGAAATAGATGAAATACCTCATTGGTTAAAATCTCCATTATGGCTCTTTAATATATTTAGTCTCAAAGAGATAATTAAGTGCCACTTAAAGTAAATTGATTATATTTAAAATGTAATTCTTTATGTCTTTGACAACTTGGTTTCAACTTTATAGATACTATTTGCTCCATGTTTTATGGGTTGTAAACATATATTTAAAACTAACAATAATGATACATTATTAAAATTTAGAAATGTTAACACTATTAGTTAAACCTTAGTATCCACTAGGAGGAGCTGAGTGCTTTATCAAGAATATATAAGGTTAATGTCTTAAAATAGTTAATAAAATATTACCAGTATGTTGGGATTAATATGATAAAAGTAAAATTAAGTTGAGATAAATTATGTCATTATGATTATATAATAGGGAGCTAGAAGTACACATTGAATACCATTATATGTTTTCAGCTAATTAAACTGAGGGCTTTGAAATAACTAAAACAAATACAGCATATGTATGATTTTTTACATCAAAGATTCATGTGAATTTATCTTCTTTTTTGAAGATTAAGTTGCTTTATAGCAGTGTGGACATACAAATGGCTACCAGACCCATGAAAAAATGTTCAACATCCAGTAGCCATCAGGGAAATACAAATCAAAACCACAATAAGATACCACCTTATGCCAGTTATAATGGCAAAAATTAACAAGGCAGGACACCACAAATGTTGGCGAGGATATGGAGAAAGGGGAACCCTCTTACACTCTTGGCAGGAATGCAAGCTGGTATAGCCACTTTGGAAAACAGTATGGTTCCTCAAGACATTAAAAATAGAGCTACCCTACAACCTAGCAATTGCACTACTAGGTATTTACCCTCATGATACAGACATAGTGAAAAGAAGGGGCACATGCGCCCCAATGTTCATAGCAGCAGCATCCACAATAGCCAAACTGTGGAAGGAGACAAGATGTCCTTCAACAGATGAATGGATAAAGAAGATGTGGTCCATATTACTCAGCCATCAGAAAGGATGGATACCTACCATTTGCATTGATGTGGATAAAACTGGAGGGGATTATGCTAAGTGAAATAAATCAGGCAGAGAAAGATAATTATCATATGGTTTCACTCATATGTGGAATATAAGAAATAGTGCAGAGGACCATAGGGGAAGGGAGGAAAACTGAATGGGAAAAAATTAGAGAGGGAGACAAACCATGAGAATCTGGATTTCAGGAACAAACTGAGGGTTACAGAAGGAGGGGGTGGATGGGGTAACTGGGTGATGTGTAATTAAGAAGGGCACGTGTTGTGATGAGCACTGGGTGTTATACACAGCTAATGAAGCATTGAACAGTACATCAAAAACTAATGATGCACTATATATTGGCTAATTGAACATAATAATAATAATAAAAAAAGTAGACCCGAAAGTAGGATATAGAGAAATGCAGAGTTTTGGAATAAGAAATATGGTACTTACCAAAGAAACCACATGACCAAGAACTAATTTATCTGGGATGGTGGGAGTAAGCGCAAACACCTTACTTGTGTCACTTTCCTATTTCATTTGCAAAAATGTGGCATGGTATGTGGGAGAAGTGGTCAGTCATGATGACTATAAAAGAATAATACTTTAGACAAAAATATAGCTTATGGTGACTGGTTTGTATTCAAGAGCAGCCTTGGAGATGGTAAGGTTATCTGCCAATTTTAGAATTTGTCAAGGACTCTGGTCAAGGATTTGATTCAAAGTTCCCTTAGCATCATTATCAGAGTCTCCTTTTGATTGTCCTGGATTCCGAATCCTTTGGTGGCATAGGGATGGCACAGAAGATACAGAGGGCATGCTCTGCATACTCTGATTTAGGGCATTTGTCTATGACTAGGACAAACTGGGGCAATAGGCTGAATAATTGAAAGGGCCAGCTCTGCACTCAGATGGGCTTATGATCGCATATCTATTCTTCAACTTAGTACCTATGTGACCTTGGGAAGTTTATTAATCCACCCACATGGTGTCATCAAGTTATTGCTAAGAATTACATACTTAGTTTAGTATTTAACATAGAGAAAATTCTTAACAAATATTAGCTTTTACTATTATTGTTTTTATTGTTACCTGACATTAATCTGTACACAAGTATTTATTAATCAGCTCATTCATTTAGGATAACCATATATTAATGACCAACTCTATGTTAAACATTGTACTAGGTTTTGTGCTACTTTTTAACTAGGCAGTAAGCTAGCTATTCTTAACTTTTCCTGCACTCTTGTCTAAGTTCCTTACAAGTTCAAAATTCCATGGATACTTAATATTAAAATATTCATGGCCTGGATTACAGCTATTACATATTATGCTTATAAACCCTGAATCAAAGGGACAAGAAACTGCCCTCAGAGTGAGACTTCCTTGTGTTCTAGAGAAATAGGCAAAGAAATAAATGAGTTAGGAAGTGCTCTAGACTTTGCATTTTTTAAGAGTTTGGGAATAATTTGTATTTCTCATACAGCTAATTGATAGAATTTATCCGTAAATCTAATCTGTGCCTGAGCTTTTCTTTGTCAAGAATATTCTAAGTATCAATTGAACTACTTGCTATAGATTTGTTCAGAATTTTTATTTCTTCTTTTATCAAATCAGATAATTTAGTTGATTCTAGGACCTTATTTAAATTAGGATAATTATCATCTTAAATATTGAATCTTCTAATCCACAAACATGGAATATTTCTTTCTTTAGATCGTCTTTAACTTTTCTCAGCATAGTTTTGAAGTTGGCAGCATTTAATTTGTATTTATTCCCAAGGATTTAATTTTTTGATGTCTTGGGAATAGAACTCTTCTGAACTTCTCTTTTGGATTATTCATTGCTAGTGTATAACACTACAGTTGATTTTTATATATTGGACTAACATTCTGTGAACTTGCTGTACACACTTATTGATTCCATTCATTTGTAAAAAAATTCTTTAAAACTTTCTACCTATAGGATCATATTGTTTACAAATCAAGACAGTTTTATTTCTTCCATTCTATACTAGAGGACTTTTATATCTGATTTTTGGATTTTTGCACTTGTTGGAACTCCTAGTATGTTGTTAAATACAAGGTACAAAAACAGGTACTACTGTCTTATTCCTAAGCTTAATGAGAGATAATTTTTTTAAAATAGATTTATTTATTTATTCGAGAGAGAGAGCGAGAGCAGGGGGAGGAGCAGGGAGAGAGGGAAAAAGTCTCAAGAAGACTCTGCACAGAGCATGGAGTCCCACAGGGCTCAATCCCAGGACCCAAAGATTATGACCCGAGATCATCACCTAAGCGGAAACCAAAAGTTGGACATTTAACCACCTGCGCCATGCAGGCACCCAAATGAAAGAGATTTACTCATTCAGCATTAAATATTGTTATTTTCTGGTTTTTCATCGCTATTCTTTATCAGATTGGTGAAATTACCTTCTATGCTTAGTTTTTTGAGAGATTTTTTAATATCACATGTAGGTGTTAGAGTTGTTCAAATTTTTTTTTTTTATTTGAGGTAGCCCTGTGGGGTTTATCTTTTAATATACAAATATTGTGTTCTATTAATAGATTTTTGAACATTGCATTAGTCTTATATTCCTGGGAAAAGTTATACTTGGTCATGATGTATATTTTTATATGCTACTTAATTTTGGATTGCTAATATTTTGTTGGATTTTTTGGTAAATAGTCATGAAAAACATTGCATTAGTTTTCTTCTGTTGTCATATCTTTATCTGGCTTTAGCACTGGGCCAATATTGGCCTCACAGAAGAGTTGAGAAGAATTCTGGAGTGTGAACTGTGTAGGAGTTTGGAGATAATTTATACATCTTTTTAAGATATTTGATAGAATTTATCTGTAAAATGATCTGTGCCTGAGTTTTTCTTTTTTGGATATAATTTAAGTATCAATTTAACTCTTTTACTTGCTGTACATTTATCCACATTTTTCATTTCTTCTTTTATCAGTTTAGGTAATTTACTTCTAGGACTTTGTCTATGTCTTTAAGTTGTGTACTTTTCCAGCATTAAATTGTTCATATTTCTTTATAATCCTTTTAAATTAAATCAAATCCTTAATATCTGTAAGATTCATAGTGATATATGATACTTTTCACTTCCGATTTTAATAATTTGTGTCTCTCTTTTTCTCTTGGCCCATCTCAATATTAAGTTTTATCAACTTTTTTGATTTTTGCAAAGAACCAGCTTTCAATTTCATCGATTTTCTCTATTGATTTTTTCTTTTCTCCATTTCACTAATTTCTGTGCTAATATATTTATTATTTCCTTCCTTCTACTTTAAGTTTAATTTTTTTTTTTTACTGTCTTCTTACGATAGGAAGTTAGTGATTTGAAGTTATCTTTTCTAATACAGGCATTTAAAGTTCAAAATGTCCCTCTAACTATACTGTTAACTACATTACAGAACTTTTTATATATGTGAGATTTTTTTTCACTCAGTTCAAAATGTTTCCTAATTTTTCTTGTGAATTCTTTGAGACACAGGTTACTCATCAATGTGTGATATATTTTCCAAAGTTTGGAATTTCCCTAATTTTTTTTCTTGTTGATTTCTAATTTAACTTCTTTGTGAACATATTTATTTTCATTTCTTTTAAAATTATTGATTTCTATGTTATGACCCAACATATGATTTATCATGAAGAATTTTCCATCTTCTCTTGAAAGGAAGGTATATTCTGTTATTGTTGGAAGCATTTTTCCATAAATTTCAGTTAGATATTGATCTTTTTTGAAGGGGGGAATTGGTGACGATTTTTATTTTTCATCAGTTTCTAAACACAATTTTGCTAATTGGAGTGACTGGGTGGCTCAGTCCATCTGTCTTTGACTTAGGTAATGATCCCACAGTCCTGGGATTGAGCCCCATGTGGGGCTACTTGCTCAGTGAAGAGGCTGTTTCTCCCTCTCCTCCCCACTGGTGATCTCTCTCTTGTCTCTATTGCTCTCTCTCTCTCTCTCAAATAAACAAATAAAAATCTTTTTAAAAACCCATAATTTTGGGGGCACCTGGGTGGCTCAGTGGGTTAAGCCTCTGCCTTCAGCTCAGGTCATGATCTCAGGGTCCTGGTGTTGAGCCCACATCGGGCTCTCTGCTGAGTGGGGAGCCTGCTTCCCCCTCTCTCTCTGCCTGCCTCTCTGCCTACTTGTGATCTCTCTCTCTGTCAAATAAATAAATAAAATCTTTTAAAAAAACATAATTTTGCTAGTTATGGAATTATTGGTTGGCATCTTTATTTTCTTCAGATATTTGACCATGTCATCTCACTGCTTTCTGGCCTCCATCAATTCTGACTAAAGTCAACTGTTAATTTTATTATAATTCTCTTTCATGTACTGGGTAGCTTTTAATCTCATTGTTTTGAAGATTTGTCTTTTGGTTTTTATTTTCAACAGTTTAACTCCTGTGATGTGTCTACATGTAAATCTCTTTGTAGATATCTTTTGTGGAGTTTGATGATCTTAGTGGGTCTATAGATGAATATTTTCCCTCAAATTTGACATGTTTTTAGCTCTTATTTCTTCAAAAACTGTTTTGCTGCTTTCTTTTTCTACGTCTGTGTGAGAGCATAGAACACTAAACAACTAATTTGGTCAGGGACAATCAAAGCAGGTTTTATTTAGATGGAGACTATATTATGTAATAGGCCAAACTAAAATATACTGAGTGCTTGAAGACACTTATTCATGAAAAGTGTTAAACTTTCTATTAAAAAATCTAATAATAAAAAGTTTTTAAACATTTTTTAAAAAGAAATATGAGGGTTTGGGAGGGGTGGGGGTGGGGAGTTGGGCGAGCCTGGTGGTGGGTATTGAGGAGGGCACGTATTGCATGGAGCACTGGGTGTGGTACATGAACAATGAATCTTGTAACACAAAAAATAAAATAAAAGTATTTGGGGGAAAAAAAAGAAATCTGATAATTTATATAGGAGAGCAAATGAATGTTTATATTGTAGATAGAAATCCAAGGAAAAGAACACATTGACTAAAAGTGCATGAGATCAATAGAAGAAATATACTTTAATGAGGCAGACTTTTAGTAAGAATGCCATTAGAATGCATTTTTAAAAATGTCCACTCAATGACATTTTGTGATTTTCAAATTTATTAAATATATGTTTATTCAGGTTCATAATAAGCTTAACAGGTATAGGATGTTTTATTTAAATTATTAATTCTGGGGGTGCCTGGGTGAGTCAGTTGATTAAGCGTCCAACTCTTGATTTCTGCTCAGGTCATGATCTGAGGGTCATGAGATTGAGCACCGTGTAGGATTCCTACGCAACCAACGGAGGTCTGCTTGAGATTCTCTCTCTCCAGTTTCCTCCGTCCCTTCCCCCTACAAAAAACCTCTGACAATAAGATGTATAATCCAAACAGTACTTGAAGAATTTCCAACTACCCTTTCCTATTATAGATTAGAATATATTACAATCTAAATATTGACTTGCATCCTCGTTCTCTATCTATATTAAAATTTTATATAAAAAGAGCTTTCAGGTTCATAACCTACAGACACATTAGGACCTAAGAGGAGAATTAAAATGTTTCCAGGGCCTACTGAAAATAAGAGAGAAATCACTTTTTATACACAGTAGAAGTACTTATGCATAATCATTTAAGATAACCAGATTTTTAACTTTAATTTATCAGAAGCTTCTTTTTTTTTTTTAAGATTTTATTTATTTATTTGTCAGAGAGAGAGAGATCACAAGTAGGCAGAGAGGCAGGCAGAGAGAGAGGGGGAAGCAGGCTCCCCGCTGAGCAGAGAGCCCGATGGGGCTTGATCCCAGGACCCCGGAATCATGACCTGAGCCGAAGGCAGGCGCTCAACTGACTGAGCTACCCAGGCATCCCTATCAGAAGCTTCTTGATTTTCAGTTAACCTCAAATGGAATTTGAGAAATGAGGGTTATTTGAGAAATGAGGGTTTTTTTTTTCTTTTTATGCCGTAGAACAGAGATAATAAACCTTCCCATTCTCTCCTAATTTAAATACCACACTGTCCTATAAAATTTTTTTCAGAGAATAGAAATTCTGTCAAAAGGAAGATGTTGGCTAAAGAACTAGAAATTCACTTTTTCAATGGAGCCACTATCAAACATGGCCTTTAACTTGAAGTTAAGTTTTATGAAATCACTATGCCCCATTTAACATTTTCCCATGCTTTCAAAAATTAAAATAATAATTCCATGACCATGATTATTCCAAGGCTGACTTGTGTTTTGAATCAACATAACATTATAAAACATTAATGTTTCAAAAATAGAACAACAAAATATTGAAGTTAGTACTACCTGTTCCGGCTTTCAATATAATATCCCTTACAGCACATTTTTCCTGTTTTTGCAATAAATGGTAGTTTTATTAATATTAATGCATGTATAATTAGTAATAGTGTTAATAATTAGGTAAGGCAGGAATATAACATTTTTCTTTAAGGTGTATATACATTAATTTTAAAAATCAAATAAAAAGTCTTTTTGATGTTAATGATTATCGTATAGTCAACTGTAGATTTTCAGAATGATGAAATTGGACTCACCCTTGATGGAATAAATTCATCAAGCGTATTGTGATTAATGTCTGTCTTAAGAAAATAGTGATCATAAATCAAGTTATATCTTAATGAAATAAACAGAGGAAGAGAGACAGCTTCAGGTGTACAATTTGAGCTAAATGACATTCTAGTTGACTAAACAGGGATAAAGTTTAGCTCCAAACATTCCATAGAAAAATTGTTCAGATATGGATTGAAAATCTTCACAACAATACTTGATCTGGAGGCAAGTGGATGCTGTGAGCACAAATACCCATCAGTTTCACTGAGTAAGTTAATTTGTTTAGATGTTTATAGATACCAAAAACATGTTCTTATTCCCAGGTCTTTCACAATATATCTTCAAGAGAATGTCAAAGAAAGTATTTAGAAGGTATTTTCAGATCCATAATTTGCCATAAAAGCTCTAGTACTTTGTAAGTGTTCTACAGTCAATGGCATTGAAAACTACATGTTGTAGAAATCACGTCTTCGATTAAATTAATAGCCTCATCATGAAAATTCCGCTTCATAATTAATGGCCAAGATGTATAAGAGTTTGATGAGGCCAAATTACCTGTTATGAACAATACATAAGTCGTGAGATCTAGTATTAATTAAAATCAAATCACTTTATGGATCTTCTCTTTAAAAAATACACTTAGCTTAGTGATAGGAGCATACTAGTATCACTAGTATCACTAGTATTTCTGGCAGATATCCATACTTACCAATTTCCCTGTAACTATGTGAACACACACCCTAACATATGATGGAATTGATAAATATTTAGATAATTTATAAATAAGTATATTGGTTAAGAAATTTAAATTGTTTTGGTCAATTAGAAATTAGAAATTCTTCAACATTGATAAGAAGGCAAAGCTACTACCAGAGATTCATAGGAATTTAATTTATAGTATGTTATTCATTTAGTTATTCATTCACTCATTCAATAACAATTTATTTAATATCTGCCATGGGCCCAATTTTGTGGTATTTGTATGGAAATAAGTTATATTCACCTCCCAAGGCCTTTGGTTAATTTATTCACGATCACAGTTTAGGTCAAATCTAGATTTTTTTCTTAATTTCATGAAGACAAAGTGATTTACAAGATCAATTTTTAAAATTTCTTCTGATTCCAGTTAATAATTTTGCTAAAGTTGTCCTATATTGTGGGTATTAATGATGAGTGACTATGAAAGATATAATCATGTCAAATAAATAATAGTATCTCAAAGGCACAGAAGCCATGTATAGGTTACATATGGCTATATTGGAATTGCGTTCCAGGAGCAATAGATGCATAATAAGTAAGCCAGGATTTCTATCACATAATTTCGTTAGCCACAAATTAACATTTAATTCAGAAAAGTTCAATCAAATCAAATGAAAGAAACATTTTATGTGTCCACTCTATACAGCACATTCTTCTATGTATTATAAAGGGTATGTGTCATAGCTTGCAAAGTCTTTAGTGTCTGTTAAAATCAGCATTTAATAAACCTAACATTTTCTGAGAATAAAACTATATGTCAGGGATTGTTCTAGGTATTTTAAATTTATTCTCTTTGGAACATCACAATAATATTAAAAAACTGGATGTTTTCATCCCAGATTTACAGATGACAATTAGCATTTACTCACTAAGACTCAAATCCAGACTGACTCCAATTACTTGTAGAGCCTTATAGAGATAGGAAAACAAAAGTCCTCCATATAACAAATGTAGCATTTAAAAGCAATAGCAATAGGAAAAAAAAAAAACACAGGTAGTATATGAACAAGTAACAAAATTAGTAGTAACTATAGCTGTGGAAGGAATTAGCAAGGACTGGAATGGTTATAGGAGGCTTCAAGGAAGAACTGATGGACCAATGGTTAGGTTATAGATAAATGGTTGGAAAGTCAGTAAAATCTAAGCAGACATGATAATAAACATGGATTGTTTAGACATGGTAGAGGTCAACTATTTGGAAGTTCAAAATATATTTTGTGTACAACTTTGCACAATAGGGTGTGGAAGTCAGATTTATTCTTGTAGCTAAATGGAGCCAGTTAAAGTAATTATTAAACAGAAAACAGAGTATGAAGGGATGAATGAGATACTGTTAAGTTTATAAAAACACGAGGCAAGTGGACCAGTTATAAGACAATTCAAACACTCTAGGCATGTGTTCATGAGGTCAGGCTGAGCACAAATAAATAAAAGGCAGAGAAATATATCTGTGGAGAGATCAGTGGTATTTGGGGACTGGAGGTGGGGTGGGAGGAGTGTGATGTGGTTCAGAATCAATTCATCCAATATGGCCACCAGTCCCAAAATCTTTCAAAAAGATACTAAATGTTTTTCCCCCCTCACGTGGTTTTGACATCCTGCCAGCTACTCCCTAGTTAGCTAGACAACCTGTACAAATACCTGTCTACTGAGGAAGCAGCCAACAATTTTTCTCCGGTGTTTGAAGAATATGAGAGAGTGAGTGTAGGGTTTCAGAGAATGTAATCTAGAATACTCATAGTTTGTGGGATGTTGTCCTGTAGTTTTGATGTAATAGGAAAGTTTCCTCTGACTGAGGATAGAGTGAAATAAGGGGAGCTGGGCTTGCCATTCCATTAGCTAAATGTAGGTCAAAGGACTGTGCATCAGGATTGTTAAAATACTATCTAGAATCCATAGCCATTTATAGATTCTGTTGCTGAGGAGGATGGGAGTACAAATAAATCAGACTAAATTTCTTTTTCCTTTGCTATGATGAGTATACAAATGTTCAGTGTGACTGGTGTCTAAGTTAGAAATACATGCTAATGGGAACTGCATGCATAGCTTCTTTGGGTCATAACTCAGAATGCAATTATATTTTCCCCTTTTCTCTAATCATGACACAATATTATTGTATTCATCTGTGTCTAGCTTCAAATTCTCTCTCTCTCTCACTATTTCCAAAAGTGCATGCACGTGCTCAGGCACATACTCCATAAAGGTCTTAATATTTTTGAATCTAACAAGGAGAAGGTGCATGTCCTAGACAGTCCCGTTCAGCCTCCACACATTACCCTGGAACCAAGAAGTTGAGAGCAATCACTAGTAATGAGAAGAGCTGAATCTGGGTTCTCTGAGTCCTGACTAGAAGTTAGTCAATCACCTTGAAATTGAGATTGACTGTGGATACTTCAGAAAACTGTGTTCAAAGAAGAATGGCCCCACCTCAGGTCATCTTCACTCTTCTACAAGAGCAGTCCACTGGCCAGCTGCTTTGAAAGTATCATGGGAACTTGCAGAAATGCAGAATTGCAGACTCCTTGACAAAACTATTGAATCAAAATCTGCATTCGACAAGATCCCTGATGATTCATGTGCATATTAAAAACTGAGAAGCATGACATTCCTTAAATTATTTTCATCATCATTTTTCAGTTTACATTTTCAACATACATGCAGGGATAAAGGTGCTATCCTTAATTTACTTTACCTTTTAGTTACTCAGGACTAAGGAATTGTAGACACTTACGACAGATTTTATAACACCATTGCTTTTGGTAACTCTATACTATCAAGAAAAATACATTAATTGCTTTTCTTCACACCCTGAAAGATAGCTCAAGTCACTAAGAAGAGAAGGAGATGGAGAACTAAGTACTTTTTTTTTATTACGTAAGATTTTCCAAAAGGCTTTATTTGCAAATCCAGATCTTTAGCACAGTGCAATCTCATGCTGATAAAAATAGAAATTTATTTGATGTAACTGCTCCTTTCAGTGAAGTTGGTCCAAGATATTTCTTCAGAAATGTGTCTCAAAAGTAAGACATTTCATTTAAAAATATTCATGCAAAATTTATATTCTTGTGTCATTACATGGATATTGCTCGTGACTGAATTAAGTCTCTGTTAACTACTGGAGAAAAAATACTCAAACATTGCTTGTGACATCACGTTCACAATGAATAATTCAGCTGGATTCAATGCAAGAAAGATGTTTAATTTGAAGCTTTTGTCACGTGAAATAAAAATGTGTCAAGGAAAGCACTTTGAAGTAGGAAACATCAAAAATTATTTATATCCCTATATAAAGGACTAGCAGAATTAGAAGACAATGGGATAAAATATTGAAATATATCAAATATTTAATTATACATGTCGGTTATGCATATTCTTTTTATATATCTGTTAAAATATCAAGTTGCCTATAGAATCAATGTTTAAAGAAATATGTAGGTCATGGAATGGCCGAATGCAGAGCAAGATTCCAAATCATAATACTCCACATTTCGAAACTGGCTGCCGGTAATTTGACCACTTTATATTTCTTTGGCATCAACAGCAGTTCTGCTAAGGCAAAGTAAATGTCATAAAATGTTTTGTTTTCCAGCAGCATTGGCAAATAATTGGCATCTGTTTTCTGTTGTCTAGCTGCAGTTGTGTTTTCTGCAACAGAAGTTTCCATTCCTTATCTAATAACTTGTTGATTTAGGAACCGCTAGGGACCAACAAAACAAAACAAAACAAAACAAAAACAACAACAACAACAAAAACAACCCCCCCAAACAAACAAAAAGTCCAAACTTCTTTCAGGGGGAAAAAAAAGTCCTGAAAACATGTGGGCTTCATAAACATGGATTGATTCATATAGTGCATTCCATCATAAGATTGTTTGGACTCATCTGTGTCTCCAAAAATAAACGAGAACAGGAAATAAGTAACTCTTTCTTTGTTAAATCTAAAACAATGGAGTTTTTTCTATATTCCAAAGTTGAAAATATACTAAAGGTCCTTTTAAAAATTTTATTCTCATTCACCTTCAACTACTTTTTTGACAAGAGCCAAATGTGCTAGTTGTTACAAAGAAAAGGAAGGGGGCAAAACCTCCAGAGTGGAGAAATTGGGTTTGCCTTGAATTTAAACATATTTAAAAGCTCAGTTAAGTGGGGGATGTGATTATTTGTAGAGCAGGAAAGGCACTTACAAATGCAACTGTAGGAGGCTCTCTGTTTTTAATATTTAAGAGCAGATAAAACGCCACTTTCACTGACTTCAGGCATTCTTCTGGCTGAGGACTAGGCCATTAATAGTCATTAACACTCTTTCAAATGTATTGCCAGAGTGGTAATGAAATCAACACCTTCTAATTTTTATACTGAAGCTCTGCCAAAGCGCATTTGGTCTTGTCACTACATAGGGAAGTGCGATGTGCTTGCTACTTAAGATATCAACATAAACACCGAATAAAAATATAAATCTTTTATGATGTTGGGACATGTTGCTATTTTATTGTAAATCAATATAGATCAGTTATTCAAACCTAGGCCATAATTTACCAAATGAAGGGAGGACAAGCCAGTGGTGATATAAACTGGGGTTTATTATTTTATCTTGAGTTGACCATCAATTTAGGTTTTTCAAACAAATCATTAGCTGAAAAGCTAACCTTAGAAATTTGATTCCATGCCATGTTCCGACCACTTGTCATGTAGGGAAATGTTTCAAATAATCAGTTAACACAGTGAGCAACTTTTTTTCTATATAACAATACCTAACCTAATCTTAAGTGTTGATGATCTGAAGTTTATTTTAAAGTAAACGGAGAGATTTAGCATTTGATGTTCTCCTGCACCCTTTATAATTATGTAATATAATAAATTGTGTTGAATTTTAAAATATAGAATATTCTTTATGACAGAGAGAAAGATACATTAACAGATGGATAGAAGGGAGCAAACAAAAGGAGAGGGAAAGAAAGAAAGGAAGAAGTCTTCCTTCTTAACCTACCTCATTTAAAATTTCATATTCTTTCCTTTTCTTCCTGATTCTTCTTCCTGAAACATATTTGTAGGGTGGAAGTATACCTTCCCTTCCCTAAGTCCCACCCCCAAGCTGTGACTGGTGGAGACAAGAAACAAGCTGACAAGGCAGATGGGGCGCCTGTGTCCACCCCTTCCTAACCCGGATCACAGCTGCCTATTCAGTGGTATCCCTGATCTACTTAATTCTATTTCTTTCTGAACTCTTCTTCCTCCCAGCTCCACCAATGACAGTGGTCCATCTCGTACCAACATATGTGTAGGAGACTTAATGTATTTGTGTAGTCTTCAGAAGAGAAGGTGTATCTTATTTCTAATTTTTTTGTTTTCAAAGACTAATCATGACCCACAAGGGCATTATACTTTTTCATAGGGGGTCTAAATACAAAACAGAGAAGATCGAGGGGGGGGGCGCCTGGGTGGCTTAGTGGGTTAAAGCCTCTGCGTTCGGCTCAGGTCATGATATCAGGGTCTTGGGATCTAGCCCTGCGTCAGGCTCTCTGCTCGGCGGGGAGCCTGCTTCCCCCTCTCTCTGCCTGTCTCTCTGTTTACTTGTGATCTCTCTCTCTCTGTCAAATAAATAAATAAAATCGTTAAAAAAAAAAAAAAGATCGAGGGACTTAAACATTTTACCCTCATCTGCTATCCTTTGTAGCTATCAGCAATGGCCTCAAGAGAAATGTTTTGCTCATTTTATAAGCCAGTAAGATTGGGAAGCAGTACATATTCATTCTGTTTTTCTTGAGCTAGAGAACTATATATTTATTCATGTATTCATTTAACATAACATGTAATTATTCAGTTGTTCCTACATTCCAAGCAGCATGATACCAATATTAACAGGACATAATCTTTGTCCTGAGAACTCCACATTCTAGAGAAAAAGGAAGATATTTCCATAAGCAATAGACTATAATATTTTGAAATTAAGTATGATATGTGGTATGAATAAAGTGCTAGAGGGGCAGTAAGACATAGGTAAAGGCTTTGTTTGACCAAAAGGCACTTAACTATTCTTCTCCTACTGCCACTCTGCAGAGCAATGCTTATGTTGGCAGAGAGAATACAAACAGATAGTAGCCAGCTTTAAAGTGGGAAGAAAACTGATGAGCTAGAGAGCCAGAGCCAACATTTTGAGTTGTCCCTGAATAAAACAAAGCCATGTATGCAGAAAACTTGGTAAAGACTCTGAGTCACCTGCTATACTTTGAAAATGTTTACGGAGACTCTGCTCCTTGAAGTCAGCAATTGGGCCAAGGAGGGGTTAGAACCTAGAATGTACAAAAGATGACTTTACAAATTGCCAACTACTCTTTAGTATAGACAAACTGGATATGGATATTGAAACTCACTCCGTATCCTCATTTCATGGAAAGCCTTCAGTCAGTAATATCTAATGAATGTCTTTAAGATATATCAACATGGAAACCAAGAGTGATTAAATTTTAAAAATGTTTTAAAATCTTTAATAAAATGAAGTAATTCCTTTTCAGATGGATTACATAAATAACCATAAAATTAATAATTACTATTGTGGCTTGTCAACAATGTTGGAATATCTCAAAGAACTTTCCATTTAATAGTTCTCAAAATCCTTGTCCTTCTTCCAGTGGTCTTATATTTTACCTCTTTTATAATTTTCATTTTTATATGAAGAGTTCCTATTTTCAGAAACTTCTAGCTTCTAGTATTAAACTATCTTCCACCTTTACTCTAATTCTTTTCAAATGAATATCCCCCCATCCCGACTTGTTCTGTATTAGAGTCATACAGCAAGTTTGTATTGTCAGAGAAGAAAGGGGTAATACTAAGAAAGTGCCCAAATAAAAGCACTTCAAGGCCTGGTAAGACATAAAAATTATAAGGGATATGCAGGCAATGTTAATATGTTTTTTTATGTTATGGAATTTTATTGTTTCTCCTTTAAATAAAAGAGATTTGACCTGATAAACCCTCCCGCAAACATTTCTCTTGATTCCTCTCACCTTTGATTTCAAGTATGTGCACTCCGCCTTTGAGTTCTTCCTTTCTTGAGCTGCGTAAGTGAACAAATTTTAAAGAAGAGAAGAGTCCTTCACGGTAATCCTAGAGGATATCTACTTAAGTATGAAAAAGAGAATATAGTAACTCTCATATATTTCCCGTAATTATTAACAAATGACTGAAAACTCAAGAATTGGCATAAATAGTCTCTTTCCCCAGTCAAAGTATTCTTGCATGCATATTTGGTGTAGCATATATTAAAGTGTATCTTAGGCAGTTTTCTGTGGCAAGGGAGCATGTGTATAATCACTACGAGTTGTGCATATGTCTACTTTTCTAAAGCATTGCCTTATGGGTACACTTATTTACTTTGTTTTCATCAAAACTATATTTTAATTTCATAAGCATATTTGTTTTAGAGTATAATCATAATCCAGGGGTTAGTTTCATTTATAGTATTCATTTTCCAACTCTTATTTTTCAAATAAGACATTTGGATTTTTAATAATTCTCTGTGAAAGATATGAAGTATTAAGACTGACCTAAACATGCCCTTTACATATCAGAAATACATCTAGATGTAGAACATAGAAAAAAGCTATTATTCTACAAAAAAAAAAAAAAATGTGACTACCAAGATTATCCTAGTATTCTAGTATCCACTTATATCCTAGGGGGAATCTTTGCTTTCATTTTATAGTTGACAACATTAAGAACCAAGGAAGGCTATAGGACTCCAATGACCATATAGATATTTAATGGAGCGCTAGGAATAAACCATGGCTTAATTCTATTCTTTCTCTAGTTACTTACCTGAAAAATGATGGAATCTATCTAAAATTAACCACTTCAAAATTTAGTTGGTACATAAATATACTCAGGTCATTTACCATTTTTACATGAAATTAGTTTTTTGATAGTCATTAATATCGTAAGCAAAGTGTAAAAACCAGGTTGAGGATAATCTATATTTATAATCTTTACCAAGATTATAATTTCTTTAACCTCAACTATAATCCTTTACTCTCTTATTTAATTGAAATGACATTTGTTAGTGTATGTATTTCATTACAGCTGACTCTTGAATAACACAGGTTTGAATTGCCTGGTTTCACTTACATGTGAAGTTTTTACAGTGCAGTATTATAAATGTATTTTCTCTTCCTTATGACTTTTTTTAAAATATGAGTTTAGTTGACACAAAATGTTACATTAGTTTCAGGTATTTATCAAGAAATTATATAAATAAAGTGAACCAGTTAGATATACTATAATTTTAATAGTGTTTGTTGGCTTTTATAGATTATCTAACTTTGAAAACCCCAAATCGTAATGGATTCCTTGAAGTTGTTTTTAGCTTTCTGTACAATTTAGTTATTTTTTCTCATAAAATCTAAGGAGATATGTAATTATAATAAGTCTAAGTAAAATTGAGCATATAATGGTAATAATGCATAGCATAGAAAAATTGAAGATCTATATCCTGTTTTGGTCCAAGAAACAAAGTGTATCTTGTAAACAATCCCACTATTTGCTTGGAAGTTCTAAGAATTCCACATATAAGAGTCAGGTACTTTATATGAAAAAAATCTACTCCTCAATGCTCATATTTAAGAAAATTAAAAAGCAATGTTGTATTTAAGAAAATTAGGTGATACATATATTTGACAAAAACTTATCTAGAACATATAAATAACTACTGTACTACTAATGATAATAATAGCAATGATAAAGCACTCAATAAAAGATGGTAGAGGGCTTGAGGAAATGGTATAGAAATGGCCAATAAGCATATCAAAAATCCTCAACAATATCAGTCAACCATACCACAGAAATGTGAATTAATAGCACAATCAGAGAACACTTTGTTCATGGAAAAAGTTAGGAAACAAACAAAAAAATGACATTATAAAGTGTTGATGAGGATGTAGAGAAACTAGAACTCTCACATATATTTTTGCTGAGAAAGTAATAGAAAGGGTTGAAAGAAAGGGTTGACACTTTCTTTCTTATATAGTGAAATATATATACCTACCTTATGACTCAATGATTCAACTCTTTGATTTTTACCCAAGAGGAAGAGCAAACATAGGTTCATACAAACACATGTACACTATTTTTCATAGCAGTTTTTATTCCTAATAGCTAAAGCTGGAAACAACCTATATCTCCATAAATAGGTGTATGGATAAACAATGGAGTGATAGCCAGCAATTAAAAAGAAATGAATTATTGACATATGCAACGGCATGAATGAATTTCAAAATTATTGTGTTTCATGAAAGAACACATGCAAAGAATAGTCCAGAAACATACATATTCTATAATTTATGTGAACTTCTAGAACAGACAAATTAAGCTATATTATAGAAAGCAGAACTTTCTTTGCCTGAGGCTGGGAGTGAGCATGGGGTTATGAATGAGAAAGGAACACAAGAAAATTTCCCCGGATGGTGGAAATGTTCTATATTTTAATCATGAGAATACAGTCATTTGTCAAAACTCCTTGATCTGTACACTTAAAATCTCCATATTTTATTGTATGTAAATCAAACCTCAATTAAAAAAAAAAAACAAATACAATATGATAAAAAAGACCCAGGGTATACTTTTGGATAATGTTTTTGTCATTTTGTGTTTATTTGGTTTTCGCAATAGACAATGTACACCTCCAAAACTGCAACTTCTGTATCTCATTTATTGATACCCAAATGTTAAAACAAATAACATGCTTGACACTAGAAAGAGTAATTCCAATTTTACGCAGAATTTTACAAATGTGTTATAATTTGTACGGACGTGAGATAGTTTTTACCTTCCACCTTCTACTTTTATTTTTTGCATCTTCTCATTCTGTAGAAGTTATTGTAGGGGAAGAAAAATTTGTCCATCTTTCCTTCTAGTTTCCTTGTCTGATCTACTAATTAAATGGACGTCAGAAGATTAACATGAGAAAACAAATTTAATTCTTACATACAGGAGCCTCATGAAATTAGGAGACCCCAAAGCAGACAGGCAATTGAAATATATACCCTCCTGAGCTAATGAAAGGGGTAGGGGTCTAAGGCTTCAAAGAAGAAGACAATTCTAGGGAAGATGAGATTAGCAAATGTTTGGTAAACAAATGTTTGCCCTGTCCTGCAGATAAGTCTCAGATGAAAAAGTTACCTCTGGTAATAGCTCTCTTCCTGGTATAGGCCCCAAGTCTAGGTTCCTCTAGGAAGTTAAGGGAGAAGTAAAAAACTTTTTGAGTGTGCTGACTCTTGATTGCCTTCAACTCAAAATAATCCATACTCAAAGTGGTACATTGTGTGCTGGAATATTTCTCTCCCTTTCATTATGTAAAATAAAAACACTGAGGAAAAAAATGACAATTTTTTCTTTCAAATCAGCTAATTCTTTCATCTACTTATACCATAATAGGTACTAAGTATTTAATCATATGCTAGAATAAGATACATGCATTATCTTCAACAGGATTATATAGTTAGTGAGGCAAAGAAGCAACTAGGAAATTACAATAGAGTAAGTGATGTCATTATATTAAATAAAAGATGATATGGTGAGTGAAAGGCTTAAAGATGATACAAGATATTCGAGTGTCACCTAGGATGCCATATTGGTTACCGTTAAATGTATTCTGAGACTTTTGGCAAAGCATTGATGAGTTCTAGAGACTAAAATGATTGGGTGTGTGCTTGGAAAGATTTCTGCCGTCAACATGTGAAAATGAAAAGGAATTCACTGAATCACAACCACAAGCTGACAGTGTGGGTCCATGCAGTCTTCTAGGCATAGATAACAGTAGCTTGCAACTATGATAGTAAATAGCATGGGGAGAAGAAAGGGGAGATTTGATAAATATTTTTGATGTGACTTGTGTATATCTTAAACACTTCATCTGAAAAAGAGGATGCAGATATTATTATCAGGGTGTCTTGGGGTTGGGGATGACCAAGTGTCACTGCATAGACTCAGTTTCTCAGAAAGTACACAGAACTCTCACTGAATTTGCCTTTTTTTTTTTTACATTTCAGTGCTAATGGAAATTTACATACCAAAATTGAAGGATTAGAAACTTTGTGTAGGAGCAATCCAGCCGTTGAAAGGTAAGCATTTTAACTTAAGATTTTTATACACAATATTTCATTTTCACATTTTTATTTAACACTGAGCTCAAAACATTGGTGGACCCTTTATAAATTTTAGGGGAAAAATCGTGAATCATTGGAAATATCACCTTTGAGGAGAAGTAAATTAATATTGCTTTTCTTTACAAGAAACTTTTTAATGTGGTCTTAGTATTTCAGAAATGTATCTCTTAAATGCAGTCTTAAGTCTACCTAGTTTTACGTCCCATAAGATTTTTCCATAGAGAGGTCCCACTATACTTCACATTTTTTTGAACGTTTAAATGGGGTGTTTTCGTTTTTCTTTTACTTCAATATTGACTTTTTCTACATATTTTCAGAATTTATGAATCTCTTAGGATTCATGATTAGTTCTTTGTGTAGTTTCCTAAATCAGTACTTTAAAACTTAGATCAAATACTTACTGTTTTATAGCATATTTCCCAAGACTATACATTGAATCATTTCTTATTTTCTCTTTAATCACACATAATTTATTTGTTTCTCTGCTAAAAAACATATTCACCTATTACTTTATTTGTTAACTCAACAAACTGCTTGAACATCTACTATTTTTCAGGTACTAAAATAGGCACCAGGTATGTAATGCTGAGTAAAATAATGCTCCTGTTTCTAGACAGCTCACACTCTTACCTATCACAGTACTGAAATCTTTCATTGTTTTCACAAGTATTTATTGAGTGCCTTCTGTGTACCACGTTGTTGTAGGCACTTTGCACCCATCATCAAAGAGAACATTTAAAGATATTTGCTCTGATGGAAATTACACTTTAGCAGGAAGAGATAGTAAATAATAGTAAACATAACAGATGTATGAATTATAAGAAGTTAGAGGATGATAAGTGCTATGAATCAAGAAAAGATAAAACAGTTTGAGAGGATTTGAACACACCTGGGAATGCAGGATACAGTATTAATAGGATGATTGAGGTCAGCCTCACTGGAACAATATTTGAACAAATATTTGAAAGACATAAGAGAGTTGGAAAGTAAATATATGAAGGAAGGGCATTCCAGGCAGAGGAATAGCTAGTGCAAAGTCCTTACTACAGGAATATGTTGGATGTTAGAGTTACACCAAGGAAATCCATTTGCCTAGAGGAGAGTAAGCAAGGGAATAGTAGAAAAAGAGCCTGCCAGCAAAGTAAAAAATGTTATTGTCCAATATATATCTATTGTCTCACTAACATCTTTCAAGATGTCTTGATATCTGTGATTTCCGTGTTTCATGCTGTGGTCAGCAAAGGTTCCATGTCTTCTGTTTTTCTTCTTTATCCTCAATACAATTGCATAACTATCCTCTTTGAAAGTAGCATACTTGAGTGAATTTCCAGACTTTTCTCTGGTATGTCATGGAACATGAGGACATAGAGTCACCATTCTAATGTACATACCTACTGGGTAAATCAGAGGAAATTATTGGGAAGGAAATTAAATCCACCTGATCCATTTTTAGTGGCATTCTAAAGACAAAATAGGTGTTGGGCCTTAGGCTGAACTTGCTATTTTTGTTGAGTTTTGTTTTGGTTTTTTTTTTTAAGTTCCTTGGGTCTGGAGAAAAGCATGCCATAAAGACTGGTGGCTTTCCAATTAGTTACAGGACAAGACAGATCTTTGCTTTTTGAAGCCAGTGGGTTTAGAGCCTTGCTTTTAGTCTGAGCCAACAATAATAACAAAAAATTTAAAAGATATGATCTGGAAACCTAAATAACTTTTTTTTTTGGTTGGACTTGAACGAAATTTTTCAACTGATTATTTGGAAGAATAAAGTAATCATTGGAGGATTTATGTCCCATCTAATAGAGCATCAGTTTCCTCATAGCTACCCGAAGACCTACTAGCAACTATGTTCATGAGCCAAACCTCTCAGTATATAACTCATTCTGTATTATATTTAGCAAAGTAGAAAACACATTGGAGGAACTCAAACTGACCTTAACCTAAGCTCCAAGTCTGGTTCTGACTGCCATCAGTTTATGCCTAAGCATTGACCCATGTTTGTTTTTAACCCTGACTTCATGAGATCTATAGTTCCCTAACTCCTCCTTCCTTCTCGGCATACTGCGGTTCCTTCCCAAGTCCCTGATATTTCCACTGAGGGTCACTGTATTTATTCAGTGCCAATAACTGAGGAATAAATTCTTACATGTTAGGTAGGATCTTCACTATTGTTTTGCAAATTAGCCAACTGAAACAAAATAGTGATAATGTGTTATTATGGTTAAGGTTAATATGCTGCTGATTACCTCTACAGTATACAATTGTAGACACATTATTTAAAAGCTCTATTTTGTTGAGCTAACTGATAAACGAGCAAAATATTTATGCACATGGTGTGTTAACATGAACATAGAGTTTTGAGCCAGGTTGAACTAGTTCAGTTTCTTTCTCACTCTTCTGTCTGCTCCCTCTCAAAGTCAGCTTCATCCTGAGTTCTGGTCCTTGTTTTGTTGTACACTGTCTGTCATTTATAATCCACAAGATATCCAGCAAGTTGCTTTACCTCTTTGAGCATCAGTCAACTTAGCTTCATAGTTTGATAGTGTCCATCTATTCATTGCTTATAGGAGAGACTGCTATTTAAAAGATTTCTTCTCCATCTGGGATCATGGGTGATGATTTTCCTATATTCTCATATGCCACTTATAAAAGATACATTTAACTCCGTTTCCCTAGAAACAAGGTTTACTAGCCTTAACCAAAATGATTCTTTGATTCTAACCAATTCTTTTGCCATAAGAATTCTCTCTATTAGGTATAGTCAAGGCATGACTTGTAAGCTGTCCTGTAGTTCCTTGGAATTTATATTGCACAGCCATTCACAGATCTGTTCTTTGCAAATGCAACACTGTAATGGACAGATACCTGTCTGCCAAGTGAAGAATGCATTCCTCAATTCCTCCCAAAATAACAACTTGAGATATTTTATAAATCCCATTTTATAGCTACTGAAAAACTGGCTGGACATTTCCCCATTCAAAATTGCCAGTGACTCTAATTGGATGTTTTGAATATGTGATGCTATTGTTGATCCAACAATTAACAAGCAAAGAATTTAAAATCTATGAATGTAAAATGTTAAAAGCGAACATACCTGGCATTGAGTACTACAAGGCATTGGCAGACAAGGGTTAAAAAAAAAAAAAAAATATATATATATATATATATATATATATATATATATATGACTTAGCAGTAGAGTAACTGTCAATTTGGGTTCCCCATTGTGTGGGAAAATTAGGTATCCTAGGAAGTTGCTAGAAGAAAATTTCATGACAAACTATTTGAGTATTTCCCTTTCTTTGATCGTGAGGGAAGCCCATTTCTGTGGTAAAATGGATATCGTGGATGCCTCCCGATGCAATCCATTCTACCCTTTTAGTTTTTCTAAGAGCACACACATTTCCCTTCAAGTCTTTTTCTTCATCAAGTGGCCACTACATTTCTAGAGGTGGGCTTGATGCCTGAAAGCAATCAACATGTCCACATTCCCCAGGAGAGTCATTGGCATATGACCTGATCCAGTTAAGGGGATCCTAGGAACTCTTTTTGTGAGGCAGAAAAACTACCTTTCTGTCAGCAATAGAAGGAAAGACTATAATGTTCCAATCACCCCTGGAAGAGCACTCAAAGCAACATAGGGAGCCAACCTTATGAATAAACAAATATGGGGGAAGGCAGAAAAGATATTAAATAGAAGCTGAGGTCCTTATGCTTTTTTGAGCCTCCGGACCAACCTACCTTGAAGTATACTAGAGTTCTGGAATTCTAGCTGGAAACCCCTTTAAATTGCCTTGATGTATCTGGGCATATTTACTGGGGCAAAAGATAAAGCCTTATGTGTATATATGCTTATGCATGTGTGTAAGGGATGTTAGGGAACAGGACAGCTGTGAAGTTTATACATGAAACAGGATCTTCTATGTCTGTACTCCCATGATTTAGTAGGAATCAATTGGAAAAATTAAAGTGATTCATCAGCAACTTAAATACTTCCTGGATTGGGAAATCACATAGCATGCTTCTCCTGTAAGATTCCACATGAAGAATAAGAAGGAACCCTCAGAATAACATACAGAATTTTCCAAATCACTAAAATGGTACTATACACTCAATCATCATATAATTCTGATGAACATATATGACATCAGCAATTATAGTCTTTATTGAAATTCTTCTTATAAAAATAAGCAATGGGAAAGGCCCACGCTTTGAAGCTGACCCATGGCTCCGGATACAGCTGACATGTCTTCATTCACATGGTTTTAGTGTTTTGTAACAACAGTGGCAACATCTGGTTTAAGACTTGACCTGGCTCTAATACACTTTCTTTGGAAAGATATAGGAATAATAAGAACTAGACAGTAATTTTAGCATAATAATCACCAATTTTGGAAAGCCTCTGGTGACTTCTCAGTAGGTCAATTTCCTCTAACATTTGTTATTATAGCACTATGTACCACTGTTTCTGAGCATGTGTTTTATATAATTGTGGGAATAATTGGTTAATGCCTGTTTTATTAGCTAATTTCTTATCCCCAAAAGGTACAGACCATTGTCTAGAAATACTCACTATTGGCTTCCCAAATCCTAGCACATGTATGTCATTTAGTAGGAGACATATATAGAATGGGGAGAGGGAAAACTTAGAGTATAAGATAGTCAAATGAGCATTAATGCCCAAAAGCAAAAGTCAATTGATATCTCCATACTTGAAATTCTGAGTTACTTTTGTTTAATAATCATTGCAACGACTAAGAATGTAAGGGAATATATTTTGTTTATTCATTCATTTTTAAAGATACTTTTGTTTATTTGAGAAAGAGAGAGAGAGTGCGCGCGCCTGCGAGGGAGCAGGGGGAGGGGCAGAGGGAGAGAAAGAATCCCAAGCCAACTCTGAGCTGAGCATGAAGCCAATGCAGGGGCTCAATCTCAAGACCCTGAGATCATGACCTTAGTGAAAATCAAGACTTGGATGCTTAGCCAACTGAGTCACCCAGGCACCCCTAAAGGAATATATTTTAATTAACAACCTAGGTACAATTTAGGGTCAGTAAACATATTCTGTTAATCTGTTAAAAAATTTTTACACATAATTTCGTGTGGATTCTCTTTTTCTGTTTCATATGTAAATCACTGCAAATATTAGCTCCAGATGGTACAGTCTCAAAGGTTTCATATTTATACACAGTTTCATATTCTCTTCCAAATCAAATGTGAAAGTAGCATTTCACGCAAAACCCCCAAAACCCCTGAAACTGATCAAAGGTGTGACAGTCCTAAATTTTAGAGACTACTAGGCCCTTCTTTGGTTCTTTCAGGATGCAAAAGGCCCCGAATTCTCTTGAGTATTTCATCCATCCTGTGGAGGTATTCAGGCATTGTCCCTCTCCCACTTTACCACTTTCCCTCTTTCTCCCTTTCCCCCTCTCTCCTAGCAAGAGTCAAAACTAAATAATGCGTTATTTGAAAAGGTTTTCTCATGTTAATCCTTTATTTACTGACTCCACACAAAGAGTGGGGGTCAGAGAGGAAAGAAAAATGTGAAATGAGTTTTGGAATCTGATCAGCAGTAATTGAAAAAGGTTTCATTTTTCCTTGAATTCAAACTTACCATTACTTCTTCTTTGTGTGTTTTAAGAATATTCTCATGATGATGACTATCCATATGTGTGAGCAGTGCTCAAAAAGAACTAATTACTGTTCAGCGTACCTAACAACACTGTGGTCTCCTTTGTGATGTGAGGCAGTAGTTACTGCTTTCTGTAACCTTCTCCTGTGCAGTTCTGCTTCTTAGGCATTTAGAAAGTCCACAGTTTGCTAAAAGAAAAAATAAGAAAGAAAATAAAGGAAAGAAAGAAAAGGTGTTGCCAATTCCTTACACCCTCATGCCAGATTCCCTGGCTACTACTATCTGTCTCTCAATGCAGACACGGCTACACTGCATTATTGGAAGATGAATTTTATAATATCCTCTTGGGGTGGCGCCTGGGCGGCTCAGTCTGTTAGGCGTCTGCCTTCAGCTCAGATCATGATCCCAGAGTCCTGACATCTAGCCTGGCATCAGGATCCCTGCTCCATGGGGAGCCTGCTTCTCCCTCTCCTTCTGCCTGCTGTTCCCCCTGCTTGTTCTGTCTCTCTCTGTCAAATAAATAAATAAAATCTTTAAAAACAAAAAAAAATTAAAAAAATAAAAAACGTGAAATATCTTCTTGGTCTACATTTCACCTTAGGCAATAACTGTCATTACTATCATGTGAAGATTCTCAGCTCAGATTTTTGATTTTTGTTGAAATGTTGCTTTTACATTTGATTCAAGTGGTTAACCCATTTAGATTTATTGGTATGTTTCATAGGTTTTTTCCTTACTCTGTTACGTATTTTAATTTTGAATTTTATTTTTCTTTGTTGCCTCTTCTTTTTCTCTGTTTTAATTTAAATTGGAAGAAACAGAGACTTATTTTCTTCAAATAATGGAGGAAATTTACTAACACTAGATAAGGCGATCTGATGTATCAAAGCATGAGAACTATAAGAGAGAGGGATCCTGAGGATGGTCATCTGCATTCAAAGCAATTCTTAGAGTTCAGAATTTTATGACTCTTCACTTTAGGGTTCCAACCCCTATAGAATTAAATAAAAAGGAATTTTCCCCCTTAACCTGTCATGTCTCCATAATAATCTTCTTATGTGTCGGTTTTCCTATTTTTGCTTCTCTTCACATTATCTATGGGGCTAATACTTTCCTTACTCCTGAAATGGGCATTCTGATCAACTCAGCTAATTACTGTCCTCAGAAGTTTTTCTCCATTCCTAATCATGGATAACTGGCCTGCCTGTGGATTGACTTCTTTTCTGCCAAGTCCTCATTCTTCATTCAAAGTGCATAGGAAGGTCAAGGTCTCCCTTATGTTGCTCTCAGAGAAGATTGTAAAAAGGGCTGTTTTTCCTGGTTTTTTTGGACTGAACTTCGGTATGATTGACATATGTAGTATAACAGCCTTTGACTTTTAGCTTTTAAACTTTTATATCCATGTACACAATTGTCATATGAAATAATCTAATTAACAAATGAAAACCCACAGAGATATATACTCTGATTTGTTTAAGTTATAGGTTCAATGATGTAACGTAGACTTTTGTTGGCTTTAAAGAGATGGAAGTTTATATTCTTATGTAAAACCTAATTTGCTACTCTGCCTCTTTCTGTGTCCTCCTACTTCATTTTCTCTCTTCTGTTATTGTGAAGTATGTTCCTTCATCATAGCCAATGTTAAGTCAAAATTCTGTGCTCAGAATATGATATTGAGTTAAGTCCAGGGATGACGATATTGTCAGGGACATGATTAAAAAGAAGAAGCAGAGGTCAAATCCATAGTAATTGTCCATTATTGGTAGAGTCAATATGATTGCTATACTTCTGTTAAGCAGTAGTACTGTACCAAGGGCTAATGACTGATAAAAGTTTTCTGAAAGATATGTGTTTTTGAAACTTTATATAGAAATTTGTATATCTACATCTTATTTCTAAGTCTAGTTGGGTTTATATTTGGAAAAAACATGCTCTATGTTATATTTCTTTAATTATCAGTATCATGGATGATTCCAAATTTATTGATTCTCTCTTATGTAAAAGACAGAGACTAGTACTCTTTTACTTCCTCTCACCTCTCTTGCCATGCTCCCGTTTTTGTTGATATTATTATACTCTGGATTCATATTATTATAATTTTTTAAAGATTTCATTTATTTATTATTAATTTATTATATATATTTTTTAAAAACTATGTGTCTTCTAAGATTTATTAAAAAGAGGATTCTGGAAATAAGGCAGCCTTTTCTAAATGTATCTCTCATACATTTGTATTTAATTGTTCACTATTCTTAAACTAGAAGGATGGGTCAGCCTGACATGTGTGATCATGGTAGAAACTGCTGGTGTGGGGATGGTGGTTGCCAGGCTTTTGCCTTTTTCAGGAAAGTCTAAAGATGCAGTGGTCTCCAATGTTAGGGTCTAAATATAGTACTACAAGAGCTAGGTGCTCAAATACTTGAGGACCACCAAATCCAGACAGCCCTTCATCTCTCTCACACACACAGTTCACACCTTGGATGTATATTGGCCCTGCATGAAAATGTATAGGCTTCCAGTAACTTGAGAGACTGGGTAGGAGCTGAATTTGTGTGGTGAAACTCCCTATTCCTGAGACTAGAATGGTAGAAGGATCATTCAGACCTGGCATGTTTTCTCCAGCTAGGATGGGCTAGGGATCAATGAAGATAGGCAGCTGCTAAAGGGATAGGAGTCCATCTCCTTCTATCATTTGAGAGATAAGTGCATGAAAGATATTTCCAATTAGCAGAACATGACCTCAGAAGCTAACAGTGACATTAAAAATACCAACATTTAACAATATAACAAAGGAGCTCAGTAGCCTGAGAGAAAGATCAGCAAACACAGAGAGTCTTTTGGAGGAGACAGAGGAAAACTTGGACAGACAATATGCAATCTTAAGCACTAAGGAAAACACAAAACCATCACTCTGGGTCTCAATACTATAATTGTTGAATTAAAAAAAATAGTAAACAAGTGCAACGAAAATGGACACTGAAGAGAGTGAAGTGAAATTTGTGGTGTGGAGAGGTACAAATAGAAGAAATATCTCAAAACCTATAAAACATTTAGACATTGGTCTTGATGGAAATGATTAATAAGAAAGTATTATTCTAAAAGAGAAATCCGAAATAACTAGTTCCTCTGTATCTCTACCAATAAAATGAGGATCATAATAGTATCTCATAGGATTATTATAAAGAATTAAAACAGCCAGTATTTGTAAAGCACTTAAAACAGTTCTTAGCATGAAGTAAATGCTATATAAGGATTTGCCAAGTAAATAAATAAAACAGAAATAATGAGTAAATCTGAACACTGGTTATTTGAAAGGACCAATAAAATAGAAAAACACTTCTTGAGGATGGCTTTAAAAAAGGAGAGAGAGGGAAAACAAATTTTGGAATGTGAAAGCAAATGCCTCTAATACAGAGTAGTTCGAAATAATTATGCTGGAACATTGTGTGCAAACCTGTGATGATTTGAAAATCATGATAAATGTATGATTTTCCATTTAAATATAAAATGTCAATATTGACATAACAAAAAGTTAGAAGTCTGAATGGATCTATTAGTATAGTACAAATTGGTGTAGGGCACCAGGATCAGATAATTTCAAAATTACTGCAATTATTTAAGAGCAAAACTGGAAAGCCTTCCAATTTATTTTATAGAGGCCACATAACTTCATAATCAATGCCTGATTGATAAAGATTGATAAATATTGATAAAAATTGATAAAAAAAATAAAGACAATCTCACCTTTTTTGATTTTGGATTTTAGAACATTTTTATTGAATGCCCCCAAATCAAAATTTTATTTCAAAATGTGATCCACATCAGAATAGTGACTAAGATGTGTTATAGTCTTTTATTCTCTGAGTCTTGAAATATATTTTCTGCAGTTACAGGATCTCTCAATTCGTAACTTAAATTTGGTCAGATACACTTGATTTATATCAAGTTATGATAAAATTGACATTGTTAAGAGAAGATTTTCACGGCTGAGTTGTCAAAACACACCTTAAAATACTCCAATAACCAAATCAAAGATCATATTTTAGAGTTAATTTATACTAGTTTGAAAGGAATCAAATTTAAAAAGAAAAGCCCATCCTGTTTAATGTTGATTAGTACCCCATCATAGAGATGGGTTACCCTTTGTAAATCCATCCACCCTTTGAAGGACGTTGGTGTCCAATCCAGCTTTTGATGTTGTTTTATGAATATGGGTGCCATAAACATATTTACTGGTCATTTTTGTGAATATAACTTTTTATTGCTCCAGACTAAATTATCTCAGAGGACAATATTTTAAAAAATGAGTCAATAGGTTTACTTCCATGATTGACAGGAGAGTTTCAAAATGAAGATACTAGAGTTATATAAATATTAAGTAACTTGCCCAAGGATTCCCAACTAGTGAGAGATGAAACAATTTGCACCTTTACTTTTTGACTCATATGAATAATGAATAATAATAGTAACTGTGAAAATGGTATCATTAAATAGCAAAGGTTTATTGAAACTGTTATAACTGCTTTATGTTTTATTTCTTAGAAAAAGTTAAAAGATCCTTACAGATCATAAAATTTTGCCTGTAGATATTATAATGTGAGAAGAAATAGGAAAGGCCCTAAGAGAGGTGAAGCCATTTTTGAGATTAGATATAAAATGAAATGTTTGCTTTTGATAAAGATGAGTAAGTGAGAAGAAAAAGAACAAAGAGAGACTTTGTAGATTTTTGGTTTGAATAAAACTAGGTAGGATACTCATAATCTACTCTCAACAAAAGTGATAGAGGAAGAAAATACACAAGAAAAGGTTTCCCAAAAAGTCAAGGGCTAGGCTAAAGAGAAGCAGAAGTGGCAGTATTATCACTGTGAAAGATGAATGTAGTGGCACTTCTAATTTATTTAGTATTCAGGATTTCAACCTTAATTAGGATTCCTTTGTCACATCATTCATCAAATATACTTGAAGAAATGGAAATTAACCTCAAAGTTTCTGTCGCCTCAGGCATGCTTTTAATACTTTTACTCATTTCAGTGTATTGTGAAGTACAGTGAGTTGACTTGGAAATGTTTTCGTTGAAACAAGTAACATCCAAATGAAGAAATCGCACATTATAAGCAATTCTGGCAAGGATATAAAAAAGCAGCCATTTAAATGGTTACTAACTTGCATTTCTTTCATCCAGTGCTAAGAACAGCAAGTTTTGTTCCAAAAATTCTGCTCTTGCCACCCTTATGATTTGATTTGCAAAAATTCTTTGAAAAAATTGCTTTAAAAAGGATTCTTGCTTATGATATCCCGCAACATTTGTTTTGTTAACAATGTGACTATATTTTTAAAGGGATTTGTACATCTATGATTATAATTTACCAAGATGAATATAGAAAATGAGGGATTATTAATTCAATAGGCACATTTAGCATGTGCCGAACTACTTCAGTCACTAAGATAATCCTTTTTCAACTTTCTCTTCTAGCAAAGTTCCATCCATCCCTCAAAACCTTTCCTATATGTGATGCCCTTACTTTATTCTTACCTATATGTGATGCCTTCTTTGATAGACACCAACCAAGTAGCATGGATTACTCTCTCCAGTCAATACCTTAGCCCCGGCATACACATCTTATCTGAATCACCCATGTGCATAAACGTATGATACATATATACCATGTATGTTTTCATATAGAATATAAACATTAAGAAGGAAGAAAAAATGTTATATGTATTTGAATCTCTCAAAACAAGAACTTTACAGTTTCTTAATATATTAATCATCTTTTGATTTCACAAATGAATAAATGAATACTATTAAATTCTAAGTCACAGTTTAATCATCAGATATAGGAAGACTGTAATTATTTTATTGGGTGATTGTAAAATCAAGTGATTTTGCAAGTCCTTTAAAAGTGATAGAGAATGGGACATTTTGTTGTTGGTCTCAGTGTGGTTCCTCTTTGGCTCTATGGCAGTTAAGCACCGGGCTTAGAGACTAGACTGAGCTTCTGTTCGACTACTCATCAGTTCTAACGTGACCCTGGTCACTTTTTTAGACTTTTCTAATTCTGGTTTCCTCGTCTAAGAAAAGTGAGTGAATAATAATGTGATGTATTTCATTGAGCTATTTGTTTAAATTAAATGGAGTAAATAAATAACATGCTCAAAAGAATGTTAGACACAAAGTAGGTCCTCAATAACTATTAGTTGTTACTATTATTGGTATTGTTTGACATATTTATAAAGACTTAATGAATTCTGGGCAGATTCCCCACCCCTCACCCTTCCTATCTATAGCTTAAAATAGAAGACTAGATTCCCAATGCTTGAATTATAAAGGTTTTTCATACCACGTAAGGCAGCATTATGGACTCCCTTTCCCTAGTGAATTCTTGCATTTTATCCCAAATTATGAAAGTAATCCCAGAGACAAAGAATTACATTAACTTTTTAAAGGAGCTCTCTGAGTGTATATGGTAGTTTCCAAAATAAAATAGACGTTACTTGTATATGAATGTGTGGTTGGAAAATGCTTTGGGTGCTCTTACACCAACTTTAAGTGTTGGTTTGAGAAACGCTGAGAATATTCTCACTCCATGGAGAATATTCTCTGTGTCTTATACTTCAGAGCTGTCAGTCAGTATTTTTGATCATTAGCCATCTGTGATTATTTTAATTTTTGTCAGCAGGAGAAGGAACTCTTTTCCACCCAGGAGCTCTGTTATTACAATATAATTTATATGTAAAGAGCTCATTTCATCAGTGAGAGAAACTTTTGCACAGCTTTTTTTTCCCCCTAAGGTTTGAAAGAAACTCATGGATATCTTGTTTTTCTCTTCTTTACCTGACTCTTTGCTACTGTTTCTCTGTCATACTTCACATGTCTGGTGGTATATCTCTATACATAAATTTTCCAAGCACCCAGTCAACAGTTTTAAGAAGAGTTAAGTTGATTTCCTTATGTCTTAAATATAAAACCTCATATTTATTGTAGCTGATATTTTAAAACTCATACAGAAAAATATAATTTTACTTTGCAGTGATATTTAATATTGAAGAGGAAGCCTCTAGTTGAGATTTCCTTATTAACAGTTTATTAAAAAGGCATGATGACATTTTAGCTATAATTACATAATAAGGGCAAGCAAGTTTTGAAGGAGGCAAAAAAAATGAAAGTAAAAAAGTTGGCCTTTTCTATGTATTACTGTGAGTTAAGACTTGGAGTCATGGAATCACATTCATACCTCATCCCACTTCTGCTTCTGATTTCAGTTTGACCTTCAGCAAGTCAAAAACTCCCCTCCATCACTTTACCTATAATGTGGGATAATAATGTTTAACTGAGTATGGTTATTGCAAAGATTAATGAGTTATTGCTCATAAAATGTGATCCATGTATTAAAAATCTTTGCATGAAGAGAAGACTGAATCCCTAGGTCATTATTGCAGAGTAGTTCTGTGAAGTGAAGTGAATTATTGATCAACGACACAAAATTTTAGGTCTTGAACTTTATGAAGCAAGTTTCAAATCTCAGGATAGATGTTATTGGAAATGAGTGCTTTTTAAGGTCCAATGCCATCTTTTGCAGAACCAAAATATACCTTGTTGTTTTCTTTCTTGATGAAAGGGTGCATTATATTTTTAGCAGGGTTGACTCCTGGGGAAAATACTGATGATCTGAGGACACCCCTAAATATATATATATATATAAAAAATATATTTTTTCTTTTCCATTTACTTTCTACTCTCCCATTTCATAACCCAAGTTCTATTTCTTTACTTGTCTGTCTCTGCTTTCTTTAAAAGCATGAACTTGCAAACAATCTATGTTTGCCAGGAAGAAAACCACAGCAATAGTAAGAACAGCCCAGTACCTCCTCTCTCAGGGCACCTGGGTGCCTTGTTTAAAAAGCAACTTAAACATGACATCATGCATTCATTCAGACAATTTTTTACTGAGAAGTTTAAAAACAATACCAAAAATAAAAGTAAAGATTTCCTTGATGTTCATTTGTCTTTATCTAGGAGAACAGAGTGGGGAGGATGACATATGAACACACAGACACAGACACACACACACACACACACACACACACACACACGAATGCACAGAGTGGAGGTATGAGGACAGTTACTTCCTGAAATATTCATCTTGGTGAAGAAGCAGTAGCTACTTCTGAGAAATAGCGGGAAGGTAGCTGAGTGCCCACATCACCCTGTGTCACTAGGGCCAGTCCCATTGAAAACTAACCTAATCTGTATCCAATTTAACATCTGAACTTAATTTCTTTGGATCTAATCAACCCAGAGACTCTTCCCCATAGAAGCCTTGACATTAGTCATGATATATAGAAATGTCAAGAGTAATGACAAATAATTGCCACATAGACTTTCATGAAACTTGCCTTTTAGAGGTAGTTTCTTAATTTTAAAGAGCTTCAAAGCATAGAGCTTTCCTATACAGATAGAATATTTCTATATGCCATCATCTTTTCAAAGAATGATGGAATGGGGTCAGCATTCCTGTAGAGGTAATTTCACCCCATTAGAAAAACTAAAAGAATTACTGTTTAGATTTTTCAAAAACAAACTATCGTTTACACACTATAGTTGCTGAAAGATTTAGAGTTTTGTTTATTCTAACCTGAGGTTTCATGACCCTGTCCAGGGCTGCTAAAATCATGTGACTCTTATACGTTGTCTGGCCATATAGACCAGGAAACAATGTGATTCATCACTGTCCCATAGCAACCTGGGTTTATGGCTCAAAAGCAATTCCACCCACAAGTAGTCAGAATCCTAGGAACAACTCAGTTAAATCTGCCCTCCTAGCGGAGGTGAGACACAATCAGGTCAAATATCAAATAAACTATAATTAAGCTTTGGAAAATTTAAAAAACAAATGAGTTAATGATTTTATTTCTATGCAAATAGCAAATCTTTGGGATAGAACAAATGCATTTTTTACTTCCATATTGCCAAACTTTGATTTGATTGGTTCTATATTTATCCCCATGTGGCAGCTGGAGCACTCACTTTAGAGGGAAACTTTCCTAATTCCAGTCTATCAAGGAAAATCTGCAAGTTAAAAACTCACTTTTATCAGCAGGCATTCAGAGAATGGCAGGTGGCAAATAAAGCTCTTAGTGGATTATTCTAATTGCATTTTCTTTTACCTTCATAACTTAAGAACTTCTAAGAAAAGAGAAAGGGCAGCTTTCTATGGTTTTGACAGTTGTGTTTATATCATTCTCTAATAAATACTGTTCGAAGTTTTCAGAGACTCTAAGTATGAACCTAGTTTGAAGTGTCAAGTGTCAGATTGCACAATGCGTGTACAGAAAAAAGAACTAGGAATAATTGGATGCATTAGATATTAGAAGTATTGATTGATTAATGTTAGTACAAATTATTTTTATGTCTTTTTTTTAAAGATTTTATTTATTTATTTATTTATTTGACAGAGAGAAAGAGAGAGATCACAAGTAGGCAGAGAGGCAGGCAGAGAGAGAGGGGGAAGCAGGCTCCCTGCCGAGCAGAGAGCCCGATGTGGGGCTCGATCCCAGGACCCTGAGATCATGACCTGAGCCGAAGGCAGAGGCTTTAACCCACTGAGCCACCCAGTGCCCTATTTTTATGTCTTTCTATACCTTTATTTGTTTAAAAAATTTTCTTTACTGATTTATTACTTAATATTGAAGACAGAAGAGTCAAACACAAGATAATAAGACATAAAATTTAAATAAAAGAATGAAAAATTAAGATGAGGCAAACTTAGATCTAAAGCAAGCAATAAGTGGATTAACTTGCATCTTCTTTTAAAAGCAAAATCTATTTTATTATAAGTCAAAACCCCCTGAAGTTAAGTTTAAATTCTTATTCTGGGTTTTAGATACTATATCTGAAAGGAATTAATTATGACATATTAGTTGATTAAAAGAATATCTGAGTATTTCTGAAAAGTCAGTTTTGATGTGAAACAATGAATATTTGTCTAACGATTTCTTACTTTTTATACAATTGAAGAAAATAAACTTGAAGTTTCACCTGGGTGACAAACTTTATAAATGACTACCTATCCGGTGAATGTAGTTCCTAGAAGTTTTTTAAAGCAAATATGCATATATCATGTATTCAGAAATATGCAAACATCTATATTTTTACTGTTAGCTGGAAGAACCTGAACAATAAGTGAGATGATATGATTTAGGTCAAAGTAACAAGAGGAAACCCAACAAGAATATATGCTTTTCGTGTGATCCTTCCACCTACCTCACACTGTATTATGGCTTTATATATTTAACCTGTTCTCCCAATAGAATAGTTTAAATTTGCTTCCAGTTTAAGCACTCATTTGTCACCAGTAGCCAAATGCCTATGTTTGCAGATTTTCAAAATGTATCCTTTCCTCATAATTCTCGTGGAAATTTTTCCAAAATAATGTCACATATAACAGTTATAGAGCAAAAGAGTCTCAATGATGGTAAATATGGCAAATTATTGAGGTGTAAGAAAAAAGCTCTCACATGTAACTGAATGAGTTAAGAAAGCTTCAAGGAGGTCACATTTTTACTGACTTGGCAGTATATTTGAAAGTTGACAGAGAGACTCATGAGGAAATGTATAGAAATATAAGTGAATATGATGTGTACTGGGAACTATAAGTAGTTCTTTGATTTTGGATTTAGTTTAAATTATTCTATTTTTGTTTATTAAGTATCTTGAAACCTTATGAAAATGTATAAGAAAGTTGCAGGCAAAGGCTAATCTAAACAGATCAGGTAAGGGGAACTAGATTAAAAAAAAGGCCTGTATAATTTGTGCAGGAATTTAGATTTATCTATTTTCATTTCAATCTCTTCTTCCCATCATGCCCTTCATGTTTAAAAACCAACAAGGATTCCATGTCAGTCAAGTCTCATTCAAGTGATTCAAAAATCTTCCTCTTTCAACAAAACCACCCTTGCTAAATGAATATGCAAGTGATTGTCCTAGTATCTCTGGTTTGTTTCACTTACCATAATGTCCTCCAGGTTCATCCATGATGTAGCAAATGTCAGGAATTCTTTCTTTATTAAGGCTGAATAATATCCTATTGTGTAGATATGCACCACGTTTCTTTATCTATCTCTTTATGGACATTTAGGTTGTTTCTGTATTTGGCTATGGTGAATATGCTGCAATGAACATGGGACTGCAGATATCTCTTCAAGATCTAGATTTCAATTCCTTTGCATATATACCCAGAAGTGGGATTGCTGGATTATGTAGTTCTATTTTCAGTTTTTTGCAGAAATTCCATACTGCTTTCCCTCCTGGCTATACCACTTTGTATTCCTATAATAATGTACAAAGGTTTCTGTTTCTCCAATCTTACCAAAGGTTGTTATCTTTTGGATTTTTTGATTGTTCTTTTGTTTTATAGTAGATCTTAACAGATGTGAAGTAGAATTGTGTTGTGGTTTTGATTTACATTTCCCTGATGGCTAGTGATGTTGAACACCTTTTCATACACATGTTGGCCATCTGTATGTCTTCTTCAGAAAAAAATGTCTATTCAGTTCCTCTGTCCATTTTTTAATCAGGTTAGTTGTGGGGTTTTTTTCTGTTAAGTTGTAGGAATTCCTTATATGTTTTGGATAGTAACCCCTTCCCAGATATATAGTTTATAAATATTTTCTTCCTCCCATTGGTTTTCCTTTCATTGTTCTGATTGTTTCCTTTGCTGTGCAGAAGCTTGCTAGTTTGATGCTCTCCCAATAGTTTGTTTTTGGTTTTGTTGCCTGTGCTTTTGGTGTCATATTCAAGAAATCATTGCCAAGACCTTTTTTTTAAGGAGTTTTCCCCTGTTTTCTTCTATGAGTTTTACGGTTTCTGATTTTAAATTCAGGTCTTTAATACATTTTGAGTTAATTTTGCATAGGGTGAAAAATAAGGACTCAATTTCATTCTCTTACATGTGGATATGAAGTTCTCCCATAGCACCATTTATTAAAGAGACTATCCTTTTTCCATTGTGTATTCTTGGTACCATACCCTTGTCAATGGTTAGTTGACCATGTATGTGTGGGTTTGTTTCTGGGCTTTGTTTTCTGTTTAATTGCTCTATGCTCTATGTTTATTTTTATGCCAGTACCATACTGTTTTGTTTAATATAGCTTCATAATATTGTTTGAAATCAGGAAGTATGATGCCTGCAGCTTTACTCTTCTCTCAAGATTGCTTTGGCTATTTGGGGTATTTTGTGGCTCCTTATAAATTTAGCACCATTTTTTTTTCTATTTTTTGACAATGCCATTTGAAGTTTAATAAAGATTGCATTGAATCTGTAGATTGCTTTGGTACAGATAGAGATAATTTTACATTAGCTTTGTAATACATTTTATTTATTTTTCTTGCCTAATTGCTCTGGCTAAGACTTATAATACTACGTTAAGTGGCAGTAGTAAGAGTGGTATCCTTGCCTTATTCCAAATGTTAGAAAACTTTCCAGTTTTTCACTGTTGAATGCGACATTAGCTGTGAGCTTGTCATATATGACCTTTCTTGTGTTGAGGTACTTTCCCTCTATACCTAATTTGTTGAGAAGTTTTATTACGAAAAGGTATTGCATTTGGTTAAATGATTTTTCTGTAGTTATTGAGAAAATTATGTGATTTTTATCCTTCATTTTGTTAGTGTAGCACATAACATTGATTTTCATAAGTTGAACCATCCTTGAAACCCAAAGATAGATCCCACTGGGTCATGATGTATGATTCTTTTAATATCCTATAGAATTAGGTTTGCTAGCATTTTCTTTATATAATTATGTCATTAACATATATTGTTTAATAATGTAATATGTATAATGAACATGACTTCATGCAAGCCTCATGTAAAATATACCTGAATTAGCACAGAAAACATCACTGATCACGAATTCACTTAAAACATGCAGTAATGACCGGTAGAACACATGGAGAAAAATCAGAACAATATTGCTAGGATCAGCAGATAATCATCCTCATGTCCCAGAAATAACAGGAGTCATGAGTAAAACCAAGGACGTTGATGAGCAGGTATCCTGGATTGTGAGCAGCCATCAATTCCCATGTGTGGGAAATGTGACTTAAAGAACTACCCTGGAGAAGGGAGGTCAGAGCTAGCCTTACTTTCTGAGCCATAGCAAGAGTGGTGGGTAACTTCTTTGTGAAGAAAGGGCTAAGAAATATAAGACTAATGTTCTGTTGAAGTTATAGCCCAGAATAGTAAAAGGATGCAATCTTACTGTTATGTAGAAGGCTTTACTCTATAGCATAGAAGTCTCACGTTATGGAAGACTCTATTCCTAGGAGTAAGGGAAACCTTAAAATGGACCAGTCTTAACCAGAGCAGGAGATTTGCTCACTATTATTTTCCTGACAAAAGAAGATTAAATCCTCTCTGGAGTAATATAGCATCATTCAATGCATATGTATATATATTTATACATAAACAGTATCTGACTTTAAATAAGAATTATTAGGCATGCCAGGAGCCAGGCTAAAATATCAAAAAATCAAGAGAAAAAAAGATAATAGAAACAGATCCAAAAACATTTTATATGTTAGGGCATCAGTCACCAATTTCAAATGAACTATGATATCAGTATTCAAAAACATATTATGATATTATGATAAAGTACAGTAAATGTAATACAAGCCATGAATGTCTCATCGAAAAATGTATTAAAATGTTTAAGTAGAAATTTTGAAAAATTATAACAGCAATCGAGTAAACTAACAGGCAATACAGAAAGGAGAATTAGTGATCTGGAAGATATAATAGTATAAAATAATTATTGAGATACAGAAAAAAAGATAGAAAAGATATGAGAACATAAGAGAAATGTAAGTAACACATATGGCTTAGAATGAAACCAGTAACACACATATACAAAATTAGAGTACCAATTTAAAGGGCAGAGAGAAGGAGGGGAAAAGAGAGAGAGAAGAGAGAGAGAGAGAAGTGGAAGAAAGAGAGGCAGAAGTAGTATTTGAAGAGATAATTATCTTAGAACTTTTTTACTCATAAAGGACATTGAGCAAAATATTCAAAATCTCCATAAATTTCAAGCACGTACACAAAACAAAGAAAACTCCATATAAACACATCATAGATAAACTGATAAAATTGTAGACAAAGAGAAAACTTTAAGAGTAACCAGATTAAAAACAAAAACCAACACATCATCTTCAAATGAACAGTCATACTGATGGAAGAATTACCAAAGGAAATGATGAAAGTCTGTAGACAGTAGAATGATATAATTAAAATGCTTAAAGAAAATAAGAACCCCAAACAACTTTTCCCTACCCAGTGAAAGTATCCTTCAAACACGAAAATAAAATAAAGATGTTTTAGGCAAACAGAAATAAGAACACTAGTTACCAGAGGATTCACCTAAAAAAGTTCTAGAGGAAGGTTTATAGACAGAAAAAACATGTGTCTAGATGAAAGCAAAGTAATACATTAATCCCCTAAAAATCCATAATTATGTATTTTTAAATGTAGATAAATGTTGACTAGTAAAGAAAGTTAACACAGTTGTCAGTGTTTGTCCATCAGAAGACATGTACAATAATAATGTTCACATGATAGTATCATAATTTATACACTATATAGTATAATAATGCACATCAAAAATAAAACTGTAGTATCTGTTATAATTTCATACGAAATATAATTTATGGATAAAAATATTAGGATAATAACAGGCTGCAAATAACAATAGAGTGATTTTCTACCTATGTTGTTTAAAAATCACAATCATTCATGAAATTACCAAGTCTAAAATTACGTATCTACATTTACTTACGAGACACTTAAGAGAAAATAAATTACAACTTTAATAGATAACTAAACAAAACTGAAAGTCAGTATGTCAAGTAGACAAGCAATTTGTAAGTAAGAATCTGAACAATAGAATTAAGAAATTTTATCTAATAGATGCATACCAAAACTTGCATTCCTAGAAATAAATATACACTTATTTTCATTAATACATGGACAATTTAAAAAATCAATCACCTGATAAGTTACAAAAGAAGTACCAAAATAATTCAAGTGTAAAACAAAATTAATATTAATAAGAAATTCAACACAGATTCAAAAATAACACTCAAAAGCTAATAAAATATAATAAAACAAAAGTAAAATTTTTTGAAAGCTAAAAATGAAGTCACAAGTTATTCTTTTGTTCCAAAGTTCATCACAAGCGTCATCACAGATTTTAGAAATACAAAGAAGTATCACATATTAAGTCTTATAGAATGGTATTAATTTCATCCTCAGAGGTAAATACATTACCTTAGATGCATGAAAAAAAGAGAAAGCCAGATAACACTTTTCAACTCAAAGATTAAGGGAGTTGGACATTTACAAGATAAAGACTAACTTTGACAATTTTAAAGAAGGAAAATAAGATGGAAAAACTACTTTATCATATTAAGATATATTTTAAAGCGGAGTGATTAAGACATTATAATGTTGACATAGGACAATAAGAGCAGGAACAAGTTGTTATACAATATATACTAAGAGAATGAATGAGTGAAGAAATATCATCCAAATAAATGCCAAAATCAATCATCCATTCAGCTAACCATAGTCATTTGTAATCAAACAAAAAAAAAAAAATGGGAAAAGGAAGAGAAAAAAAACTATGGAAACTGGAAATAGAAGGGAATTTTCTTCACCTGATAATCAAAATATCTATAAACTAAATAGTGATGAAAATTTATTTGCATTAGCTACGATGTCTATAGCAAAGAGTGATGATAGTGATGATTATTCTCACTATTTAGAAGTAAAACCTGTAGGAATTGGAAAATAAATTATAAACTGTCTTTATGTGCCATGTTGGCCTGGATCTATTTAAGAGACAGAGGTCACATACAGAAATACATAAGGAAGGGATCACTAGTATGTCATAAAGTAAGAGATCACTATTACGTTGTTGAAGTAGCAAGAGAAAGTAGCTGTCTCAGTCAGAATCGTAGAAAGGAAGAAATGAAGTTAATTTTTATTTTAATTTGGAAATTTAAAGAAAGGCACAGCAGGACTGGGTTTCAAATTTCTGAGAAAAGGGTGCTGCTCAGCTCCTACTGTTTTTTGTTTTGTTTTGTTTTGTTTTGTTTTTTTTTTTTGGAAGTCAGAGGAGCAACTGTGTGTGAATTAGAGAAAGTATTTTTTTTAAGAATTTATTTATTTATCTGACAGAGAGAGACAGAGAGACAGAGAGCAAGCACAAGCAGAGGGAGCAGCAGAGGGAGCAGCAGAGGGAGAAGCAGAGGGAGAAGTAGGCTCCCCATTGGGAAGGGACCCCAATGCGGGGCTCAGTCCCAGGATCCTGGGATCATGACCTGAGCCAAAGGCAGATGCTCAACAACTAAGCTACCCAGGCACCCCTGGACAAAATCTTTTGAAAAGGCATTTGAAATTGTTGGAAAACAAAATTGGTATCAACTGCTGCTATTGGGAAGGATAGCTCCAGCTGGGATGAAGAAGTTCTGATAGAAAAACAAAAATCAAAATAAAAAAACAAAATAAGAATGGCAAACAAACACAAAGGAGCATAACCCTACTTCCTGTACCGGTTTCCAGGCTCTTTCTAGCACTCTCTACAGGCAGGGCCAAATGGGAAGTCCAGTGCCAAACGCCTCAGCATCACAGCAGAGTGGAAATGGGTGGATTGGCAGCTGGCATGCAATAGTGTTATAAATGGAATATGTACTAAATATATAACTGTCTACATACAAAATCAAAGAATATTAACACAATTTTTTAAACTTTTGTAATCAGATTGATATAAGCATAAGGTTCAAAAATAAAAAGCACTCTATGGTAAAAGATAGCTACCTAGAATATCTAAAAGACAGAATGAATCAGATTATTTAATAAATGACTATGAACCTAATCATAGCAGTAATATATGTGATATATAACAATTGCATATAACAGCAGTATTGCATAATAACAATGTATACATTGATAGAGATCTACCTTTTTTTTTTTTTAAAGATTTTATTTATTTATTTGACAGAGAGGAGAGAGATCACAAGTAGGCAGAGAGGCAGGCAGGGAGACAGGGGGATAACTTTGTTTCTATTAAATGTTCTAATGATAGATAGGAACTATATATAATTAGTTATAAAATGCAACTAATGGATATAAAGGAGGTCTAATAAAGACCAATAACAGGGATAGGAAGGCTCAAACTTATAAAACTCTTAATTTTTATAAATTGATCTAAAAGTAATCTTATTACAACCAAATTCTCAATAGACTTTTTTTTCAAGAACCTTTAAAAAGCAGTTTAAAAAATTTATGGAATAAAGAAAAAAATTAACAATTTTAAATAAAAACACAAGATGGAAAAACTTGCTTTACCAAATATCAAAATATGTTTTAAGGCAGATGATTAAGACATTATGTTGACATATGTGTAGACAGATAGTAAATAGAATGGAAAATCTAAAATCAAATCCATGCATGTTTGGGAACTTGATATACGTCAGGCAATATTACAAGTAAGAAGGGAAGATATTTATTTCAAATACTGTTAGAGTAACTGGTTATTCATATGGGGAAAACAGAAATTGGATCACCGTTTTAGAGCATACACAATGACTAATTTTAGGAAGAAATAAAAATTTTTAAACTTTTAGAAGTAAAAGTTTAATATTTTCAATGACATCAGATCAAATAAAAACACACTGATACATTTGATTATACTAAGATAACAATTTATTACCATAAATTACTATTTAAAAGGTTGAAAGACAAATCCACAGAATTTTAGAAAATATTCACAGAAGTGTGTAATGGTCAAATGATCTTGAATATAAAAGAATCACAACGCAAAAAGTAATAATCGAATAGATAAATAGATTAAATATACTAACAAGAAGTTTAGAGAGTAGGAAATACAAATGGCCAGTAAACGTGTGAAAAGATATTCAATAATTCCATGCTCATGAACTATATTTTTCTTAAAAAAAATTACAATATTGGGGCACCTGGGTGGAGCAGTTGGTTGAAAGTCTGACTCTTGGTTTCGGCTCAGGTTGTGATTTCCAGTTAATGGGATGGAGCCCCGAATTGTACTGAGTGCAGAGTCTGCTTGAGCTTCTCTCTCCCTCTCCCTCTGTCCCTCCTCCCCAAAATAAATAAAGAAATCTTTTAAAAAATACAATATTGTGAGACGGTAAATTGCTACATCAATCTTTGAAAGTAATCTGCCAATATAAAATAAAATTAAAGATACACATACTGCACACCCAGGATTTCCATTTTTAGGTATGTAAACTAAATAAAATCTTGCAAACATGAACCAGGTAACATGTAGAAAACACTACTTACCATACTGTTTCTTAGCAAAACATTGAAAACAACCTAAATAAAAATGTATCAATAGGAGGATGGATAAATTATAGTATAGCAGTAAAATGAAAAAAGTAAGTCTACATATGTCAGCATTATTAAAATGTCTTTTTATATATATTTTTCCTTATTGGTAATTCATTAAACATTTTAGAGACCAGTAATTGTGTCCTTTGACAAGAGATTGGTAGGAAACATGAAATGCTGTAGTTATGTGTTGCTTTAGACTCCTAGGAGATATACTTAATTGGTAAGCAAGTCTGATATTAAAGCAGTCACAATGGACTGAATTTTTCTGTTGCTAATTTGCTGTGGAATGTTGGGCAATTCATTTTCGCCCATCATCAAGAAATTTGGTTCAAATACCTACTTCCTAATTTTCCTTTCTGTCCTAAAGAATCTAACATTCTTCATTCCTAAACATAATGCTTGCTTTGAGAGACTGATTCAGAAACAAACTGAGGGTTTTGGAGGGGAGGGAGGTGGGGGGTTAGGTGAGCTAGTGGTGGGTATTAAGGAGGGCATGTATTGCATGGAGCACTGGATGTGGTGCATAATCAATGAATCTTGGAACACTGAAAAAATAAAATAAAATAAAATAAAATAAAATAAAATAAAATAAAATAAAATAAAGGAATTAAAAAGGCTGGGTAGGATGGCAAATTTCTACCTAAATAACTGTATTTAGTTATAAACCAGTATCTCATCAAAAATAATTTATTGACTGTGGCTCTAAACTCAGTGTGGCTTCTTTTGCCTCTATCCACACATAATGCACAAGTAATATAAAATTTGATTTAATATTTTTCAGTCACATTGTAAGACACCTCCTGTATTCTGTGTTTCAGTATCATAGACGCTTTTCTACCAATTCAGGGAGGAAAATGATGTGAATAATTGAAATCTGGTTAAAATACTGGCATTATCAGAAGACTTTAAGAAGAAAAAAAGAAAGAAAAACTACGCAATTTTCCATGCAATTCACTGTCTCCCTTCTACACTGTTTGTAAAATACAGTTTTCCAAGGGGCTCTAGGTTCAATGTTTTTATGCAACCCTTATGAAACCATGAGTGTTTTTTGGAAGTGAAGTAGGGCAGTAAACTAAATGTATAAACTAAGCAAGTGCTGGAGCAGATGAATGCTAAATGTTAAAGAATGGCTGATATATGCTTCCAGGCTCTTCTGTTTATATTAATTGATAAAGTTAATTAAAAGTAGATATGATAGTGAATTTCAAAAAGAACATTGAACATATTTCTCTCTGTAATTTTGCCAAAAATCTACTAACTTGGAAATACTACTTTTATTTATTTTTCAAAATAAATACTATTTTTGATAGGCATTCAAGCATCTTTCAGAAAAGAGACTGTTTCTTCATATGCAAACCTAACGTGAGTTTGTAATAATTTTCTTGCTCTGTAGGAAGATGTTCCTTAGGGAAAGCACATTTAATAGAGGAAATGTGTTGATTTCAGTAATCACAGATGTTTATTCCAGTCTATTTATATTTGACTCTACATTTTTTATAACATATAAATAAATTTCATAAAAATTTGGTGCTAATGAGAGTGTGTGATGCTGATAATCCTGACTCCACTTAAGGAAATTGCATATGGCTCTTCTCCAGGTTTGTTCACGCATCTCTACCCACACGCACTCCATATCAAATCTATAACACCCCTGCTATTCAATTACTTGGCATCTATTGTACAAAGACTGCCAACCTTACTAAATTACATAGTATTTTCGGAAAGAAGACAAATTTCTATCAAGGAATAGCTTGAGATCACTGTGCTTATAACCTATTAGAGTTGTTTTCTTTCCTTCAAAGGTAAGATGTGTCAGTGGCAAGCCATGGTTACATTCTAATGTCTGTTTGCATCAGATTTCATTTCCCGGAACCTAAAAGAAATTAGCTAGAATTGTATATATCCGTTTTAAACCTTGAAATTTCTTAAGCAACTATGGTATATATATATGTATTTTAGAAATTTTAAAATGAAAACTCTGATGTATATGAGTGTATATATAGTCATATGTAATCATAAACATTACAAACACATAGAAACACACACTCTCTTAAAGGCTTACTGGGATAGGAGAACACAGAGAAAAACTATTATTTATTGAGCACACATTTAGCAAGACTCTAGGCTATCATTTTTCTAAGCTCTCTGTAACTGTAAGAATTACCTAAGGCAGGTGTTTAAACATAAAATTGTGGTCCTTACCTAAACCCTACTGAATCAGACTCTAGGAGTAGATACCTAGAAATCTGTAATTTAGCAATTGTTAGCTTGTTATAGTTGTTTACAAGAGGTGGAATCTGGGATGTGAAATAAATCTGTGTAATTGAAAAGCCCACATTTCCCTACCGTCACTGCATTTGCTTTAAGAAAAATCAGTTTTATTGATATATAACTTACATACCATAAAATTTATGCTTTGAAAAACTGCAATTGGCTTTATATTCACAGAGCTGTGCAACCATTACCACCATTGGCTTTGTGGGGGGTGGTGGGTAAGAACACTTAATATGAGATCTGTCATTTTAATATATTTTTAGATTTGCAATTTCTTAATGAATAATGTTCTCAGCATTACTTGCATTTATTGGCTATTTGTATATCCATTTTAGAGATTTAAATCCTTTGCCCATTTTTTTCCTTTGCCCATTTTTAAATTGGGTTATTTATATTTTTATCATTAAGTTATAAGTGTTCTTTCTATATTCTGTATATATCTCATCAGATATAGGACTTACAAATGTTTTCTGCCATTCTATAGAATGTTCTTTCACTCTGTGGATGAAATCCTTTGAAGCACAATTTTTAAAATTTTGATAAAGATCAATTTATTCTTTTGTCACTGTGCTTTTGTTGTCCTTTCTAAGAAATCATTGCCTAATCTAAGTTGATAATGAATTACTCCAATATTTTCTTCTAAGAGTTTTGTAGTTTTAACTCTAATGTTACGTCCCTGGTTTATTTTGAGTTAATTTTTGTTTATGGTGGGAGGTAGGATCTGACTTCATTCAAGTGTATGAGACTATTCAGTTGTCCCAGTATTGTCTGTTCAAAAGACTGTTCTTCCCTCCATTGAATTATCTTAACATCACTGTCAAAAATCATTTAACCCATTAATGTGTTTATTTCTCGACTTCCAACTCCATTCCACTGATCTATATGCCTATTCTTATGCTCGTATCACTGCCCTGATTGCTATAGCTTATAGTCAGTTTTGAAACAGGAAAGTATAAGTTATCTGATTTTGGTTGTCTTGTTCAATGTTGTTTGATTACCCAGGTGCCTGACATTTTTATATGAATTTTATAATCAGCTTGTTAATTTCTATGAAATAGGCATCTAGAATTTTGATAGGACTTACATTGTGTGTATACATTAATTTGGGTGGTATTACCACTGTAGTAATATTCAGTGATTCAATCAGTGACTCTGACTTACTCCTCAGCCTCCGTTTCATTTTGTTTAACTCTTTTGACTATTACATGGTATTTCTGTCTTTCCATCTCACCCAAGAATATCTATTTTTTTAAGTGTTTGGCATATAATTCATAATGCAAATATTATAGGCTCCTTGTAAAAGGTATGAAACATCTTTTGGACAAGGTACCTTACAGAACAGTATACATTCTCTGTATCAGGAGAACAAGAACATAACACAAGAAAAATCTGTGCATAAAACAGGAGAATAGGAGAATGGCATAATTCTAAATTCATAGGAAAAGTGTTTACACTCGTAAGAAATAGATTTCATTTGTTTTTTTAATAGATAATCACCAGGTTATTAAAAACCAAATAAATTTAAGGCCATATTTTAAAAAAGTCATTAAACTTTTATTATTTAACAAAAATCATATTAAAACAAAAGTCATATTTTGTTCTTTTGAAGTATTTGTCTTTAATATCAACCAAAAGTCTCATTTTAAAGAGAAAATTTAGGCTGATAATGATTAAACAGTATACTCAAATTATACAATTATGAAATATAGATATGGTATTTTCATGCAATTCTGATTTAAAGATCTTGATCATTGCACTGTAATAGCTAATAATAAAATGAGCTATAGAATTAAAAAACAAATGTGCTTTTGTGCCATTCTTTAGCCACTTACTCATAAATCATTTCATATTTTATTTTCAATATTTATGTATGTGAAATGAGACTAATGCTACTTCAAAAACTAATGAAATATATATTCTAGAAAGGCATAATTGGTTTAACATCAAAATTAATAATATAATTATCTACATTAACTGAATAAAGGAGAAAATAATATATAACATCTTAGTAGGTACAAAACACAGCGTTTTATTAAAACCAATTTTCTACATGCAAAGCCTTTTATTAAAGTAAGACTATGTAGAAATTTTTATTTAAAAAGAGGATTTTTTTAAAAGGCCATATAATTAATATAACTGATGGTATATAATTAAAATCTTTCTTTTGAGACTAAGCAAAAAGCAAAAATGTGTGCTGTCATCACTTACATGCAGAATTGTGTTGGGTATGCTACCCAGTGCAATAATGCAGGAAAACAGAAATAAATAGTAAAATAGTTGGAAAAAATAAATGTAATGTGCATCTTTGCATATTAGGTATTTGTATTTACATTTTTAAAATCCAAAAATATCAACAGGGAAAGTATTTCTATCAAGGGTATTTATCTTAATTGCTGGTTACAGATTTAGCATAAAAAAAGTCAATTGCATGTCAATCTCCTAGCCACAGAAAATTGCATTTTAAAAAAGATAGTATTTGAAGTTATATTTGAGTATATAATACATATGGAAAATAATAAATTATTCATAAACTTATATGGATAAGTATATAAAACTGAGTAAATTAAGAAAGATCCACATAGGTGACATAATATGCTATATTTATAAATTCGAAAATGCAATAGTATTTTCAAACATTTTTTTTAACTTGAATGAATTAAAATATATGTGAAAATTAAAGTCACCAAGAGCACCAAGATGCTTTTGAAGAAGAACAAAGTTTGAGGTCTTGCTCTAGTGATACCATGATTTTCATCATTATAAAATCACTTAAGGGTTAGGACTGGCTGGCATTGCCATTTTAAGGAAACATGCATCTGCTTGGATGAACTGACAATACGTAGTCACCCAAAGTAAAATGAATATTGATGGTTTCTTCTCACTTTAATTGCAGTAATGATTCTACACATTGTATAGAAAAATTCTACAAAGTGGACTTAAAAATTATAAGCCATTTCTAACACTAATGAATCCACTCTTCTGATTATATTTTTGGGGTAAAAGATTTTGTGGACTTTTTATCACAAATGATTTCTTGAGCCGTTGGTAAGAAAACACCTTGTTGGGTGCCTGGGTGGCTCAGTCAGTTAAGCGTCTGCCTTCAGCTCAGGTCATGATCCCAGGGTCCTGGGATTGAACCCTGCATCAGGCTCCCTGCTCAGCGGGGAGTTTGCTTCTCCTTCTCCCTTTGTCCCTTCCCCTGCATGTGATCTCTTGCTGACTGTCTGTCTCAAATAAATAAATAAAATCTTTAAAAAAAAAAGAAAACACCTTGTTGAGCTTTGACGAGGCTCAGGAGGTGTGTGAAATTTGGGGGTCCAATGCTTGCTAACAAAATTTAAATTAGCTCTTGATGTCATGGTTGGCTACCTCTTCTGCCTGCCCTGATCCATTTTGCTCTACAGTTTCTCATGCTTGTGAGATGTTGCCACAAGTATTTTTGGTTTTTGCAGCAATATAATTAGCAATTCTTCCTATAAAATGCACATTTATGTTCCTACAAAAATATTAAATTGTTATGAAAAAGAGAGAGAGAAAAGTTTCTTCCTATTTTGAAGCAACAGCTTGTAAACTTTGTCTGTAAAGAGGCACGTGGTAAATATTTTAATCTTCGTGCTCCACATTTGGTGATTTGGTCTCTATCCCTTCTCCACCTCTTCTTCTTCTCCCATTCCTACCTTTTCCCTCTTCATCATGGTTCTTCTTTTTAGTTTTTTTTTTCTTTTTACTTTAAGGAGATAAAAACCATTCTCTGCCAACCTCTGCTTTATTTTTTTATTTTTTATTTTTTTAATTAACGCATAATGTATTATTTGCCCCAGGGTACATGTCTGTGGATGCTCAGGCTTACACATTTCACAGCACTTACCATAGCACATACCCTCCTCAATGTCCATAACCCAGCCACCCTGTCCCAACCTCTGCTTTAAAGCCTAGGTAAAAGTCTCAGAGTTCAGCTGATTGTCTTCTGTTGACCATTGCTTTTAATATCCTCCTATGTAAGGATTTTAATAGGTCCTGTAACCAATGGTAAAATGTACTTACTCATATAGCTCCTTGGCAAACTCTCATTTCTGAGCATTTCATTTATAATTAAGTCATGCATATGTAGCAAGGATAAACATTGGTCTACACACTCAGCTATATCAGAAATAAGACATTTTAGTAATGTGCACAGTGAGTAATGTCAGAAAATTCTGCTCTTTCCATGATAAGAATTTTTTCTTTAAACTATTGAAATTGGACCTGAAGCATCTTCAGATAGTGGCAAAAGTGTCATCTAATTCTCCCTGAGGCTTTTTTTGTGGAATTATCCTAAGTAAAGTCTCAGGATATTCTGTAGTGCTAAAAATCAGGCAGGCCTTCTGGTGGTCAGTTGTCTCTATTTGGTGCTAAAATATCTATGGTCACAGTCTAGTGTTTTGGCAGCAGTGTGACCTGCCTGCTTTGTGGACTCTTAACCTAGGGGTCACTCTCCTTGGTTTGTCTCTCCAACACGTAAGACAAAGTGACATGTGGTCTCTTCCAGTCATGGATCCCAGTTTCTCTTGCCTCCTTCTCCAAACCATATTTTCTCCTTAGACACAATCTGCATTCCCATACCCACCCTAGGTGTGATCTTTTCAGGGAGTTTAAGCTTCTTCAGAGTTAAAATGTATCTCCTTGTGATATAGACCCTGCAAAAAAGTTTACAGGGCAAAGAAATATAAAGGGCAGAGCTATCCAGGGAGAACTCATCAAAAATTTCAGTGAGATACCATTCATGGAGGCAAGAAAGTCTGAATTGAGAGTTACACCCTATCAAGAAGCAACTGACCTTTCTTCCCTAATGAAAATATAGCAATATAGAAATATGATATGTAATAAAGGTATAAAGTTGTGCATAGGTATACTCAGTTTTGTTCCCCAAACATATTTAGCTTAAGTTGGTTTTATAACTTGGCTTGAGAATGTAGCTCCAGAGGAAAATGAGGTTTTGAGGTTCACAAAACGGCCTTAGATGACCAGAATGCAACTAGTTTGTAACATGGGAATTGCCATTCTACTTATGAGCAAGTGAATGACACAGACACAAAAGCACGCATTGTGTTTTACTTACTTTTCCTACTTGTGAAGCTATCTTAGCTGAGAAATGTATTGTTCAAAATATCATAATGCCTATGGAGAGTGATAGCAAGTTAAGTATTAGGTTATGAAGAAGTATGCTTAAAAACTCAGAGCAAGGAAAGAGGGAGGGAGTGAGAAAAAGGAAGGAGGGAGAAAGGAAGAAAATATCTAAAACACAAATAACTATACTAATGGACTTATTCAACTGTTTCAATAAATATGAGGGATGTTTTTACATGATTTCGAAAAAAAAGTAAAAATTTTAAAAGGAGGCCAATAAACCTAAAAAAATGGCTTGTGTTTCCAAAACAGCAGAAAATCAGGGAAGCAAAACATCAAAATGAATTATTGTATCATCTTTCTACTCGATTTGAAACAGATTAGATATTGTAATAAAATAGATGTTCTATGTGATTTCAGGATAGGGAGACTATTGAGCAGAAATGTCACTAAAACAAAAAGGAACTAATCATAAATTAAAATAATAATCATTTGCATGTTTTTGCAGTTTGTTCCTTTTCAGTGTTTATACTTTTTAATAGCTAAAAATAAAAATGAACCCACCCACGAATATAAAAAAATCTAAACTTTCCTTGTTTTATTTTTTTCAAGCTCAATTCCATTCTTGGATGAGTTTTAGATATTCCCTCTAAAGTCAGTAGGGGTGATGAATGCCCAGCCAAAGACTTACTTGGCCTCCTGATTCTAGGAGGAAGCAGATGTCCATGTTAGTCTTCAAGAAAAATGATTACATTTATAGAAAATATTGCAAAACTTAATAAATTATATGGCTAAACATACTGGGGGGAAAAGTAGGCATATAAATTATGTACAGTGTATCTACTATAGAAGCAAATTGTATCTATTTACCGAAAATGAGCGATAAATAATAGCAGAAAAGAAAAAAAATCTGAGTCACAGGTTAGTGGCATATGTGTACAAGCCTTATTGGAAGCCAAGAAAATGAAATCAGTTAATATTAAAATAGTAACAGAAAATATTTTGTACAATTAAAAATTTAGCTACAATTAAAAATTGTATTGATTTATTTTTAAAATAGTATTTCTAAACATGCATTATTCTATACCACAGTTCCTACTAAAGTAAAAATGCTAGCTTAGTGGTTGGAGTAGAAAAAAATTTGAGATATTTGAAAGACATGTTAAAATTGTTTTCATAAATTCATTTTTTTCCGAAATATAATGACCATATAAAGAAACATACTTCATCTGCCCATTTCTCTTTATTCTGTCATAGTCATAAATAGAGAAAACTGATTACTACATACTGATTCATTTTTAATTTAACTACAATTTAAGTAAAAATACTTAATTTGGGGGCACCTGGGTGGCTCAGTCAGTTACCTGACTGCGTTTGGCTCCAGTCATGATCCCAAGGTCCTGGGATCAAACCCCACATCAGGCTCACTCAGGGAACCTGCTTCTCCCTCTCCCTCTCTGCTGCCCCTGCTTGTGCTCTCTCTGTCTGTCAAATAAATAAATAAAATCTTTAAAAAATACTTATTTTTAAGTAAAAATACTTAAACTCAGTACGTAAATTTTCTTGACTTATCTTTTTTTTCCTACATGCTAAAATATATTTAATAATAAAATGATTAATGTATAATAGGTCAGATTAATTAACTCTTAAATGTTCTAAGTAGAGAAGTTTATAAAGCACAGATGTGTTGAGGATGTATCTGGTACAATGCCAAATTAATAAAAAATATTATTAAATTCACAAAAGACATGAACAGAACAATGATGAAAGAAAAAATATAACTAGCGAAAAAATATACAGAAAGGCCTTCAATCTTAGTACAAATCAAATGTAAATGAAAAAGGGACATGTTTATGCCAATCTCATGTGTCATATCCCTTCCCCTTTGTATCAGTTGCAACAGATTTGTGTCCATTGGAAAAAAACACTCCCGTAATTTGCTAATAGGAAGTATAAACTCTTCTTTCAATTCGATGTAATATTATTTATCAAGAAACCAAAAAAGTGTTTATTACTATTCATCCAGTAATTGCTTTTCCATTACTTACTCTGAAGGAACTATCCTGAACAAACAAATAGCTACAAAAACAAATAGCAAAACATTCTGCAAAATATCTGAATTTCTTTTCCTGGAGTTTGACATTTAGCCTTTGCATCCATAGCCCACAATGCAATGAGTCATTAGCAGGGACCTACATCTGCTAATGTTCCTTTTCCCATGAATTCCCTGCAGGAAATACGATTTCAGCGGCATTAATGTGTTCTGAAATCATTTGAATCTTGACAGTTGATGCAGCAAGCAGAGCATCTAGGTGATCACCTACCAGGGTCTTATAAAGATGAACAAAAGACAGATTTCCCAGAATGTTGGAAAAAGGAACTCAGCAATTCCTCTCTCCAAAAGGCAACAATGAAGTAATGTATGACAAACAACTATTTCAAAACTGTGGATATTTATCTGAAGTATAGAACAAATCAAGAAATGCTTATTTAAGAACATCACTAAACTTGTAATAACAGTAGGATTCTGTGGCATGTTAGCATGGGCTGTTCCCATTCCCCTCCCCACTCACCCTAGCTAGCTGTCAGGTGCACCAAGGTGCCTCTTACTGGAGCAGGGCAAACCAATGAAAATCCAAGCATCCATGCTAGAGAGAGCTGAAAAGAATTTGAGCCTAACATGGAGAAATGCTATAGCCCCAGGTTTTGCCAGAAATAGTAGTCATCTCAGCAGTGAACAAACAGAGAAGTCCAGTACCACAGCTTTTTGACACTGAATATCTGAGTAGAACAAACACTAAACTGGTAGATTAGCTAGAAATTCAGCAAGATTATCAGGGAAGTGAGACAAACAAAGTGGGACTTGATAACTTCCAAAATATCTGTAGTGGCATAAAATGGTCTATGGTACACCCAGTACAGAAAGGAGGAGGCTCTAGCTATCCATATATCCCTGACTAAATGTGAGGCCCTCTTTATGTGAAATGGGAGGGCCCAATGGAAAGTGAAAGTTGGAGAAGATTTGTAAATTGCTTGAATTATGACTGTGTTCCTCAACTGACATGCAGACTCATGAGGAAAGAGTGGATGCCTGCATAGCTTCAGGTATTTGAAAATTATGTCTGGCCAATTATATCACTAAGTTATAAAAACAGAGGGGGAAACCTCTTTGAGTCTAGGCTTCAAAATAAAAGTGAAAATAACAAAATATATCGGAGACTTTAGATTCTGCTTACCACGACTTTAGATGCTGGACTCCACAAGAGATTCTGACTCCACAGAATTAGTTCAATTTGCTATAAAACAAACAAAAAACAGCAGCAGAAACCCCTGTTTCAGAATTCAGAGTTGCTGTAACATATATAAAATGTCCAATTTTCAACAAAATATTATAAGACCTGTTATTCATACTAAGGGGAAAAAGGCAAACATAGAAACTATCTCTGAGTGGGCCCAGATGTTGGACTTGGCAGATAAGGACTTCAACATCGTTTTTATAAATAGTTCAAGCACTAAAGGAAGTAATTTTTAAAGAGTCAAATTGAAGCATGACGGTAATAAATCATCAATTAGAAAATATCGCTAAAGAAATAAAAATTATAAAATGGAGTTAAATGGAAAATCTGGGGTTGAAAAGTATAAATGAAACAAAATTCAGTAGAGGGGCTTAAATATATTTAAAATAGCAGAAGGAAAAAATTAAAAAAAATAGCAGAAGGAGTCAACAATTTTGAAGATATTCCAATAGAGGTTATATAATCTGAAGGAAAATTAAAAAAAGAAAAAGAATAAATAAATGAACAGACCGACAGAGTCCTGTGAGGCCCTGTTAGCATACAATATATTAAAAATGAGAGTCCCAGAAAGAAAAGAAAGAAAAAAAGGGCATAAAAATATTTGAAGGTTTATAATGGGTGAATGTTTGCCAAATTGTATAAAAAACATAATTTGTACATTCAAGAAGCTTAATAAATTTTAAGCAGGGTAAACATAAAAATACCCCTCCCCCAAATATATCATAGTCAAACTGTTGAAAGAGAAGACAGAGAAAAAACTTTGAAAGCAATCAAAAAGCTGGCTGAACTTCTTGCCTAATGCCATGCAAACCCAAACATAATACTGTCATGAAAGTTCCATTTGCTCACAACCATTTCTTAATAGTTGTGCATGGTACAGTTGTGGTGCTGGGACACAACCTTTTCCAATTCGTGCCTCTTTTTCCTTTCCTCTAATCCAACACTCTTTGGAAGTCTGAAAGTCCAGAATGCATTCTGCTAAATGTGGGGATACAAGCCTGGAGTCACTGCTACTCTGACTGACTATTATTGGCCAATCCAACCACTAAAGCCACGGTATCCAACAAAGGTGATGGTGCACTTCTGTATTTAAATGAGCTGACAGTTGGAATAGTGTTGTCTGTTCTAAATTTGGGAAGGGTAGCAATGAATACACTCCAATGGCCAAGCCTTGGGGCGGGGTGGGGTGGGCTGGGCATGGCAGAGAGTATATTGCAAGGGATGGAACAACACTAGGGTCTTTGCCAAGGTGATAGTTGGGGTATAGGCCAGATGTATGGCTGTTTCTGAAAAAGAAAAAAAGGGGCCTCTTCCTCTATAAGAAGGTCTAAAACTACTTGAGGTGGGGTTCGTGTACATTACTGTATTGACATTAGATCCCTTCAGCAGGATCTTCACCTGAGATTCTGCGATTTCTTTAGTGGATTTTTCACAGATGTTACACTCTTTGGGTAAATTTTCAGGCTGCCAGTGCTGCCATTCAGTACTGAATGTTACACAGAGAAAATTGTTAACCAACCCACGTATCCTGTAATACCACCCTGCTCATGGGTCCACTGGGCCTACAGATGTACTCTACTGAATAACCCTATCAAGTATCTGTTAATGAAAATAGCTGGCGATATCAGACTCTAGGACCTGTGGTTAGAGCCACACAGGACTTCTCTTCTTCTTTCCCTAGACTCCCTGAATCTCTGGAGTCTCTTGTCATTGGAAGAGATTTGAGAATAATGCTGTAGATCCTGGTTAGCACTGTCTTGATCCCTGCCCTAGAGTTGTGCTGCCAACTGTGGTTGACTCCATAAATCTTGTGCTCACCAGTGGCGAGAACAGCCACCAGACCTAATATCCCTCCAAGGCTACTTTTCCTACAAGGACAAATGCCCTTCCTCTGCCTCAGATAAATAAACATGAGCACACCCTGGAGGTGTGGGTTCACCTGACCACTGCCCAGTACTTTCTAGTGTATCCTGATTCATTGTTAGGAATTAGCCTCACAATCCTTATGGTGCGGTTTCATATTCTAACACAGAAGTTATCCCTTGAGAACAGTGTCATCACCTGATAGATAACAATAAATTTGACAGAACCCCAGTAATCTGGTCTCCTGTAGAACTCCAAAATAACCAGCTTCAGCCTAGTGTTTAAGGCAGTTGATTCTGGCAGAATACTGAGGTGACAACAACCTGCAGGTCTGCCATGTCATAAAAATTATGACTTCAAGACTTGGACGCTCGTCCTCTGGTATTTCCACAACCAAGAATGATGAGGTAGAAAAGACTAGGGGCCAAACTTCTGTCATAGGACATTGCTTTGTCTGGAAGATTAGATCTGTGTCCCCTGATAAAGCCAAGAGAGAGATAGTCCCAAAAAGTAAACAATGAAGTGGCAAAATAAGGCAGTAATTAGGATGCACTGGGACACAAAGACTTGTATTCATTCCTCCTTTCTCCTCTCCAGTGAGAGCTGAATAAGAAGCTTGATTCGTTCGTGTCTGTTCACGTAAGCTGTCTGTATAGATCTCATCACGTTAAGTAAAAGAACGAGGTACGATATTGGACGCACAATATTTGTTATGACTGTCCATGTCTCCTTCGCTGTGTGGTCCCTAGATTCAGGGGTAATATAAATGACATTTGAGACCTTTGTTCAACAGAAATCTCAGGTCAGTTTGTTTACTATGCCATGGAATTTTGAAATTATTTCAGACTACTACCTCCTCAGAGATGGAAGTTTTCACAAAGACGATGTAAATGCCCATATTGAAATACTGTCCCAAGCACCTTCCAAGATATCCTATTGTAATGTATGTCAGACACTTTCACCCAAATGACAAAGGGAAGAAGAGTTTTGGGTGATTCATTTTCAGGATTAGTATCATCTCTCATCTTTTGTCCTAGGAGCTCTCAGATCCTATCAAGTCCTATGAGTTCCTGATGCTTTAGGGTTTGGGCTTGGTCTTTCTTTCTTTCTTTCTTTCTTTCTTTCTTTCTTTCTTTCTTCCTTCCTTCCTTCCTTCCTTCCGTCCTTCCTTCCTTCCTTCCTTCCTTCCTTCCTTCCTTCCTTCCTTCCTTCCTTCTTTCCTTCCTCTCTTTCTTTCTTTTTAGAGAAAATGAAAAGGAGGAGGGGAAAGGAGCAGAGGGAGAGGGAGAGAGAGAAATACTTCCACCCTCAGGCCACAGGGCTTGATCTCGCGACCTTGAAATCATGCCCTGAGCTGAAACCATGAGTCAGACGCTGAACTGACTGCACCACCCAAGCATATCATATTATTAATAAATGGTTTGGGGACCTGAGAAATCATATTTTCCAATTTTTTTTATCATGGCCACATATAATATTCCCTGCAATCAGAATCAGTGTAGGAAGTTTGACAAGTAATAAAAGCTACAGAGTCACCTCACAAATCTTAATCTACATATATTATTTAAATGCCTTTATTAAATTTACAAAATATATTTCAACTTTTTAGCCATTTTGCTGGGATTTCTAGAGGGTTTGTTGTTGTTGTTTGGTTTTGTGTGTGTGTGTGTGTGTACTTGTTTTTGGCAGAAATTTCACATCATGGCATCTTTGGAGTATAGTTTCACATCACGACCTATATTTATCCTACATTTAATTTTCTCATGCTTAGGGTTCTCTGGAAGGCATAGTTCTACTGCAAGGGAAAAAAGAAAACAACTATTTTTATAGAGAGAGACTGAGAGAGGGGAAGAGAAAGAGGGAGGGAAGGAGAGAGAGAAAAAAAAGCAAGAATGTGTGCAGTTACAAAGCAAAACTAAACAAAAGCTCAAATACCTGCAGCTTGTGTGGAGCATATTCATGTTCTGATTGCTGGAAAATTCCCAGAGTCCATCAGAAGCAATGTCACAAGTGCAGGGCTGGCACTTACCACTAGGTTAAGTGGTATGGTAATTTTATCTTTATTTTTCTGAATAGTTACATTTTACTTTTAAACCAGGAGCAAATATTTAACGTGTGCTTTGGATTTGGCACATACAGGGAGCCCAGCATAGTGCCTTTCATAATAGGAGCTTGGTGAATATTTAGACTGATGGAAAGAGGTTGGAACTAGAGCACATCACTTCAGCAATAGAATTGAGAGTCATGCATTGTGAAAATGGAGCTGAAATTTTAATTGAGAAGCCTGGTAAACCCATCATTTTATAGTTAATACTGTGGAAAGACAAATATCAGCCATGTTGTGATAAAGGTATATATGTAATACTACAGAAATAAGGCTAACTTAATACCTACATATCATGAGAGTATGCTTCCCAGATGAGGTTCTACCCAAACCAAACCTGAATCATAAGCCAGAGTTAGTCTGGGAAGGAAGGGAAGTGGGAAGATTAAGCCAAGGAAATAGCATGTAGAAAGGACTTCTGCTTTATTTTTTCTTTAAAGGTTTTATTTATTTATCTGAGAGAGTGAGAGAGAGCACGAGTGGGGAGGAGGGGCTGAGAGAGGGAGAACAGACTCCCTGCTGAACAGGGACCCTGCCCACACGGGGTTCAATTCCAGGACCCCAGGATCATGACCTGAGCATGAGGCAGACACTTAACTACTGAGCCACACAGCCACCCCAGGACCTCTGCTTTAATGCGCAGAACTCCAAATTCTTAATCTTCTTCCAATAGCCAACTTGCACGTGTACAAAATTCCAATTTCTTCAGGGCCACTGACTGCTGCAAAATGACTATTAAGTTAGACATAAAAATAACACCTATATCTCTTAACCATCCCCTCATCCAAATCCAGTGGGGTCAAAATTTTTAAGTGAAACTCACGGATGACTAAAATTAGAACAGCTAAGTCACAAGGTACCTATTTTTTAAAAGCTCTCTGTTGAGATTATCTTGAAACCTTCATGGTACCCTTCAAATATTGGTACTAGTTACTGATACTTATTTTCAAAGTTTAATTAAAAAATTATTTATAATCATTTGCAAAGAATATCTCCTATACTCAATCTGATGCCTTTAGAGTCACATGAAGAAAGAACACTTTAGTTCAAAAATTCTTAAGTTTAAAAATTATAGCAAAGGACAGCATACAATGGTGAGAAAGAAATGAGAACTTTGAAAAATAATATGTATAAAACAACAAATTTGGAAAAATAAATTGTCAACATGCTATATACGGTACTGTTGTACAAAAATACATTATCATGTTAATGTAGCTGTGCTAAGCCAAATGCACATATTAGCTTCAGATATTTTAATATGTATGTATATGCATATACACAGACATATACACACATACATACATAACTGGAAATTTCCCTGTAAGTTTATAATTATATAAAAATAAAATATTGAAAATATTTTGACATATGAAATATTTCATATCTTAAATACGAAATACTAAAAATATATGAAAATAATATATATATATATATATATATATATATATATATATATAGTGTGTGTGCATATAGGAGAGAGAAAATTGTGACCTTTATGTGTTCATTGTGCTTCAAGAAAAAAAATCTAGCCTTTGTTTTTGTAACTTATCATTGTCATATGTTTAACACTAATATATAAAAATTGATTTTTTTAAAAATGTACTTGTTGTCTTATAGTACCTGAAGGGAACCTCCATTATTTAATGTCTCTATTGTGTTTTAACCAAATAACAGGGAAGTTAGTTCAAATGACTAGTTGTCCCTTCCCCTTTACAATTATGCAAAAACATTAGTGACCTTTCTAATCTGGGGACTGCAGAGCAATATAGAAGAGTCCCTCTTGTCTCCTGGAAATTTTAAAACGCGTTCTAAATTTTTCACAGAGAAACTCTTATAGTCAAGAGAGCAATCCTAAAGTCTTGGGGAAGTAAACTAATGTGTCACAGAGATCATCTCTGAATGTGTTTGAGATTATGTGCTCTATGTTAAACCTGATGTGATTTTGGCATTTTCTATGACATACTTTGGGGAATGACACTGTGAGAAAGATCATCTCAAAAAACGCTCTTAGAATCAATGTGTCCAATTAACTCAGATTTTCATCCCTCCTCCTCAAACTTCTCTTTGAGGAATGATGAAAATCGGACCCAGTTTTCTTAAGACACTCTTGTTGTCCCAACACAGTTACTAATAGTACCCTTTTAACTCTCCTGTCTGCCACAGCATGAATGGTTTCCCTGCTTAGATCCCACTGAGGAAGAAGAGTCAGGGTAAGACTTTAGAACTGTAGTGACAAGAAGTCTCTTGTTTCATCATTATCATAATCATCTAAACACCAGTGTCTGGTGACTCCAAAGGGAAAGGCAGAGGTGTCAAGATAGATCTTCCTAATGGTATCAGTGGAGATCACACTACATTTTCAGAGGCCTGGTCATGTCCAATTTCAACTTTCTTAAAAATGCCTATAGTTTGAGATCACTCACCACATTTTTAAAGAGAGAAATGAAAAAGAGAAACATTGCATAGAACCCAAAGAGTTATTTTATTATGAATTGGTACAGGGCTGTCTTAGTCATGGAGAGAATTTTGGTTTTATCACTTACACATTATGTGTAAATGAAATCAGTGTGTGGATTTATTTGCCAAGGGCCCAATCACAGGGATAAGAATTTGACCTTTAATGGTGGTAATTCACTAATCCACTGCAGGCATCATATCTGTGATAATTTTAATTTGAAATGGTATTTCAAATCAATTAGTGATTATCTTACTAATAAATTAAATTTTCTGATACTCTAATGACACATCCCATATTTGCACTTTGGATCTCTAGTGCTTGTGCCATATTGTATATCTCTCGGGATACATGTATTCCAGGTTGACAATACCTATTTTTAAAATGTCCAAACACTGATATATATGACTACAGTTATATTTTAATCCTGGCTCTCAGGTCAGGTTTTTCTCTCAATCAAAATGCATCTTACTTAGTTTTCTCCTGGGAGGAAATAAGGTTTCTCTCCAGAAGCATTGCTGCTACTTTTGTGGAAGCCAAGACATTAACATGAAACTTTTTCCCCCCAGGATATGAAAATAGCTAGGAAATGAAGGTAAACAGATGCACATCTGGTCACCTTATGCTTTTTAAACAGTTGAACCAGTTTGTGAAAGATCTGGTCCATTTTCTTGGTCAAATTGAAGGACATTTCCCCACAGGTTTGACCCTTGATTCTCATTTTCTGCTTGTAAAAGTCGAGGGGCTCATAGCGTGTTGATTGTTTTTCTTTTCTTTTCAACTAAGACTTCTGCCGTACGTGTGCAGGCTTAGGTGGGAGAACACTTGGGCATCGGTTCAGGAAATTGACAAGACCAATAGAGAGTTGATTGGCAATTGGTTGTCGGCCAATTCTCTAAAAACATAAAGAAATTATAAAAGAGAGCCAATTTTTGTGTTTTCTCCTGGCATAATATAGTTTGGCTGGGTGGGAATCAGAACGAGAAATAAGTATAGAAGGAGTGAATAAATACGGATAGAATTAGCACAGAAAAGATGAGGTAGTACATGAAGCCTTCAACAACATGTAAATCACCTTTGTGAAATAGTTTCCTGAAATTTTAAAGCCTAGAACGTGGGAAAGTTTTAGTTGAGTGTGGTGGGAAGAAAAAGGAGTTCTGGGCACATTTAGTTGAGGGCTTTTCTGTTGGGTGTTATGTTGTATTATTTTCATAACTGATGTTCTCAGAAGAATCCTTGCTTGTTATTAGAAATGGGGTTCCTAATGCTGGTCATGCCTAGCAAGACTTTACATATTCTCAATGTCACAGACATTAAAGACAAAAAGGAGTTTATGCATTTTTCTCATTTAAAAAAGTGAGCATGACAGGAAAATCTTAATCAAGAAACACATATTAAAATATTAAAAGCCTTAGAATCCAGACAATAAATTTCTGCGGATATAATTAGCTAAATACAGAGAACCCGAAAGGAACATGAAATAAAGAGATTACCTTAGATTCACATATATTTTGAATCTTTTTCTTAATACGTGCATTTTGGGTAGTTCTAATTAAGGCTTTAAAAAAGAAATATAAGCATACATTTTACCTCAGTATTACAAATTATCAGTGTATTCCCTTGAGCCATAATTAAATCCTGCACTTATAAATAATAATATTTTTAAAGTTCTGTATTATGTTACCTAACAGACTCCAGAATATATATTTTACAGAAATGCTCTATGTAAAAGTAGGTAGGAAAAAAGTTTGTTATTGAATTAAGGAAGAATTTTGCTCTCAAATGGTTAAGAATTTATTACATATTTTATTAAATAATAAAAATTAATTTTAATTCATTTTTAAATTATGAGTAATTATATTGTGAAGAACTAAAAATAAGTCATAATATGTTTTAGGAAAAAGAGAAAACATAGCTGTTTAAATGAAAAGAGTTTCATTTTCTTTGGAGTTTGTGATTCTTGAATAAGACATTTGACATGTAAGAAAAGCTTTTATTTCTTTGATGACACACGTTGTAACCGAGGCTTAAGAAATTTAAACCCCACCAGGTTTCAGCACCAAATTTGTTTAAAGCAAAAAGACCTTTGTCTTCCTTATTCTACCCGTGAGTAGTTTCTGAACAAATATTACATGCCAGCTAGTGCTTTGAGGGAAGGAAGGAAGGAAGGAAGGAAGGAAGAAAGGAAGGAAGGAAGGGGGGGAGGGAGGGAGGAGAGAGGTGAAAGAAAAGAAAAGAAAAGAGAAGAAAAGAAAAGAAAAGAAAAGAAGGAAGGAAGAAAAGAAAGAAAGAAAGAGAAAGAAAGAAAAAGAGAGAAAAAGGAAAGGAGAGGAAAGGATACTTGCTTTCTAAAGAGAAATGGAATATAAATTCTTTTCGAAAAATTGAAAGTTCCTATACACATATGAACTGTTCCTTTTAATAATAAATCCACTAATTTACTGTGAACATAATTGTGCACAAGTAAACCCATTACAAACCAGTAGGTAAAATGTGTTGCTAGAGTTACAAAATATTAGGAGAAATTGAAGAGAAAAATCAAAGGAAAATTTGGTGACGTCAAAGAAAATTGTAAAAACAGAACATTTGAGAATATCTCTTATAAGCTAGAAAGAACTATAGAGTATGCAAAAGAGAGAAAAATAGTCTGAGATGTAAGTGAAGAAATGAGATAATATAACATTATTTTGGGAGGAGTTTTCTACAGAAATAGGAAAGTAACCTATGTCAGGCTTCAGAGGGACTTGGGAGGATAATGGCTCTAGCTTCATCTGCTGTTGTGTTTGGGAAATTAAGGGTACTAGGACTCTAAGGAGAGTAAATTCAGTAGTTGGTTGGGATGTGGAAGCGCAAAGCATCAATAGAATAAATAGATAGTAACTAAATAAACCTAGGATTGTAGACGTCTTTTTAGACACTTTAAACTAAAAAAAAAAAAAAAAAAAATTAGTCTTGACATAAAGATATCCAGTTAATAGATTTGCAAATCAAATGTGTCAGTTCTGCAGATTTTTCAGTGTTAATTCAACAACACTGAACTATTCTAATGAATTTCATATTACTATCAGCAATGACATTGACTTCATCATGAGTTAAAAATGAAAAAGACCAAAAGTTACCCCATTCATATTACCGGAAGCATTGTAAGATATGATTTTAAAAAGATTTTTATTTTAACACATGTATATTAACTCATGCTAGTTTGCATTAATTTGCATCATATTTGCAACTGGCAATTAATATTGCCTCTTTCATTTCATAAATATTTTTAAACTAAAGGTAGCATTTCTTGGAAAATTCTGTAGATTGTTAGACAGAAATGAAATGTAGTACACTTCTATTATATCTGAAACAAGACATGTTAAATATTGTAAATTTAACCTTGCATAACGTGCCATTTTTCCTTCCATGCAGCACCAGAAACAACACATCACTAGTCATGCCTAACACTCATTTAAATATGACCTCAGAGTCACACTGCATGTTACAAATATCTGGGAGCTGTGTGATTAGTTAACATCTTGTGCATAACCCTTAAAATTATAGCAAGTTCTCAGGAGATAATTAGCTTACTCTGTTTCCATAATAAAATGAACTATGTTTTAGCAATGCCTCTCAGGAATAATAGCAGAAAAATGCCTTTAAATCAGATAAACTAAAGAATTACAAAAGATAAAAATGGAAGAAAAACTTAATTTAATAGAAAATTTTCTTTCCCGGTACACTTGGGCTCTAAGGGAGCAGAGAGGTGAGTTGCTGGATGTGAAGCCACTCAGTGTCACCAATTCATACTTGAGTGCACTACAGTAGCTTTTGCTCCTGAATGAGAAAGCTAAGATATACATGAGAGCTTAAGTTCTTTCTGTAGAGCTCAGCAGCTGTTAGACTTCTACATCGAATAGAAACCTTAAAGCTGAATTGACGTTTGAGTTTACAAAAGGGTCTGATTCAAATCAGAATGAAGGAGGATTTCCAGAGAAAATGTACTTCAGGTTCCACTCCATTGCTATAGCTTGAGAGCAAGACAGAGATGGTGTTGTTATAAGAATGGAAACAATACTTGAAAGGGTAAAGAAGGTCATTGACTATTCACCTGCCATTCCTACCCATATCTTATGTTGTTAAAAATAAAAATGAAAATCTCATGACCCAGAAGACATGCACAACAATAATAATAACCCAAACAAAACAAAAGCAAAGATGGAGATCTTTATATCATATATTATACAGGTAGATTAGAAGCATGTGAGGCTGAGATAAAAAATTTGTGCAACTCTGCTTGAGTCTTGCAAATCAAGAAGAATTTATGACTTTTCCCTAATCCCAGGGTAAATCATCTAAAGAAAGAGTTTGGCATAAAATTTATGGATTAAAGGCTTAGTACCATACTTTCTAGTTTGTTTTCTCATTTTGAAGTGAGTAACAAGAATTCATCATAGCATCTTTAAGCATTAGAAGAGTGAATAAAATTTACACTTAATGGCATAACACACTTAATGGTGTGAGATTTATCCACAACAAACAAGCCAGTAGTTAACCTTAACCTAAGGGCTCAAGTTACATCCGAAATCAAGTTTCCACACAGTCTAGCTGCAAAATTCTCACTCAGAGGACAAAATTCTCAGGATACAGATCACTTAATTTCTAATCAAAAGAAAGCTATTTATTTGTTGACCTTCCTCATCCTTTCAAAATGTATTTCAATCTACTTTATTATTAAATATATATATCTAATCATTAAGAAAAGAAAACAACTATTAGTAGAAAACAACTTGAGAAAGAAGAAAATAGAACAGTGTCCCCAAACTCAGACCAGGGAAAGTTGTCAACTTGCCATACAAAGTAATTTTAAACTTTGTAAAAATGAAGGCAAACTAATATTTGCCATCTTAGAAGAAATATACACCATTTCATTATTGCCTAGCCCTGAGAGAAATAAGTTATGGCAGAATTTTAAAAACGTTAAATGTCATAGTAGAAAATGCACTTGATAGTAACTTTATAATAATATGTAAGATCCTCTATTAATTAATAAAAGACAAAAACAAATAACTAAAGTTAAGATAATTCTATAGCTAGCCAGGGTAGTATGTTCTATGCCTAACTTTCTGGTGATGAGGTATATTAGAAAGGAAAGTCTTTGAGAATTTTGAGCAGTGACTCTCATATCTCTTGGCCTAATGGCTCTCCAAAATTTATGAAAAATTCTTTTTGTGGTAGTCTGTTTGTTTATTTATTTAAAGATTTCCTTTATTTGAGAATGAGAGAGAGATGGAGAGAGAGCACGAGAAGAGGGAGGGGCAGAGGGAGAAGGAGACTCATTGCTGAGCAGGAAGCCTGATGCTAGATCCCAGGACCCTGAGATCACAACCTGAGTTGAAGGCAGACACTTAATTGACTGAACCACCCAGATGCCCCTTGTGACAATATTTTTAATCATCTATATCATATGAGAAAAATGATAGTTTGGTAATTGTCATAGATGTGGTTTAATATGAGGTGATATTTTACTTTGAGACTATTACTTGAATTATGCACATTGAAATGTCTTTTTTGTTGTTGAGTAATAGTGACAGTATACCCTACTTTTGATTTGGGTTTGTTTTATTTGCTTCTAAATGTGCTTTCTTGGAAAAGTTTGAAAGAACACTTGACCTTATGTTGGGTGCCCCAATTATTTTTCAATTGTCATCATTGTAGAAATCCCATTTTCTAGGAAGAACTGCTTTAGCACGTTCCTCTTGACCCTGAATGTATCAACCAGGTTTGAAGTAAATAATAGTTACCCAAATAAGTAATATTTTCTTTTATTTATTGGAAGACAATTTGTATACTCTGTACTTGAGAATTTTAGACAGAAATATATTTATTTAACTAAGTAGTTTGATTTGTATTCTTTTTTTAACTAGCAGGCTACCACTTTTACAAAAAGAAGAATCCTGTGTGACCTAATTTTTTTCTCAAAAAGTCACTTTAGTTCTGTTGAAGTGTTGTGATCAGTTCTCTGCTGAAATTCTTGAACTCAGTTTTATAGATTATAAAAAAAAATCTTTATCTTAGTAATTATAAGAGCTTAACAGAATGATGGAAAATGGATATTAACATGATTGCTATAAAATGCAATCTGGGACATAACTAAATAATAATAATTAGACACAAATTTGAGTCTTATGTAACTAAATATGAGAACTTGTTGAATAAGTTTGTTGAGTATATTTAATCTGTACACTAGAGTTTTTTCCCTAAAAGTGATGTTTGTAGCTTTAATAAAAGTATTGTTTATTTTTTCTTTGAATAATAGTTGTCCAATATGTTCATTTACTTCTTAAAATCAATTATATGGTTTCGCTTACTTATGAAACATAAGGAATAACATGGAGGACATTAGGAAAGGAAAGGAAAAGTGAATTGGGGGAAATCGGAGGGGGAGACGAAGCATGAGAGACTGTGGACTTTGAGAAACAAACAGGGCTTTGGAAGGGAAGAGGGTGGGGGATGGGTGAACCTGGTGGTGGATGTTAAGGAGGGCACCTATTGCATGGAGGACTGGCTGTGGTGCATAAACAATGAATCTTGGAACACTCAAAAAAATAAAATAAAATTAAGATGTTAAAAAAAAGGCTCATTCTGGAATACAATTAGGGCCTTATGCAAAGATATTTGCTTCCTGGCTGCTATGGATATATATATAAATGATTTCATAAGCCTGGATAAGTATTATTTAAACAGTATAGAGAAGAGACTAGGGTACTTGCTCTATCAGAAGATAATTCCTGACCCTCATAATTCTCAGGGCAATAATTTCATAACAATTCTAAATGAATGTACAAAGATGCAGACCCATGTTGAGGTTCCACAACTGGGCTTATGTATATTTCCTACTTCCAAGTCAAGATCAGTTCAGCAAATATGGCATATTGTCAAATTCTTGAACATCCATTTATTATGTCACACAGACAACAACAATGGAGAATGAGGGTTGAAACTGAAATCTTATTCTTTATATAGGAAACTTGATTGAAATTGTATGGAATTTAATTTAGATGAAATTGGTGCTGAATTTTGAAAGGTCAGATGAAAAATCGTTGTGTTTTTATCTTAAAATTACTAAGAGCTACTGTTTTGATAGATGGGCTAAGCCTTTGGTTTCCATGTTGTGCACCCCTAAGGAATGTGCAAGTAATAAAGCGATTTTGAGAATATTATATTTAAGCTAGTAAATCCTGACATAATAACTGATATCAAAATTTCTTTTTCATCAAAATACCTTCATTTTCTGTGATAATTGGACTTATTTTTGAACAGTAGAAAAACTGTTTCCTAGAATTCAGGAAGAATGGAATATGCTAAATACCCCAGAATCATTATCAGTAACAAATAGTATATTCTGTTCAAGAGAAATTTTTAAACTCCTTAATATAATCATGATCTGTATAGGAAGAAGTAAGACAAATACAATCTCTTATAACTAGGACACTGAATAATTTGTAGTTCAAAACGAACTTTCTTTTCTGTATAAAAGGAGTCACAATAAATAATTTCACAGGATAACAAGCAAAAACTAGGACTTTCTCAGGTAAAACAAAAAGATAGGCCACTGTACTTGCACTTATTTTTAGATTTGTGAATGTAATTAAGCACAGAATGGCTAATTGTAAAATATTAAATTATCCTTTAATAATTATTTAGAAAAATCCATTGTCAGTAAATTAACATTAATTAAATGAAATGGATGATTTTTCTATGAATATGTTTATTTTAAGGTGATTATTCTAGGAAGTATGCTTCCTTAATAAACCTTCCCCCATAGAAAATCTTATATAGTGTTTTGACAGGATCATGCTAAATCCTAGCATTTATGGCACCTGAACTATACGTACCATTCAGAAGATGTGCTGAATAGTATATAATAGCTTACAAATTGAGAAAACCAGTAACAGTCATTCCTTTTGGTATGAAGCCTCAAATGGCCAGTATAATGGGGATGTCCAACTTGCCTAACTCTTTTTCCTCATTGTGAAATTGGTAATAAACATGGACAAGGTAGCATAGAATTTCAAAACGTTAACTTTTTTCTTTCTTTTTCTTTCTTTTTTTTTTTTTTTTTTTTTTTGCCATTTATTGATCCTTAATGCTTTTCCCGTTTAAGAAGCTAGATGAAATTAAAAAAAAAAAATCCTTGCTGGGGGGATAGAACAGGAAAGAATATGGATGATATATCTTAATTGATGTGATAATGGATGATTTCAATTTTTTCTTTTTATCTACCTGTATTTTCTCATTTTTCTATAATGTGAATTACCTATATGTGCTTTTTAAAAGAATGTTTATTTATCTTCTTTTAAATTAAAGGAGAAATAAAAAAAAGAAGAAGCTAAGTGAGGAGACATGCATTGTGCCAAAGTTCTTCTGAGTGTTAATAGCCTAAACTCTAGAAGGTATTCAAAACAATGAG
>CM052887.1:39091599-39145902 GCA_028534135.1 Potos flavus
GAGGGAGGGAGGAAGGAAAGAAGAAAGAAAGAAATTCTGTGAGGAAATGTGGACTTGGATCTCATTCATCATGAGGTAGGGGTATAAGACATAAAAACTCAAATGGGAATAGAGATGATTTGCATTCCAATGTTCTAAGAAAATTACCAAGACACCAGAGCAGCAGTTTTCTGTTGCGTACGGGCAAATGGGCCTAAACAGCCTCATGTAGTTTGCCCATACCCCAGACACTGGCACGAGAGCAGCAAAGTAATGTCTATGCCTTGGAGAATATCATGTGGGCCTTTATGATTCAGAATCAAGGGCCCGCTGATGTGGCATCACACAGGAACTTGTTTTATTCAGAGGATAAGGTGTAGGTGCAAACCGAGAGTTTAATCTAAAATAGTATAAAGGCTGATGTCATCAGAACCTTCGTGTAAAGCCCTGGCTAGAACAAAGACTTTGATCAGGACCAGCAGTCATAGATTATAGACCCAAGCCAGAGATATTCCACCCCAGTAGTTTGGCATTAAGGTATTTTCCACTTATTTCCACCTATTGAAGAGATAGGGAGGACTTCTAAGTTTATTGAAGTTGAATTTTGGCTGTATGGCAAAATGAGAAGTGGTAATGAAAATTAGTGTCAGTAATAGAAAAAACATTCTCATATTTTTATTATATAAAGTTCATCTCTATTACCTAAGAAATGAGAAATAAAAGAGTGCATATACAGAGAATGATGGTGGCATGCTGCTCGAACAATAGCCATATTTTACAATCAAGTTGGACAGAAGAAAACAACCTCTTGGTACAGAAACCCAAACCTCATATAATGCATCAAATATGGGAAACAGCAGAGCAAACATCAACTGAGTATGCAAACATTAAACATTTGATATTTTTATTTTTCAACTATAAAATATTAATACTGAAAAAGACTAAAAGTCAACTATTCAAAATCTCAAATTTACAAGTGAGCAAAGCGAAGCTGAGAAGTAAGAAAGATAATGACTTGCATTAAAATGAACTTTCTTAGTGTTTGTAACACCAAGTGACTGACTCACTTTCTAGCTTGTTTCTTATAGCTTCTAACAGTATCAGTCACTAATGGAGCTAAATTCAGCAACATTTATACCCACTGTATACCCATTGTTTGAAATGAAAAGATAGTCTCTAGTGAGTCTTTAATAAGTAAGAAATACCACTAATTACACCCATAGTAGGTGACAGAAGACTTGGATTTCATCTGGTTCCTGCCATTTACTATCTGTGTACCTGCCTCAGAAACTTAACTCTCATTGTTAAAATGGTGGAGCTCAGTACTAGTTTGTGCATATCTGATTACTTTCATTCTGAGAAGAATAGTAAAATAATTCCCTAATTAAATGTTTTATTATACATGTATGGACATTCAACATGCCTAATATAGAACCTTAGAATATTTCCTTACAACTTACTTGATTCTCTACAATTTTTATTGATCAGTTAAGCTAATTGATTATTACCTTTCCCCAAACATGATCTGTGGTTTGATATATGAAGCCTATGTTCTGCTGTTCTATGTTAAGATGTAAGTATGTTAAAATATGTATGGAATACTCTAAAAATAGAAACAGTAATACATGGAAGAAAAAAAGTGAATCAATCATAATAGTCGGCCTCTTCTCTGGCTTTGGGAATTTTTAAGTTCAAATCTAGTACACAGCCTTATTAAAATATTTGGCTCGTGGTTTAAAGTGCATTGCTATATTGTTACCTCATAAATGATTTTATATAAATAAAAAATTATGCACCAACACACATATTCTTATAAAAGTAATTTTTGGCAATATAATACATGCATTTGACCTATGACTTTGTTAAAAATGAATACTTGTTGATTTTCTCCATGTTATGGCTAATGAGATTTTTTTTAAACAAGATACAAAAGTTCAAACACTTGGGAATTCATTCTCTTTTCAGAACTCATACTTTAGAGAATATGGTCTTAATCTCTTATTTTTAACATAATTTTAAAATGATACTCACGATCAATATTTACATTTTTATATTATTTATTTTCTTGAATTCCATTCCATAGAAAACTATAAAATACTAGTGAACTCCAAATATAGATAAATATCCTTGGAAAACAGTGAAAATTCTATAGACGTAGCTTAGCCACACAAATTGACCAAACATCTGTAAAGAAATATTCCTGTTTTAATTTTGTCCTTCTTCCATCAAAGAAACTTGAGTTCACAAATAATTAAAGACTCAAGTCAGTCATTTAAAATGAAGGCCCAATTTTTGCTCAGTTGAGTAAAAATGAGGAGTCTTTCTTTCCCACCCTCCTTAGCATAATGAAATGGATTTTGATCCTTCAATCTAAAGCACTCTGATAGTTAACAGTGGTTCAGCGCATAGTTTATCATTTTTCTCTGTAGACTTAAGAAAGGCTTTTGACAGAGTTTACCTCTCAGCAAAAGATTTCTGCTTTGTCTTTATTTGGGGAGTTTTTTGTTTATTTTTTAATAAATGAATTATAACTAACATTTTTTTAAAAGATTTTATTTATTTTTTTGAAAGTGAAAACAGAAGCAGGGGAAGCAGCAGAGGCAGAGGGAGAAGCAGGCTCCCCGCTGAGTAGGGAGCCTGATGAGGGACTCCATCGCAGCACCCTAGGATCATGACCTGAGCTGAAGGCAGATGCTTACCCGACTGAGCCACCCAAGTGCCCCATAGCTAATATTTAATATGCAGAAAAAAACCCAAGAGAGCTTCCCTGTTTATTCTACTCTTGACTTCATATTCCTCCTACCCCAAAACTCAGAAGAGCTTTCAATTATGACATGCACAAGAGTCCCTGATAAAAGAGGCAGTGGTTTTGCTAACTGCAGGAGTAAGGACCATATCTGGAAAGGAAGGAGTAGGAGTTAGCAGGACAAGGCCCTGGAGAGGAGAGGGAGAGTCATGGCAAGATGGTGGCATTCTTCTCATCTCCAAGTTTGACTGAAGAAGCCTTAATTCCTTGTATTTGAATTTTCAAAGACTAACAAGCTTTATGCCCCCACATGACACTCTTCTTTCCTCTTATCCAGCTTGCAGCAGATTGTGTAATTTGTATTTTTATTTATTTATTTATTTATTTATTTATTTATTTATTTATTTATTTTTTTAGAGAGAGAGAGAGCTGGTGGTGGAAAAGGGGCAGAGGGAAAGGGAGAGAGAATCTTAAGCAGGCTCCTCATGCAGGGCTTGATCTTATGACAATGAGATCGTGACCTGAACCAAAATCAAGGGTCCCACTCTTAACTAACCCAGCCACCCAGGCACCCCTATGATTTGTATTTTATATTGGGAATATCAAGTATATCTTTCACTGGAGTTGCAAGTTTTTACATAAGTTCTACTCCACAGGGCACAGAGGGCACTCCATTCTTGATGTCTCTGCTTTGTACAAAATTGTATACTGAAATATTTTCATGTTTCATTTCATAGTGAAGGAATTACTAGTGTGGGTCACCCATCAAAGCATGAAGTGTAAGGAAGCCTACTCTTCTCAAAAGGAGAATTACAGATCTTCCCTGAGATCCAAGGAATGTGTCAAGTTTCCAGATCATATATGTAAATTACTCAATTTTCTCTCCTTAAACCTCCAACTTTTCCAGTTATCAGTTTCTCCCAAGTAAGTTACCAAACTTCAAAATAGTGTTCACTTCCTAAACCAGCCATCACACATTATTTAAAAGCATTTCCATTTGCTTTGCATCATTAAGCCATTTTCACAACCCCCAGGACAAATGTAGCATTTTTCCATCTCTAAGTGGCCATAAGAAGAAAAATAGATTGACAAAGTCTATTATAACGCGGAACACCACCAGACAGAAGTAGAAAGAGAGACATTGCCCCTTCTTGTTAAAAAACCAAATCAAATTTATTAAGAAAAAATAATATGAGAAAAGTATATACTCGTAAGTAATTTATTCATATGCAAACATTATGCAAATGATTTACCAGTAAACATTGTCCACTTCTATCACTCATCGTTTCATATTTCTTTCCTGTGATTCTTGTCTGGGAAATGAATTTCAAGACATTATGCCTTTGAATGTATTATTCTACCTTGTAATCATCTTCAATGAAGAAAGGAGAAGGAGAATTTGCCCTTTTGTCAGTTTTTGTCTTGACCATGTGACATTTCTTACTAAGAGGCTTTTGCAGGAGAAAGGACTGGGTGGCCCTTCGTAATCAGAGTCCTTTATTACATACCTAAAGAAAAGTAGAGCTGATATAGAGTAAATCTCCATATATGATATTCTTAGGGAGGGATGAAAATGCATCAGCTTGTTTTCAATTACATCCTGATATATTTGTGGTCAAGCCCATTTGGAGAAGCACCACTGACCTTTATTTTCTAGATCTATAAAATCAGTCTAATGGCTTTTCATCACTCAATCTTTAGCCTGCATTGAGGAAGTTGCTTAAATTTTGTCTTTTGTTTTTCAGCATGCATTAGATGGTCATCTCCCACCTTTTACCCTTACCACTTTTAAATAATGTTCTTGTCTTCCTGACCAGGTACATATTTTGTTTGTTTGTTTGTTTTTAGTTTATTATTTTTTTAAAAAAGCCTTTTGGAAGGAGCGGGACATGTAACCAAATCTGTCAACATAATTCTAGAACATTCACATAAATATTACAGTCATATCTTGTGGTTGACTACATATAGCTAAAATATCTGGGTAATTAACTTGTAAATTTGGAGAATAGGTTGTTCAGTTATCTAGATTAATATAAAAAAATCACATATGGTAATTTTTTGCATTCCCCAATGTCCACATAATCAACAAAAGAGGCCCAGAAATTTTATTCAGCACGTAACAATAACAAACACCTGACCTTTTCAGAACATTTTCTATGTTCGAGACTGTGCTTTCCTAAACTAGCCCTTTCATTTCATTTTAGCTGTGGCTAAATGAATTAGTTTCTATTCTTTTCCCACTTCTCCAAAGAGAAAACAGTTTACAGCTATAAAATAATTTGTTTGAGATCATACCGGTAGAATGACAGTAGTGATTTAAAGATTTTTAAAAAATGAGCTGGAACAAAATTTCTCACTATAGATTTGGTAGATTTTGTAGAATAAAGTAGAAATAATTGAATACATTTTCATATCAAAATATTACAGAGAAAAAAAATATTACAGAGAAAAAAACAAACATTATGCAAACACAAGTAGACATTCACACACAATAGAAATGCATGGATGTTTGGTACAAACACTTTAGGAAACAGCATTATTTTTTAGAGTTGAACATTCACCTGCACTATGATTTAGCAAATCCACTAATAAGTGCATTTTAGAGAAATTCTTGCATTTGTACAGGAGGACATGTATAAAATGTCCATTGCAGTACTGGTTATAATAAATCATAAAGTATCTCTAAAAGAATGAAATCATAAACAGAGGCACATTCCCACAGTGAACTATTATAAAGTGGTGGAAATGAATGAACTGTATCTGTATGCAGTTGTAAGGATGAACCTTATGTACATGATGTTGATGGAAAATAAGTCCAGGAAGCCTAATGAATTATGATATCATTTTAAATATCCCCCAAATAGTTATGTATCAGTTAAATACTATATACTAAATAAATGGAATCATAAATAACAGTTGCCTCTTAGCTGGAGGCAGGGTAATGGGTTATGACAAAAGAACATAGGGAGATTCATTCCTATTTAAAACTCTATAGCTCTTAGGACAAATCTTAAATCGAGAGTGATTATTATATTTTTCAATTCATAATATTACATCTATTCTTTTTATCAAATATGATGTTAGTGGTGAGCTAGGTGTGGACCAGGATGCACAAATTCTTTGGGAAAATGTCAAGAAATTTTGGGGAGAAAAAAAAGGTAGAGTAAAGAATGAGGGCTTATTCTGCTGTACATTAAAATCTGTCATAATGCTTCTGAAATAAAAAGTTTAACATATGCATAAAGAAAGGCCAAATGGAAGTGAGAAATAGGATAAACTGTTTAGAAACAGCTAGATGTCCATATGGGAATTTCGTATATGACAAGGCTTACAGATAAGTCCAGTAATTCATGCATGGGATAAATGATGTTAAAAAATTGCCCATCTACTTAAAAAATATAAAATGATAACACAGTCTCCCATCAGAGTTTCTGAAAAATTCCAAATTAAACCTATAAATGTTAAAATGGAAACTATAAAGCACTAGAATAAAATAAAGTAGTATTTCCATAGCCTCCATGTGGGGAAGTTCTAAGAAAGCTAGAAATTCAGTAGTTATTAAAGAAAATAAAAGTATTAATTACATAAACATTTTTTAAAATACTTCTATTAAAAGAGAAGGCAGACATGCAGTAGAACTTAAACAATTTTGTTTTAGACATTAAAACAAATAACAGTAAATCTTCCTATTAAAACATTTTAAAATAATGGCTATTCAAACTAAGAACTTGTATTTCGATTACATCAAGCATTTGTGTATTGATCTCATTAATTAAAAGGAATTTTAATCCATAAATTTGAGCCTTTTTAATACTAAGAGGGAGCCTTTCTGAGTGTGAGAATGTGCCGTTTTTACTGATTAGAATGCGGTAAGCTGAACTGTCAGAGATTTAATCAAGTGAGCTCTTAGTGTAGTTTTAAAAAGGCGTGATGTACAAAACATCCCAAACTGAGCACCAACCAGTTCTTTTAAATGACTGTCATTATGGAGGATAGGCCACTGAAGAATGGGTCCGTCATAAAGGGGACCATTTTCAAGCAAATAATCATCTGCAAAGTTAGGACTGAGTATGAGAAAATAGGAAGACCATCTCAGATCAGAGATAGAGTAATGAAAGTTTTCCACCAAAAATTACTGCATGATTTTAGAGGGGCAGCGTAAGAACAAATATAGTAGACAATGACACCACCAGATCAAGCTGTGCTCTTACAAGGAATACCCAAATTTCTAACACCTTCTTTTTCACAAGTCAGCTGTTTAAGAATTAGAATCGAAGTCTTTTACTTACAATGATTTTGCTGCTGTAAATTAATGATCAAAGTGATTTATTATTCAGTTGTTCAACTGCTGCTTTATTTCTGTTGATCTTTGTTTTTCTGCTTAATTTCTATAAATTACTGTACAGTTTCCCATAAGGTATAATTAAGCAGAATTGCTTAAGTTTTAATTATTGTGTATTATAGATGTTGAAAGCAACATTAGCACTTGGCTTTTAAAAATGTGATCGTATATTTATAAGAGAGCATTTATAAACACATTTACATATAGTTAAGATGAAAAAGGTATTTGAATTGTAGTCATTAGCATTTCTTCAAACATATGGCAGAGCAGCGGAGGCCATGGGCCATGCCTTCATTAACTGAACACTGTTTCATCAGTGTCTCAGCTTCCTGCTGTGCCACCCTGTGGCGTCTCCTTCTGTCCCCGAGGTTTCAGTGACAAGGGACAATATGTCCCCAAGGTGAAAATCTGGAAAATATAGCAGATTAGCCCTTAGAGAAGTTCTTATGATTATTTAATCATACTTAGAGAAGAAACACACAGCACCATTAAACCAGTTTCAACATTTTCCTGTCAGCCTCCATTTCTCAATTGCAGTCTTTGAGGTTATAGTGATGAACAGCGAACAAAGTAAGGTAAAATGCAGCACATTTTTGCTGCCATTATAAGGCTGACCTGTTTCAAATTTGCTGGTGTAATGGTCTAAGCTGACATAGGTACTTACCGGGATCATGGGTTAATTATAATTTATTGGATATAATGTTTTCAGATGATAGATCAAGATAAAACCTTCTTTAATGATGTTACATATGACAGATTCACTTTATTCCCCTTAAAAAACTAGGAAATTAATAAAAACCTTGTCTTATGAATGTCATCACCATGTTTTATTTGTACATTTCTCTAGTACATAAAATACTAAGTCTGGGAGATAAAAGCATATGTCTGAAGGTATCAGCCACCTTTATGTTACATCTGCTAAATAGTTCGCTTTACTATAGAATTAGTACCAGTAATATCTCTGATTATATAATGTATATACACACACACAAATGTGTAACAGGCTTGTTGGCTTTTAATTTGTGGTTAAAAATTTAATACTAACTCCTAACATCTGAAAAAGATCTATCTTAAACATAAATATCTTTATATGTCATATGTTTATATTATTAAGCAACTGTCACTAATTTTCAATAGTTGAGAACATGAAATCTTATAAAATTATTTATTTCCCCTTTAATGAATGACTATGGCTGTTCTAGTTGGGAGACTCTTAGGGAAATTGAAATAATGACAACAAATGAAAAAATTCAGAGGTATCTTAATGCTTGGAGCAATGGAAAAGAAGAAAGAAAGAAAAAAAACATTGATTTGTTATTATATAGGTGTCTAAGAAAGGAATTACCACTCACAATCTAATCTTAAATTCAAGAAACTTTCCAAGGTTATTTAAATTAATAGTGGCATCAGAAATACTGTTAATGTCATTAACCGATTCCAATTAAATGTAAGATATGTGTGGACCTTCAGTGGAATAGCAATTCCTTACAAAAAATTGTCACATTATAAAAGGAATTATTGTCTTGCTATTTTTGCCTTTTGCTTTCTCCTACACTTATCCATATATTATCAAAAATAGTTTTTAAACTTTTGCTTCAGATCTATAAAATCTCTATAACTGTTATAGTGATTATGTTTATTTTTAAGATTTCATATTATACTGTAGAGAAGAGAGATAGAAAGACAATAAAAATACAATCCCTTTCTTCAAGGAGATGATACTCTTCTATAAACACGAACCTGAATATGCAAGTCTTTGTTGATAGAAATCAGATTATGACAATTAGTATTCAGCCTTTCCTTTCAGGGATGGATTCTTTGCATTCTTATCTTTACTGCTATAGTTAAAGCACAGACTCTGAAGCCAAACTACCTCAACTTGAGACCCAGCTCCACCACAAACCAGGTCTGAGACCTTGAGCAAGTTATTCAAGGGTTCTACACCTCAGTTTCCTCACAGAACAATTCTTAGCTCCTACCTCACTGCTTTATTCAGAGCATCAAATGAGTTAACTTACATAGGGTATCCAGAAGATTACCTGAAACATAGAGCTTGCTTTAATATTATTTAATGGCTCATTCTCCCATGAATGACAACAATAACAACAAAAATCTTCCTATATCCTTCTGCCCTGTAGCTTCCCCACTATGCACCCTATTTTGGTCGCATTGTCTTCCTTCTTTCTAAATACAAGGGTTTTGATAGAAGCCACTTAGAGGCTGCAGGCAGCATGAAGGAGAGGGGATATAAACTGAGAAGCATAATAATGGATCCAGGACAGGGGTGCCTGGGTGGCTTAGTTGGTTGAGTATCTGACTCGATTTCAGCTCAGGTCATGATCTCAGAGTCATGGGATGGAGCTTAGTGTTGGGCTCCATGCTAGGAGTAGAGCCTGTTTGATTTTCTCTCTCCCTCTCCCTCCATCCCTCCTTTCTCTCTCTCAAAGAAAAAAATAAAAATAAATAAATAATAGATCCAGAACATTGAACACATTCCAGAACATAAGACCAGGTAGAGTCATTTTTTGGCTAATCAGATGAGAGAACTTCATAAAAGTCAACCTTTGAGTTCTCTTTTGTTGCCGTAATTGTTGGTGTCTTATGTGGGAATACACATCGCTAGCGTGAAGGTTGTTCTATCTGCGTGTGCTCAACAAAGGCGAAGAAGAAAAAATATAAACAATCCATAGACTTATGATATTGTTAATTTCCAGTGTTCAAAGAATATGTCCAATGGTACTCTTAATATTTGCCAGAATACGTTTGAATAAAACATTAATTAAATGGGGTATATATCTCTTTATGATGAATCAGTAAGGTACAGTATTAAATCACAGAAATATATTTGCTTTGGGGAATTCCCTTTTGGACCCTTTTATTTTTCATCATCTCATAGCATATCACAAGTCCCCAGAAATATGCCATGCTAATATTGCCAACTGAGTTCTTCCAAGCAGAGATGACATCAGCCATCTGTCACACAATACTAATGCTGGGAAGCAAAGCCAACTATGGAGAAAATAAATACCTTTCATATCGATTAGCTAAATATTTATGTTGAGAACGAAATGATTAAAATCTCACTATTCAAGCTAATTGCTCTAAGTGAATATTGCCGCCAAGGGAATGACATACCAACAATATGCTTGCCTTATTACTTTCCTTAAACCAAATTTCATTGTGAACATGTGTAGTGCAAGAGGGCTTGTGCTAGACTTTGCAAGGTGTTGCAGTACACTACCCTAGCGATCTTTCAGCCTGCAGGTGTATCTCCTGCTGCCTGGGTAGATTCAATCTATACACTGTGCTGCTCTGGTTTCCAGATGGCTGCTCTCTTGTTCTATTTTAAGTTACTCAGTCACTTAAAGTCTGGTACTTTGGAGCTGGTCATTGCAAGGTCCAATAACTGGTGTTCACTAAAACCGACCTGATGCTGAAGCATTTATTTTTCTAGAAGTGATTATTTAAAGATGGGCTAAATAGCTACCTGGCTTGATTACAATAGATGATTACATTATTTTCTAAATCGGGTAACTCTATTCAAAGACATAAGAAGTTTTTCCAAATTCAGTCACTACTATTGTGGTTACACTGAGTCATTCAGTGTCAACAGAGAAGGCTTGGCCAAGCTGCTATGTCAGCTTTTATAGAATACATAAAAGAATTATATAGAATGTCATTTATATATATATTTCGGGGGATAGAATTTGTTCTACATTACATCTAAGTCTATGGAGAAATTAGCTATTTCATAAGAGTGTTGCTGTATATTTTCCTTCTGTGAAAGAAGTGTAATTCCGAGTTTTATAATTTGATTAAGCAGTAAAAGGTGCTTTGAGCCCTCTTCCAGGTGACTTAAAGGTCACAGTATAGAATGCTTCTGTAAACTCAAGTATTTCCATTTAGTTTGGCTTGAAATAGCATCCTTTTCTAAAATAAATGAAACATGATGATACAAAAATATTTTGAGAAAGTCTGCAGCTTTATATAGTAACCAAAGTCATGGGGTTATGTGACCAATCTAAAAGATCAATTACACTTAAGTCACTCTGGATTGCTATTCTTTGTGGTTTCCAGGGTAGTCCGAAATATAATTGAATTGAATAAACACTTATTTCGTCTTCCATTTCTTTCTAAATATTAAATTCTTCAGATGTATAAAGAATGTGAGTAAATGGATCACCTTCTTAGATACTACTTGTTCAGCCCACTAAAAATTTCAGAGAGAAAATTAATGAAGCCCTGCCCAGATAGATTTAAAAAATCAGTTTAGTAAAACATGCCGTTTTGCCTAGCAAGACACTACTAATTTTCATAATAAGGGCATTAACTTATCATAGACTGTATTTGTAGACTATATGGTTTTCAGTTATTATATTACTTTAGGGTACATTATAATAAAATATACATTTCTTTTTATTGCTTATTTATATTTATTATTATTTATTTTTAAAGAGTATAACATTATGATTTCATATACATATACATTGTGGAAGGATTCCTACCAGCAAGGTAATCCACACCTTCATCACCTTACATATTTAGCTTTTGTGTGCGTGTGAGAACATTTAAGTTCTACTCTCTTAGCAAACTTCAATTATACAATACAGTGCAAACAATAATAGTCAATATGTTGTACATCATATTTTCAGACCTTTTTCATCTTGAAAAGTTTGTACTCTCCTTTACCAACCTCAGCCTATTTCCCCGCCCCTGAAGACCCAGGCAACCACTATTCTACTCTCTGTTTCTATGAGTACAACATTTTTTTTCAATTCAAAGGACAATTCTGCCCTTTAACTGCTTATGCAAATCTGTGGTCTTTTTTTTTCAGTTTCTATTTTAATTCCAGTTAGTTAACATAGAGTGTTATATTACTGTCAGATGTACAATACAGTGATTCAACACTTCTATACAACTCCCACTGTATATCATCACCAGTGCGCTCCTTAAACACCATCACATTTTTCACCCATCCCTCCACCCACCTCCCCTCTGGTAACCATCAGTTAAGAGTCTGTTTCTTGGTTTGTCTCTCACTTTCCTTTTTTCTTTTGCTCCTTTGCTTTGTTTCTTAAATTACACATGTGAGTGAGATCATATGGTATGCTTCTTTCTCTGACTTCTTCCACTTAACCTAATACTCTCCAGCTCCATCCATGTCATTGCAAGTGGCAAGATTTCGTTCATTTTATTGACTGAATAATGTTCCATTGACATACCACATCTTCATTATCCATTTACCGATTGATTGACACTTGGACTGCTTCCATAATTTGGTAATACTGCTATAAACATAAGGGTGCATGTATCCCTTTGAATTAGTGTTCTTGTATCCTTTGGGTAAAACCAAGTAGTGCGATTGCTGGATCATAGAGTAGTTCTATTTTTAACTTTTTGAGGTACCTCCATACTTTTCCAGAGCGGTCACACCAGTTTGCATTCTCACCAGCAGTGCAAGAAAGTTCCCCTTTCTCTACATCCTCACCAACACCTATTGTTTCTCATGTTGTTTATTTTAGTCATTCTGACAGGTGTGAGGTGATACTTCATTGTAGTTTGGATTTGCATTTTCCTGATGGTGAGTGATGATGAAAATGTTTTTATGTGTCTCTGGCCATCTGGATGTCTTCTTTGGAGAAATATCCGTTCATATTTTCTGCCCATTTTTCAATTGGATTTTTCATATTGTGTGCATAGAGTTTTATAAGTTCTTTATATATTGTAGATACTAACCCTTTATCAGATATGGCATTGGCAAATATCTTCTCCCATTCCATAGATTGCCTTTAGTTTTGTTGACTCTTTCCTTCACTGTCCTTCTTATTTTGATGTAGATCCAATAGCTTATTTTAGCTTTTGTTTCCCTTGCCTCAGGAGACATATCTAGAAAAAAGTTGCTACAGCCAATGTCAAAAAGGTTACTGCCTGTTTGTTCTCTTCTAGGATTTTTATGCTTTCAGTTCTCACATTTGGGTCTTTCATCCATTTTGAATTTATTTTTGTGTATGGTGTAAGAAAGTAATCCAGTTACTTTCTTTTGCATGTTGCTGTCAAGTATTCCCAACACAATTTGTTGAAGAAAGTGTCCTTTTCCTATTGGATGTTCTTTCCTGCTTTGTCAAAGATTAGTTGATCATATAGTTGTGGATCCATTTCTAGGTTTTCAATTCTGTTCCATTGATCTATGTGTCTATTTTTGTGTCAGCCATACTGTTTTGATCACTACAGCTTTGTAATATAATTTGAAGCCCAGAATTATGATGCCTTCAGCTCTGCTTTTCTTTTGCAAGATTGTTTGGCTATTTGGGGTCTTTTGTGGTTCTTTATAAATTTTAGAATTATTTGTTCTAGTTCTGTGAAAAATGCCATTGGTACTTTGATAGGGGTTGCATTAAATGTGTAGATTACTTTGAGTAGTATAGACATTTTAACAATATTCGTTCTTTCAATCCATGAGCATGGAATATCTTTCCATTTCTTTATGTTGTCTTGAATTTCTTTCATCAGTGTTCTATAGTTTTCTGAGTACAAATTTCTCACCTCTTTGGTTAGGTTTATTCCTAAATATCTCATTATTTTTGGTGCAATTATAAATGGGAGTGTTTTCTTCATTTCTCTTTCTGCTGCTTCATTATTGGTATATAGAAATGCAACAAACTTCTGTTTGATTTTGTATCTTACAACTTTACTGAATTTGTTTATCAGTTCTATCAGGCTTTTTGGTGGAGTCTTTTGGGTTATCTAGATATAGTATCATGTCATCAGCAAATACTGAAAGTCTTAATTCTTCCTTGCCAGTTTGGATTTCTTTTATTTCTTTTCTGATTTCTATGGCTAGGACTTCTAGTACTATGTTGAATAGAAGTGGCGAGAGTGGATATCCATGTCTTGTTCCTGACCTTAGGAGAAAATCTCTCAGTTTTTCACCATTGAGGAGGATTTTAGCTGTGTTTTTTTCATGCATGGCCATTATTATGTTGAGGCGGGTTCCCTCTAAATGTACTTCGTTGAGGGCTTTTATCTTGAATAGATGTTGCCCTTTGTGAAATGCTTTTTCTGCATCTATTGAAATGGTCATGTGATTCTTATCCTTTTTCTTATTGATGTGACGTATCATGTTGATTGATTTGTGAATATCGAATCACCTTTGCATCCTGGAAATAAATCCCATTTGATCTCGGTGAATGATTCTTTTCATGTATCGTTGAATTCTGTTTGCTAGTATTTTGTTGAGAATTTTTGCACCTATATTCATCAGAGATATTGACCTGCGGTTCTTCTTTTAGTGGTGTCCTTATCTGGTTTTGGTATCAGGATAATGTTGGCCTCATAGAATGAATTTGGAAGTTTTCCTTCCTATTCTATTTTTTTTTTGGAATAGTTTGAAAAGAATAGACATTACTCTTTGAATGTTTGGTAGACTTTGACTGGGAAGCTATCTGATCCTGGACATTTATTTATTGGGAGATTTTTGATTAATGATTCAGTTTCTTCGTTGGTTACTGGTCTGTTCAAATTTTCTATTTCTTTTTCAGTTTTGGTAGTTTCTATGTTTGTAGGAATTTACCCATTTCTTCCAGGTTGTCTAATTTGTTGGCATATAGTTTTTCATAATATTCTCTTGTTTGTATTTCTGTGGTGTTTGTTACTTCTCTCTCATTTGTGATTTTATCTAATTGAGTCATTTCTCTTTTTTTCTTGATAAGTCTGGCTAGAGGTTTATCAATTTTATTGATTTTTTTCAAAGGAACAGTCTCTGGTTAATTGATCTGTTCTATTGTTTTTTTTTTTTTAATTTTCTATATCATTTATCTACTTCATACTATTTCCTTCCTTCTGCTGGTTTTAGTTTTTTGTTTGTTTGTTTGTTTGTTTTTGTTTTTCCTTTCTAGTTCCCTTAAGTGTAAGCTTAGGTTATTTACATGAGATTTTTCTTACTTCTTGAGGTAGGCCTGTACTGCTATAAATTTCCCTCTTAGAACTGAGTTTGCTGCATGCCACAAGTTTTGGACCCTTGTGTTTTCGTTTTCATTTGTTTCCATGTACTTTTTAATTTATTCCTTTATTTCCTGGTTGACCCATTTATTGTTTAGGAGCATGTTCTTTAACCACCATCTATTTGTGGTCTTTCCAGATTTTCTCTTGTGGTTGACTTTTAGCATGTGGTCCAAAAAGATGCATGGTATAACTTCAGTCTTCTGGAATTTGTTAAGGCTTGTTTTATGGGCTAATATGTGATCTGTTCTGGAGAGTGTTCTATGTGCACTTGAAAAGATTGTGAAGATTGGCACAGGAACTACTGTTGCAAGTTAACTAACTTCAAAGATTGAAAATGGAGATTATCGGCTGATTAGACCCATTTATTTTTCACATGACTTCCAGATAGTTCCTCTGGGCATAATGAGTATATATGTGATGAAAGCAGGGTCCCACTATTTGGGCACTTCCACATAAAAGAAAGAGTGAAAATAGCCAATAAGCATTCTCTCCTGACTAACTACTTTTTAGAATATATTAATAATTTCCTCTTTCATATATCAATGGAATAATTTTTCTACTTTTAATTCAGTAGTATAAAATTTTTTGTGCATATTTCCTCATCTTTCTCTAGGCAAATATAAATGCATATCATAGCAGTTATCTTTTGCTTCATAGCTAATTACGTTAAAATACAGAAGCTTAAATCAATAACCATTTATATGTTCATTATTCTGTGGATTAGCTATTTGGATAGGAACCTGTCTGGGATATCTACTCTGTGCATCGCATGGTTCTGGCTGGCCTTGTTCATGCAGTTTTGGTCAGTTATAATGTCAGCTTCAGCTAGACTGTCCTAAAGAGTCCCATGTACCTGCCTGGTTGATTGTTGGGGTTAGTCTGTCTGTCTTAATCCTCCTCCATATGATTTCTAATCTTTCAGAGATTATAGCAGGCTTCTTTATGTGATTGTGAAAACATCTGAGGAAGGTGAAAACATGAGAGAGATGTTGATATATTGTTTAAATGTTTAAATTCTGAAACTACATTACCTAAATTTGAGTTTTAGCTCTGATGCTTACTTGATATAGCCTGAGCAAGTTATTTATCTTTTCTTATTTCAACATGAATAAAAATGAATTGACTAATAATTACTAACATACCAAATTGCCATGAAGTAAGCAATTTGGTATATTATTATAATTATATATTTATGTTATTATAATTATATTATTAATATGATATATAAGTGGAATATATGATTATAACATAAATATTATGTATTATAATTATATCATTATACTAACAAATAGAAATGTAAATAAAAAGCACAGAAGAGAAGTCTAAGTAATCAGAAAATGTGACACTATAAAACTTTGGAAAAAAAAAAACTTTGGAAAGAAACTGAAGACTAAATAAACTGTGGAATATAGAATGTAAAAATAGAGTAAGTGATAGTAAGAAATATAGAGGTTCAAGTTGAAAAGAACCAAGAAACTTGAATCAAAATTGGGATGTAAAAAAAAATTATGTAAAATGGTCCAATAAATGTAAAATTTATTTTTTCCAGAATAAGAATTTATGTCTCTGAATAAGAAAATCTGCATATAGGAAGAATGTACTTTATACCTGAAAAAAAAAATCTAGTCCACTCGAGAAATATCCTAGTAAAATTTGGGCTCCAAAGAAAAAAAAAGTCCCCAGTTCCTCTAAGCACAAAGACTAAATCACTTAAAAGGGATAGAAAGTCTATTTGACATCAAACATTTCTACAACAACATTAAATTCAAAAGAAGAATGAAGCATTATTTATAAGATAATCAACTGTAAGCTCAGGATTTTATACCCAGACAATCTGTCACTAAATGATCCAATATGCACACACATAACTGATGAGCATATCAATCTCAAGGAATATTGTACACATGAGTAGTTTTGAGTAATCTACCAACATCAATGAGGAGATGAATGGACAATTTTAGCAAAGGACTGGTTGTGATTACTGGATTAATTTAAAACCATATGTATAAATAAACCAAAGGTAGGATAAAAAATGAAAAGTTTTATGTTTTTGTTGACTCCCTAATGTGAAATTGTTGAGTAAAACCTTTAAAAGAATGTCTGTAAATCTCCTGCAGTATGAAAATAAAGTTTTTTTAGACATATATGAATAGATAGAACAAGTTCATAGGACTTGGGATATTTATTATATTATTGGATTAGCATTATAAAATTATCTATTTAGACAGAATATTTGTAATTACAAAATAGAGATTTATGAAAATCTTAGGTAATAGAAATATTACAGTGTTGGTTTAAATGTCAAATAGGCTAATCGATAGATTCATAAGTTGCTAAAAATCAACATCATGAATGATCAACTGCCATTAAGTCTTAGAGGCCTACGATGAAATCCTCTTCCCCATAATTTCTCAAAGTAAAAAACTGTTAAAATGAGAGAGAAGGAAGAAATAGTTTAAAAGTCTTATAAATGCTATATAGTAAGACAATATGAAACAGCCTATAATATTTAAGAATTGCTCCTTTTCCCCCTTTTTTTGTGTTTTCCAATAATTCTCTACTGACATAAAAGGAAATAAATAAAAACATATTATAAATAAAACATTAAGAGAGTAATTATAGCAGGTAAAATGAAACATACCAAATCATAACAGCTTTTATTTTGGGGTTTAATAAAACTTCATTTCAGGGGCTCCTGGGTGGTTCAGTTGGTTAAGTGTTTGGCTCTTGATTTCAGCTCAAGTCATGATCTCAGAGTTGTGAGATAAAGTTCTGCTTAAGATTCTCTCTCTCCCTCTCCCTCTGTCCCCCCTCTAATAAAAAAGAGTTTACTTTAATGATATTTTTCTATTATTTATTTTGAACTTTCAATTCTTTCGGAAGGAACAGCATATTAACTTTGAAATAGGCTTCTAGGTCTTACAACAATGGATGTAATCCAAAGAAAGTCAATTAGAGATTTTTAAGAGAAGGAAGGATAGAGAAAGAGAAGAAGAGACTCCTGGAATCTAAAATAAAGAAAGATGTAAACATCACCAAGAGCCTTTCTTTCTAATTATATACTGTATTTGGCTTCAAAGCCGAAAGCTAAGGTAGTTAGAGATACATTGTCTTACTTAATTTTTGCTTTCTCTTAAGAAAAAGCAAACACTTTTGTCAATATCCTGAACTTAATCTCAAATAATCATTATTAAATGCTTGTATGAGAAATAATCATGTACAATCCATTCCATCAAAAAACGTAGATACAGAAAACAGAGAAGTACTGCCTTCTGCATGTTGCATTGACCTTTAAAGACAGAATGATTAGTACTGAACTAAACCTTATGGCACTGAACTATTCTTTAGGTCACTAAGATAACAAAATCCTAGACGTTTAGACATTTACTTTCAAATGATTTCAGAATATGAAGAAGAAAGCTTGGGAAGGCCAGATATTTTTCCTGTAGTGTGTCTTTGTCAACATTGTTTTAAGTCAGTTATTGGATTATAATCTGTTTGTCACTGATTTATATTACAGGTAACTATAAAATAAACAGTTTATCTCTCTTGCTTAAAATGATTGCTGCATGTTTTAAATATTACGTGTGGCCTAGCTTTGACTCCAGGTTGCCATTGACAACCCTTGGCTAATAACATATGTTCACTGTGACTTTGCTTCCACCTCTTCAAAATAGGGATCATTTATTCATTCACTCAACACATGCTTACTGAATGTGACACCTGTGGATAGGATCAGTGATACTGTGGTGATACACTCCTTAACTCTCAGTGGCTACACACCAAAAGTACTTCCCTGTCCTGCAAATCCATTCTGGATCCTCAGTGTGTACACTCAGCGTTCCAGGCTGCTACAATCTTTTGGCAACTCCTTATGAAAATGAACTTCCAAGACCCTCACATAAAGAGGAAAAGGAGGTTGAAGAGTCACGAATCAACAATTAAATGCAGCCACCTAGAAATAACACTTAGTATTTTCACTCACATTTTCTTGACAAAGCATATGATATGTCCACCCTTAACTTCAGAGTATTAGGAAAGAACAATCCCCCCATGCGACAGAAGAATACATCGGCTTTCATAGGCGGTGAAAGTGCTCACCACAATCATATTCCAGTTGTCATATGCTGTGCTTAACTCAGCAGATAGAACAGCTCACAGGAAAGTCCAAATAACTGGATCTCATGGAACTTAAATTGTAATAATGATGATGGGGCAGAGCTACACAGATAACAAATAGACAAAATATATATAATACACCACAAAATGTTAAGTGTTTTAGGAAAAAAGAAAATAGCCTAAGTGGGAGAGCAAATGAAAAGTAAAATAGAGCAATAGGTGCTTACAAATTGTTTTAATGTAGTTGGAAGGCACGGGAGACTTTACTTATAAGGTGGTATTTGAGAAGGGACCTAAAGGCTGCAAACTGCAAATATTTGGGAGAGGGAACAGCAGATGTAAGGCCCATGAATCAGTAAGTGTGTAGCTTAGCTTTTCAAGGAACAACTAAGAAGCCAATGTGGCTTGAAATGAGGGAGTGAAAGAATAAAAAAATAGAGAATCAGAATAGCAAGGGGAGGTGAGCTCTTGTCCAGAGTTCTAGTCCTTGGCAAGCATATTGCTTTTGCTTTGGGTATAATTGAGAATTTGGGCAGAAAAATGGCATTATTTGACTTAAAACTTAAAAGGACTACTCTTGCTGTGTGGAGTATAGATTTTGGCAGTAAGAATATAAGTTGGAATAAAAAGCTATTCTAATAATCAGGTAAGAAATGATAATGACTATTGTAAAAATGTAAGGTGGAAGTGAGCGGTGGGCAGTAAATTAATTCTGAATATTTAGAAGCTATTAACCATAAAATTTCCAGATATATCAGGATAGTTAAGTAACAAGAGTTAATGAAAAATAATTCTAAGTTTTGTGTTGAGAAAGCTAGAAAAATGAAATTGTCTTTCATTGAGATACAGAAGACTACAGAAAATCAGATTAAGGGGGTTAGAAATGAAAAGTTTCTTGTTAGACATGTGCTGTTTGAAATGCTTGTCAGCTATATAAGTAAAGATTTTGTGAAAACTGTGTAAATTGCTGGATTTTCAACTTCAAGTCTGAAGTTAACTTGAAAGGTCTATGCTGGAACAAGTATATGGGAGTCACCAACATTTCAAATATGCTTAAAGCCATAAGACTGAATAAAATCACCCAGGAAGTGATTGGGAAAATAGAGAGAATGTGTAATAAACAAGTCCTCATATACTCTGTACTATAATAATAAAAAGAAAGTTTCAGAGAGAGAGAGAGAGAGAGAGAGAGAGAAAGCATGTACATTCTAGTAAAGAAGGAATGGCAACAACAGAAAGTCTTGTCTAGAAACCAGTATGAAAAAAGAGTTTCAAGAAAGCAATGCGATCAACTGTGCTAAATGCTGCTGAATAATTCAAATAAAGGCAAACAGAGAGGTAACGATGGTCAGTTTATTCTCATGGTGATACATGACATGATACATACAAGCCATAAGCCTAATATTTACTTAGTAAGAATTCAATGAACGCTTATTAATATTACTATTTTGAGGCTGGTGTTATTCTGTTGTGAAAGTTCATTCACATGTTGTGATTGATCTTAATGACATTCAGTTGAAAAGACTCATGGCACTGAACAACCAGTGTAATATAGAAGAAAGAGAATGACAGAGAATGCCAATCTCGCCCTATAATCTTCAAATGATGCAGACACACTGAAGGAAAAGAAGTTACCTATGTGATTTTAGAGAAAGGACAAATAACGAACAAAGGCATCAAAAGTAAGAGAGAACAGGACATACTATAAGATCTAAACTGGTTGTTACAATTAAAAGAAAAGGAAGTATACAGTGATGATGGGAGAGAAAGCTAGAATGTTAGACATGGGCTATATTAAAAAGATTTTTATATGCCATTCCAAAAAAGTTCTAAATTTGTCTTTTAATGCAAGGGAGTACCACTGAAAAATTTTAAGTAAGAGGAGCATACCTTCTTGAATGAGTTATTAAAAATTCACTCTAGCAACAAAAAATGGAGAGTGGATTTGAAATATGAAAAATGAAATCTGAAAGTTAACTATTATATTTAGTGTTGAATTAAGTTAATCACAATGTTTGAAAAAGAGAAGAAGGATTTAAAAAATATTTAAAAGTTAAGAGAAATTTGACTTGATAAATTGGATATAAATTGATTAAGAATAAAGATGAAGAGTCTTAGATAAGTTCCAAATTTCTAATAAATGTATCTTGTTCAATAATAATTCTACTGACTAATATAAAAATACATTCTAGAAAACCAAAAATTTAGAAAGGAATAGATAAATTCTCTTTTTGATTGATTGACTTTGAAAGAGCTTGGAGAATGGACAGGATGCTGTTGGGAGTGTAAGTTTAAAGTCCTGGAAAGAAGATGTGGTTTTGGTTATGGAATTAAAAGACATCAGCATGAAAGTGGTGGCTGAACCCAGTTTGTTTGTTTGTTTATTATTTGTCTAGTAATTTGTCTAGTACACATAGAGTGAGAATAGAATAGTTTCAGGGCTGGCCCCCACTGATAAATCCTTGCTAAGACAGGCTATCTCATGTCAACTTGAACATTACTTATTGATTAACCTAACATTATTTTAAGAAAAGAGTTGAAGTTCTTCTAGGCACTAGGGAAGTTACATGATCAATAATTGAATATTCTAGTTAACTTAAGAATAAATGACCAGGGGAAAGGTGTTAATGGACAAGTGCTTCATTGAGGAAAAAACAGAGTATTCGTGTAGTACAAAGTTTAGGTGAATAGTGAACCATCCTGTAAAGGAATGGGTGGGTCTTATTCAAGATGATGTTAAACAATTTGGGAATGTCTCTCAATAAGAAATACTTTTTTGTGTAATATTAATAGGAAATTTATCTCTGTGAGAACTATGAATTATATTCACCTATTTCTCAAGACTCTTCTTTGTCATTGATAAGCTTAATCCATGCATTTAAAATTAGATGTGTATTTTCTTGTTGGCTAAGGTAGGAGGATGGATATCCCATTTACTGCACAATAATACTAGATACACAGGATATCACTACTGTTAAGAATAGCTCTTTGGAGTTGAATAATACAGAAACAAACGAAGTGTAATTTTAGCTGTTAAAGTAATTTTTTGCTTTTTATCAAACAGGGTCATTTTTAGAAATGCAAACGTGTAGAAGAGTTTATAAGAATGTTGGGTAATCAAAGGGTGGAGTGTGTTGGACCAGTCTCTCTCTCACTCATACACATACCCACACGCACATCCACACACTCACCTACCCACACACACACAAACACTCCAAACCAATTAGAATATTAGTTCATTCAGAGAGCAGGACATGCTACGAGTTAAGCCAGCCAGACAGCTTTTACCATAATTAAAGCAATGATGCAAAGCAAAATAAATAGGTGCCCTTCACGCTGAGGTCAGTCTTGACACATGCAGGGTTCTCACCAAGTTATTTGTTCTATTAGCTCATTGTAGTTTCTGCTGACTAAACTTCCAGATGTTCCTTGTGTTTTGACCATTTTTTTTTAACTTGGAGTTCAGTTGGCTTGTGAGTTACCAATATCCCCCTAATAGGTTCCTTTTGCTTAAGTTAGTCAGTGTTACTTTATGGTACTTCACTGAAATTGAGCCTCATCGGTGAAATATATAGCTAAACATTCAAGTTATTTGATGCTCTATTATAAATTAAAATTATGCCTAATCTAGTGTTAGAATAAATGTTAAAAAGAGGTACATTCTTAAAAATTAAATTCCACAATATTTCCTTCTACTAAATTTGCTTAAAGGTAGAAGAAGAGGTATCTCTTACTTTCTTCAATCTGAATGTTTGTTACTTCTGACACTGAATAGATAAGAAGTAATGAAGAAAATGGGCCAGCCACTACCATCTAATTCTAAAAAAGTCATGCTTTCAAAACTTATATCCTGATATTTACTGTTATTTTGCTGTTCTCTATGAAGATCAACTTTATTTGGAATCAGGTGCATAGCTGAGGTTCTGATTGCTTAGGAGCATCAGAGGTTCCTTGACTATTTACCAAAGTCTCAGAATGTTTACCTTGGAGAGCTGGGCAGATTTGGTAAAGAGAATGTATCTTGATTTAAATTATTTTCTAGAGAACTTCCTGAACTTTCCCTTTGGTCACCTGTTTTTGAACTATGAAAGATTTAACTGGTATTTCATTAGCTATCATTCATAACAATTGACTTTAAATATTAAGTATTCTTTGTGAAGACTTGTTATCCATCTAGTTTCCTGATGGGTCTCAGATTTATAAACTCTAAAAATATTGCTAGATCTATAGAGAAAAAAATATATATATATATTTGTTTGTTTTGTTTTTTTGTTTGTTTGTTTGTTTAGTTTCCTAGGAAAGCAATTTCTACCTGTCATTGAGTTTAAAACTTTTACTTCCTGGGGTGAACTTTTGGGGATGGGGATAGATTTTGCTGTTTTCACCTAGAAGCAGCATTTTTTTCATAATAGTGTGAAAAGATTATGTTTTGTCTTCAAGTACAATATACCACTATAACTATAGGAGAACATTTTTTAATAGGCTTATTCCACAGCTTTGGTGGTCATATCAGAAAACTGATAAGGGCACCTGGGTGGTTCAATCAGTTAGGCATCTGCCTTCAGCTTAGGTCATGATCTTGGGGTCCTGGGATGGAGTATTGCAGCAGGCTCCTTGCTCAGTGGGGAGTCTGTTCTCCCTCTCCCTCTGCCCCTCCCCTCTGATCCCCTCTTGCAGTTTCTCTCTGTCTCAAATTAAATAAATAAAATCTTAAGAAAGGAAAGCTGCTAATATCATATATGCAAGTGAAGATGACTTTTCATTTACTCATTATTAAAAAAATAAAGCTCGTTGGGGCACTGGGTGGCTCAGTTAGTTAAGCATCTGCCTTCAGCTCAGGTCATGATCTTAGGGTCCTGGGATTGAGCCCAGCATTGGGCTCCCTGCTCAGTGGGAGTCTGTTTCTCCCTCTCCCCCTGCTTGTGCTCTCTCTATCAAATAAATAAAATCAAGTTTGTCATAAAGCATCCATAGATTCATATTTATTTAGAGAAAATAATTCATCTTAAGTGGAAAATAACTAATATATACTAAATCTCTCTTTGTTGTGATGCTCTGTTCTCAGTTTGGGCGATCTGGAGAATTTTTCAAGTCTCTGAGCAAGAAGGTCTTACATAGAGTTGAGTTTTCAGTGACACCATTTTTACTGATAATTAAAAACAAATTTTAAAAATAGTCCAGCTTTCATTATATTCTTTTCTTTAATTTAAATTCAATTAGGCAACATATATGTAGTACATTATTTGTTTCAGATGTAGAGCTCAATAATTCATCAGTTGCATGTAACATCTGGTGTTCATCACATCACATGCCCTCCTTAATGCCCATCATCCAGTTACCCCATCCTCCTACCCACCTCCCCTCCAGCAACCCTCACTTTGTTTCCTAAAGTTGAGAGTCTCTCATGGTTTGTCTCCCTCTCTGATGACTTCTCATTCAGTTTCCCTCCCTTCCCCTATGATCGTCTGCACCGTTTCTTATGTTCCACATATGAGTGAAACTATATAATTGTCTTTCTCTGATTGACTTATTTTGCTCCATGTAATACCCTCCGGTTCCATCCACGTTGGTGTAAATGGTAAATATTCATCATTTCTGATGGCTGAGTAACAGTCTGTTGTATACATATATAACACATCTTCTTTATCCATTCACCTGTTAATGGACATCTCAGCCTTTTCCACAGTTTGACTATTGTGGATATTGCTATTATAAGCCTCTTCATTTCACTACATATGTATCTTTTGGGTAAATAGTGCAATTGCTGGGTCATGGGGTAGCTCTCTTTTCAACTTCTTGAGGAAACTTCATACTATTTTCCGGAGCAGCTGTACCACCATTTGTTTTTGATAAGTTCTTTATAGATCTTGGATCCTAGTCCTTTATCTGATATGTCATTTGCAAATATCTTCTCTCATTCTGTAGGTTGCCTTTTAATTTTGTCAACTGTTTCCTTTGCTGTGAAGAAGCTTTTTGTCTTGATGAACTCCCAATATTTTATTTTTGCCTTTGTTTCCTTTGTCTTTAGAGATGTGTATCAACTGAGAGGATCATATGGTTCTTGTCCTTTTTTTTATTATTAATGTGATGTCTCACGTTGATTGATTTGCAAATGTTGAACCACCTTTGCAGCCCAAGAATAAATCCCACTTGTTAGTGGTGAATAATCCTTTTAATATACTGTTGGATCCTATTGACTAGCATTTTGGTGAGAATTTTGGATTCATGTTCATCAGGGATATTGGTCTGTACTTCTCCTTTTTGGTGGGGTCTTTGTCTGGTTTGGGGATCAAGGTAATCCTGGCCTTATAGAACGAGTTTCGGAGTTTTCCTTCCCTTTCTGTTTTTTAAAACAGCTTCAGAAGAATAGGTATTAGTTCTTTAAATGTTTGGTAGAATTCCCCTGGGAAGACATCTGGCCCTAGACTCTTGTTTGTTGGGAGATTTTTTATTACTGCTTCAATTTCCTTGTAGTTATGGGTCTGTTTCTTTCTATTTCTTCCTATTTCAGTTTTGGTAGTTTATACATTTCTAGGAATGCATCCATTTCTTCCAGGATGCCCAATTTGTTGGCATATTTTTTACTCATAATATGTTCTTAGAATTGTATTTCCTTGGTGTTGGTCATGATTTCTCCTCTTTCGTTCATGATTTTATTAATTTGGGTCCTTTCTGTTTTCTTTTTGATAAGTCTGGCTAAGGGTTTATCAATCTTAATTCTTTCAAAGAGCCAGCTTCTAGTTTCATTGATCTGTTCTACTGTTCTTTTGGTTACTATTTCATTGATTTCTGCTCAAATTTTTATTATTTCCCTTCTCCTACCTGGTTTAGGCTTTCTTTGCTGTTCTTTCTCTAGCTCCTTTAGGTGTAAGGTTGGCTTGTGTATTTCAGGTTTTTCTAATTTTTTGAGAAAGATTTGTATTGCTATGTACCTCCCTCTTAGGACCACCTTTGCTGCATCCCAAAGGTTTTGAACAGTTGTGTTTTCATTTTCATTTGTTTCCAGGAATTTTTTTTAAAAAATTTTTCTTTAATTTCCTGGTTGACACATTCATTCTTTAGTAGGATGCCCTTTAACTTCCAAGTATTTGAGTTCCTTCCAAATTTCTTCTTTTGATTAAGGTCAACTTTCAAAGCATTGTGGTCTGAAAATATACACGGAGTTACCCCCAGGCGTTTGGTACCAGTTGAGACCTGACTTGTGACCCAGTATGTGATCTATTCTAGAGAATGTTCCTTGCGCCCTTGAGAAGAATGTGTATTCTGTTGCTTTAGGATGGAATGTTCTGTAGATATCTGTGAAGTCCATCTGGTCCAGTATGTCATTTAAAGCCCTGTTTCCTTGTCGATCTTCTGCTTAGATGATCTGTCCATTGGTGTGAGTGGGGGTTTAAGTCCCCTAATATTATTGTATTATTATCAATGTGTTTCTTTAATTTTGCTATTAATTAGTTTATATAATTGGCTGTTCCCAAGTTAGGAGCATAAATATTTATAATTTTTAGATCTTTTTGATAGATAGACCCTTTAAGTATGATATAGTGTCCCTCTTCATCACTTATTACAGTCATTGGTTTAAAATCTAATTTGTCTTATGTAAGAATGGCTACCCAAGCTTTCTTTTGATGTCCATTAACATGATAAATGGATTTCCACCCCCCTAAGTTTCAAATGGAAGTGTCTTTGGGTCTAAAATGAGTCTCTTGTAGGCAGCATATGGATGGATCTTGCTTTTTTATCCATCTAATACCCTGTGTCTTTTGATTGGAGCATTTAGCTCATTTGAATTCTGAGTAACTATTGAAATATATGAATTTAGTGCCATTGTATTACCTGTAAAGTCACTGTTTCTGTGGATTGTCTCTGCTTTCTTCTGGTCTCTGTTGTTTTGAGTTCTCTCTTTGCTTATAGAATCCCCTTTCATAGTTCTTGCAGGACTGCTTTAGTGAACATAAATCCTTTTGGTTTCTGTTCATCCTGAAAGCTCTTTATCTCTCCTTCCATTCTGAATGACAGCCTCGTTGGATAAAGTGGTCTTGGCTGCATGTTTTTCTCATTTTGCACCATGAATATATCATGCCAGTCCTTTCTGGCCTGCCAGGTCTCTGTGGATAGGTCTGCTGTCAATCTGATGTTCCTACTGTTGTATGTTAAAGACATCTTGTCTTGAGCTGCTTTCAGGATTTTCTGTTTATCTGAAATTTGCAAGCTTCACTATTATATGTTGGAATATTGATCTACTTTTATTGATTTTGATGGGGGGTTTTCTGGACCTCCTGGACTTGAATGCCTGTTTCCTCCAGATCGGGGAAGTTCTCAGCTATTATTTGCTCAAATATACCTTCTGTCCCTCTCTTTTTTCTTCCACTGGGACCCCAATAATTCTAATACTGTTTTTGCTTTATGGTATAGTTGATTTCCCAAGGATTCCTCTCGTGATCTTTTCATTGTCTTTCTCTCTTTTCCTCAGCTTCCTTCCTTTCCATCATTTTGTATTCTGTGTCACTGACTCTTTACTGCCTCATCTACCCTAGCTCTTAGAGCATCTATTTTAGACAGCATCTCAGTTAAAACATTTTAATTTTATCCTGATTAGATTTAAGTTCTGCACTAAGAGATTCTCTAGTTTCTTTTATGCTTTTTTCAAGCCCAGCTAGTAACTGTATAATCATTATTCTGAATTCAATTTCTGACATTTTACTTATATCCATAAAAATTAGATCTATGGAAGAGAGTATTACCTCTGGTTCTTTCTTTCGCTGTGAATTTCTCCTTCTAGTGATTTTATTTAGAGAAAAGATGAAGGAGAGAACAGAATCAAAAATATCAACCACAACTTCAATGAAATACACACTAGACAAATCTGAAGAGGTCAGAAACCAAAAGAGAGAAGAAAACAAAGTGGGGGGGGGAGGAGAGAGAATATGCTCTCACAGGTGGAGAAAACAGGACAATCATCCTTGTCCTGGATGTATTATGGTCTGTTTGTTAGAAGACACTAAAGCCCAAATTGTAAAGAAAGAAAAACATACATACATATAAATTAAGAATATATGTGGGGCGCCTGGGTGGCTCAGTGGATTAGGTCTCTGCTTTCAGCTCAGGTCATGATCTCAGGGTCCTGGGATCGAGCCCCATATTGGGCTCTCTGCTCAGTGAGGAGCCTGCTTCCCCCTCTCTCCCTGCCTGCCTCTCTGCCTACTTGTGATCTCTCTCCGTGTCAAATAAATAAATAAAATTTTTAAAAAATATATATGTATAAAATGTAAATGTAAAAATGAAAGTTAAAAAAAAAGACTTAAAAACAAAGTTGATCAAATAAGAAACCAGTCAAAAAGGGGAAAAAAAGGAAGAAGAAAAAAATTTTAAACTGAAAGACTAAAGACTCATGAGAAAAAAAATTTCAAATTTTATATACTATCTTCCCCCAGCACATGAATTTTTCAGTTCTGAGTGACCCATAAACTTGGTATTTGACTAATGTTCCTGCTGGTCCTCTGGGGGAGGGGCCCATTGCACTGAATCTTAGGTGTATGCCTGGATAGAGTTGCACCACCCCTTACCAGGGGGCCAGGCTCAGTGTAAGCTGCTTCAGGTTGCTCTACGTGGCTTTTTTTCCCTGAAGGCTTTTCAAGCCACTTGCAAAAAGTGGTTGATTTTCTATTTGTAAAATTACAGCAATTATTTTCTTAGATCTCAGGTTGAATTCATAGATGTTCAGAATGATTCGATAGATATCTAGCTGAATTCAGGAGCCAATTGACACATGGGTCCCCTACTCTTCCACTATTAGCCTCCTCCCTCCAGCCCAACTTTCATACATTCTTAACTCAAAACATTATTTTTCTTTTAACAAAAGTGTCACTTAACATACAGTTAAGTATAAAAAAAGTACAAAACATACAATTAACTATAATCTCTGAAAGGAACTAAAATCAGTCCTCAAATGTTCGTAAAATTTGCTTCTCAAAAATATAAATTTTACAACAGCCAAGCCACTGTTTAAATCAAGGTAGCTAGCTGCCACATAAATCAAACTCTAAAATCTTAGTAGCTTACCTCCTGTCCTGAGATGATGTCTGATATGGGTGGCAGGTCCTCCTCCTTGTAGCCATGCCATCTGAAACCCATTGCCTCTTCAGCTGTAGAGGAGCCTGGAGAATAAAGCACAGCAGCTTGACTTCAGCCCAGAAGCGACACACGTTCCTTCTGCTCGCTCTTCATTGGTCAGAGGTACTTATATTCCTCCAGACGAACTCTAAGGTTGTGGGAAAATACAAAAAGAAAAAAAAAAACATGTAATTTTTATGAGGATACCAATATTAAGAAAGTCTATCCCTTTCTGTACCAAAGCTGTACCATTGATTGGAAAATTTTCATCAAAAAATGGTTTGGTACTTAACTTGACAAATGAAACTAAAATATTGTCAATTATTGGGGCAAATAAGAGATAGATGAAAATACTGAATTCAAATTTGAAGTTTTATCTTCATCGACCTAGAAAAGCAACTTCTCAGTGCTCAAAGTCAGTACAGGATTGATTATTTAAATACAATTCCATTATAAAGCTTAGCTCTTTTAGAACTTGACATGGTACCCAATCAATTCCAGCCATTCTGAAATAAGATTGGAAAACTAGAAGAAAAGCTTTCAAAAATTTATTTATTTTTCTTTTTTCCCCCTTAAAATAATTGTGGTTTTTTGGGGGGAGGAAAATATTAGGACTATGCAAAGGCATTGTAACTCAGGCCAAGAATAATGATTTACCCAAAGTGGGAATTCCATGCTATTTAAAAATTTTAGTTAATTTTAAAGATACTGTAGAGACACAATCCTCTTTAATTACCTCCAGGTTCCCCAACTACTTTTTATACAGGAGAAATAAGGAAAGTAAATATGTAGAAAACTTAGTTTTCTCGAAGGGAGGGAGAAGCTAACATTTATTGAAGTCTTATATGCTGGGCATGAAACATAAATCTTCTCACATAAACTTAAGAAAAAGTAGTACTGCTATTATATTTTTTAATTAAATGAGGAAATTGAGTCATTTATTTAATAAGTGAAAGAGTTTGAATTTTAATCCCAATCTGGCTTCCAAATACCTGTTCTTTCTTCTATACCTTAAACAGGAAGTCTATAATTTTTTTCATAACACATCCATACTATTTAAAAAAAATAATCAAGAATGTCCAATATATATGAAATTCTACATTTGTACATATTTTCTCCACTACATTATGCACATTATAAAATAAACACAAAGGAATCTTGAAGAGGTAAAGAACAAAAAGATAGAAATAGAGGTTCTAACATTTTCTTTTCTATATGTCAATAGAATATCTTGTGCACTTCTCTAAAAATACACTGTGGAAAATAGACTCCTTTTTAAACCTTTTACTTGGAAATAATTATAAACTCAGAAGAAGTTGCAAAAACAATAGCAGAGAAATTTCATGTACCCTTCCTTCTTCAGTGGTAACACCTTTCATATCAAAATGAAGAAGTGGTACTGACACACTAAAATTAACTAGACTAGAGATTTCACTCAGATATCACCCTCCCAGATACAGATTTTTATGAGCAAAATGATCTTGCCATTTATAAAAATAAGAAAATAATCCATGATACATTTGGAATGTGCTTTTGTAATTCACCAAGCTCTTATATAATCAACAAACAAGTGAAAGTTAATAGCTCTTCCAGGATGTTAGGATGTCAGAGTGTCTAAGAGCACATGCTCAGCCTTAGTATGAAAATCAGTATCAACATTTATTCTGTGCCTCAGTTTATTCATCTTTATAATGGAGCTAATAATAGTATCAACTTCATAGGATATTAGTTATTATTAGAAGTAGAATTCTCCAAGGTATAGAGGAAGAGATATATTCAGAGAGTTCAATCCAATTACTAATTAAATACAAAGCTGGATTTATATTCAGTGCCTTCCATCTGAGTGCTGGTTCTGCCATGGTACGTGTCTCCTTCCCAGGCAAGGAGGAGGGATGAAATAGGAAGTACTACAGCATAACTCCCATTTTGCACTGTTGTCCACATTTGTAGACTTTGATTCATAGTTTATTGCTTACTTTCATTAATTATCCCTATCAAAAACCTCAACATATCTCCAAGTAGTCCAAGGTCAGTTTTAGCCAATTGTTAATAAAATACATTATTGTACTTAGTATCCTACTGGTCTAAAAGTCATACATATTACAAAAGTAGTCAGCAAAAACATCTTAATTTCTGAGACTAATTATATCCTGGAAAAACCTGGTTTTCCCTTTGAGTAAAAGATTCCAAACTGTAGTTGTCATTTATATTTTCATTCAACTCTTTTTAAAACATTTAATCTTACAAAGGCTTTCTGAGTCTTCAGCAACACCAATGAATTACTCATACAAATAAACAAGCAAACAGTTCATTGTTATTTATCTACAGTATTGTCTGAGGCTGCTAGGGGAATAGTAGATAGTTCTAAGCTAAAGACAAATTGGTCGCTACAGATCAATATGTAAACCAGAACATTCAGTATCAATTTTTCTTGTACAAACTTACTCAACCCCAAGTTTTAAGAAAACATCCATATTAAACATAGACCTGTTCTGTTTAAAGCCACAGTATGAAACTACAGCCAATTTCAGCTCAAAATCACATTGAACAGTTTTTCCAGTCATATGGGAAATTTTTATTTAATTTTCTAACATTTTCTCAAAGTAATCTTCACATGGATTTTGGTAAATGTAAACATTAACTGTTGCTATTATCCTAGTTTTATTTTTAAAGAATTATATTTACTATACCTACAAATAGTTCACACGAAGCAAGAAACCTAATATTTATACTTTACAGTAAATATTATGAATATCTCTCTCAGGGAAAGAAACTGTTTAGATAATCTGCTTTTCACAGAAAATCTTGCTTTTAAATCTTAGAGACTATAGTTTTTCATTTTAACTTTTTTCATTTTGGAGATAGTTTTCACTGTCAAAGTAAAATGGTGCCTTTTAGCTATAGTTAAGAAACTTTTTTTTTTTTTTGCAAAGGAGGAAAATTATGGAAGCTGTAAATAAGTAATGATTGCCAAAGATCAGAGGAATTTTACATAAGACTGAAGCAATTTAATCAGATGCTTTGATACAATTTTGTAAATAATTCAGCATAATGATAATAATGGCATCTTGAGAATTCCTAGCAACTGAATTGCCCTTGAAGTTATTAGAAGATGATTAGAAATTGAATAGTTTTAAGTCATGAGTTAATTTTTGATTTTCTTTTCCAATGTGGGGGTGAAGTGTACTCTTTTAAATAGTTGCTACCCAATCTCTTTAGTGTAAATACAAAAAATGTTAATATACTGGTCCTCTGTGTAGTAGAATCCACTTAGCCTGAAGCAGAATATCTGGTTATTTCCTTAAGAATCAAGAATTCAAAATCAGTAGGATTTTTAAAAATTTCTACTTCACACACATTGTCTTCTTCATCTAGTTTTTCCTCATCTCCTTAGAAATATGCAGGCACCAAAAGGCTTGATTCTCAGACTGGAGTAAACCAATCCCTGCTCAGTGGGTCAGTTTTGCCACTCTTCCAACTAGTTTAATCTTTGGCAGGTTAATTTTTTTCTTTTCCAGGAGCTTAGATTTCCTCATGGGTAAAATAAAGAAATTGGACTCTGTGATCTCAATGATCTCCTCTAGTTCTGAAATCCTCCGAGTATATTGCTTTCTAAATAATTTCTAAGAGAAGGGCCTTCATTACCAACCTCTTCCTATTTGTCCAGCCAGCCAGAGAATTACTGACAGTTCTGTAGACCCGAGGCTGCTTCATAAAACCATGCTGATTCTTGCGTAAATGGAAAAATCCTTCTGCTTTCCTTCATAAAGGAAACATCTTCTCATTCTTCAACAGCTCATTCAATTGCCTTCCCTCTGAAAAATCTTATTCCAGCCTTGCAGAGATTATTACTTCCTCCCGCAAACCATCACTTTTACTGGTGTATTTCTCTATTTTCACACCAATCATTCCAGATGTTGATATTCTTTTAATAACAATGACCCCAAATAAATTACTTTAGTACATTTCTTTGAAGATAAGAATCATGTTTTGTCTTTGTTTTTCCACAAACGATGGATTACACATTGTGAATACTCAGTAAATTCCTTGTAAATGAAAGACAATTGGGTAGTTAATAAAGCAAGAACATATTAAAGTAAAAAAAGACTGGGAACTATAATATTGAGGTAATGCTATCAGTTCTATTATTATTTTGTATACTTACATAAGTCACTTCAACTTTCTGAGTCCTCCTGTCAAGTATCACAAATAATGCAAACATCGACTATCTTATTGGATTGGTTTCATGATTATGCAGTATAATATTGAAGTTAAATTATCCAAGTAGATTTGTTATTAATAAATTATATGTATAAATATATACATATACACACAGGTGTACATCTGTAAACTACTTTAAAACTGCAAAGAGACATATAATTGTAAGGGATCATTATTACATCTGGTCAGACACCACAGTGTAATATAATAGTGAAAGTTCCATGCTCTTGATCTATCAGTTATAGATTTTTTCTTAATCATCAAAAATGCTTTTTAAACATTTTGATGGGAAAGTCAGATTCAAAGTTCCAGCTCACAGAGGAGTTAAGAGTAACTAAAAAGTCATAATAGTTTTCCAAATGTTGAGATGTCCTCTAGAATGTACTATCCAGCTGGGTCAGTTAACATTGTTCTTTTCTTTATTAAGATATCATCTTCTGCACAATATGAAATTGAGCTTTTAAAACACCTGATTTTACATCAGTAATGAGCCATATGCCAGTGACTTTTCAGTTTCCTCTTTTTAACTTTATTTTACATATTTAACTACAAAAAGATATTTTCTATGAGAAAGTGATATTTCTCCTTGGTGTTATAAAAAGCTGAAGAATGGAAAACTTGAACATGGTTTGCTCAATGGTCAATGGAAGATACACACCTCCTTCTTGTTAACAACAAGCAACAGAAATGATCAGAGCGCCAATGCCCAGGAAGGTCCAGCCAGAAGATATCTCACTTTAGGGTGCAAGACTCACTGTGATGACTAATCATGCAATATGTTTGCAGTTAAAATAGCACTACTAAAACCCTGCCAATGTGAGCTTCCCACTTTTTCATATCAAACTAAAATTAAAGCAGTGAATATAGATATGATGAAATTAACCAGGTGATTGTGACACAGGTGATATTTACTGAGCACCATCTTCAAAGTAATATTAATAATCTAAGGGAAACAACTAGGGAGCTGGCATAAATCCATATTTTCTCATTGAAAAAACAAAATATATGCCACCAGAAGTAACACTTTTCTTCACTCAAATGCTGGATATTATGTGAATTTTAGAAAAGATTCATGGATGTGCTCACTTTATATCTGATAGAAAAACCATTTTCATAATGCTATGCAAAATCAAAGTGCAAAAAACCCCCAAAACTTTCCAGTTATGAAATATGCCTGTATAAATGCAGAAGTATAGATATGTAGATAAATAACTATGGGTGTAAACATAAATATAGCTACAGAAGTAAATGTGGACATAGATATACATCTAGATAGCTATTACTGATATCCAATACATAACTTTAGAAATAGTATTAAACTCCATGCTCCATCTCTTCTAAGACTCTACAGATTTGCAAACAGCATGTGACTTTCCAGCAGGGCTTCCTTATTCACCCTCGACCCTCTGTTTTCACTTCAGCGGCACTCATCTGTTCCCATATAGACAACACTCTTTATGATACGTTTTGGGTATTCGTTTTCTTTAGTATTGTTAAACTAATGATGGTTTACAACCAAGAACGGTGTCTGCTCTTGACTCTGTCTGAAAGCCCACTCAACCTTTGTTTCCTTCTCCTTGAAAACTTTTATGGATAATGTAGATTTTCTAAATGCCCAGACTTAACTCCTAAAAATTGCTCTTGCCTGGCTGTCTTACTCACTGCATAAGAAATATCGTATCTGAGAGAAAATCACTTTTTTATTTCTATTTCATTGAAGTGTTAGAAGTTCTAAATTATACCTATAAGATGCTTCAAGTTATTTTTCATCATGTCCCAGTATTTCAGTGATGGTCTGAGAAAACTCCAGATTACTTATATTTAATATACCTAAGGACATATTCATGATTATTTTCATTTAATAATCAAATATTTTCACTAACAGCACCATCTATTCTAAATATTTCAGTGGAATTAAAAGAAGGATAGTTATGGTACAGCAAATGCAAACAGTAAATGAATAGAGTTACGTATTTAATTTTAAACTCAGTATTTTTTTTTTTTTTCAGCAGATTCATCTTCCAAGTTAGGATTTGTGTAGGTTAAAATTAAGCCTAATTTCTCCCTTGGAAAGGAAAATGACATGACAAAGGACAACTAATGAAATATACTCCCTCCACATGTATTTTCGAAGACCTTATTTTTCCCAAAAGATATGTGCATGTACACACGGAGTAACACATCAGGACTAGGAGCAAGGAAGCATATAAATCATACCCATCTCAATTATATATATATAGTCTACAAATTAAGATCCAGTAGCATTTGGTAGTGAGTCAAGTGAGGATAGTGAGCATTTCATTTCCTCCACTGATGGTTCCTTTCATGTGGAGCGAATTCTCCTTGTTAAATTTCCCAGGTCCTGCTCAATCTCCTCACTTCCATTTCTGTAGAGGAGGATAATCGACTTCATGTGATTGGCTAATTTGAAAGGAGTGACAAGCATGACTAGCCTCACCCCTTCTTTGCTCTTTACAAGGTGGGCACATATTCTACTCTGCTCTTCTGTGTCATAAATCATTGGGGCCATCTCTGTTCCTTGGTGGAGAGTCCTCATAGAACTGGGTAGTAAGTCTTTCTAGCTCTGGGGTTTAGGATTAGAAAGCTCAGTTGCTTGTAGATATTAACATACCTCTGTCAGGGTCTTACTGCTTCCTCTTATCTGCCTTATATAATTTGTCTTCGTTTTTTTCCAGGTAGTTCAGGATTCAGACGTGAAGATGAAGGGGAAGAATTTTTGAATTTTCAGATTCCCCAAACTGAAATGTATGCTTTTATTTATTTTTTTAGGCAGCTTTTTGCACTAGGGCATGAATAAAAAAAGTCATTGAATGAAAAGACTGACTTAACTAAAAACTGTATATATATTTATTTAGATAGCTACTCTAAAGTACAGAATCAGTATGTATTTCCTATAAATGTAACAGGTACAGGCAATGAAAATACTGAGATCTTGAGCCTCTAATTTGTTATATTCTGCTTCCATTCTTTGGTCTTCTTTCTCTTCTTGGCCAAACCCTGGGGTAAGCAGGACAGCCTTAATGTCCTCTCAGTGTGACTAAACTTTAGACAGATTTCTTCCTAACAATAGGATCCTAACTTCCTTTTTCTTAGAGCTTTTATTTCAGAAAACTTGTAATTGCCCATTCTTCCTCTGCTTCTTTGAGATGTAAATCTTACCACAGGCTCTTACCTGTTTTACAACCCAGAAATGTCTTTCTCAAGGACCTGGAATCCATCCTCTTGAAATGTAATTATTAAAGGTGTTGAGTTCAGTCTCTCTCCTCTTGTACAAAAATCCTGAAACGTCTTCTTAACTGGTCCTGTCAATTTTTCTTTTACAAGTGCCACAGGGAGTATTTTCCCTTCTAAAGAGGCTAGCATGGAGCATTGTAGTGGACATTTATAAATAAATTTCCTTCAGGTTTGCAGATGCAGCCTACAAAATTGACATGGCTAAAATCAAATTTTGTCAGAAATAAGATATTGTGAGATTACCACCATTCCATGAGACCAGTACACTCTGACAAGACTAGGCAAATCCAGGAACTCTGTTGACATCAAAAATCTAGAAATTGTTAAGCTGAGTTCATTTTGTGTAACCATTAAAAGATACCGTAAGAAACTTGATTTTTCTTTTGCTTAGTGGAAAAATAGCTCTCAGTATATGGAAGAAAAATTCAGCGATCAACACTCAGTGATTTATATCTGAACTTAACTCTCCTCCATGTATATGGTAGAATGGATTAGAATGATCACTCCGTCCCAGTAATAGGATTATACATCCATTCATTCTGCTCTGAAGGAACCCACCATTGTTGGCAGAATATCCATCCCAGTCCCTTGACTTTGGGCCCGGTCATGTGACTTCTTTATCCAGTGGATTTAAGAGAGATGAAGCAAGTGGAGGCTTGAAATAAACTTGTACAGTTAGGCTTGTTCTTTCTCACCTCTGCCACTGTCATTAGGGGACTACCCCTCAGGTAGACAGCTGGTATAAAGGCAATGAGAAGCACCTGGAACAGAGCCACTTGCTCATGCCCATTAATCAGCAGTGAAAAGAACAGCTTGCCAGTTGAGCCCAGCCCACATCAGTTAGCCCCAGCTGGCACAAATATTAATGACAATTAATAAGCCCTATAGATTTGGGGGTTGATCATTATATACGTAGCATAATTATAACAATAATTTACTAACAAAATGTACTTCAGAGATATAATAGCTGAATAGCCTTCAATTCTTTTTCAAGAGGACTGTGGTTCATTCTGCAGCTGACACTTTTGTACTGGACCACCATATTTTACAGCGAAATGGAGGTGTTTCATGTGGTCTATCTTTTCCAACATAATATATAAAACAAATACACTAATTCTGGCCATACAGTTTGAAAGGGGATTTACATAAGAGATTTAGAGAAAAAGAGTGAACCTAATAATAGCTCGTAGTGACACTAGAAAGCAAGAAGTGAACAGAATAGTGTAAAAGCACCAGGTGGGGATGAAGAACTCATGCTTTCTGTGGTGATGTTGCTACAGCAGTTGAACCCTGAATGACTACTTCTGTAGACCTCTGTGAGTTCTACCACCTTTTATAATTCATTCCTAGAGAACTACAAATGAGGGATTAAGTATTTTCTCACATTTCGTTTCACATATATAAAAACAGATATGCGTGTATATATCTGGAGCAATATTGACACATATACGTCAATGTTTATATATATATATATATATATATGTATATATATGACACAGACAGACATATAGAGATACATTCTTGATGCTACAGGAGGAGTCTTAAGACAAGATGGCAGAGTAGACAAGAAAGATGAAATGGGAGTCTATAAAACTTAAATTATATTTTTGGTTCCATCAGAGATCAGGTCTGTGATCTTTGGAACATGTTAATTTCATGTTAATCTGTTTACTCTTTTATGAAAATGACAATAATCAGGACTACTTAGACTATCTCATTGTCTGCCTTGAAAGTAATTGAAGCAACATTTGTTAATGTGCTTTGTAAACCAAAGGCAATAAATTAGTGTAATTGTTTTTAATAATGGAATGCAATATAGCTCAGGTATGAAGTATCACTGGCAATTTTTTTTATGTCATTCTGTATTCAAGGGCAAAAAATAAACCTTACGAGGAATAGTTTGTTAGTAAGGGAAGTTTCTTTCCTTCTTATAGATTTCATTAAAGAATAATACTCACAGTAAACATTATATAATATTGGATTTAGGTCTTGCATTCTTGAAATTATAATCACATTCAGTTAGCTAAAAAGAATCCCAGACAGAATAAGTAACTAGAGGCTGCACAAACAGGACTAATATGCATTATGAGATTTTTTTCTCAATTTAATCAGAATTTTACAGATTGCACTCTAAAACCCACCACCTTATCTTCCAATCAGAGCTACTGGTTATAAATATTTGCAAATTCTTTGATTAGAAATAATTCTGTGTTCATGTAGAAGCTTATAATCACTATCCAATTTGCAAAAAACCAATGAATTCACGTTATAAGCAAGAACTGTTTTACTGAGATGCTGCAGGTAAATTGGTCTGTTCTCTAGTCTTTTTCATTTTCATTTAGAGTTCAGAAATATTTCAGACTTAAACTTTTAAAGTAAATCTTTATTAAATGCCATATGAATTTTTTCTGTGCCAATTTATAGGGAACATGTGGTTATGTAAACATCTCCTCTGGAAATGCATTTCAACATAATCCCACATGAGTTACAAGAGATTTAGATGGTCACATAAACCTGTGATGCAGCCACAGATTTCAGAGAGAAACATAATTTCCTAGGTGGTTATTTTCACTATGACATATTTTATATACATAAGTGGACAAATCCAGCTTGTTTCCAGGAATCTATTAAGAATTATCCTGTGATATGTTTTAAAGTTTTAAACTAAGTTCACGATGTGTTTAATATTTGGAATGCAGGATACAGGAGATTAATTATAGTACCAAACTCCGAATTCTTGAATGGAGATCTTTGGGAACTTGGTCTTAACATTTGTTATGATTTGCTAATACTTTAACAAACCTGTTTTTTTATTTTTTTAATAGAAAAAGCAACCAACTTCCAACTCTTTAAAAATTTATTTTATCTGCATTGAGGATTTATTAGATAGTTTCAATTTTTTCACTGCTTATTAACATGTCCTTTAGAGGAAAGAAAGGAGAACTTCCAGTCATTCAAATTTGATATGAAAATTATCTGCCTGAAGTATTTCTTGCCCAATGGTATTCCTGTTATTTTGGCTGACTTGGCTGACTTCCTCAATATTCTTTGTGAGTTCCTTCAAAATCTACCTGCTCATCCAAAGGAAATGGCCTTTAGGATAGAAAAATATTTTTGTAATCAAAGTTTTAGAATTAGTTAGCTTCTTTTCTTTATCAGAGAAAAAATATTGATATGAATATGGGCTGCTCTCCCAATACCTTCAGGATGATTCCTTAGTACAAGAGATGTCCTTATAAGATGATGGGACTGCTCAAAAGAGGACCCACTAAAAGTTTGCCGTTAATACAATGCCTATTTCAAGTTGGTTCTCTTTGACCAGTTCAGGCTTCAAACAGTTCTCTTTCAAATAGCTATAATATCGTAGCCATGTGACTCCTAAGGATACATTTTTGTGATCAATACAAAAATTGAGTGAAAAGAGAAAAGCCTCCCACTTCTGGGGGTAGGGGTGTGATAGGAATAGCAAGGCAGGTAAGGTAGAAACAGAGACAGAAAGATGGAAATATAGAGACACCATGGAAAGAAAATGGCAGATGCCAGATGTTTGTTTTTCCACTGCACAAACCAGAAGCCAAGACTGGATTACATACTAGTTGGGGTTTAGAACCACCAAGATATATACAAGCCAGGAAACTTGTTCTCATGCATTAGAGACCGTAGGAGCTTATCTTTTATGCCCCAGGGAAAACCTCCTCTGAGAAAACCTGGTGAGTAGCCTGGGTGACAGAAGGAGGACTTTTTGTGTAGTTTTACTGAGATACCCTTAGTTGTGAGTAGGGAATGGACCTAAATGAGGCTGAGTTGGGTTTGGAGATGGCCCAGGAAGTATTTTATGAGATTTAAGGATTCTTTTTGATAGCAGGGCACAACATATTGACATTCAGATAGATGAAAGGCAGAATTCTTCGTTACTTATAATCGCAAATAAGAGAAGGCAGGACCATCTAGGGAATTCTATCTGGGCACAAGATAACAGCAAGCGAGATCCATATAGGGCAGCTTATATAGGGCAAAAGGGGTAAGGTTAGCTAGGTTTCATGGGATTTCTGTGGATTGGATAATTTAAATAAATTTGCGGTCTTTGAGATTTAGGGACTATTTCTAATTGATGTCTGGCCCTAGAGCAGTTTGGGAGAGTACACAGTGGCCCAGAGTTTGAGAGACAGGTAAAGGAAGTGGTTGGGGTAAGGACTTAAACAGCTGCTCAAGAAGGGGAACTAACTGATCTCTAGCCAGACCCTCAAAGATGTGCCACAGTAGCATTTCAAAATAAGCAAACAAAAAAGCTATATTATAATTGACCCCTTGATATCTTGGTATCAGTTTTGGGTTTAATTGTTTGGGGTATTTGCATGGCTCAAATAGTAGAGGAGATTAATTTTAGAGAATAGGGTGTAAACTGTCCTAAAAGTCGAAAGAAACATTTTATTATGAAAGTAAAAAGGAGGAAAACAATTATAAGGAGTCCTTATAGGCTGACCCCATAACCACATTTCTCATTTATATGACATTAGCCAAGAAAACAAATGTGAAAATGCTCAGAGTTTCTAACAGTATCGTGGTAGAATTGTGTGTTAAAGGTATGAGTTATCTTTTTTATGACAATAACGTGGTGTACTCCTTGTCAAGGTGACAAATCTAGCAGTTACACTGGTGGAGGGGATGAACTAAAAGTTCAGTAAATTATATGTAAACATTAGTGGGTTTTGTTTCTAACTAAGGGGAAAGAATGGTTATGGTGGTCATGGTCAGAGACACGAGGCAGGGGGTCTGGTGACAAGTTAAATGAGGAGAGCAGGAAAAAGCACTAGAAAGTGAGAGATACACTATCTCTAGGAGGCTGAGGGCTATATCAAAGTAGAGGCAGTTACCTTCTGGGGAAAGCAATAATCTCCATTAATTTTTAGTATGACACAGATGGTAGTAGCCTCTGCAAGATTTGCCTTTAGGCATGAATGTGTAGAGGTGTATATATTGGTGAAGAGCAAGGAGGATAGCAGGAGCATAGATTAAGCAAGGAGCAAGCCCAGGAAGTATGATAGAATCCCTAATATGAAAGGAAGAAGAGCAAAAGCAATAAATGTCCCATGTCCAGTTTGTCAGTGCCTTAGAAGAGAGCCCATTCACCTTGTTGGGTGTTAGTCTCATTGTTAGGGTAAAGTTATCTCTGATTCAGGTGGTGAAGTCATCTCCATGGCAAGGTCTTGGACTGAGATGATGTTGTCTGGGCTGTGGGACTGAGGTATTTACTCTTCTCGAGTGGGTATCCACTTGGGTTAATGTTGGTCATGTTTTAGTGGCTCTATGGCATTATAATGAGGCAGAGCCTTTGTGCAATTAAAAGGTAACATTTTCCTGGGAGCTTGCTTAAAATTATCTTTTATGTCAAGGGGCTTTGGATACACAAAGCTGATAGAAGTGATGCTTCATCAGTGATACTGCCATAATTGGATCAAATCACCAGAACCCAGCTGGTACAATTAAATCCCTAATTAAAGGTGGCCAAATCTGAAAGCTCTTAATAGTTCAAGGTTTTGCCTAGATGGGCGATGAGAGGGGTTCTGCTGAAAATAGGTTTAAATCAAATCATATAGCCTAAGTTAGATCCATGTTATTAATAGGGTACCTGATTGTTTGGCAATGAAAATGTCCATGGATGAGCTTAGACCTCCAGCATTACTGTGTAGGTAGATGGCCCAATTTAACCAATTATTCTGGACCCTTTGCTTCAGTTATTGGTTCAGTTGATCACAGGCAAGCCAGTGAGATCTTTGGGCTCATAAACTTGCATTAGTCAAACTCGATGGCATGTGGGCCTCAGCACTCGCCATGTTTGGTTGAAGCAATGGCTTACTTGGAAGGTTTGGGCTTCTGGATTGCAAACCAGTAAAAGCACCCAGGCCAGCAATAAGACAAACAGTCAGTAGGAAGGTGTGTAGCTGCACTTGACAGACCTTTGCTGTGTTATGTTGATTTTCTTCTGGCTTGTTACTAATGAGGAGTTCTGTTTTTATCATTAAAGGATATAGTGTTTATTTCATTATCTCTAAATGTGATTTTTATTTACTAAGTAATGTTTTATATCTCCCCTCTTTGTAGTCCACACTGTTTGTAAACATGGCCCTGGACACTGATTTCAATTTCCTGGAGGGGGTCAGCAGAAGGACTAGGGTTAGTTACCTATTCCTTATAACCCCAATATTGAGGAAGGTCTTTGGGGTGGTAGAGTCCAGGCTCAAATGAGTCCTGTAATAGATGGCACCAGCACCAGCATGTGCCTGCCCATGGAAAATCTATAGTTAATGGGCCAAAGAGAGTATGTATCCTCAACTGGCTTCCAAATCTTATGAATGGCATCTGTATCAAGAGTCTATAAAGACAGAAGAAGACATTATTTTTTTAATATTTATTTAAATTTTCTTTAATTAACATACATTGTATCATTAGTTTTGGAGGTAGAATTTAGTGATTCATCAGTTGCATATAACACCCAGTGCTCATTACATCAAATGCCCTACTTAATGTCCATCACCCAGTTACCCCATCCCCCCACCAACCTCCCCTCCAGCAACCCTCAGTTTGTTTCCTATAGTTAAGAATCTCATGGTTTGTCTCCCTCTCTGTTTTTGTGTTCTTTTGTTTTTCTTCCCTTCCCCTATGTTCATCTGTTTTCTTAAATTCCACATATGAATGAAGTCATATGGTATTTGTCTTTCTCTGATTGACTTATTTCACTTAGTATAATACCCTCTAGTTCCACCCACGTCATTGCAAATGGCAAGATTTCCTTCTTTTTGATGATTGAGTAATATTCCAGTGTGTGTGTGTGTGTGTGTGTGTGTGCGCGCGCGCACGCGCTGCATCTTCTTTATCCATTCGTCTGTTGATGGACATCTGGACTCTTTCCATTGTTTGGCTATTGTGGACATTGCTGCCATAAACATTGGGGTGCAGGTGCCCCTTCGAATCACTGTGTTTGTATCCTTTAGATAAATACCTAGTAGAGCAATTGCTGGGTGATAGGGTAGTTCTATTTGTAACTTTTTGAGGAACCTCCATACTCTTTTCCAGAGTGGATGCATCAGTTTGCATTCCCACCAACAGTGTAAGAGGGTTCCCCTCTCTCCACATCCTCGCCAACATTTTTTGTTTCCTGAGTTGTTAATTTTAACCATTCCTACCCATATTAAGTGATATCTCAATATGGCTTTGATTTGTATTTTCCTGATGTTGAGTGATGTTGAGTGCTTTTTGATGTGTCTGTTGGCCATTTGTGTTTGTTCTTTGGAGAAATGTCTGCTCATATATTCAACCTATTTCTTGACTGGATTTTTTTGGGGGGGTATTGAAGTTGATAAGTTCTTTATAGATTTTGGATACTAGCCCTTTATCTGATAAGACATTTGCAAATATCTCAGAGGAAGACATTATTAAAGTGCCTCATATATAATGCATCTTCATACTCATGGAGGTAAGATATATCCTCCTTTAAATATACAAATGTTTTGTTTTTAAATTGCTACATGGTATGAGTCAGCTAAGAAGCCTTAAATTAGGGGATATTGAGGCCTCAGGCAAGATAAACACCCAGTTTGGGGTCCATTCATCATTTTGTAACTTAAATAGGAGTTTGTTGAGAAACTCATTAGGCTCCCAAACTGGCTGCCTGGGATTTAAATTTTATTTAATTAACATATGCTATATCATTAGTTTTGGAGGTAGAATTTAGTGATTCATCGGTTGCATATAACACCCAGTGCTCATTACATCAAATGCCTTACTTAATATCCATCACCCAGTTACCCCATCAGAGGCCTGAAAGTTCCATTGAATGGCTTTTCCAGGGGCACCAGGATTATTTTATGAAAAGTGAAATGTGTGTCTTGATTAGTATCAGCAGTGTCTCAAACTCCAAAAGAAATACGAAGTGTTCTGATATGACTTTACATTCTTGCCTTTGTATATCATGTGTGACCTTGATTTGAGATTTGGGTATCCGTGAGACAAGAGATTCCCAGTGTTCTTTACCTTGAAGAGGACAGCTGTTAGGCATTGGCCCAAGAGTTTTCATAAATGTGTAGATGGAACCATTTGTTGGCAAGGGCGTCCAATGCCAAGACGATTCCAGTGAGCTCCATTATTTTGAAGGTAGCAACAGTCCCCATATATCCATACAATCTGTGAACTCTGTTGTTATTTACTCAGTTGATTGTAAGGCGCTCCCCAAGGTAGCTAAAGTGTCTAGGAGAAAACGCCTCCTCCAGCATGCTGACATACGACAAGAGAATGAAGACAAGGGAAGTCATTCCCTCCCCTCCAGTGGAATATGCCAGAGGGCCCATGTTTGGCTCCATCTTCCATCAATGAGTCTTCCATAGCTGTGCCAAGCTTGTGGGAATGTTGCTTTCATGACTCAAGTCATAATGGGCAAGTTGGTATGGATGATCGGAGGTTCATTGTCTATAAGAACCTCTATTTCCAAGAGACCCCAGCATGTGACCAGTAATTCCTGTACTAAAGCGTCTAGTACAGGGCTGGGTAGGATAGTTCCTTGCATCAAAACCCATGGGCAATGTATGACCATTACAAGTGGTCCAGAGACTCTGGGAGGCATATGAGGAGGTTGCTAAAACTTCTGCTGTGAAGGAGTCTGTGAGGGTGCTGACATGGGTCTCTTGATTTTAATTTGTACAGATTTTAGAGCCTTTTTTTGCAGGGGCACCATTTAAGGTGGGCTATTTCTAAGTAATAGGATCAGTGAGATTGAGTAAAATTTGTAAGTAAAGAATATGTTGCCTTCAGAATCCAAAAAGCAGTAAAAGATGTCAGACTTAATGTCCTTAATGAGTGTATCAAATTAATCTCCTCAGAGAAGAATGTCATCAATGTAATGTCATGCCTGTACTCCGGGAGAAAGATGGATACAGTTACTACCTTATGTGCAAAGACTATGCAATGGCAAAGACGTTAAGGTATTCCCATGGGCGTCCTGTGAACCGTGGTCTGTGTCACTTTGGACTTGAAAGCAAACGCAGCAGAGAAGATATTTAATAGGGACTGAATAAACCACATGAGTCAAATACTTAATAGCAAAATATATAGCAAATACATAATAGCAAAACATTTTCTAGTTTCTGACTGGATGGAGCTGGTAATTTTAATAATATTGAGTATTAGATATAAAGAGCTTAATGGATGGGCCACATTGGTAAGATTGCAGTAATGGGCCGTGAGGCGTCATTTATTCTTTTCAGGTATGCAAAGAAGCAAAATTAGGCTGTCAGTTGGAGAAGCGGTGGGGGTAATCACTTACTCATTAATTCGGTTTTATATAGTAAGTTTCAATCCTTAAAGATCCCATTTAACCTGTATGGGACCATAGCAACTATTTTAACTTGGGATCTGTGGTTTCACATTTTTTCAATCCAACTTGTAAATGGCAAACTTTTTTTTTTTAAGATTTTATTTATTTATTTGACAGAGAGACATAGCGAGTGAGGGAATACAAGCAGGGGGAGTGGGGGAGGGAGAATAAGGCTTTCCACGGAGCAGGGAGCCTGATGTGGGGCTCGATCCCAGAGCGCTGGGATCATGAACTGACCCGAAGGCAGATGCTTAACGACTGAGCCACCCAGGCGCCCCAATGGCAAACTCGTAAATTAACTTTAACTTAGTATTCGTTGTGTCAAAGCATCTCTCCCACTCTGGCATATTTTAGGGCAATGCTCTGGGAAATTTAGGCAAGGCTACAAAGTGAGGCAACCTACTTTTCCTCTAGTCTATATTTAGATATTTTCTTAAGATTGTAGGTGGTACTTTGTTTAAATTTGGTGAGATCTGGGTATAAATGTAATGTGAGACAAAGTATTGGTTACATTCAGGATGCTTTTGCAGATTAGTGCATTTTAGCATATGTTAATATTAATTTAGAACCTGCATTGCAAAGACACAAAAGGCAATCAGTGCCTTCTATATTTTTTTGTTATATAAATTCTTTTAGTAAATTATGAAACTTTGTTTCAACTCGATTTAACTTGTGTGTATATTATTATTATTATTACTATTATTATTATTATTACTATTTAATTTCTCTTCTATTCCTCTTTCCACTCCCCTCCACTGTATATACTTCAGGGGAATTTCTCTGCACCCTGATCTTATTGATAAATTCCTTCCTCTAGAGACCTTTAAATTTGTATTATCATGGTTAAGGACGTTCTCCATGGCAATGGTCATATGGCTTAAGGATGCCCAGGAAGTTAGGTTTGCATTAGCCTTTCACTGTGCCACAAGGGTACTACGCTCCCTTCCTCTACATTCCCTCGGATTAGGCTTTTGTTGCAATGGGGCCATAAGTACCAGAGCAACACAGTGGAAAATTGTTGGGCCCATATTTCGGAGGTTGTGGAATTAGAACTATACTCTGCCATGTTTCTGACTCTCTTCTTCCCCTTGCCTCCCTGCCTTTTTTCCCTGTTTTTCGTTTCCAGCCTCCTAAAGCTTGGTTTTCAGTTTCTGTCTCTCTCTAGTGACTCATACTATGGGCCTTCTAAGCATTAGGGAAAAAGAGGGGAGAAGCCCCTGTGGTCTGCCCCATGGGCAACCATCTCTCATTCCAAGGCTCCCCAGTGTGCCTCTGCGTGATTGGAGCTGGCACTTAGAGAGCTATAGCCGCCAGTCTTTCAACTCAGTTAGTCCCTAGTGCACAGTGAGAGTCTATTCACATGTTGTTTTGTGGCAGCAATAAATAAGGACTGAACAGCCGGGCTGGGGATCTTGTATTACTTCTGCAATTGGATAACTTCAGTATGTTTAGGGGTGGTGGATAATGAAGGAATGAAATAGTCTCCTGCCCCCCAGGCCCCCTTTGGATTAAATACCAAGCTACCAGTCTCAGTCTCCAAGAGTGTGGCCCGTGGTACCCTCAGGGTCTGGGGAGCATGAAGGTTGCTAATGATAGCAGCAAGGAATGCGGCACCAATGAAAACAGGTAGGTTGCTATCCCCATCTGAGCAAAGACCAAAGTACCATTTCTCTAACTGTGGGAGACCCAAACATGTTCCTCCACAGGATTATTCTCAGCCCTTCGACACACCAGACTTCTGTGCCAAAGGATAATAAGGAAACATGACACCGATGAAGTGCTAGCCCCTGGAAGAGGCCTCTGCCAAACATAGACTGTGACTGGAAGCACACCACAACACCAGACCCCAGAAAGTGTGACTCGAGTTGCTCATCCCTCCTAGTACCATAAATCAGGCTCCCACCTGGCCTAGCATCTCATTTCCAGAGTGTAGCCACTTAGTCCTGATCCCTTCAAATATTCAGCTGAGGAAGCTGGGGTAAGAAGAGCCATGGCAACCATAGGCAGACACCAGGTAAAATGCAGGCTCACCAACAGATGGCAGTTCTGTCCCAAGTTACTCTCTTGGTGGTTTGGAACCAATTAGTAAGCCAAGAGTGGTCCCCCATGAAGCCCCCCAAGAGTCAGTGGTTACGGTCATGCCATCCTGTTCACAGTGTCAGTTGTTTTATAAGATTTACAGATAATTTTGTGGGACACAACATGACACTGAGATCGCTGAGAGGCAGAACTCTCTGTTATAGCTCCAAACTAGACAAGGCTGCCCCTTAGGGCCACATAGGAGGTTGTACCCAGAGGCAGGGTAGCAGCAAGCTGGAGTTGAAGGGGGCGGTTTATGTATTGCCAGTGAAGTGAGGTTAGCATCATGGCTCCCTCTGGACTGGCTGATTTGAATAACTTTGCATGCTCTAGGGCACAGGGACTGTCCCTAGTTGTCTGATTCCTAGCCCTGGGGCAATTAGGGCAATGCACAGTGGCCAGGAGTATGTGTCTGATAAGAGAATTGGTTGAGATAGAGATTTAGTTTCTCAAGAAAGGAAACTGATCAGCCTCTTGCCAAGCCCTCAAAATTGGTCAAGGCAACATTAAAAATACATAAACAAGAACACTATATTCCAGAGGGCTGCTCTAGAGGGCCAGGGTGACCCTGGCTGCAGTAGTAGACACACTAGGCCAGGCAAATGGAAGTCCCAGCCAGAGTCCCAGCAGGTCTTCATCCTCAGAGAAACTGGCTCACCATTGATACTTTCTGGCTTCCTTCATCTTCAAATACCAGCAGAGCAGATAGCTACTGGGCTGGCATTGTCTATAGTCATATATATATGACTCTCTCATATATATGTATAGTGAGAGGGCCACACTGCATTGTGAGGATCCAAGACCTCTCTTCACTATGCCAGAAGATCACATACACTCTACCTCCATCCCTGCCAGCCCCCCAACCCTCTTCCCATTTGAGTATCTGAGAGATGTTGGGAAAGAGGTGAAAAATCAAAGGAATAATAATTTCACATTTAAAAAACTCAAAGGAATAACAAGGTTACATACAAACCATTGAAATTATTGGATTGGATTATTGGAATTTACTGGTTAGGACTAAAAATGTAAATTTTTCTTTTCTCTATACTGGTAAATTTTAGCCAACCCAAACAAAATGGATTAGCAGACTGGTACTTGTCTGCAGACAGCCAGGTCACATCAGTCTCTGACTCGATCTATATTCGTGAAGTTTATTGTTTTCCAATTTCCTTTAGTCAGTCTCCAATACTTCCTAGATTCAGGAGGTACGTAAGCACTCCCTTGCTTCTTCTTTAGGATCAAGGCACATTCACTTCCTTCAGCCTAGATTCTCTGGGGCTCACACAGCATAGAAAAATAACTTGCAAATACTATTTGCATCACATTGCAAACTACCCAGACTTACCAGTTTTCCCCTCTGTACTAGGGTTATATCTCATCCTGCTAAAAATATCACCCCTTGACCCTCTCTAACTCCCTGTAGTTAACGCCCGTGTGTCTCTGTTCATCCTTAGAGTTAAATTTCATGAACGTGGTCTCAACATTCATTTCTAGGTCTCTGTTCCTGTTTATTTAAAAATATAAAGCACGTATACGAAAGAGGATATATAAATATACATACGGTCTCTAGAAGAGAATAAAATGAACTCAGTGTATCCATTGCTTCAGCTAAGAAGTGGAATATTACTAATATCTTTGAAACCCCCTATATATAAAACCATCCTCTGTTTCTCAAATACATTTTTAAACATTCTGCTGATTTTAATTTTAGTGCACATGCATGCCGATGCAATAAAGTGTTTGGTAATTCTTATTTTTATATCATATAAATAAAATCACGCTATAGACGTGCTTCTGCAACTTGGGTTTTTTATCTAATATTATATCTTTAAACTTCATGCATGTCAGTGCTGGTATTGGTAGCTTGTTATATTATACTATTGTAAACCATCCCCTTGTTTGACAAAAATGCAAGTTATATTTCTATTCTGCTCTTTATAAATAGAAGGGTTATTTTAATTTTTCTTATTTGAATAGGATTATTATAATAATTAGGATTAAGTTCTGCTGAAAGTGACAGAAAATGTGAAGTAAATGTATCTATGCAAAACAGAATTTTTGTCACTTCCCCATAGGCTCCAGTAGGTCGTGTAGGGCCTATATTGTGCTCCACATTATCAAGCAACTGAGTAGACTCCCTTTGCCTTCACGATTCATTGTTTTTGGCCTCGAGTCCCTATTTCACCTCCTTATTCACATTTGCTAGTAAAGTTTCAACCATCATGGTGGCAGTCTAGACTGAAGGAGGAAGGAAAGGGAAAGGGTTAGCACACATAGTCTTTTTAAAGAGTACTGTCTGGAAGGTACACTCCCCACCTCTGCTCAAAACCCATTGGATGGAACCAAATCTCTGCATTCCTAGGTCTTAGTTCTGGTTGACTATAGACACAGCTAATATTGAGGGGTTTTAGTACTGAAAAAGTATAAAAATGGATATTGGGAATAGCTAAAAAATCTCTGCTAAAGCCACTGTGGATATTCTTGTATATGATTCCTGGTGCACTTGTATAAGGATTGCTCCAAGAGAGGAATGCTGTCCAAAGCAAGTAATGCACTATATTCTCCATAGTAATTGTTCAGTTAATACTGCTACTTGAAGCCTTCTTATTTTCCTCAACCGTTGGTATTGGTATATATTTTAAATTTATTAATATTATCATTATTCTGTGTTTTAGCAATCTCATGTAAAATGTTAGCAGATTGTGTTTTTTTTTTTTTTTTTTTTGCGGATTGTGGTTTTAATGACATTTCTAATGGCTAATGAAGTTAAACATTATTTATAGGTTTATGGGTCAGTAATATTTCCTCTTTTAATTTAATGCCTATTTATGTCTTTTCCCCATTTTTCAATTTGCCTTTTTTAAATTCTTATATAGAAGTTATTCATATATTGCATGTATTAATCCTTTGGCTACATGTGTTGCAAATATCTTCTCCTACCTTATCATTTCTCTTTTCACCCTTTCTTATGATGTCTTACAATAAAATATTTTCAATTTCAGTTTTTCTCCCTAAAAATATTCCTTTTTATCAATGGAGGTTATTAAGGTTATATTTTTCTAGTAATTGAAAAGTCTAGACTTCATGTTTAGGTCTCTAATCAATATTGAATTAATTTTATGGCATGATAAAAATTGGGAATATTTTTCTTCTTTCTTTTCTTTCAGAGAACCAATTGTCCCACACTGTATATTGAAACAATTATAGCTTTGTTTTAGATCAGGGTGTGTGTGTGTGTGTGTGTCCGGACTCCTTATTCTCTTTCAATGATCTATTTATCTATCTCTGAGTCAATATCATACTGTCTGAAGACTTTATTGAATCTTGATGAGGCATAAAACAAATAAGCTCCACTTTGTTCTTCAGATATGTAGCTTTTTATTCTTGGGCCTTTGCTACTGAATATAAATCTTATAATCAACATATCAAATTCCATAACAATCTTTATTGAAATTTTTAATGCAATTGCAGTGAATCTTGGTTCAATTATCTATTGAATATTGATTCAATTGTGTGTGGTTTACTCTAAAACTTAAGTACTTAGAAGAGCCATTTATTATAGCTCACAATTTTGTGGGTCAGAGATTTAAGCAGGATTTCCTTCAGTGATTACATGGCACTGGTGGTATTCAGCTTGCAGATGGGCTGTCAGGAAGTCCAAATGGCCTCCCTCATATGTCCAGCATCATGGTGGGGATGGCTGGAAGGCACTGTTTAGCTATTACCACTGACAAAAGCACCTCTGTGGGTCTTCTGTAGGAGAGAAGTTCTAGAGTAGTTGAACTTCTTACATGGCAGATCAGGGGCACCTAGACAGAGTATTCCAAGAGAATATTAGTAGAAACTAGGAGTTTCTTAAAACCTGAGTCCAGAAGCTGCCCCTGTTTCTCTTCCACCTCAAAACAGTCATAAGACCCACCTACATTTAAAGTGAAGGGACACAGATGTCACCTCCCCATGAAAGGACTGTCAAAGAATATGTGTCCATTTTTTATCTGCCACAAATCTAAAGATTGAGAATTGACATCTTTGTGACGTTGAGGTTTCCTGTCTGATGAATATGACTGCAATGGACTGAATATCTGTATCCCAACCCCCACCCCCAAATTGATATATTGAAACCCTAATTCCCATGTGATGGTATTTGGAGGGCGGGCTTTTGGAAGGTAATTAGGTCAATGTGATGGGTGTTTGGAGGGAGGACTTATAGAAGGTAATTAGGTCTGAGGGTGGAGCCCTCATGAACAGGATGGGATTAGTGCTTTTATAAGAAGAGGCCAGAAGGCTGGCTGGCTTTCTTACTGCCCTGTGAGAATAAAGCAAAAAGCAGGCAGTCTACCACCGAGAAGAGGGCTCTCACCAGAACTCCACCTCCTGATACTCTCATCTTGGACTTCCAGCCACCACAACTGTGAGAAATAGATTTCTTTTAACTTTTTTTTCTTTAAGATTTATGTATTAATTTTAAAGTGAGCAAGAGGGAGAGGGAGAGTATATGTGCAAGTGGGGGGTGGAGCAGAGAGAAGAGCAAGAGAGAGAGACAAAAGCAGACTCTTCACTGAGCATGGAGCCTAGTGCAGGGCTTGATCTCACAACCCTGAGATCATGATCTGAGCTGAAATCAAGAGTTAGACGTTAAATCAACTGAGCTACCCAGGTGCCCCAAGAAATAAATTTCTGTTGTTTGTAAGTCACCCAGTCTAAAGTCTGTTACAACAGCCCAAATTGACCAAAATAAATCTCTGCATTTACTAGGTCTTATGAAATGTCCTTGAAAACAGTTTAAAAAGTGTTCATAAGGACCTTTTACTTTTTCACTAGCTTTACACTATGTTTAGTATTTGTATATTGCATAATTTTGCTACTATACATATAAAGTTTATTTTTGTCATTGATGTGTAGAAAGGCAATTTTTGTACTGCTTTTACATCTGGACTTTATATTTCAGATACACTTTCTTATTAATTTTCTGTAGTTTCTTTTGGGTTATCTATTTAGACAACTATTTCTCCGACAAATACTGATAGTTTTGTATTCTCCTTTCTAATACTTAATTTTTTTTATTTTACTTGCTTATTTTATTTAACTAGCTGGGATAATCTGTGTAATGCTGAACAGAAGATCTATTAATAAGCATTCTTTAAAAATTCGTGATTTTAGAGGGAATCCTCTAAACATTTTACCAATAACCATTAGATTTTTTATTAATTACCTTTTAAAAATTAAAAAGTCCTTTTTATTCATATTTGAAAAATTTTTTGGTTAATGAATAATTGTCAAATTATATTGAATAACTTTCTGCACTTATTGACAAAAATATAGCTTTCCTCCTTTAGTTAGAAGAATTACATTATTAAATTTTGATGTAAAATTTTGATTTCTAGATTAAACTCAACCCAATAATTTTAACTTTATTTTTTTAAAGATTTATTTATTTATTTATTTATTTAAGAGAGGGAGAATGAGAGAGAGCACATGAGCAAGCATGTGTGCCCTCACTGGGTGGGGTGGGGGAGGGGCAGAGGGCAGGGGAGACAGAATCTCAAGCAGGCTCCACACTAACACAGAGCCCAGCAAGGGGGTCCATGCGGGGCTCCATGTGGAGCTCCATGCCGGGCTCGATCTCATGACCCTGAGATCATGACCTGAGCCAAAATCATGAGTCAGACACTTAACCAACTGAGCCACCCTTGAGCCTCAAGTTTTAGTCAGCCTATATGCTTAAAGCATTTTTCATGTTGGGAATGAAAAATAGTTACATTTTTCCCCCCAGGACTTCTGGATTCTCTTTTTCTCTTTCACATATATATATATATATTTTTTTCCCCAAATACTTTATTTTTTCAGTGTTACAAGATTCATTGTTTATGTACCACACCCAGTGCTCCATGCAATACATGCCCTCCTCAATACCCACCACCAGGCTCGCCCATCCCCCCACCCCCCTCCCCTCCAAAACCCTCAGTCCATTGCTCTGAGTTCACAGTCTCTCATGGTTCTTCACCCTTCCAATTTCCTCATTGTGAGAGGGAAGGGAGGGATGAATTGGAGGAAATCGGAGGGGCAAAGAATCACATGTATTTT
>CM052887.1:39146402-39174220 GCA_028534135.1 Potos flavus
CCCTTCCAATTTCCTCATTGTGAGAGGGAAGGGAGGGATGAATTGGAGGAAATCGGAGGGGCAAAGAATCACATGTATTTTTAAATCAGCTCATTCTTTTTGCTTTAATCTCTTTCTCTTGGTATCTGATCAAATGCACACACTAGCAACCAAAGCATGCTTGTAGTATTCTGTTTCTCAATTCTTCCCCTAAAGTCAAAGTTGAAATAATCCATTTCCTATTTCTGTTATTGCACAGTTTTTCCACAGTCCCAGTAATTGTTTCTTCACTTCTTACCACCTACCCTGAAATCAATGGATGATAATTTAACTTTTGTTATAATAGTATCTGTATTGGCTGCCATAATAGAATATCACAAATTGAGTGGCTTAAACAACAGAAATTTATTTTTCCACAGTTCTGGAGTCTAGAAGTCCATGATTTGGGTCCTGGCAAATTTACTTTCTGGTTAAAAAAAAAAATAACTTCCTGGTTTGAATATGGTTGCCTTCTCACTGTGTCCTTGCATGGCCTTTCTTCTGTGCACACAAGGAAAGTGAGAGAGCTCTCTAGTGTCTCCTGTTCCTTTTATAAAAACTAGGGCCCCATTGGATTAGGGCCTTGTGCTTACAACATCATTTAACTCTAATTATCTCCCAAAGTCTTCATCTCCAAATAATATCACATTGGAGGTGAGGGCTTCAACATGTGAATTTTGTTATAGACTTCTCAGTCTGTAACAGCATCCCACTTTTTTTTTTTAAGATTTATTTATTGATTTTAGAGAGAGTGCATGCATGTGCATGTGCACACGTGCATGCTGTTGGAAGGGGTAGAGGGAGAAGGAGAGAGAGCCTGAAGCAGACACTGTGCTGAGCACGGAGCGCAATGCAGGCCTCTATCTCACAGCCCTGAGATCACTACCTGAGCTGAAACCAAAAGTCTGATGGCTAAGGGACTGTACCACCCAAGTGCCCCAAGAACATCCCACTTCTAAATACAATTCTTACATAGTGGATATCTACAGTTTATATTATAATAACAACCCCCAAGTCTCATTTACTTACCGCAGTAAATACTTCTCATTTATGTTGATTATCACACAACTGTGGTCCTGCTATAAGGCTTTCTGATCCGTGTCTCTTTTTTATATTGGGGTCCAGCCTAATATAGTAATTCTTATGGTAGAGGGAAAATGCAATGGTGGTATGATCACTCTTAAAATCTGGCTCAGATACCATAGATTGTCACCTCCAGCTACACTCACTTGGGCCAAGCAAGGTAAGTGAGTTAGCATGATGTCAGAGGATGAGAAATATACACATGACTTTTGTATATCCTTATATTGACTGGTATTCTTTGTATTTTAAGTCGAGGTTAGTTCATTTACATCGATTATGATGCTTATATATTTGAATTAATTTTGACCATTCTAACATTTGCTGTTTGTTCTAATATTATTTCCAATGTATGTTTCCTTTTTTGTGAATTATTTTAAGTTTACTGTTTTCCTAATTCCTTTCCTTCATTACTATTTTTTTCTAATCATGTATTTTCATTCTATGAGCAGCTTTGCTGAGAATGTTAACATGAATATTTAATCTAAATTTAATATTAATCAATAGCATTTGTGATATAATCCAAAAACCTTAGAACACTTGGATTCTGATTATCTCCTGCCCAAATTTAATGCTTTTGTTTATAGGATTTTAGTTTGATTTTAATGTTTTTCACCATACAAAAAGAAATATTACTGCTTTGGTTTTAAACAATGTTCATTTACATTTACTATCAAGTTGATGATTATTTCTGTTAATATCCTTTTTTGTATCTCAGAACAGTTGAGTTCATCAGCTCTTGAATCTTTGGGTTCATTTGTCATCTTCCTGAAATATAACTTTAGAAGTCTCTTTATTTGATCTGTTGGTAACATATTCTTTCAATTTTGTTGTTCTGAAGAATCTTGGTTTTTTGACATCATTCATGAGAAATTACTTCACAGTCTCTACAGTTTTTCAATGAATATTTTTCTCTTAGTTTCCAATCTTTTTTTAAAAACTTTTTTTAAAGATTTTATTTATTTATTTGACACAGAGAGAGAGAGATCACAAGTAGGCAGAGAGGTAGGCAGAGAGAGAGGGAGAAGCAGGCTCCCTGCTGAGCAGAGAGCCCGACACGGGTCTTGATCCCAGGACCCTGAGATCATGACCTGAGCTGAAGGCAAAGGCTTTAACCCACTGAGCCACCCAGGCACCCCAATAAAGAATCCTCAGTCCCATCCAATCTTCTAACATGCATAGTTCTTGTTAAAAATGCTTCTTTATTTTCCATTCCTCTACTGGAAATCTACCTTTGTTCTCAGATTGCTTTTGAGATCTTCTCTTTGTCTTTGGATTCTAGGAGTTTCATTATAATTTGTCTAAGTTTGGGCTTCCTTTTTAAACAATATTTAGGTTTTATAGGTTTTCCTCAATTATGTTATGGCTCATTTACCAATTCTAGAAAATTTCAGCCATAATCACTTCAGATATTGTTTACCTCTATTTCTCTTTAATCTTCAGAACTATGATTAGAAATAACGTTAGACCTTTAAAATCTATCCTCTGTTTAAACAATCTTCTCTATCATATTTACCATTTCTTTACCTCTCTTGCCGCATTCTAAATATTTCTTTTACATCTGTCTTTTCAGATTACTATTTAAGTCTTCAGCTATGTCTAACATGCTACATGGCTACCCTTCTGTTTTTTAATTTAATTTTTCATTGTTCTCATTATCTGGGGCTTAATTGGTTATTTTTTCAAATGTCCCTGGACAGTTTGAAATCAAATTGATAGTTTCAGGGTTCTTTGTTTGAAATGTATTTAAAAATGAGACAATTAATTCATTTATTCAAACAATATTTTTTTTGAGGGTACAGAGACAGCCAATAAAATAAAATAAAATAAAATAAAATAAAATAAAATAAAATAAAATAAAATAAAATAAAATATTCAAGTCAAGGAAATAGCAAAATCCTTTAAAACTAGAAATAATTAAAGTTGAATTAAATGTTTCAGAGATCTATTTCTCATTTTTAATCGTATTTAATTCTTCATAATGAAAATAACACTTGTAACAACATCTGGTTCAAATTAGCCACCCCCAGTGTTTTTGAAAAGAGACTGTTTTCACAAGCTCTACCTCTGAGGGTTGAATAAAAGAGCACATATCACAGGAGCTTTTTGGTTTCCTCTCTTCAGTATCTTCCTTGGTTCTTACATAATGACCCTTAGAACAACTATGTCGAGATTGCTGATAAATCTACAAATAAAAACATTTTCTAAAAATGGGTTACTTTGAAAGCCAAAGTGCATCTTTTCTCCTATCTGTGGTCCTGTAACAACGGGGTCATGTGTCAAATGGGTTAAGATTCTAAGTCAAGAATGCCAGAGACTATTTATAATCTTGATAATTCAGTTAGGAATATGATTAAAATAGAAAATTTTTAAAATGTCTCTGAGCTGGGAAAACTTCCATATTTTTAAACACATATCCCAAAGGAGAGAAAATGGAAGTGCAGGAAATGGCCATTTACTAAGTACATACTGTATCCTTAACCTGTACTATTATTCTATCCAGAAGATCTCATTTAATATTTATAGCCTTTCCCCAAAGTGAGTGCTGGCCTCTGGTACAGCCTCATCTCAATCGTCATGGAGGGAACTAGAATAGGTCCGGTGTGCAGGCTCAACTTGACTGGAGTTGTTGAAGTTTCCTCCACTACTTCTGGAATCAAGTGAGTCATAGCACCATTAGTGTGGGATCTGGCTTTCCCAGCATCTCCAAGAGAGAGCACAGTAGTGTCAGCTAGAAATGTGGACAATGTAATGTCCACATGGGCCAAATTTTTGCCATAAAGGGGTAGGAAATAGGATAGATGACCCATATGTTTATTCCTCTTCACAGAGGTATTGCTCCAAGATGAAGAGGTCCTGTGAGGTCTGGACAGAGATCTCAAATATGGCTAAGTAATCAGCTATGTTAACATGTGAAGCTGTAGCCCACTTGGGAAGACATTTTCTGATTTTGCTTTATTTAATTCTTTATATACCTTACTTAATTTTTCCGTTCTTACCTTTTTGCTCTAGAATGGTACCCACCAGTAATTAGGATTATAGCTTTGTTTCAGGCACTGTGTCTAAGGAAACCAGGAAACCTTAATATCAAATGTCATATACCGTAAGTCAATAAGAGTTAGAGGAGGGGTGGAGAGTAGATGGTGGACATCGAGAATGTTAAATGCAGTAGTAAGTCTTCTAGGCATGAGTGACAACAGGACATTTAATATGATGATCGGGAATTCTTCGGTGACATTTCAGAATGCTTTTGTAGTACACTAGAAATGAAAGGAAGAAGTGACTCAATATTGAAGTATGTATGATTGCTTGTGTTTTTAAAAAATATCCTACCTTATATTATTCAGGAAAATAATATTTATCCCATTTCTTTTTCTTAAATAGTAGAAATGTGTGTGTATACATCTATTTATATATATTTGTTTCTATTTATGGAAGTGAGACTTGCCAAATTTGAAAATCATTTACTATCTTTGTATTTATGTTTTATCTTCAAGGTATCTCTTATTTTATATAAACACACTCCCATACACACAAATGAAGAGCGTTTGTTGATTATACTGAACCAATATATATAAATACACAAACAAAATGTATATATATGAAAAACAAGCTCATCGACAAATTAATGTTCATGCTCTCTCCGAAACTAGTGAAACAGGGTTAAATCACAAATTTAGTTAAACAACACATTTCTTCAGTCCTCAAAAATACTAATAGAAGTTCAATCATTATTCCAGTTTTATTCACAATGTTCAATATTAAGTCATTTTTACAAATATTGAAAATGATGTCACTGATGCATAATAAGCACACAAATGTTCCCTTAGTGTATGTTAACAATAGAACTCATGATAGTGATAACCAGCGCACATGCATCTCAGAGACTGACATGTGACGTCCAGTCTTTTCCATGCGGCACACATGGTCTCACAGCTGCAGCTGTTATGTGCAGAGCCTGGCACTATTTCTGCCTCTGCCTCCTGTTCTCTTCAGAGCCCTTGTTCTCCAACATTCCCTCATCACTGACTGCTAAGTGCCAGGTTGAGCTGTCTGCTGCTGCTGTTTTTCCTAGCCATTCACATCTCTGCCCAGTCTTTGAAGTCGTACTTCAGTGTGCCTTGAACAAATTCTCTCTCTAACCTCTTTTCTGTCATGACACTTCAACTCATCATGCAGCAGTTATCAGGTTATCTTGCTGACATCTGTCCCCTGCAATCATCCTGCCCACATCCATGGGCTGACTGCATTTTATTTAATATGAAATATGGAAAAGCCGTGCTTTTCCTTATTATGGTACTTTATACTGCACAACGTGCTTTCAGATAAATTATCGTCATCATTTTTAGTTTGATACTTACAGATTTGTAATTTTCATGGGGTGGGGGGTGGTAAGTTTTCTAACATTTATGGAATAGGCAGCCAGATGTTGTGGTGGGTCATTTTCTTTGTAGTATGATATCATGTTGAATTTCATCTTCTCAACATGTTATTCCCCACTTAGCTAGTAAGGAGCCAAGAGAATAATAAGACATCTAAGTCTGGGCAGTAAGGAGCTAGAACACAGAGAATCTGTCACAATTTCAGCACTTTTCTGCTATTCTGTACTACCTCCTACATCCTATAGGTGATTGCTTAAGCCATCTATAAGACATATACCACTGAGTTGCATTATGATTCATGCCTTTTCTATAATACTTATGACAATACATAATTGTTATTTGGGGAGAAACCTATGTCTTTCTTTGAGTTTCAGAGTATAACAAAGTTATCTATTATCTGTAGCACTTAGAATGTTCACAATAAATATTTGATGAATGAATGAAAGGATGACTATGACACATAGAACAATACTTAATAACAATCTACAGACTTTAGGAAGGAAATTTAAAACCACTTTGACAATGCAATTGTTTTTAAAGATACACTCATCTCTTTATTAGAATTAGTCAAATCGGCACAGAGAAAACACATAATAATTTGAAAAGAGTAAGTTTACTGTAAAGAATTATTGGCTATAACAGAGGATTGGAGTAATGAGAGATTCACTATTAAGAAGTGGGGAAAAATATATAAAGAAGAGAGGAAGTACGGGGATGCCTGGGTGGCTCAATCTGTTAAGCGTCTGCCTTCAGCTCAGGTCATGATCCCAGGGTCCAGGGATCAAGTCCCACATCAGGCTCCCTGCTCAGTGGGGAGCCTGCTTCTCCCACTTCCTGCAGCTCTCTCTGCTTGTGTGCTTGCACACACTCTCTCTCTCAAATAAATAAATAAAATCTTAAAAAAAAAAGAATATAGGAAGTGGGAGTTATAAGAAGCAGACATTATCCCTAGAAAGAGGTCCCTCCACACCCAGCCCCAGGGCTGAGCTCAAGACCTTGGTGTAGTGGACACAGTTGTGACTCACTAGTGACAGGGAAATTTCCATGATGGCACTCCAGTAGGACTTACTGGAAGTGGGCCCTCTGGAAAATGTAGGAAGTCAGCCCTTTAGAGTACTGGGCAAAGTGGAGAGACGCATCACAAGAGGCACTCCACAATAAGATCTTCTAAAGGAGGTGACATGGAAACTTCTCAGATCTGAGTGTTGCTGGTTGCCATGCACTCCTCGAGCTGGCATGGGGGAAGCCGCAGGAGCCCACGGGGGAAGCCGCGGGAGCCCGCAGGTGGAGAACCCCCTCACACTGTATATATGGGTCTGGTGCTGGGAAAGATTGAAAGGCAGGGCTTTCCTTCACTGTTTCTCTATCACCTCTATGGACAAAGCTTAACATTATGCAAGTTGGTGATGGAAAAAAAAAAAAACTTTTAGAGGGCCCAAATCATTTTCAGAGAGCAGACAAACAGTGAATTTGGAGCCGAGAGGCAATCAATTGATAATTAGTACAGTCTTCTTGACAACATTTTAAATTACAATCACATTTGATTGTGGTTTTCTGTTCTTCTTGTTTAAAAATTAAAAAAAACAATTGAAGAGAAATATTTCCATTCTATCAAGTTAGTCCTGCTTCACTTTACTCGATAAAAATGATAGCAAGGAAAGCTGGTGTGATTTGGATGCAAGGAAAGTAAGTTTCCTTCTTGGCTACCATCTACAGAATCTCTGACTTTTAATAAATTAACCTTATTGAACCATAAAGCATGTATGTAATGGATAATAATCTCTCCATAGTTTGTGGGGAGATTGAAATAGAATAATCTGTATGAAATCTCTACCTAATCTCTAGCACATAATATTCCCTTTCCTAAGTGGCTCATGATGATATTTATATTGTGTTCAAGAAGAGAGACCTGGTATTCTGGTTAGTTTTTCAAGGCCTTTTTAAATGTATTTCTATTTATTACTCAGAGAATATATTTATTACAGAATTCCCGTCTTTGGACCCAAAATAAATTAACCTAGGTTGGTTTAATTTAAGCTTCTTTTGTTTCCTGGTTGATGAAAGAAGTTAGAGGTATTTGGGGATCATGACTCCATCAGGTCAGCCAAATCTGTTAGGTAACTGGCAAGGTTCAGCATATCAATAGGCCCACATGTTCAGTGACTACAGTTCTGAGATTGATATGTTGTTCTTTACACCTCTGTTGTAATTGACATAAAACATGTCTGTGATACCACTTTTTTCCCTAAAGTCATAGCACAACTACATCAACATTTGGTGATTTGTGCTATTTGGGAACTTTTCCAGAAGGAAGCAAATTAAAATGTTTGCAACTAATGGGAAAGGATGTGCTACTATTTGCATATGGGTTGAGTCACATAAACCTGATTCGGAGAAATAAATTTGGAGCTGAACACATGACTTTAGAAAATTTCCTTACACTGAGATTTCTCATCTTGAAAAAGAGAATAATAATCCTACCTTATGGTATCCTTATGATATGTAGATGAAATAATTCATGTGAGGTATTTGTAGATTTGTATATTGTCTGATGGGGACAGCCCAGTAAATGGAATTTATATGTATTCTTTTTCATCCTAAGTTTTTAAATGCTTAAAATTCTCTGTTTCTGTTGTATGCTTGTATGCATGTGTGTGTGTGTATGTCCATCTGTCTCTTTCTGTCTCTCTTGTCTGTCTCTCGTCTCTCTGTACATATGTAAAACCTATACATATATAGCCTATATATGATGTATAATTTGTAGATATAACTGTGCTCGCTTTGGCAGCACATATATAGATGTAATATAGTCATATATTGTATGTACACATGTATTAGATATAATATATATTATTATTATTCAATACTCTTATATAAACTGATCTCTGAGTCCTTCTTTTTACCTCACGTCATTTGCTACTGCCAGTCACTCATTTTCTCCAGCTAACACATCAATTTCTTGTTTCCTTGCACATTAAGTTCATTCTCTGCGCCAGGCCTTTGCTCTTGTTCCATCTTCCTGAAATGTTCACTCACCAGACAATCCCATGGCTGGCCTCTTTCTCATTATTCAGATCTAAATTCAAAGATAAACTCTTCAAAAACATCTCTCCTGGCCATGCCACCTTACCTGGCTCCCCCTTATTGGCCAGTCAGGCCATACTCAATCACTCTTTCAGGGACCACTGTTTGAAATTTTTTCATTCACATATTTGTTCACGGTTAAAAATGCCTTTCCTGCCCCACTCAAATATAAAGTCTCATTTATTTTTGTGTTCACAATGTCTAGAAGAATATGTGGCATAAAACAGATGAGTGTTAAAAATATCTCACATGAATGGAGGTTTGAGGTAGACTCGAAATCTTGTGGAATTTCCTCACAGCCCTTCTTAAAGGAAAAACCAATTTGGGCAGTTGTTGGAGAATTTATAGAGGTTTTTGAGTTTATGGAAGAAATGAAACGCATTTACCCTCTGAAAGTTCTCAGGTTAAATAGCTAGATATGCAAAAATATCAGAAATAAAGTAGCCACTTTTCTATTAGTTGTCTATTACTGGCTAACAAGGCTTCCCCAAATTTAGTAATTTTAAACAGCAAAAATTATTATTTCTCAAAATTCTGTGGATTGGCTGGGCACCAATGCATGATCTCATGATGCACATTACATATGAATACAAAGAAAGGGCTCATCTTCAGGAAGACTAGCCAGATTTCTTCACATGGTAGTTGACAGCGTTCAGACAGAATAGCCCTAAGAATATCAGCCTCTACTTACATCATATTTGCAGATATTTCATTGGCTGAACAAATCCCATGACTGGCCAGCCACATTATCCACAAGGACATGGATGTCAGAAAGAGTGACTACACATAGCAAGAGAAAATTCAGCCTATTTTATTTCAATTTCTCAATTTCTCTTGGCCTCAGATTTTTTTTTTTTTAAGATTTATTTGTTTGAGAGAGAGAGAGTAAAAGAGAGCATGAGTTGGGGGTAGGGGCAGAGGAAGAGGGAGAAGTAGACTCCCCGCTAAGCAAGGAGCCCAACGAGCCACAGGGCTCAACCCCAGAACCCCGAGATCATGACCTGAGCCAAAGGCAGACATTTAACCCGCTGAGCCAACCAGGTGCCCCATCCTCAGATCTTCTAACATGGAATGTAGATGTCATTGCCAGATAGCATCTACCTGGATCTGGGAGACTAAATCCTTTCTAAGCCATTGACGTTTTATTTTTAGGGTTATGTCACCATTTCAGAAAAATTTATGCTATATAGTGTATGTGCTTCCATTAAGGAAATGGTGAAAAATGAGAAAAAATGTTAGGCTCTCCCAGTTTCATGAAAAAAAAAAAAAAAACCACTAGTGAAGCTGTATCCACAGGGAGTCACAATAAATGAGTAGGAAGGAAAGCAGATTCAGTGGTCTATTGCCGTTGGACGAGAACTCTGCCTCTAGTTTTCCAACACCTAGAAAACCTGTTACCTACCTTTACTTTCTATACAATTATCTAGGCATATGGCCTATACATGGCAGATAGAAATTCATATGGTAGTTTGGCAGGTTTTCCATATTAAAATGAATAGTCATCTGCACAATGATAAATGGAATCAAAGATCATGAAAGCATTTTTTTTTTTCAAGTTAAGATTTCCTTTTGGTTACTTTGTTCAACAGGTTAAGTGTATAGCATACCCATTAAATGTAACAAATTTTTAAAAACAGCCTCTCATCTCAGGATCTTACTGTCTAGTTTCTTGGCCATAAATGGGAGAATGGATGAACAGATTGGGACAAAAATAAGACAGGTGAACACTCAAGTCTTGCTATGAACAAGGCTAGGAAAGGGAGTTATTGAAAGAGATAGTCTTCAAATAATATTACAAATTAGTATGATTACTCTTTATTAGCAGGTTTCATGACTTCCTCTGTTTACTGAAACTATTCCAGGAAAACTTAATAGTTCCCTCCATTTTTTCCAAATGCAGTGATCTCTTGACTCCTATCTTATTTGTTTGTTGCATTTGACTGTTAATCTTTTCTGCCATCTTAAAAGTAGTGTCTTATTCCTTTTTTTTCTGTGAAATTGTGTGCTCTGTTTTTTCTTCCTTTGTGACCAATACTTTTTTGAATTCTGCTCTCTGCATCTTCCAGCTGAGCATACCCTAGGTTAATTCTTCTTCTTTTCTCCTTTATCTTTACTCTTATTTTCTTGATATATATTCTGGCTTATTGCTATTGTTGACATCCTACAACGCATAATTGCTGTTCCTGTAATCTAACTCGGAGCAAGCACTATCACACTCTGAATTTGTGGACACCTAGGGAAATTCCTTGAATAGCTGCTTCTTTGGAAGAAACACACTTACAAAGAAGCACAGGAGATATTGAAGAGGTTTAAATGTTTGAAACCAATTCTCACTTAGCTAACTGTTCTGGTAGCCAAAAGCTCTCCAAACTCTTAACTTTCCTACCTGCCCAGCTATCTTCTACTGGGCTCCAAATTCTTAATACAAAAAAGGACTCAATCGCGTTGTAAGAATGAATGAGCTCTATTTCTCTCCACAGTGCTATCACAATCAAGAGCGGACAATGACTCCCTAGTATTTACTCACACTTTTATGACCTTAAAATTACTGTAGGTTATAGTCTCAGTGTGTTACCTTTCTTATCAATCTCAATATAATCCCTTTACTTTGTGCGATCGCCTTTCTGCACTTTATAGATCATGTTCTCATTTGACACTAACAATTTTACACGTATAGTTTTTGCTATCTGCACTGGTGTCTTTTCTCGTGTTGATCCTTAAAAGGATAAAAACAGTTGCTAATCCTAATGAATGTTTACCAGTTGCCAGTACTATGCTAAGAGCCTTAAGGCCTAGGCAGCTTTAATCCCTGAAACAACTTTATGAGATAGGTATTTCATTTTTTCTGCTTTATTGACCACGATATTGTGACAAAAGAGGTGGATGGCTAGTCCAAGGTTATCCAGCATGTGTATAGTAGAGCCTAAGTTTTTAGGCGAAAGTATTTCGAAATCCTTTACTCTTCTGTGCTATGCTACCGGTCTCCAAAGATCCACCCAAAGCCCACCTTCCCTTCGAACTTTAGTCTTTTACTTCATCTGTCCCAGTGTCACGGGGCCCTGTATTCCCAGTCATTATTATGAGCAAAAACATAAGTCTTTAGGAATTACCTCAAACTTGTGTAAAGGTTAACAAGGAGAGAGAGAGAGAGAGAAAAGAAAAACCCTGAAATAATGTACCTATTGACTCTCAGTTCTTCAGTACTATTGGTCAAGATTTGTAATGCCAAAAAGCTAATAAAAGGGTAGTAAGAGTCCTCCTCCTGTCATTAGGTCCCAATTTAGATGATTTGCTCATAGAGTCTTCATTGTTACTGTGACACACCATTGTAACATTCAGTATTGTGCTCTCCTGTCAATGCTCTTCAGTGAACTATGACATTAAAATGTTGTGTAAATTCTATCTTTCCTTGTCCTCTCTTTTTTTATCACCTGGTTGACTGACCTTGAGGCTTATGAAATCTATTTTCATGTACTTTTTTTCATACAGTCTTCCTTGGGCTGGCCTTCTAATTATTTTTGGATGCCGTTCTGTGACCCTCCCCCAGCTTCCCCCTTGTTCTGCAGGTGCCTTTCCTTGCTAGATGCTCACTTTGAGCATGGATTTGACATTTCTTCAAGCGGTACTCAGAAACTTTGCTGGAGGGGTAAGATCAGCTCGTGTGAGAATCATACCTCCCATAGATTTTAAAGTGAGCTTAGGTAGACGATATTAGTTAGCTTTGTTACTATTGTTATTACTTTAGATATCTATTTCCTAAACTATTCTAGAAGCTCCTCGAGAATAAGAAAAAAAAAAATACTTCATTTATTCACCTGGACTCTCTGTACCTACTACATAATAGATATTTGATCAATGTGTAATGCTATGAAAAAATGTAGACTAAAAATTATTTGATTTTGTCAGTAGAAGAACAATTACTCCATTAGCTAGACAGAAGATTAAAAAAAAAAAAACGAAAATAAAAACCAAAAAACTAACCAAGCAAACAAACAAAAAACACCTTACCTTTCCTAAACCCTTGGTGGGGTGGGATTCTTTGATCAGGCAATATTTGAATTTCTATGTTTTGGAAGTTTTGGAGCCAGAGAAAAAGCCTTTTTCTACTTTAAATAAATAAATATTTTATAATTAGCCTAAAAATATTACCTAAAGTTATCATTAAAAAACATCACAAAATATACAATTAAAATAATTTACAAAATACTCATTTAGACCTATATAAAGGGAAGAAGAGCCATTTAGCTTTTAACTCAAGAATAATTCTCATATCCCTCAACTCTTTCCAAGACAAGAGGTAAAGAATATCACTGAAGAGCACGGGTTTTTGGAGTCAGAAATTGGCTTAAATTTTGTCTCCTTTCTTTATTAACTATAAATTCATCTGAGTTATAGGACTTTGTGTCCCTGTTTCAGCATAAGAAATATAGGAATAATAACATCCATCTGACGGGCTTCTGTAAAGACCAATTCAGATAATGTATGTAAAGCCTGTAATAATCCCTGGCAACTAATAAGGACCTATTAATTGGCAGTATTAGAATTAGTTTAATGTTCTCTCAGAAAATACAGTTCAGACAGGAGAGGTTGACTTCTGATCCTGACATTTTTTAGTTTAGTTCTTTTTCTTTCTAGTCCTATTGCATAAGAAGCGTTCGAGGTCTGGTGGCAAACTTTGTTATTAATAGTCAAGACCTGTTCAGCATGCTTTTCCAGGAAGAAAACCATATTTAACTTTAATTTGTCTCTACAAAATGGCAGCTCGAATGCTTCTTTCAAATCAGAATGACTTGTTCATTTCTCGAGTGTTCTGGAGGTATGTGTGTGCATGTGCCATTCTTTAATTTCAGCTGGATAGACATTCTTCTAAAAGATGTTGTATTACATGGGGTGCCTGGGTGGCTCAGTGGGTTAAAGCCTCTGCCTTCGGCTCAGGTCATGATCTCAGGGAACTGGGGTTGAGCCCCTCATCAGGCTCTCTGCTCAGCAGGGAGACTGCTTCCCCCTCTCTCTCTGCCTGCCTCTCTGCCTACTTGTGATCTCTCTCTCTGTCAAATAAATAAATAAAATCTTAAAAAAAAAAAAAAAGACAGTGGTAGATCTGATTTTGTTTTCAGTAACTTTGAGACCATTATATGATTTCTTTCTTTGGATCCTTTCCTTTCTCTTTCCATGAACATTACAAAATAAGTGCCCTTCCTTTCAAGCAAACAGATGCTTTTCTATAGCCACACAGTGGTCTGTTCCCCCATCACCCAAGTTCCCTGTGAACATTGTGTAAGTATTCATCACATGTCTACAAACTTAATATTATGGAAATCATCTCAGGGGCAGTTGAAAAAAATGGAAAAAATGGAAATGTTCACACTTTCAAGGAAGTCACAATCTACTTAAGGTAACAACATTGATACAGACAAGACAACTAACTCACTTCATCTCTAATAATTCTGTGTTGTAATTATGTTCACTAATACTCTTCTTTGTCATTATTTTGGGAGATGAGTCTCCATACCCCCAAATTAGGACTGTGGGTAGAAATACTTGTCTGATAAGTCACATGATTGTTACATTTATATAAATGTATTCTTGTGTTTATTCAGCAAATATTTATCAAGCCTTTCTAGGGCTTGTCTCAGGAGGAAATTTGTGCCACATCAGTGTTCAATAACAAAAATTCAACTGAGGAAATTGTAAAGATCCAGTTGGCTTTATTAATCGATTTATGAATCAGGCGGTGTCCTGTCTAGCAAGGAAGGGGGAGACCCAAAGGGCTACAGAAAAGAAAAGATTTTAAAGGTAAAGGGGAAACTGAAAAAAGAAAATTATTAGCAAAGAATTCATGGTTTGAGGCAGGGTCACCCTTCTAAGGAGAATGGAAGGGGTTTATCAACAAACGTCCTCATGCTGACCAGGAAATCCCATGTTGACTGGTTAAAGGTTACATTTCTGGGGGGTTGAAACTACAGTTAGGTTAGTTATTAAATCTTGGTTTATTGACTTGGGGCCTTAACCTAAGTGACACCATTTGAGGCCTGTGGTTTTCTTTCTAACACAATATGTTTATTTTATAACAACTTTTTTATGACAACTCTTTTCCTACTTTTCACTTCTTCTGAAGAATAGGGAAGCCTACAGAATCTAATAACGTGTTATCATTCGACTTGATGTTATCGCCTCTAGAAAGGCTCCTTTATCAGGCACCTGCACCTTTTTCAAGGTCTGGGCTGCATTTTCCACCTAGAAGCGTCAGCGCCTTATCAGCCTCCTGACACTCCAGGGTAAATTCTGCTTATGTATCCATCTCCCTCACTAGACTTTCAAGTTAAGGGGAATTTCTACGTGTTTGTGATCACCGTAACCACCAGGGCCTAGCACAGGGTCCAGAGTGTAGGTAGCTTCCAAAAATGCCTGATAAATTACACTAGGTGTTGCCTTTGTCTTTCTGAAAGTAGATTCTGGGTTGGGCACTTTATACTAGTAGGTAACGGTTAAGGCCAGCATTCGTCTCAACTGCATTTAAGCTACCAAGTCCCACGTGATGGAATCTGGCTGCATAAACTCTATTTATATCTATGAATTTGAAGTCCACTTCACCACTCTGAAGTTAATTCCTTGATTTGAGGCTCTGTTTTATTTTTTCACTTCGTACTCCTGAATATGTATGTCCCCGAATGCTTGGCTAACTTAAAGTGAGAGGGACACAGAACTCATCTCTCCGTGCTGGAGAGCAATGGTAACTTTCTTCCTTTCCAAAATCACAGTTGAGGTTTTTTTAAAGCTTTTACTAGAAATCCCCCTTTTTGCTTATTTATTTTCTCGTCTTTTCTTTTCTTTTTTTTTTTTTTAAAGATTTTATTTATTTATTTGACAGAGAGAGATCACAAGTAGTCAGAGAGGCAGGCAGAGAGAGAGGGGGAAGCAGGCTCTCCGCTGAGCAGAGAGCCCGATGCGGGGCTCGATCCCAGGACCCTGAGATCATGACCTGAGCTGAAGGCAGAGGCTTTAACCCACTGAGCCACCCAGGCGCCCCTCTGGTCTTTTCAATGAGTCAAGATGAAAAGCACACCTATCTTTCGTATCACCGTATCACTGTGTCTGAGAAAACCGCAAGACCCCTCATGTGAACAATCGAATTGGTGTTTTAAGTTCACCCTTGTAGCAACGTTGATATTCTCACACATCTTAAGTGATAAACAAAGAGTGAAAATCTCGGGCATTTTTGAATCATCTCTATCCAATTTCAAGTTTGCAAATGCCGATCTCCTCGAGGCAGGAAAAAATAGTCACTTCACACACATTTTGTCACTGTTGTTAAGAACTCCACCCTCCTTCGTTTTGATCCCAGAGATGCCAGAGACCAGGGTTTTAGGACAAAAGAAAAACTGACTTGTTTTCTCTGGTTTTTGGCTGTGACTTTAGCCATTGCTTTGTTTGATTGTAATCGGATACATTGGCACGAAAGGCAAAGTAGATTCCAAGAAGTATATGCTGGGCTTTTCATTGGCATATCAAACAGGGAATCATTCAGGCCATACATTAGCAAGCAGCCAAGTAATTAATAATAACACACGTGGAAGAAAATGAATGTTTTGGTTGAGAAGGAGAATGAGAAGTCAGACAAAGGCCTGAGCTTCGTGTCCTTGCCCTCAGCAGCAGCAAAAATAATGTTATGAATAGCATTTAACTTGAATTTGCAGCAAACTGCTGCTTTTATCATAAACAATTGCCAGATGGTATACATTATCTTTCTTTTTTCTCCTTTCACAAAAGCAGCATTAATTGCAGAGCAGCCCAGGGCTCCACTCAGCTCATCAGTGTGATAACACTTCATGACCCTGATTAGCCGTCAGTCTACTCAATTAAAAAGATCATTTAGACATTCACCCAATCATTTGCCTATCGAGCCACCTGGGCCTCAACCAGGGGCTCCATTTTTAACATTCTCCTGCCCTCTCTCATCTTGCCTAGCTTTTTTACATATCTCCAAAAGACGTAATTGAATTAAATAAAGCGTCTCAGGGGCAGCTGCAACATCTGCTGTTTGTGGTATGTCAAGCCTTCAGCATTAAAAACAGTTACATATGCTCCAAATTAGCAGGTCGCAGAGATGAAACAGTCGATGATAGTGTTTTTGTGCCAGCGTGAGAAGCAGCTCACAGCTGTGTGCAATTTACAATTAAAGGCTTTATCAGAGCTCGATTGTACTAGTGAATCAAGTGGTGAGAGGTCAGTTAGTGAATTAGACCAATTAGAGCTTGTACAGTTAAATTATCTGTCTTATTACCTACTGATAAACAGCCTTGTCATATCTTTACTGGAATGATGAAGCTGAATGAGTTTTATGGAGTGATAATACACGTTCACTACAGTGGAACTTAGTGGTTTGCGAATTCAAAATCTATAGCAACAAAACGGCTTTATATAACCTTTTAAAACAGCTGTAAAACAAGGAACTTGGAATTGGTTAAAACTCTACAGATGAAGTTGTTGCAGCTACTTGTGAATTCATCTCCAAGGGCAGGTTTTTAAAAAGTATTTTGTAGCAGAATGATATATGGATCCCCAAGCTGGATTTTTATTTGGTATCAATCTTTTTTAAATTAACCTCGATGAGAATAAAGGAGAACACAAAACTCTGGGACATTTAAGGACCAAACATTTCAAAACAATTTATGAAGAGCAGGTAGTTTTTGTGGGTCAAACAATTTACTACTTTGGGAAATACAAATTCATCATTTATTCTCATAATCAGAAAAATATGCATAGTTCAGAAGTTGCAAACTCTATGTATAGGACAAGCCACACCCACACACCATTATGTTTCTGTGTCATAGAGATGGGGATCCATAGATAAAAGACTGTTTAAATGGTCTATGGTAAAGTCATTGGTGAATTATTCGTATTTTGGCTTTCCCTTGAATGAGTGCTCATCCACTGCTTGAATGAGTCTCATGATTATCAAATAAGGGGAAAGTTTTTATTATTACAAGTATTATTGGCTAGAAGACTAAAAAAACTAGACCCAGAATGATTCTTAAGTCAATAGTCAGAAAGTAATCTGGAGTAAACATCTCAAAGAGTACATATTTATATCTCTTAGTATGTTTTCCTAGTCTAAGAATTCAAATATTTAATATAGGAAAAAAAAACTCACGAGAGACATTTTAAACAATATTTGTGAATTGCTTCATTCTTTTCTGAATGGTAACTTGTAAAAATTTTTAATAACTTAGTTTTATTAAAGATATAGAAACATTTATATTCTTTAAAAATAGTAAAAAATTTTTACTTTGTAACAGATTACTATGGACAACAAAATTTACTAAATCCTATGTAAGCATTATAGTGAACATATTCAATAGTATACATGGGCCAAAAATATATCTTTCTTTAAGGAAGAGTATTCCAACATTTTTAATAATCAAGAATCAATACCCTACCTATAAAATATATTTATAGAGAAGCATAATCAGTTCTCTCCTTTAAGGAGACACAATATTACAAAAATACCAACTTATTTCAGGTTACTCTATGATTATATTGTAGTGCTAGTTAAAATAATTAGTGTTTTACTGACATATAGAATAAATTTAAAATTTACGTAAAATGCACAAAGCACATTAAAGAAGTCTTGAAAAAGAGAATTAGGAAGAGAATATACTAACAGCTTACAAGAATGAAAATAGTACATACCTGGCGTAGACGTAAATAGAGCAAAAGAATGAATTTTACATATATAAAGTCAGATGAAAGTCAGCTTAGAAGATTTATTTTAAGAAAATGTGGTCTTTCAAATTCATGGGAAATATGATTTTTAATATGGTCTTAGAACAATGATTGATAGTTTAAAAAACAATCATATTTATACCAGAATATGATTTATTCATCATATTTGTATACCAAAAATTTTTAGAAGGATAATAACTTAAATATTAGAAATAATAAACTCACTAGAAGAAAATATAGAGGACCTAAATATCTCAAGTTGAATTAAATAGCGCTTTTCCAAGTATGACATGCTGTAGGAAAACAGAATCAGATTTGGTGATATAAAATATACTCATGAAATTTTTATAGGGGCACCTGGGTGGCTCAGTCAGTTAAGCACCTGACTCTTCATTTCAGCTCAGGTCATAATTTTAGGTTCATTGTTAGAGGAGTTCTATTCCTTTAGTGCCTGAGATTCTTGGTTGTGCCACTTCAAAAAATGAGGAGGTAGACCAGATGAAGAGTGATGGGCAGCAAAGCGAAGTTTATTGAGCAATAGTACAAAGCTCCCAAAGAGGGAGGGGACCTGAGAGGGTCGTCATGGGAGTCTCTAAGTTTAGGAGTTTTTATGAATTCTTTTGGGGAACTATGTTCAGCAACCAGAGTGTGCTATCGTGCCAATCAGGGCTGTGATCATATATCTGTTTATCTATTAGGTTGATGTCTATGTGCTAATGGTCTTTTTGGGCTGACATCTGGAGGCTTATGTCTTAACTGCCCCTTGCTTGTGATAGTGATAAAAGCTTTATGGTTAATTGTTTTACTTTAGGACATTTTGCAGAAGTCATTTCTGCAAAGGCTGCAGAACAGAATGCTAGTGTGGCCCTGTCTAACCTGCCTAACTGTCCAACTAACTCCTGTCATCGTGCGATCCCCTGCATCGAGCTCCATGCTGAGCATGGCACCTATTTGCAATTCTGTCTCCCTCTCCCTTTGCCCCTCTTCCCGCTCGCATGCTTGTGCACTCTCTCTCCCCCAGAATTAAAGTAAAAATAAAATTTAAAAAAGACCATTTTTTAGAATATGTATAAAATCAACAGAGATTGGAAAACTATACTTAAAAACATATAGCAGGCAACTTTTTAATATCATTAATGTATAAATACTGTAAATCCTATACCTTTATTATTGGAAAAATAACCTAATGGAAAGGGAAAAAATGACAATATATACACATCGAAACACATAAAAATAAGTATGTAAAATATCTTCACTAATAATCATAGAAATCCTATTAGAACAAAGAATAGGTGTCATATTTTAATTACTATAAGGCTCATTGTCTGGTTTTATGAAAATTCTTCTCCTGAATCATCAGAAAAAACTACCACCACAGCAAAAAAATTATAGGCAAATCTGTAGTAAAACTGGAAAACAATAGCTATATTTTATTGAAAATGGTACAAAGCCCATGGCTTATATTACCTCATCCTCACAATTAAAGAAAACGAGATACTAATAATTAGTTTCTACCTTTTACAAATGAGTAAACTGAGGCTCTAAAAGATTAAGTGATTGCCTGCTTAAGTTTACATAGGTAGCACACACGTATATGTATATGAGGATTTTATTTTCCATGTCTATGCGTATATTTTTCTTGTTTGGAAAATGGAGAGAGTTCTCAGTTCCATATACAAAGCAGGAACTGAGTGTTTTAAGAATCCTCCCACAGTGGTGATTTGGGGTATACCATAAATGCTCCCTATAGCTGAAGAGTAGAGAAACGAGTTTGCAAAATACTATAATGCACTAACCATTAGCATTTGTCAGAATGTCATTTTTAAATAACAAACAACCACTTAGTTGTAATATTTGAGCTTCCTTCCAACATCTTTATCGCCTCCTTTAAGAAATTTAGGAAACAGACATTATATTGGAAAGATGTGTTTCGGTAAAGCACAATGTAGTAAACTACTCAAAAAGAAAACCAGTGTTCATGGGATGATTCTTTTGTGCTTATTGTCCCGTTTATTATAAATTTTTAGAAGTTACTGTTCTAAACCATTTCCATAATTTGACTGTACCAATAAATTATTTGAAATTAGATTTTTTTAATCATTAGTTTTGCCTCCAAACTCAACTGGCTTAGATAAATTCATTTGCTTCTTGGGAGATACAAGATACAGGATTCATATTGCACATAAAAAATTAATTATTGGTCCATTATTATTTTCAGCCTGTGTTAATAATGTATTAGATGGGCTTATTGCATAGATATGGATGTATAGATGGCCATACTTTGGGTTAGGCTGGTCAGATGTGCTTCTGAGATCACTCTTATTCCAAACCAAATCTAATGCTTATTGGTTTAATGTTTTAAGAAATATGACTCAGTTCATAAAAGAGGTTTATTCAAAGTGTACTTATCAAAACATTGCCCTGGTAGAGACTTTATTTCTAATATTGATCAAGCCATTTTACCCTGGTGTACAAATGATTAATATACTATTAAATCTTATGATATGTGTAAGCCACAGAACTTTTTAAAAACTACCAAAGTGCAATTGCATAAAAAAAGATATAACAGTATCATACATATCTTTCTATTATTTTGTCCATTTTCACAGCATATAAAATAAATGTATTTTTAAAAGTAGAAAATGTTACACCTGAATGGTTATATCCAAGAAGACATTTATTGTATATACCATATACACCAGTACTTCCAATTTTTTCAAGGAAATACCTATTTTTTATTTTAAGGAATAAAGCTATAGATTAAAAATAAATAAATAAATAAAATAAAAGTGCGAGAAAATCTCCAAGTTCTTTAGTAAAAACTTCTCATCTCTAAAAAATCATTTTAAATAAATCGTATATAAAGAAGTATCTTACTTTGCCCACAGTTCTTTTATAATTTAATGAATCTAAAACACATAATATTAAAATTATATTTTCAAATGTAAATGATGCTTCTGACAATCACTTTTTAGAATTTAAAAATGTAAACATTAGTAGAACAAACTTGAGCTATTTATAGTAATACCTCTCACTTCCATATCTAGGCTTCTTAGTGTTGTAGAGAAAAAGTCCTATATCTATGGAGATTAGTCCATCTCGAGACTCATTCTCATCAGAGCCCTCCACACTAGCACAACAGCACCAATCCTTCTCTGTTCCCTACTATACCTCTCTTCTTTCTTCCAGTGGGTCTATTTCAAACATATTTCCTTGTCCTAAAATGTTCAAGGCCACTAGAGCTATGCTGATCTCACAGTTTCTTCAGTAAGTTTTTGTCTCTCTCACCTCCAGGAATTTATCCATGGCTTATTTCTTACCATAGAGCACACTATCTCCTATTTATCCTTCTACCTCAAACTAATTTAAAAAGGCTTTAATTTACTCATTCATCTTTAACATGCTAGGAATTTTTGCAGTTTTTGGTTATGCATTGGTGGTCAAAGTATCCATGGCCTCTACCTTCACTGAATTTTATTATCTGCTCTGTGGCCCTATTTGCCAATATTGAGTTTTCTGAACATACTGTCTCATAAAACCTGACTGTGGACTTCGTTGGTTAGGAATTCAACTTGCTAGTAACCAAAAGAATAGTGGCAGGGAATTATGTCTTTGAATCTTGATCGCTCCCATCTGTCTCCTGTTTTACCAGCCACGACTGGGTTTTCTTCCTATTGCCTTTGCTCTAAGATCGAGAACCTCTACTTGTGTGCAACTATGTCTGTAACAACGGTTGGTTAGGATACAGTGGTTTAAATAGATAGAAACCAGGTTTCCAAAGTGAAAACTTTTCAATGATTCTGAGTCTCCTATTAATTGCAGTTAATGTGTAATGGTCTCTTTGACCTGAGATTAAGTCTAGGGCTTATCTTCCACTAAATTCTAATTAGAACTTTACATTCCAGCAGCATGGAGGCTTTTAATTCTCTGATATCACACATGTAACACATCAGGGCATCTGATTATGCAATCTCCACTTTCTGGAATGTCCCTTCCCTCTTTGTTGATTTACACCTCAAGAGTAATGTTGAGTTCGGGGATATTAAGTTAACTCATGCCTTGTACATTTTCTTTTGTGTCCACTCTTCCAGGATGTCTTTCATGAGCCCTCCATTACAGATCACTTGTCCTTTGGAGGACCCAAAGACTTCATTTTAATACTTACCACACTGCAGTTTAATAATCACCCCCCCTTTTTTTTTTTGAGAGAAAGAGAGAGAGAGTGAGAGCATCTGGGAGAGGCAGAGGGAGCGGGAGAGAATCTTAAGTAGACTCCGTGCTGAGCATGGAGCTGGAATGGAGGCTGGAGCCAAAATCAAGAGTCGGATGCCACCCAGGCACTGAATAATCCCATTTGAAACAGCCTTCCAGGGCAAAGACATGGCTTTATTTATCCCTGTACCCTCAAAGGCACAGAATGATAGCCGGTAGATATATGGAAATCAGCATACATAACTAAGGCCAGCCTCACTGAGTTTTGGCCACATAATAATGAGGTCAGTTTCTCCGGTATATATATTGCACATTTCCGGGAGTACAACATGGAGAGTTTATTCTTCACAAAGTGTGTTTGGTATGCCAGAACTTGAAATTATTCCCCTGATCAGATAATGTGTTTACTGTCTGTAATCTAAAAATAGGAACTTACTTCCTAGCACCACTATAGGCTTTCTAAATGTAACTAAACCATTATCCCTTATCTAGATATTTAATTTCTTGTCTTTCTGTCTCCCCTCTCTGGGCTAATAGATGATGGAGCCATTCAAGACCAAAAATGTGTTCTCTTCAGCAAATTTTCAATGATTCTTACTGTGGTCACACCTGTTCTTTCCAGGAAGAGTAGTGTCATGCTGAGGCAGTCAGCTTTCACTGTATTCTCAGCATTGAGTGGCTTAATCGTCAGGGTGTTCTAGTCCAACTTGATGGCAGGGTTGCCAATTGTTTTTCTAATTTTCAAGGACATAAGTTTAAGAGAAACAGTGGGCCTCTGTCTCAATAACTTTGTTTTGCCTAGGGATCTGAAGCTTTAATTTCAAATATTTGGCAAATCTAAATGACATTTTAGAAATGCAGGATTATACTTACCAATGAGTATCTCTCTTGCCTTAGGCAGAGACTAAACTTATTGAGAACTTTGTGACATTTTACACCCAAGTGGAAGGCTAACTAGTCCTTCCTCTGTTGTTGATTAACCAAAATAACTTCACTGAAAGGTTTTTTGTAGGAAGCACAAACTAGATGAAAATTAATTTATGTCATAGTCCAATGTATGTTAAGATTTCCAAAGATATGTTTAAATTCTAATTTGATCCAATATATAACTTCAGAAATCACTAGCTATCATTAGTTATTCCTTTAAAAAAAACTACTTTTGGGGCACCTGGGTGGCTCAGTGGTTAAGTGTCTGCCTTCGGCTCAGGTCATTATCCCAGCGTCCTGGGATTGAGCCCCGCGTCGGGCTCCCTGCTCGGCAGGAAGCCTGCTTCTCCCTCTCTCCTTCCCCCTGCCTGTGTTCCCTCTCTCACTATGTCTCTCTCTGTCAAATAAATAAAATCTTTAAAAAAAATTTAAAAACTGCTTTTTGAGACCTTGCTTTAAGTCACAAATTGCTCAGACACTGAGGAGACATCTGGGAATAAATGTCTACCTTCACAGAACGTGCATTCGAGTGTGGGAAAGAGATGACGTGCAAGTGTATACATTAAAAAAAATGTAAAAAAAAATACTTCAGAGAATGACAAGTGCTTTGAAGGGAATAGTCTGTTTATGTGCATAAAGTGTAACAAAGATAGAGGGTGGTCAAAAAAGCTCCCTATCAACATTGGAGCAGAGGATATTGGAGCAGAGACTTGAATGAATGATGAATAGCAGGCAACAATTAGAATATCTGGGAAAAAAACAAATCCAGACAGAGAAAAATAGCAAATGGAAAGCTCCTAAGGAAGTAATGGGTTTGGTCTGTCAGAAGAACCGCAAGGAGGCCGGCGTGATTACAGCGTGGGTGTGACAGGGCTGACAAGAAATGAGATCAGAGGGAGGGGTAGAGATCCTGTAGGAGGTTATAAGCAATGGAAAGAAGTTGCAATTCACTTAAATAACATAAACTAGTGGAGAATTTTAAGGGAAGGAGTGTTGTGATGTGTTTTGTACTTTAATAGTTAACTTTGGCTGATCTACAGAAAATGGGCTCTATCAGGATAAGAGTTGAATGGGATCCCAGTGAGGAGGCCTTTCCAGTAGTTGGATAGTGATGAGAGTCCTCAAAATAGCATGACAGTGATTTGGATGGTCAGAAGTAATGATTGCAATTGTATATGTTGAAGATCGAGACCACATGACTTCCTGACCGGTTGGGTGTAGGAAGGGTTGAAAATAAGGAGTAAAGGTGTATACTTAAGTTTTGGGTCTGAGAAATTGGATCGATAATAATGATGAGAGAGTCGAAAGGAGGAAAAGATATGGGGATGAGGGAAGCAGGTTCGAGTACTCTGCTTTGGACATGGTAAGTGTTCATAAGTGTCTTGCCATTGCACAACATAAAGGTTCATAAGATGTCATCAAAGAGAAGCTTCATTTTCCCACATCCAGATTTTAAAAATAGAAACAAGATTTCTCTAGATATCAAAGAAATGTGGAATCAAAATTAACAACAGAAAATTAAAAAGCATTTGATCAATAAATCCAGTTTCTCTAGTAATCGTGTGAACAACTATGTAAGTCCTTTAGAAACAGAGAAAATAAAGGCTTTGAGTTAAAAAAAAACTAGTAAACAATATCATAGATGAGAACATCAGTTGTGATTTTGCATGTTATCTACTTTGAATATATTTTTTTAAAATATTTATTTATTTGACAGAGAGAGATCACAAGTAGGCAGAGAGGCAGGCAGAGAGAGAGGAGGAAGCAGGCTCCCTGCTGAGCAGAGAGCCCTATGCGGGGTTTGATCCCATGACCCTGAGATCATGACCTGAGCAGAAGGCAGAAGCTTTAACCCACTGAGCCACCCAGGCGCCCTTTGAAAATATTTTTATTTTCAGTTAACATTATGTATAAGAAATAATTCATAGCATTATATGTAATATATTACTCTCATATTGATGACCACTTAGATTGATTTCAACTTCTCTAATTAAAAATAATTTTGCACCAATGAACTAGTTGTTTTTTTCCAGCTTTATTGAGGTGTAATGTTTAAGGTATACAACATGATGATTTGATATATGCATATATTGAACAAAGATCACTATTAAGGTTAGTTAAGAAATCCACTGGGGCGCCTGGGTGGCTCAGTCAGTTAAGGGTTTGCCTTCAGCTTAGGTCATGATCCCAGGGTTCTGGGATGTAGCCTCCCATTAGGCTCCTTGCTTAGTGGCCTGTTTCTTCCTCTCCCTCTGCCTGCTGCCTGCCCCCGCCCCCCCGCCCCCCGCCCCCGTTTGCTCTCCCTTTCTTGCTACCTCTCTGTCAAATAAATAAATGAAATGTTTAAAAAAATAAATAGAAATCCATCACCTCACATAATTTATATTTCTTGAGGGGTTAATTTTTTTTTCTTTTGACAGAAAGAGAGACAGAGAGAACACATAAGCAAGGGAAAGAGCCAGAGGGAGAAGCAGACTCCCCACCAAGCAGGAAGCGCAATCCGGGGCTCCAATCCCAGGACCAGGGATCACCACCCAAGCCGAAGGCAGACACTTAACTGACTGAGCCACCCAGGCGCCCCAAGAAATGTTAAGGTTTACTTTTTTAGAACCTCTCACGTATACAATGTAGTATTGCTGACTGCGGTCACCATTCTGTATGTGAGATACACAGAACTTATTCATCTTGTAACTGGAAATTTGTGCCCTTTGACCATTTTCAGCCATTTATCTAACCCTTTCCTTCATCTCCAGCAACCACTAAACTGCTATCTGTTTGTAAGACTTCAGTTCTGCTTTTTTTGGATTTCATACATAAGGGAAATCATATTTATTTTTCTGTCTGACTTATTGCATGTAATATAGTGCCTGCAGTGTTCATCCATGTTGTCACTAATGGCAGTTTATCCTTCTGTTTTATAGCTCAGTAACAAATGTGTGTATATTATAATATACATTATGAATATATATTACACAAATATATGCTCATACCATGTGAATACATTATTATATATATTATGAATATTATTACATATAGGAACATTACATTTATCCATTCAACGTCAATGAACATTAAACATTTAGGTTGTTTCTATTTCTCTTTTAATTAATACTACAATGAACATGAGGGTGTACATATGTGTTCCTTGTCCTGATATGATTATTTTGGAATGCATACACAGAACTGGGTTTGCTGGATCATGTGATAATTATGTTTTTAATTTTTTGAGGAACTCCATACTATTTTCCTTATTGACTCTACCAGTACACATTCACATCAACATTGCACAAGAGTTCCCTCATCTCCAGTGCCTTCAAAACTTTTAATCTCATCTTCTTGAGGGTGGCATTTCTGCCAGGTGTGAGATGATAATTGTGTTTTTATTTGAATTTCCCTGATGATTAGTTATGTTGGGTATATTTGTTTTTCGAGCGTTACTTCAGGAGTCATCTCTAAAAGCAGAATGTATTGATCAAAAGAATTAATACTTAAACATTAGAAAATTCTACCAGAAACTTTTCTTAAAACATTTCACCACTTTCTAGTTCCATGGTATATGAAGAACTATCATTTCCCTGAATTCCTGATAATACCGATAATAAAATTTTCTTAAGAGTTTTAGACAATCTCCTATGTGAAAAATAACTGATTGCTTTTAATTTGCATTTCTTCATTGCTACTAATGTTGAGTATAACTTTATGTGTCAACCATAATTTTACATGTTTTCTAGAATTTTTTTCTTAATATGTTTTTATATTAACATATTTTTGCCTGTTTTTCCAATATGGTTGGTTGCCTTCAAAAAATCTTTTTAAAGGGGTGCGTGGGTAGCTCAGTCAGTTAAACGGCTGCCTTCGGCTCAGGTCATGATCCCAGGGTCCTGGGATCCAGCCCCTTGTTGGGCTTCCTGCTCAGCAGGAGGCCTGCCTCTCCCTCTCCCCTCTGTTCTTCCCACTGCTCATTTTCTCTCTCTCAAAAAAATAAACAAAATCTTTAAAAAAAAACGAGAGCCCTATGAGAATTTTGCTTATTAATTGTGTTCTTTTATCGCAACATTTCAATTAACTTATATATTTTTAAATTTTATTTATTTATTTATTTATTTATTTATTTATTTATTCATTTAAATTAACACATAATGTATTATTTGCCCCAGGGTACATGTCTGTGAATCATCAGGCTTACATATTTCACAGCACTTATTTATATATCTTTAATGTAGATATTTTTTGGAACTTTTTGTTTTTCTTTATTATAAGGATATAAGGATTTTGTTTTTCTGTCTTTATAAGGATATATTTGTCAATTGTTTTCTAATTGGAAATATCTTTCTCACTGCAAAAAGAAAAGAAAAATTTCTACAGTTTCTGCTGATATTTTAAAGGTTA
>CM052887.1:39174720-39198541 GCA_028534135.1 Potos flavus
TTTTTTTTTTTTTTAATTACAAAAAGCAATTGGCATTTTTTTCCATCTTTAGTTATTTTCAGTTCTGCCAAGTGAGTAAAGCATATTTTGCTATGAAAGAATTAAACACCTGTGTAAGGAGGGTCTATGTCTCTAACATCCATGGGATTAATTGCAATGGATAAAAAGAAAAGCAACATCAGGGTTTGGGCTCTGTCATATTAATAGTCTGGAAATAAGTGTTAAGCAATACTGATTTCCTCTTAGTTATTTTTTGCACAATGGAATTCTTGAGGGCAAAATCCTCTGGCCTTCATATTTATTACATTGCTACTTGACATAACTGAAGTATCTGAAATGTTAAGTGTTCTTGTCAAAGGGAATCTCAAATCTTGCACATTTGAGTGGATTTATTTAAAAGAGGTATTTGCACCTTTTGCTAAAGCAATATTCCCTACTCAGTAACTATGCCCAACAGATGACTAATGAAGGTCTTACAATAGAAATTAGCCTTTATGCTATCTCCTGGATTCAGTTGTCCCACAGAGACTCTCTCAATCTGCCTTTTCCATTCAACTGGCTCCCTAGAGAAAGCTGGAAACAAGTGCTAGGGATCTTGTCATTAATTCAGATCAGCAGTGTCAGTTAATTAAGTGGAAGTTCTTTAACGCAGCCTCTAAAGACAAGGATGGCTAAGGGTCCAGAATGTTAAAACAAAACACCGACTTCATCTCTCAAGTCGGATTTCTTGTTCCTAATTATATCTCTTACATTTTTTTAGTCTTAGCTTAAAAAAATTTTAAGAAATTAATGTGGCCAATATAATGGGAAAAGAGATAAGATACCTCTTAATCTTATGTGTAAAATATCATGAAAACTGCTTTTCAACACAAATTCCACACACATCTCTTATACGAGATGAAAATAGATGGATCTGGGAAGGAAAAATATGCTGTAAAATAAGATAATATCAGAAATACTGGATTCATTAAGGACTTCTTTGTTGCTGAACTTTACCAAGCCTAAAACATAACATGTAATACATGTTATTTTAAATCACTTAGATACATTATGTGATTATATATATGTGTATGTGTGTGTGTGCACACACATATATATATACACATATATATGCATATAACCATGGTATGATTTATTTAAACTTAATCTCTTTCTATATATATTTTTAATTTTTGAGCATTTTTAGCAGATAGAATTTTATGGAACTGAAGGAAACCCTAGATTGTTCTTTTATAGAAGGGTTAGGCAACACTTTTGTGCATTACATATCACTCTGTTATCTAAAAAAAATTCCCCTGATTATTGTTTTTAGATATTATTTATTTATTTGAGAGACAGAGAGAGAGAGTGAGCATGAGCGGGGTAAAGGGCAGAGGGAAGGGACAAGCAGACTCCCAGATGAGCAGGGAGCCTGCAGGGCTCGATCCCAGGACTCCAAGATCTGAGCTGAAGGCAGATGCTTAACCCACTGAGCCACCCAGGCGCCCCTCCCCAGATTATTTTTATGTGAATGCCACATTAAAGTTTGGAGGAATTTCAATATCTACCCTTCCGTCAGTGAGGCAAACTCTTTCTTGATACGTGTGCTTGTCAAGCCTGGACTGTCCACTTTGTTTTTCAGTCTTCTCTTCGAGTTTTCATCTACTTGACATCAAAGCAAAAATAGTAAAAGGAAAAATTTCCCCCAGCATTTAATTGAATACTATGAGATTCCTTTGAAGAGTAACTTGAGGGCTATGTGCAACACAGAAAGAGGCGTCTCTTCCTCAAGACACTACCTCCGTCTGCTGCAATATGGGGATATACTGGAATGTGAAACGGTGCTGCTATCTTCTGGAAAATTATTCTATGATGTGATTCATGCCTAGGGGCAATGTGAATGAAGCCCCTAGGGTTGTGCAGAGCACTACTTGCACACGTCTACACAATCACTCTGGCGCCAAAGTAAAAGCACTTTGAAGAGTGCACAATATTCTCCCAAAGGTCATGCTTAAACCTATAGTCTCCTCAGATGCAGGAGTTTAAAGCACGAAGGAAAAACTACTCTTCAAAAAAGGTCATTTTCAGTTTTTATGGTTATCCTTAACCAGTCCCTTTCTCCTTTGAGGCCCATATTACTATTCCATTAACTATACAAGACTTTTACCTATTGGTTGGTGCTATGTGATTTTTTTGCCCAAATGCCCATTCCCTAGAATCTAATAAAAGGAGGCCAACATATTATTAATTGCTTTCTTTGATGACCTCTTTTTGTTTTGGGCCTGAGGCTCATGCTAATTCAATTCCCATGGGCAACTTACCTATGCAAAATTATACTTTATAACACTTTTCAAAAAGATAGTCAATGTGATCGTTGAAATTTTTGACGTTATCACTGTATAAAAATTAATTTAGAATTATTTTGTATTTCATGCAAATATAGCACTCAATGTGATCAGCTGGAATTTATGTGATCAAATTAACACAGATTTAGAAACTGTTCGCCATCAGTACCTTTAGAGTATGTGTTGCCGGTGTGGTTTAAATTATGGACACAAATAATTGCTTTCTGCCAGAATCATCCAGTATAGCTATTTTGTGAGCGGTAGGAGGAAAAAAATTCCACAATAACTTGTGCATTTTAGCCGCAGCTGTGTAGACCTAAAATGTTACCATTGGCTTCTCTGAGTTGCCTCATAAAGGTGCTTGCTTTCACTTCCATTATATGATTTGCAAAGTTCTTATTTAATTGTTTACATCTCTGTCTTTCGCCATTGAACTCCGCGATTTTAAAAGTGGGAACTCTCTTATTTCTCTTAGAGCCTCCAGAAAGAATGGCAAAAGTGGATGTTGAATGGATCACTGATGGCATGGCCATTCAAAAGGAGATCTCATCTCTGAGAGCAGAATTCTAGACACTTGTTAAGAATCCTGAGAAAACATCCCTATTGTCAACTGACCTACCTCCTTCTGTACCTTTAAATCCCTTTTAAGGTATTTAAGTTTCTCATCTATAAGATATTTAATAACTTTCATGAGACCTCTGAAGTGAAATTTATAAGAAGGTATTAATATAAATACTATGTTTGACGAACAAGAACATTATGAAATAGTACATTTTGTTTCATTATGTTTGCTTCCCAGAAGCCACTCGTGGAATTTTTTTGAGAAATTCATGCAGCATAATATCTATTGAGTAATTTGAAGTGAATCTGGAAAATATAAGAATAATTACGATTTGCCCAGATGTCATGCTGTCATCTGATCTCCAAATATTGAAAATCAGGTTTTCATGTTGTAACACCAATCACTGTTTATTTAAAACAGTCTTGATTAAAAATAACCAAGTCCTTCACCTTCGCCTTTCCTATCATTCATATGGAGTCTCTTTGATGATTTACATTTAAGACAGATATTGATTTCTGTCCTCTGACTTCGCCCTATAAACGCTACTCTATTTTCAGTCAAGTGTGATAGGGATTAGGTCAGCACAAGGAAGGGACAAATAAAACAACAACTATGTTTAAGAAAGCAAAACAAGAGCATCTCCCAAGTACCCACAGTTTCCTGTAACATGACTTTTGCTTGTACAAATAATGGAACTGCAAACTCCAGATTCATGTATAGCTTAGTTGTGTTTATATTTCTAAGAAGCCTATATAATTTAATATTTTATGCTTTCTTCAGGTCCACTAAAATTTTTGTTCTTAAGTGTCAGTTTCGGTGGGAGTATTCTAAGGGCCAGTGAAAAAGTCATAATTTCCTAGCATTTCAGGAAAAACAATACGGGATGTGGGGAATAAGGAGAAAGTAGTTGCTAAAATTTCTTTACAAAATTTTTAATGTGACCATCTCACATTATACATGTCAAGATTTGGTGTGTTGATTACATGGGACCCAAAGCCATGGGCTCAGGACCAGGTGTCATAAGCAAACGATTTAATTAGAGCCAACAACCTAGAAGCTCTTTTGCTTTTGAAAAGTATGCAGTCTCTTTGAAAGAAAGAAATGTACTGAAATAATTAAATATGCTTTTGCAGAATGCCTACACGAAGGTCCTAACACCGCCTTTGGAAAAAGGAAAACATCCAGGAACACCAAGTAAATTGCCTAAGAAAAATCTGTAATAGAGGAAACCTCAGTCTTTCACAGCAAGTATGACATGCCTATCAGATTAAAAATGCAAACTTTTTGTTTTATTAAGTACTACTTGACTCAAGGTGTCTATGGTAGGCAGAAAAACGGTCCCCAGAAGATGTCCACATTGTGAGTCCTGGAAGCTATAGCCATGCAGCTTACATGGCAAATGGGGAGTAAAGATTCCAGCTGGAATTAGGTCGTTAATGAACTACCCTGGAGATGGAGAGGGTCGTGCATTACACAGGTGCGCTCAATGGAATCAGAAGGGTCTTTATAAAGACAAGAGGACGGCAGAACCCAGAAATCTGGAGTCCCGGCGGTACGAGAGGGACTTGGCTCCATCTTGCTAGCTTTGAGGCCAGAGAAGTGGGGTGGTGAGCCAAAGACTGCAGGTACCCTCTAAAAAGAGGAAAAGAGGCAACAAAACAGCGTCTCCCTGAGAGCCTCCGGAAAGCAGAGCAGCCCTGGAAACACCTGGATTTCAGCCCAGTGAAGCCCGTTTTAGACGTCTGAGCTTCAGAACAGTAAGACAACAATTTTGTGTTATTCTAAAATGCTACATTTGTGCACTTTGCTAGAGAGCAATAGGAGGCTAATATCCTTTCTAATAGCAAAATGGTATCAGAAAAGACCTAAAGTAAGCCAGTCACGGATAAATAGAATTCAGTTATCTTCAATGAAATGTGCTATTATTTAATGAATTGTTATTCTCTTTTTCCTTGAGTTTAATTAGATAAATCATGGACTAGAATGGGGAGTAAAGGGGTAAGGCTGCTCTAAGGACATGCTTATGTGATTCAAACGTCTGGGTCATGTAAATCACGAAAATTCACTCAATTGTTCTTATCTCCTAGATAAAAGGTTTTTATAGTCCATACTTTTCCTTTTACCATCACGTTTTTTATTTTATCCATGAGTAAAAGGTTGGTTAAGAGGCTTAAAAATGTTACTCATTAACATGGATGAGTACGATGCTACCTTTGAAGAGAAAAGAACTGTGGTTGAATGATTTGTGAACTTTATTAGCAAGACTGTGAGGTGATGTAAACTTTCAATGTTTAAGCATAACCATGTCTTACATCTTGAGAAATGAGTTATCTAAGACATAGAAAGCTACGAAGAGCGGGGCACCCGGGTGGTGCAATCAAGGTAAGCGTCGGATTCTTGATTTCACCTGAGGTCACGATGTCGGGGTCATGTGAGGGAGCCGCACGTCGGGCTCTGCTCTCCGCTCAGAGTCTGCTAAAGATTCTCCCTCTCCCTCTGCCCCTTCCTACCCTGCTCTTATCTCTCAAAAAAAAAAAAAAAAAAAAAGAAACGGGGTGCCTGGGTGGCTTAGTGGGTTAAGAATCTGCTTTCAGTTGGGGTTGTGATCCTGGGATCAAGCCCCTTGTTGAGCTCCCTGCTCAGCAGGGAACCTGCTTTTCTCTCCCTCTGCTGCTCCCCCTGCTTATGCACTCTTTCTCTCTCTCTCTCAAATAAATAAAATCCTAAAAAAAAAAAAAGTTACAAAGAGTTAAAATTACAAGTTTTTTCCTGAACTCTACTGAAGTTTCCTCAGCTGGGAAAGAAGACCTTTAAGTAGTTTAAGGAATTATCTGCTGACTTAGCTGAAACAGGGAAAAGCAGCAGCAAGAACAAAAGCAGAAGAACAGAGGCACACTCCCTCCTGAAGGCCTTTAAACATTCTGTGGTGTTTTTCTAGAGTAAAAGTTCTTCCTACTCTGACATGGCTTGGTTCTCCATTGTTTTCAGGTCTTCCATTTGTGAGCAAGGCTTTCCCGTTAACTCCGTCTCAAAATTCAGTGCTCTGTGGTGACTTCCCATATCCCCTTTCCCACACTTGTTTGTTCTATTTAGGACATAGTACCGTCTATCGTACCACCGGTTTCTTGTTTGTGTTTTCTGCCCACCGGACATGTTTATTATTTGCCGTGCTCCCCAGGTGTGGCGATGTTACATTCAGTCCCAAGACACCATAGATTTTACCCAGCACCAGGCTTACTTAAATTTGGGGGGGGGGGGGGGAAGAGAGGCAAATCACAGTAACGGCATTGATGAAGTCTTTTGACGCCGAGGCTCAGTTTCCAAATGTCTTTTCATTCTCTACCAGGATGCGAGGGATCAGGAGAGATGATCTGCAATGGGTGTGGCCCACGGCAGCTCAGGGACACTATGGCTCAGAGCCCTTTTCAGCCTTCACCTCTTGCTAATCATGTCCTTTTAAGGGTACGGGCTGATCCCCATTTTCTGGGGAAGCTGTATGCATCAGTTAGTTTATTAAATAAACCTGATATTTAGAGAGGAACAAATTTTGTGTTGGTACGTAGCATTTCACCTGGATTCTGTATACTACTAGAGATTGCTCGAGTCATTGTTGCAAGAGGGGATTAAAACAAAAGTCATATACTCTGAGTGTAGAATAGAGACCACACAACCAGCTTTGAACATGGACTCTGTCTCATGGACTGAGAAGCTAATGACCTCAATCTCTATGAACTGCCGACGTCCAACACCATAAACAGTAGAAATAAATCAAGGGTGGTTGAGACAAATAACTTTTAAGGCTATTTAAATGAAAGGATATCCAGGAAGACCCAGCAGTGACCTATCCAGCCATTCATAGGAATCTTTCCCAATTTACCAAATAAAGGAGAATCATTTCTACGTTTTTGTGCTAGTTTCATGTTGTAAGTTTGAGGTGAAAAGGCTTTACCTGTTTTTTACATTTGTTTTTTGTTTTTCTGTCTGAAGTATTTGGTAAACATTTCATCCCTTGAAATTAACTCCTTTCAAGGTTACAAAATGTTCCAAAATTTCACATAATGAATATACTGTACGTTTCCAAGTGTTGTAATGGATTTTTTCTTGCTTTTAGAACTCTTGTTCTCAACTTCAGTAAGCTTCTGGAAAGAAAATCCTAAATGTATTTGACTTCCTTTTCTCTTGCTGGGCACACAGGAAGGCTGTATTCCCCAGCCTCTCCAGTGGAGCTGGAGAAATGGGAGTGGAAATGGTGGGTCCCATCCAGGCCAAACAGTGATAACTGGTGTGCTTTGTCCTGTGTACGCGGTTTCGAGTGAGGGATCCTGGGTGCCTGGGTGGCTCAGTCAGTTCAGAATCTGACTCTTGGTTTCAGCTCAGGTCATGATCTCAGGGTTGTGAGATTAAACCCTACGTGGGCTCTGAGCTCAGCAGGGGGTGTACTTCCCTTTCTTTCTCCCTCTGTCCCTTCCCCTGCTTTCTCTCTCTCAAATAAATCTTTAAAAGGAGGGGTCTTGAGCTGGCCAGGTTGCAAATGGGGTATTCTGGATTCCTGGACACTGGAAAGAAAGCTGTAAAATTTTGCAAGCATCTCCCTGGTTGTTTAATGTCATTGACATGGCATTTGTATGTTTGGGCAGTTTGTGGTAATTATACTGATTAACAAAAAAAAATGGCAAAGGGACTGGTTGATATGAAGGGTTCAGAGAAGAGATTAATCATTGAGTATCCAAAAAGACAGTTGAAGGATTACAACATTATTCATCATAGTCCATATGATCATGGCATCATTAAAGCCATCAAAGTAAGTGTTAACAAATTAGGGGTGTTTTTGAGAATAAACATTGATTGCATGCCTACATTCGTGCCTGCAATATGACCTATGAACTGTTATTTGCACATTAATACATAATATGCATCATGTAATTAAATATATATGTAAATAGACATTAGTTACTTTATATAGCCCTTACAACCACCTAATTTCATAGAGAAAAATACTAAAGTTAAATGATGATTGATAGCTTAGTCTAGATCACAAATGATAGGAGTAAGAGACCTATGATAGTAACTTCAGTCTCCGTAGGTACAAAATCTTTATTTTCTTTAATAAGTTATACTGTTTGCTAACTGCAAATACACATATGTACACATAAAACTAAAGGGGACATTATTACTCTTGACTATGAACTCAATGTATCAAGTATCTACGTGTCCATGTCATTTCTCACGAGTAGTATTATGTTTGCATGTTGAAATAGCTTGTTTCTTTTGGGATATTAACCTTAGAATATATGAATGATTTTCCTATTTTCCTATCGACTATTGCTATCATTTTATCATTATATAGTCTTAGAATGGGGTGAAAATGGATGCTAGTATTTTTTTATGCATCAGTAAACACATTTTCTGCTCTGGTTAGTTTACAATAGATGGCATCAAGTAGTTGACATGAAATAGTTAGCAGGGGATGTGTATGGTTTCCTAGTGGAATTTAATCGTAAGGACAGAAAGGTAAATTGGATACCAAGGGCAATGCCTTTATAAGAAACCACGCCATGTGAGGTGGGGTTTTTGTTTGTTTGTTTGTTGTTTTTTTTGGTTTTTTGGTGTTTGTTGTAGGTGAGAGTTTGCAAACTATCTGTGGGTTGACCTCCTGTTTTGATAATGACCTTTATTATTGAAACGTAGACGCCCCATTCACTGCTGTGTTGTCTCAGCTGCTATGGTGGTACAGCAGGAACCTGTGAGGATCATTGACAGAAACTGTATGCCTCACAACCCTGAAACCTTTACTATCTGGACCTTCAAGAAGTTGGTCTACTTTGCTGTAGATAAAGAATTTCTGAAAAGTGTGCTGTGTTTGCTTGGCAGAATGAGGACAGTAAAATACGAACCGTGCTTCCAGGGACACCTGGGTGGCTCAGTGGGTTAAAGCCTCTGCCTTCAGCTCAGGTCGTGATCTCAGGGTCCTGGGATCGAGCCCTGCATCGGGCTCTCTGCTCAGCAGGGAGCCTGCTTCCCCCCCTCTCTCTGCTTCCCTCTCTGCCTACTTGTGATCTCTCTCTGTCAAATAAATAAGTAAAATCTTTAAAAACAAAAAAAACAAAACAAAACAAAAACAAAAACAAAAAACAACTTTGCTTCTAGAAGCAGAGCTGGGGAATCATGTGAGCAGGGGAGGGAGACAGGGAAAAGCAGCAAGGGTGTGAGCACAGAGTCCAGGGTAAATGTAAGGGAAAACCTGAGCTTTGTCTGAAAAAGAAAAGAAAAACAAGAGAACAACTTGATCGAATTGCAGGGCTGGGATGCTGTCTGTCGCTCAGCTTCTCCCTTGACATGCTTGTGGCTGAACAGTAGCTCCCTAAGTTGAGGTACTTGGAGGAGCTCTCTCACTGATCACCAGGTATTTCTTAGACCATCACCTTCCAGATTCCTCCTGACGGCCTCGTGCTTTGTGTGTACATGTGCACAGACCTCTTGCTATGTAACAGGCCTCATGTTTAAGTTCTCTATCATGCTTCTCTTTGCCCAGATGATGGTTCTTCAAGTAAGACAGTCTTGCTCCCCTAAATGCTCCTTCTGTGATGGAATTTGGCTGTCCTCACCATTTATCCTTTTGTCTGTCTCTCTCATGCCCTCTCACTGTCTCTCCTAATCTCTTTGGCAGACCCAGATGGTAGATAGTACTGACTTAGACTCAATTCACTTTGTTTTACATAAAGTTTTCTTTAATACTACAGATGTGCCAGGAAAAAAAAAGGCCTTTGTAAGTGGACAGTTAGACCAATAAAATTGTCTTGATTTCTCCCACTTCATCGATGAGTTTTTCTCTCTACTGGTACATCTCATAAGTGTAGGAACATGCTGGAATACAGTGCAATTTACCCAGTCTCAAAAGAGCCCTACATAGAAAAATCTGGTCCCAGTTCTCTATACTCCTTGATTTTTCCTTTCTGTTCCAGAATAAAATTCCGCAAAATAGTTGACTGCCTATACTATTTTGACCCCAATCCAGTCCACAACCCTCCTGAGGAAAGCGCTTCCTCAAGACCACCAGTGCCCTCCACATCAGCCATTCTTGACCCAGAAGGCAGTTTCATCTTCCTGAGCCTGTCATTAGCGGTTGAAAGAGATGATCCTCCTCCTCCTTGAGATACACTCTTCTCTTGTTCCTGAAAACTGGTTCTTCTCTCACCCAGTAATGAGCATTTTGGGTTTTGTTAGAAGTTCCTAAGAGTTCTGTGACCTGTAAACATTGAAATGTCCTCCAGAATTCTTTTTTCCCCCCTCAGTCTTACTTTAGATGATTTCAACCAGTGTAAAAGGTTTACATACCTCTCTCTGCTAAGGACTCTAAGATTTCTATGTGTGGGCAAGTGATTCTGCTAAAATCCACACTCCTAAATCCAATGGCCCACATGAAGTCACCACTTGCTATGTTTTGTGTGGTGTCCATTCAGCTGCATGGACCCTGTGCCTCTCAGAATTCCCTGCCTCTATGAATCCAGGTTAGGGTTGGTTGCGATATTTGAAAGTTGGAATCAATCAGTAGCCTTTTCACTTGGACAGTCTGTGTGTTGTGACGATGACGCTGCATCTTATGGCTGCAGCCCTGGCTGATCTTGTTTGCCTGTCGCGGCCCAAGGAATTGAGCTCCCCTTTCTCTACCCAATCATCACTACCTTTAACTTCACTGAGTCCTGAGTCAGGCAGGTCTGTGGTTCTGTGGCTAAGAGTGCCCCCTCCTTCCACATGTGATTGAGGTTTAATATACGGGAAGCCCAGTTGGGTCCCAGTATGTTCTGAGGGGATCCAGTGTATCTTCATAGATGCCAGTTTGTCCTTGCTCTTCCATGCTTTACATCCAGATGTTCTGCCCAACGGCTACCCCTGAGACAAATGGAACCTGAAGCTCACCAGCAGATACAAAGGCAATGGTCTTGCGTCAATCCCTAAGCAGCATCCACAGTTGTGTGAGATCAATAAGTCCTCTGACTCTGCATCATTCATAGTGTTTCTGCTTCCCTGCCTGAACCCTGAAAATTATACTCTGCTCTATTTCTCCTTGTAAGTGCTAGCACCACTTTGACATGGTAAATGCTTACTGGTTTATTTTCTGACTCCATGGAGTAGAAGGTAAGCTCCACGGGGATAGGGAGTTTGGTTTGTTTTACTCCAGGCCAAATCTATAGCATGCATAATTTTGCCTGACCTATAGAAGTACTAAATTCATATTTATTTTATAAATGAATAAATAATAATGACCTGTTTTACCAGGGATTTTTTGGTTACCCAGAATATCAATATATGAAGAACAGCAGCAATCTGTGAGGAGGAAAATGTTGGACGTACAGCTTAGAAGTAGTAGCATTAATAGAGTAAGCCCCTCAAGAAGTAAAAGGCAGAAGACAAGGACTTTTTTTTTTTTTTCCTACAAACAGGTTAAATAAGTTACAGTCCAATTCTGTACACTACCAGGTGCTTGTCATGACAACTGGGCAGGTCCTCTGAATACAACGTGCTTAGTTTTTTCAACTGCTACAGACTAATCAACACTGGTTTTCAGGCAGTGACTGAAATTGCTAGAAAGGAAAAGAGCCTGTCAATTATGCAGTTAGGTTTCACTTCAGAAATGCTATATAGGTGCAAGCATACATTTGGCAAAATAGTTCAACAAGAAACAAGACAAGCCATTCCAGGCACATAGTTGTTTTTGTTTATTTTTTTTCTTCTCTGTGGAACTATGGGTTCTGCTGGAAATTTGTTTGGGGGGATAAAGCTTCTCAAAAAGGCAGTGGCGTTACTAATTAAACAAAGGCAGAGGCAACTGAGGTGGGATCATACAAAGCCAGAGTTGTTAAATTAATCTGAGTTCTCGTATGGAAAGCTTCCCCAGTGGTTCTCTAAGCTGTCACCATTTTAGTGCATCCAAGGAAATGTGCTCCAAGATTTGTGTTAGTGTTGGCAAAGAAATGAACTAATTTTAATTCTCAACTCCTAAATCTGACATCAATCCAGGAACTTTGCAGCTAAACTGAACTCAGTTTGTTGCACAGCCAACAATTACATTACGAATACTACGTGAGAAGATAGCAGTCTACCTGGTGTAGATGGTGAAAGTGAAATTGAGAAGAAAAAATTTAGTTTAACTTTTTAAAAAGTTTAATATCTTTTTAAAAAGTCTGAGTCCTGGAAAGTCATAAAAGGACTCCTAGATTTGTTTTCTCTGATTGCCTAGCTGGCTACAAAACTAGATTGCCTCCTGCTAGTTCTGCCAAAATAAAAATTATTAAAATACTGTATTCCCCAGCTGCCAGCCAGAACCAAGGATACATGAAAGACAGTGGTTATTTGTACATGTGTACCTTTCCCACCATAGCACTCAAGTTAAAGGTCACGACACCTGAGAGTTTCGGCGAAGGTTTTTAAAGCCGATTGATGCACATCTTCCATCCTGCTCATAATACATCAAGTATGATGACTCTCATAAAATGAAAATCCTTCTCAGCAATTTATTAGAAATGAATTTTTCTTCTGCCTATGACCAAAGATTTGAAGTTCTGTTTTGTTTTGTTTTAATCACAATGATATTGAAGGTAAGATAAATGGCTGATTTTGGAAATGGTAAGAAGTGTAAAAATCTGAATTCTGTTAGAGATGATTGCCTCCAAGAAGAGGACAAATTCTGGGAACAAGGAAAAGATCCAACTGATTTTCCACTGCAAAGAGGGGGAAGGATTCAAATAGATGTTGAGTGAGAGAGAAAAGATGAAAGCTCTGCAATTTGGTGCTGGAAAAAAGCCCCAATTCTCACTTCACTAGCTCGAGTGATTCTTTTTTCTTTTTTCTTTTTTTTTATAGCTAGGTTTTAAAGATACCTTTTTAAATTCTAATTGTAAAGAGTTTTTTAAACTTTTGATGGTGTTACCTTGTAACCCAAGATGTTGCTGTCGTTTTTAAAAACAAAAACAAAATCTATCCCTGTTTTTATTGCTGCTATCTTTTAGATTATCCCAGAACTCGAATTTGCCAATAGAGGGCAATAGTCAAACTAAGATAGACTGCATCTATCATTTTTGCAACTTCTAATGAGGTAGAAGGACACATAGAATCCTCATCTGCTTTTATGGATATCGCTGTGTAATTGCTGTGTAATTATGGCACACAACAGCTTCAGAAAATTATCTTTCAAGAAAACAGCTGGTTCTCTTTAACAAACTGGGATGAAATCTCATCGATAAAAAAAAAATCCCTAGAAAATTTCCAAAAATACATGATGATAATAAGCAACAAAAAATGAAATAACATAAAAATTTTAAATGGATAAATCAGAGCTGCTGATACGAAAAATAAGACAAACACACAAACATAAGAAATTATGAAGGTAGGAGGTATTTCTGACGTATTGTTTGATATTGTAGTATAAACAGACTTCTTGGAAAGATTTTCAAATGTTTTTCTATTTTGATATGTGTAATTATGTAAATGCATAAGTATATCTACTGCGTATATGAGATACATAGATGAACACAGGTCTAAAGTATAGGAGTTTTGTAACCAGTGCTCAGGAAAAATTACAAAACAATTAGCTTTGGGCATTTAACACTATACATCTGTAAGTTTCTTAAACTTTTAAACATGCTTATAATCCAATACAAGAGTGCCTTCAATAAAATTCGAATTCAAAAAAAAAAATCAGAAGGTAACCAAGAGGTCGTCAAACGAGCCCATAATTCACTTTGACAAATGACTTATTTATATGCTATCTAAAAAGTTAAGTGGTTTAGATGGCTTAGAGATGATAGTCTTTATAAAAGAAATTTAAAAGTCAAAAATACAAAGCAATATTTAAATTTTCTTCTCCAGTTGATACTTTCAGGTGGTCATTTATATTTAGAGTGTAATGTAAGCATGAAAAATAATCAACATTTTCATATAGTAGTCTATTGTGGGACAGTATCCTAGCATTGTAGGCAAGTGTACCTTATGACCCTTAGATTTAGAAACCATTGGGATTAACAGCAACCATTAACTGAGGGTATGCCATTTAAAAAATTAGACCCAGTGTGATTAAAATTCAAGATAAATTATGACATTAAAAATGCAAATACAGTTATATGCACATCTATAGTATATCTATGTTTAGATGATGTGTATATGTTTGAAAAACAATACTTAAGTATCTTGTGTAGATGAATTTGAATATCTAGCAATATCTTTCTTAGCCCATGATTTTCCAGGTGTGTTTCCTGAAACATTATTACCAGTATTCTCTGAGAACTTGTTTGTTCCCAGTTTGGCCCCACCCCGACCAAGTGAACCACGCATTCCAGGGTTGGGCTTCAGCAATGTGCACTTCAACAAATATTCTAGGTGATTCTGTTGTATGTTAAAGTTTGAGAACCACTTCTCTCGCTGAATACAAGTTATTTTCATGATGACTGTAGTTTGGACGATATGAACCCCTCTTACCGCCTATGGTTCTTTTCAAGAAAGTTCTACATTGAAATATATTTAGTTTGGGTATTGTTAAGATGCTCTTATCAGGTAGATTGCTTCTTCACTACTATTAACTGGGCCTTTTTAAAAACCAGGAGTATTTTTTACAGACACTCAAATTACCAGTGGAATTTCAGCTTTACGAGTTGCTAAAATTGTGTAATCCTACAAAAAATTTGGAAAACCGGGAATCAAAATGGTTAAAAAAAATTGACAAATATCAAAATGCAACTTGACATCAAACTTAATGTGAAATCCAAATCTTTTAATATCTACATTAAAGTTTTGTCAGGTTTGTAGGTTATTGTCTTTAATTTTCTGTCAGTGATGGGATAGTTGCCAAATACCTCATGAGATGTTTGAACAACTCAACAGTTAGTTGGGGGCAGTGGTCCGGCCTCCTGAGCAATTCCCAATCCTGGGACACCAGTATACTTACCCACCAACAACACATCCCCCTCTTAATTGTGTGGTTGGTTAGCTCTTCTAAGAGCTATCATTGGGCCCTGCCAGGAGATGATTTGTCATTGCAGGGAGGAGAATGTGAAATTGAAGTACACTTCTAGACTTTTTGTAGTTATTAATATACCCTTCTGAAACAATTGCATTTTTCTTTGGCTGACTTGTCTGCATCCCTGCTGTGAACTTGTTGAATTTAAGGGTTAGGCTTGCTGATTGGTGTGTGTGCACCTGTCTATGCATGTATCTGTGTCTGCATTTTCCCACCATCTTCAGAGCTTACTATAGCACCTGGCGGGTGATAGGTGGCCAACACTGGTGTCAGAAACCTAAAATGAGGGTGCCTGGGTGGCCCAGTGGGTTAAAGCCTCTGCCTTCAGCTCAGGTCATGATCTCAGGGTCCTGGGAACGAGCCCCACATCGGGCTCTCTGCTCAGCAGGGAGCCTGCTTCCTCCTCTCTCTGCCTGCCTCTCTGCCTACTTGTGATCTCTCTGTCTCTGTCAAAATAAAGTCTTTAAAAATAAATAAAAAAAGAAACAGAAAATGATTAAGTGGGGGAACTCAATAACTCATTTTTGCAGAATTAACTTCATAATGAAAAGTAATGCTTTTCATATAAAATTTGCACATACTTTGTGCTAATGTAATAAAAAATATAATCTGTACATATTGTTCTAATTTGTTCATAACTGTATTAACTCAATGCTTGTTAACTGCATCTGCAGTTTAGAAGCATTCACTGCAATTACCAGGGAGACCAGTATTGCTCTGGGCCACCTAAGCTTTATAGGAAATAAAGGGCCATGATGCAATTAACGGTTACTGTTGTTGAGCTCTTGAAGTCCAACACTTCAATTTCCAGCCACAGATTTCCAGGTATCTTTTCTGTGTGTCCATGAATTAGCCTTCCAGGGTATCACATGATGTCACTTGGCTTTTCCTGTGCTCTGATTTTCAACATAAAGAATCTTGCATGTTCATAATACACCTGAAAAAGCCACAGATTCAGATCACTGCAGCCATGAAGGAATACTGTCTGCTTTTTTCTTCATGTCCAGCTGTAGCAGCTCTATCTTAATCTATTCATTCTGCTAATGAATATGCATCAGACCCCAATGAGCAATCTGTCCTTTGCTCTCCACGATCAGTAGAGTTAGCTCTTTGATATTTTTTTTTTTTATTAACCTATAATGTGTTAGTTGTTTTAGGGGGGCTCTTTGGTGTTCTTAATCTTGATGGGTGTTCCTCAGATTTTTCTACAAGCGTATCCCTGCAAGCAGAGGCAAAAAACATGCTTAAGAGTTCTTTAGATTTCTGTTTCACCTTTAATATCTATGCATACGTGTATTCTATTCCATAATGAAACAATGTTTTAATATGAAACTAAGGTTTTAGATTACTTTGTGTGAAAACTTTTAATCCAGAAATATGTATTCTATACCTTCTGCACTTTTTTCAATACCACCAAGCACACTTATCGTGTGAGGACTCATGGACAGTTAAAGAAATTTAGCCTTACTTAAATTGTAGTGGAAGAGCTTTTTTTTTTTCTTTCTCTTTTATTGGAAACTGCTGTATTAGAAGTTAACTATACATCAATGAAAGCCTAAGTGTGGGAAAACCTGAATAGTAAATATTTATTGACATTTAGAAATGCTCTCCCACCAATGATTAATGTTTATCCTCAGAAATAGCAGTTCTCAATAATAAAGAAGCTATTTCTTCAGGGAGAGACTTTCAAACTGGCTTTAATATAGGCCCTCAATATATACTCAGCTTTGTCTGAATTTCAAAGTAACGTCGATTTAGACTCTTAAAGAGGGGTTCTCAAAATAAGAAGGTCCTATGTTAAGGCTATGACTTTCCAACTAAAGATGTCTGTAGACCTTGACTATGAATGTAGTACTTGGTGAACTTGATGAGTCATTACACTTGATGAACTTAAGTTGGCTCTCTGATCATAAGGCAGTGAACATCACAGCAATCTTGTTTGGTTAAACTTAAGTTTTTAATAAGACCTGCGATAGTTGGCATTTATTAAGATTGGCAGATATGCCATTTCAATGCATACAAGATTGCTTCCACTTTAAAAGGTAGATTTAATCACATAAAATATTTTAATACATAAGTAACTCCAGTAACAGAATGAGTATGCATTCAAACAAATGTACTAAATAGTACAAACAGTAATAAAATTAATAAACTATAATCATTCTAAGAAACTACAATATCATTCAGAAACCTTATGAGAAATTGGTCAAATGACAGGATTTTATCCACATTAGATGGGCAAAAGTACATGGTCATGTATTATGACTTGTTGCATAATACTGGGAAGAGTGAGAGATTTCTGAGAAACAGGTAGGCATTGCTATAACCTTACATATCCTTTCTGAGAATGCAAGTTAACAGAAATATTAAGTGGATAAATATTTAATTCTTGTCTAGGGGATAAGATAAATTAACTAGAATGATAGCCATAAGAAAATGCACTTGGAATGATGCACACCAGTGGTTAATATCACATGAGGGAATATAAGCAAATGGTTTAATTGAACCAAAAAAAAATAAAATTGCATCAAAGTTCACAGTTCTACAATGTCTAAACCAAAGTCAACTTTTATTGATATTTAAAGCAGTGAAACCACTTTCATCGATCAATTTTGTGCGGTAGATGATGCACTATGAGAGACACATCTATAATGTGCTGTATAAAGCGTTACAAGTACTGGTAGCAATATATTAAAAAGTAATGTTGATGTCCCAAACAAGTTTTAACTGATAGTTAAATTTCAAAATGAATACTTTGAGTTTCCAAACTTGACTGTGGATTTAACAGTAAAAACAGAACTTTTTTTCCTAAAAATTGACTCCATGACTCTAGTATGGGATAAAAAGTTCCTTTTGTTGTAGAATATTGGAAGTAAAATTTGCCAGTACTACTTGAACCAACGTTTGAATTCCATGCGTGTGTAAAAGATGATCGAATTACTTATCTTGAGGATTTAAAGAAATACCCAACATAGCCTTCTTGGATTAAATTTAAAAGAGAAGTTACGAGGTTGCATGACCAAAAGGTGTATATATAAAATACTAGATAAAAAGGCGCACATTATGCCAAAACAAATAGATGAGAGTAAATGCTAGAAAGGTTGCTAATTAGAACTCCTCACTCTTTTGAAATTAGGAATAATAGCATTAAGTTAGAATACTAGTTTTACAGTGGGGAAATAAAAGGCATAGCCATATTGTTTTGCAATTCATTTTATCCAACTTCTATAGAGTTGCTAGATTGGTATAATTTTGATTCCATATAGCAGACATAAAATCATAAAGTATGTTTCTCACCTCCAAACAATCACAGCCTCAAAAGCATTATACTAATAGTACAAAACCTGGGAATCCCAACAAAGTGGGGAAAAAAATGCTGAAAATCTTGGTTAACTGTTAGTTGTATTATTATTTATTTGCAGGTAATCGTACTTATAATGGCAAAATGTGAAGGCATAAGTTTTGGAGGAGAGATGTTTCACATTTGCCACTGAAACATCCGTCACAATTCAAACAGAACTTTGTCCTTTCAGCACCTGTGGAGACTGGGTTTCCTCCTAACACTCTTGGCGATTTCTTAAGATTCAGGTGCTTTTATGAAAGAATATACTATTGGCTTCCTTCATTCACTCTTCCTTTTTGAATGTGGCTTCATAAAGAAAGAAACCTCCTTTCACTCAGTATGATATTAGAAGAACAGCTTATCTCGTCATAGAACTTCAGCTCATTTGGTCTAGTTGTGTAAGTACCTCAAATCAAACTGCCGTCATGGTCATAAGGCTCATCTCCACGAGGCACCCATTCAAAAAGAATCACAAATCACATTGCCACTACCATGATTAAAAATAAAACCATTAGGAAAATTTATTGAAAAGGAGGTCATAAAATTAACGTGAAGGAAACTTCTGGAAGAAATAAGGGAGAAGGAGGAGGAGGGGAGAGAGAAAAAGCTGCAAATACTTCAATTTTTATCTTTATCTATTCCCATACCCGATATGTTTTGTGAGCCAAGTTTAGTCCTGTGTATACACTTTCTCAATTGTTTACTTGTCAGTACTTCTTATACTTGTCTCTGCTAATCTTTGTTGTCTTTTTTTCACACTTAAATTTCACATCATTCACATGTAAGCTAATATCTCGCCACCATCTGAGAAGGACTTCCATGGGCAAAGAGAAGGATAGTTTGAGGACAAGGAAATGAAAAGGAGAAGCTGGAGTGTATTGGACCACACAGGGCCATTGGATTTTATAAAGGCCCTGGGTTTACAAAAGGCCTTTCTGTTTGACTTATTTCACCCAACATAATCTCTTCCAGTCCTGTCCATGGTGATACAAAAGTTGGGTATTCATCCTTTCTGATGGAGGCATAATATTCCATTGTATATATGGACCATATCTTCTTTATCTATCTGTTGAAGGGCATCTTGGCTCTTTCCACAGTTTGCCGATTGTGGCCATTGCTGCTATGAACATTGGGGTATACGTGGCCCTTCTTTGCACTACATCTGTATCTTTGGGGTAAATACCCAATAGTTATCATACGGCCTCACGTACATGTGGAGCATAAGGAAAAACATGGAGGATATTGGGAGAAGGAAAAGAAGGATGAATTGGGGGAAATTGGAGGGGGAGATGAACCATGAGAGACTATGGACTCTGAGAAACAAACTGAGGGTTTTGGAGGGGAGGGGAATGGGAATTGGGTGAGCCTGGTGGTGGGTATTAAGGAGGGCACGTACTGCATGGAGCACTGGGTGTGGTGATTCATGAACAATGAATCTTGGAACACTGAAAAAATAAAATTTTAAAAAGGCCTTTCTGCAGGAGTGAATGTTGCAGACTGCTCTTGTAGTAAATCTCTAGATCAGGCTTTTTCTCCCATTTCCTCAGGCTTCAACTCTGCAGATGTCCTTACTGGTGAAATGTGCCATCATGAATAATCTTTGCATTGTGGTTTCTCCCAATTGGCACATTGGAATTCTGACTTTCTTCCCGCTGAAGACAATGAAGGACTCTAATGATTATTATTGTAGTAGGTGAAGTGGGCTCATGAGGGGAAGTTAAACTTTTTGTATCACTTCAAATCCAATTTTTACATGCTTTCCTTTAGGTTTAACCACAAGCATTCACATTTATGGAGACTGGGATGCCTACTGTGTTGTAAGCACAGTACTGTGTGTTTTACATAATTATCACATTTAAGCCCAGGTTTGTAAAATTGCAGATATTACCAAACTCACTGTTGTATCTTGCGCTTTCAGATTTTCATCTGCCAAGAGCTCACACACACCACCCATTTTTATCTTTATCTGTCCTTCTTGTCTTTTTTCCCTACAAATACCTTAGGTTTCCTTGGTACTTGAAGTCAGTGAAGTGTCTTCCCATTCAAAATGCCATAGACATGTGATCAACTAAAAGCTCTTTTATGGTAACTGATTTATCACTCTTATCGCTTAATTCAATGCATAGAGCTGAAATTTTGGTTTAATAGCTAAGTAAATTTCCCACATTTAGTGTAAGGCACTGGTGATTTCTCAAAGTTCTGCAATTACAAAATGGACAAAATAAAGGTGCCATCCTTACAGGGTGTGAGTTTTCTGATGGAAATAGAGTAACAAAAGACGACATACTAAGTCAGCTTCATGATACTTGGTAAATATTGACACATAAAATAAAAACAAATGAATGAAAAGAAATTACCCTGCTCTTAGAGTAGTGAAGACATTTTCTTGGTCTTAGGAATATATGAGAAAAAAATTAAGCATCAAAAACAAGCCTGTGAAGAGCCAACAGACATTGTAGTATAGGCAAAGTGCAACATTGTTACCTATTTTGGAGGACAAAAAATTCCTTTCATCTCTCTGTTGCTTGAAAGGCTTATGGCCAGAATAGTGGGTAAATACAGTTCAGGTCATTCAGTCTTAAAGACAGACTATTGTATAACTTGTGTGTGTGTATGTGTGTGTGTTTGTTTTTTGAGGGGGCAGATTCAATCTTATGGACTGTGCAAAGTACCACCCAGGTTTAAAAAAAAAACAAAAAAACTCGAGCATCTTTTCTCTTGTCACTTCACAAAAGATTAGAAAAACTTAATGTCCTAGTTTAATAGAATTACCTTTTCAGGCTGTGTGTTGAATGTAAGTATTTTAAAAGATGTTCTAATTTGATCAATTATTTTAAAAGTAGTTGTAAACTTGGTTGTGCAGGTTTTCAGTGCTTTAAGTGTGGGAGCTTATGATCTAAAAGGACTTTAGGGGGATTATATTATAGGATGACAGCTTTCCTCGTGGCCCCAAAAATAGGGTAAAAATGGAGAAAGTTATTTTTTACGTCCCTGGTTCTGTTTTAGTTCTTGTCAGTTATGTAACTATTCTCTTCATTATTAGCATCAGGGTCATAGAAGGAAATCTGTGTGAGGGATTTAATAGGTGAAGGTACAAAAGCGCAGTTTTTCAACATAGTTAGAGAAATCACTCCACAGAAGGAATGCTTAGAAACAAAAGTAATTTTAAGAAGCATTTTAGACAATTCCCTAAAGGTTCAGCCTTACTTATTGCAAGTTTAACACTTAAAAAAAATCCACGTATTCTTCCATTTCTTCAAATGTTCTTAAATAGCTGGGTATATTAGAATATAAAACAATTTTATTACTCTTAAAAGTTAAATACAAAGAAACCGCAATTGTGCTATGTCACTAAAATAAGTGTTGAATGGTTGACTCCTAGTAAAGAGAGGATTGAACACATTTCCTTTATTTTTATTTTTGTAAAGATTTTTATTTATTAGGGAAAGCACAAATGAATGAACGGGGGGAGGGGCAGAGGGAGAGGGAGAAAGAATCTCAGACGAACTCTGTGCTGAGCGCAGAGTCCCATTTGGGGCTCAATCTCACCACCCTGAGATCATGAACTGAGCCAAAAGGGTTGGGCACTCAACCATCTGACCCACTGATGCACCTTTTTCCTTTATTTTTAAAGCACGATTGAGGGCGCCTGGGTGGCTCAGTTGGTTAAGTGTCTGCTTTCAGCTCAGGTCATGATCCCAGGTTCCCAGGACTGAACCCTGCATTGGGCTCCCTGCTCAGTGGGGAGCCTGCTTCTCCCTCACCCGCTCCCCCTGCTTGCTCTCTCTCTCTCTCTCTTTTTCAAATAAATAAATAAAAACTTAAAAAAAAAAAAAGTAAAGCACAATTGATTAGAAGATGTAAGAATTTAGTGACAGCTTTGTGGAGAAAGTGTAATAAATGAACATAAATTGATGGGTCTTGATTTCAGAAATACTAAACTATAGATATATAGAATATAGATTAGTCATAAATATATACATAGACACACCATGTGTGCATATATGTATATATTTGCATGTATGTGTGTGGTATACACATATACACATGTGTATAAAGTCATCTCCTAGAATCTCTCACTTGTTATTCTGGGTGCCGGCGCCCTTAGGGAAGGGGGAGAAATACTGCTTAGTATGAGGGTTCTGCAGGTATGGTTTATACAGCTTCAGATGTAAAGCGCATAGGTATCGTGTCTGGGACAGTTATGTACACTGGCTATTGAAAGAATACTGTGAGTAGCATAATGTTTAGCATTAATAGCATGTTTCCATCTAGAAAAATATTTGAAGTAATGGGGCACCTGGGTGGCTCAGATCATGATCTCAGGTTCTTGGGATTTAGCCCCATGTCAGGCTCCCTGCTCAGCAGGAAGTGTGCTTGTCCCTCTGCATGCCCCCCCCCCCCCCACTCATATTCTCTTTCTCTCAAATAAAAACTTTAAAAAAATCATGTCTTAAAAATACTTCTCAACTTGGCAGCTTTCTTTCTGTATCTGTATAATCTATGAAAGTTATTCTCACAGTGGAGTATTGGCTTCTGCATGAACTCATTTGAGTCTTTTTTTATTTAATGTGATGGTGATGCTTGAATTTGTTCTGTAGCCATCAATGTCTCCACTGGATGAGATGTGTTATCTAATTTCCAAAGATGCAAAGTCTTACCTCTTCCTAACGCTTGCAATATCCAGCAACTGCCTCTCTTAGTTGAGGGAGCCATATGAAATCAGTGGGCTAGTTGCTTAATGGCTTCACTATAATTAGAGATAAGTTCCTATTGCCAAATAAGGCTAATGACTATGTCGAGGTGCTTTTTCCATTCAGGAGCAGTGTCTCCAGCCTACCATGGCTATTATCTTGTCTTTTGTTAATCAACTCTAGCCCCTTCTGATTTGTAACTACTCCTACTGTATATTGATTTATACTGTATATCATCTTTCTTGGAAAGTGTGACGATTTTGCCTTGTGGATTTGAGGTCCAAACAGAACTCTCAAAAGTTTAGCTTTTTCAAGATTTTTATACAAGTTGAAACTGAACACACCAATACAGACAATCCTGCTTGCCAGAGGGGTTGGGGATAGTGAGACCTATTAAAAACAAGGCAACCATTTACTTAATAATTATGGTGTCCTCACAAAATTAGAAAAGATATGTCAATGAAACAATTCAGTTAGTGGATACTATTCCACTGTTGTTTATAAGACAGCTTCTAAAACTTAAATTTCTTTAAAATGTTTATAAGATGAAAAAAATACAAAGCAAACAATCAAATTTAAATGCAAAAATAATTTACAATGTACCCATATCTATTGAGGCTAATAGCTTCTATTTAAGAGCTAAGCGGAAGAAACAGATGAAGAAAACTGAAAGTTCTTGAGAGTTGAAGAATAATGATTTAGCCATCTGGTATAATTTCTTCAGATGATATACTTTTTTATTTAAAATTAGCATATCTAATAAAGGGAAATAATTGTTGCTTAGATGATGTAAATATTCTTAATTATGTCAGGTTAAGTGTTTAGTATCACAGACCGGGAACTATAGCTTTATAGCCTACATAGTGCGTTTGTAGATCTTGCTAAAGT
>CM052887.1:39199041-39284134 GCA_028534135.1 Potos flavus
GCAGCCAAGTATATTCTATCCAGAACAGCTATCCTTTGGAATAGAAGGATAAGGAGTTTCCCAAACAAAAACTGAAAGAGTTCGTGACCACTAAACCAGCCCTGCAAGAAATATTAAAGGGGACTCTGAGTGGAAACTAAAGACCAAAAGTGACAAAGCCAAGGAAGAATCAGAGAAAATCTCTAGAAACAATGACAAAACAAATAATAAAATGGCAACAAATGTATATCAATAATTATTTTAAATGTAAATGGAATAAATGCAATCAAAAGACATACATCTGAATGTGTCAGAATGTACATAGCTTTTAAAAATAAGTTTCCATTGAAAGGAAAAAAAAAAACTTAAAGCCACAAGCCAGTTTGTAAACCATCTGATACCTAATATTTTTGACGGTAAAGTGCAGAAATCAAAATGTACTTGATGACTTTGAGATAAAGAAACAGAAGGGGAAAAAGTGAAAATCATTTTTACTGCCACTTCAACAAAATTTGAACTTAAGTTTCTTAGCATTTCAAATATGATATAAAATTTTATTTCTTCATTTCTATCATTTGTTTGAAATATTAAGTATTTACCTGGTGTCTGTAACTATTCAAGGTGTGGATTCCACGGTGAAAAACACAGCAGACTAATCTTAGGGTAAATATATTTTAATGGGAGAGAATGTAAATAATAAAATAAGTGACACAAGCCCTGAGAAAAATAGGATATAAAATCAAGCCCATATATTTTGGACTGGATGATCAGGACAGTTTTTCTAAAGGGCGACATTTCAGGAAAGTTGTGTAAAATGTGAAGGGGTGTGGGAAGGCAAGGTGAGCAGCAGGTATGAAGGTCCTTAGTTTGGAGAGAATTAGGATAGTTTGGGGAGCCATAAGGTTCCCAGTGTACCTGAAATACTGTAAGCAAGGTGTGAGTGATGGGAATTGAAATGAGAGAGTATACTAGGTGATATAACTTAGTCTCCTGCGGGCCATGTGAAGGAGCTTCAATTCTATCGTAAATATGACAGGTAAACTTTGGAGACTTAAAAAGAGAAGAATGATAAAATCTGAATTGGAATGCTTAAAGATCTGTCTGATGTGGAGAATAGATTGTAGGGAAACATGTAAAGCCTGGTATATTAGGAAACTCTTGCAGATGAAAGAGGATAAAGCTGTCGAGAGAAATCTTCCCAAAAGTAGAGTTGCCAGGTCTTAGTAATGGATTATTAAGAGACATGAAGGCAAGAGAAAGTGAGCAAATATTTCCCATTTGGTCTGAGCAGCTAGAAGAACTAGAGCGCTGTTTGTGGAATTGGGAAGACTAGAGATGAAGTGGATTGTGTTGGGTAGGGATTATGTGAATCTGAACATAAAGGAGGAACTCGGGGCTAGAGATGGAGTCGACAGGCTCCGATATGAATCGTATTTCTCTCCTTGAGGCTACATGAGATCACTAGTGAGGGAATGTAACTAGATGAGATAAGAATCCCCAGAACTAATCACACAATGACTCTCCCCTTTAGCGACCCAGCTACTAGGAAGACCTAGCAAAGGAGAAGTCGAAGTCAAGGAGGCAGGAGGATAAACCAAGAGTATAATTTACCAAAAACCAAGCTTGGAAAAAATGTTTGAAGGAGTGAATAATCAACTGCATTTCTTAAGGAAGCAAAGAAACACCGATGGACTATACAATCGCGTTGGAGCAATTTCATTAGAGTAATAGAGAAGAAAACCTAATAGGGATTGAACCACAGAGAAAGTGAAGGAAAATATGAGAATAAAAGCAGAGTGTATAACTCCTTTAAGGAATTTTGCTATCCAGGGGTATAGACAGGTGGACTGGAGCTGGAGAAGATTTAGGGAAGTTATTTTTGGGGTTGGTGTTTCAGTAATGAGATATATTGAAGTATATTGTAACTTCATGGGAATGATCTCATTAGGAGAGAAAGAAGTAAAATGCATACATGGAAATCCATAAGTAGGCAAGGGGAAATTAAACTTTGCACACAAGTAGCCAGATGTAGAAACAGAAAGACCTCATTCCTTGAAACAAAAAGAATGGAAACTGGAAATGGAGGGGGAAAGATGAGCTCAGTCTCTTCTGCTTGCTACTATTTTATCATTGGAAGAAGACAGTGATAGCTATCATTTGACAGTGGGAAGGATTGATGTGGAAGGTTGGAAGAAGGAAGTGTAAAATGGTCAACTCAAGGATTTAAGAGTGCTAACAGCATTGTTAGGCCCACTTAGGGACAGCTTGTGTGTGTGTGTGTATTGCCACTTTAAGTGTTCAGATGAAATCAAGGATGATATTTAAACCCTATAAGGAGAGGTCCTTTTTAGTCATGGTATATTAAGTGATTTGCTAAATCTTTTGACTAATACTTTGGAATATAGGCAAGTTACAGTTAAGTAGTTCATTATACCTTGGTTTGGATCTTACCAGAAAGGTATCGCTGAGGTAGAAATTGGTGAAACTTCTGAACATGGATTAAAGTGCATGATTTTATTTAGTAATGGACTATAGAATCTAAGCCTAAGAAAGAAAGGAAATGAAGAAATAATAAATGATGGGGGGTGTGGATAAATTATGGTTTCCTATGTTGTCAGTCAATTCTTCGAAAGGGATTGGGGTAGCTAGTTTGTAAATACGGACACAAAAATGAATTCCAACCAGGTATGCACAGCCAGTTAAATTAGTACTTTGCACTGTAACCCTTAAACAATAGAATCTCTTTTTTTTTTTAACCATTTAAATCTGGGCCGTCCTTGTTATGAGTCTTGACCAATACAGTGCAGTTGAAGGGACATTGTGGAACTTGAGTCTAGGCCTCACGCTGTCTGGCAGCTTCTGCATTTGCACTCTTGAATCCCTGCCGCCAATGTAGAAAAGGCAATGGTGGCCATCCAGAGGATAAGAGATAATACACAGAGAGGGAACTAGCTGACAGCCAACATTAACCTCCAGACAATTGCCAACACACAGAATTAGGACCTATTAAATTACCTGAAACCATTATATCTTTGAATGTTTTGTCACGTAGCAATAAACAAAGGTTACAGGGACATTAGGGTATAGGAGCTGGAAAAATAAAAGATAATGAATTGGGTTAATACTGTTTAAATTCAGTCAAAGCTCCATCGGAATACTGTTAGATTAAGACTAAATTGTAATGCTAACTTTCAGTTTAACTTGCATAAAATAAGAGGGAAGAGAAAACAGCTAATACCTAAAAACATATACATTGAAGACTGAAGCTTGTTATTTTATTTTTATAAGTGGTCAAAGAACAGAGAGGAGATGATCAGCATACTGTGGTGCTTAGATTCATCGATATGGTCAAATACTCAAGCACTGAAACCATTCTATCCTCTCAAAGCTCCTGCATGAGTTGGCACTTTCAGCAAATTCAGTCATAAGTAGGGCTTGATGGGTTATGTTATGGATTACTTGGAACCTGTATGCAAGTGACAAAACCTATCCCCACCTCCCATTGTTGAGTGTGTGTTTCTGGGAACCATTCTGAATACCAATTTCCGGATCATACAGATTTAGTTAGGAGACTGAAGCCATGCCAGTTACCTGGATAGAGAAAAATGAATGGAAGGTAATTATTAACTAGTTAATTAAAATGTTAAAAAGTAATACCTAAAGTATAAATGTAGCACCTCCAGGGAGCAGCAAATACCTCCAGAGTTAAAACAAACAGTGAAATTATTAAAACTCTGAGGAGAGGGCCCAAGAAGCTGATACTCAGACCTCTGAGGAAGACGTTGTGCACAGCTAATGTAGGTATTTCCAAGCTTGAGTATCGCCTAAACCTGGAATCCTGACCTGCAAAGGTAGGGTCCAAATTAATCAGTGTTTCAATCTGTGAGAATGAAACACCACGAAGTTGATTAAGCAAGGGCTGGAAAAACTTCAGACCCGATAGAGCTGCTGGCATAGAGATAATTGCTTCTGCTAGACTAAAGAGACATTGCCTGGTGACCCACGGAACACAGGCCTATAGTAAACCCACAGGATGCCACAAAAACAGGAACCAGGGCGCCCCTTTTCCAGGCCGCTAATCTTTCTCTAGAACCCCTTCCTGAAGGAACCAATCATTCTACTCACTGGCAGAGCTGCAGCGTGTCTCCTAGATGACCAGTTTAAGTATCACAAAATGTTAGAAAAGGGGAAGTTAAGAGATGAGAGACAGTAACTTATTAACTAGAATAAAACCCGGAGAAAAATAGGAAGGAAATCAGAGTGGAGAAGACAAATCTAAGGGTCCAGGTAAAATATTAATAAGAACTTCAATGGGATAATCCCTTCACTTTGGGTCTATTCCTAAGGTACATAAGTAGAAACAACAGAAAGATCGTTTACTATGGGGACTGTGTCTCCATCTATAAAATGAAGTTAAATTCATACTGCTACATCCACAAGGTGCTAGGAAAAGTTAGATAGAAATTGTAACAAGATATGATCGCTGTTAATTCTATGAAGAATTATAATATCTTCCAGGTAATAACCTGAACATGACTAATAACTGGTAAAAAGGTTATAAAATGTACTGTTAGAACTCAATAATAAAGACAAGCCACACAATTTTTTTTAATGGCCTGTGCATTGCCAATAAGAACATGGAAGGGTGTTCAACATTTTAGTTATCAAACGCCACCCACGGTATCCAAACAATTTAACTAATATAAAATTCACACATGTTCATAGGCTCACATAATAGACATAATACAAGGAAACTGAACAAACTACAGTGATACGACATGGATGCATCTAACAAAAGGTTAAGTGAAACATGTCAGACACGATTCCATTTGTGGGAATTTCAGGAACAGTGAAAACTTGACAGAAGTAACGGAAGTGGAGGTCAGCATTACCTTCTCCGTGAAGTGGAGGAGCCGGTGGGCCAAGTGTGGTGTGGGAGGCAGCACGGAGGGAGAGAAGACTTCTGGAGTACTGGATGAGTTCTCTCTTCAGCTGTGGTGACTGTTTCAGAGCCTTGTTTACTTCATGCAACTTAATCTATGTGCCTGTTTTTTACACATCTATATTGGTTATACCTTATTTTCCTTTTTTAAAGAAAGTCAAGTTGGGGAGACCGGGGTGGCATCTATAGAACTATACTGGATATTCACCCCTTAATACAAAATGAGATTAAACCATGCAGCGAAGCCCTCCTCACTTCCGCCAGCCCTTCACCTGGCATCTCTAGGCCATTGGTTATTTGCTGAACAACATGGGCATATTTGAGTCCTGAAGTGACTAGTACTCCAGAATAGCCAGGAGATCAAGGTAAAGAATTGACTTCATCTGGGACTTCTTGATTTTGAGGCTCAAGGTGAGAGCCCTGAGTTTAAAAAAAAAAAAAAAAAATGGATGGCACCTCCATTTTCCAAAATACCAGACAGGAGCTGTCCTAAGAGCAGTGAGCAGGTGTGACTTAGACCATAGGGTAGGCCAGTGATTTCCCATCACACCATTACTTCCGTAGCACCTAAGCTCTTTACTGTACTAATCTTTCAATGTGTTTTCTCATTTGAGCTGTATACTTACCTGCAATACTCTTAGTAGGCTGGTTAGACCCTTGGTGGTGGATGTATTTCATTAGAAGATAACCAGATGAAGCAAAGAAAGTTTAAATGAGGAGTCAATTCTGGGTAACAAATAGTGTAACAAAACATTTAATTGATTTAATAATGCAGTATTACTTATATTGTGAATGTGCGGACCTATGAAGAGATTATGAGCATTATTTAACAAGATAATTGTAAAATTCATTTTTGAAAACCAAGAACATTATTTTCTATACGCTTAGAGGCCATTCCTTTTCATTTAAAAATATTTGTTAGGTGTTTTGTTATTATGGGGCTTTATTCTGGTGGTCTCCTGGCTGACATTCAAAGATTTGGTTGTCATTCTGGTCTTACTGAAACCAAAATTCTCTTACTGCAAACCCAGGCTTACTGTGATAGTCACAGTGGGCGGTGCTCTCTTGCCCAGCAATGCTGTGTGCTTCCTTGCCCCCAGCAGTATCTCTACTTGGGAGGCCTTCCCCCTCATTTCTCTCTTCACTACCTATGTCCGTTTGTGCCTCCAGAATCTATCCCCATCCTTGCAGTCTTAGGTCACATTTTGGCTACCCCAAAAAGCTCCCTGATGCCTCCATCCTCTCCTACTCCTCATCTGATAACAATCATAATTGATACACACAATTGATACACATCCACCCTTGAGGAACTTAAATGGAAAATTTTCGATGGTTTTCATAGCTTCCCTTTTTACTAAAGTGACTTACATAGGTTGCGGATTGCCTTTCTAAATGTGAGCTTCCAAGGCCTCATCTTCCTTACCTTTCTAGATCCCACTACAGCACTGTGCTCCCAAGGCGCTTCATAAAAATGGGCTAAACTTACTTGGCTTAACTTCATTGAATTTATTGTAGTCCCAAACTTTTACATATTCTCGGTGACTCGGAAAGCTGCATCTGTCATTAAACATCTCTATTTGATCTCCCTCCCCCTCCATTTCTTCACTTGACAATGTTCACAATTGGCCAGGAGCCGAACTACTGAGAGATCTTCTTGACCAACATATGGCTGTATCTGAATGATTGCAGTAGACTTGAGTGTGCTCATTTAAGTCTAATGAGGTCCACAGAGGTGACCGTATGACTCATGACATGAAGTCATTTTTCCAATTAGCATTCTGACAAATGCATTAGAAGGAGAACTCTTTCAATAGATTTCCACAGCTGCTGAAGGGATCAGGTGTCAGAAGATTTTCAGCTTTGTTCTGCTGTTCTGGTCAAATAACTTATTTTTACCCAGACTCTGCCTCTTGATGCAGCTGGCGGCGATCATATGTCATCAGAGTCTGAGCCCAGTTTAAAAATGGTCCTTATTACTGTACTACAACTGAAGACATTTTAAAAGGGAACAGTCATAATTTTTAATTGAATCATTGATCTTTTTAAAAATATATAGTATAATACAAAATTATTTGTTCAGAACTAACCCATTCTGTGTCCTACCAACGCTTGGTATAAAACACATATTTGCAAACATAATAAAGATTAGAGACACTTCCGTTATCTTAAAACTGTATCTAGCTCTACTTTGGCCTTTTACCACCTTTGTATTCAAATTCAGAACATATGTTCTCAGGTGGTTAAAAGAAGCAAAGTTTTCAAAATCAGTAGTCCTCCTGAGTGAGGCAATGGGGTATGGCACAGATGTGAAGGAGAATACTATTGAGAGAGTGGTCTCAATTCTTCAATATTTAGTGCTCAAAAACTATAGTAGTCCCTTGGAGAAATCTGGATTACATACTTGTAAAAAAAAAAAATTCTTAATGTAAATTTTCCAAACTAAGCAGTTCTAGATTATCTGCAGAACGTTGAATATTATCCCTCAAGATACTGAAAAAGTTAGAGAAATAATTATGGTAACTTTATTGGCTTAAAAGACAAGAATAAATGCAAGAGATGAGTAATTAACCAACTTAATGGCATTTATGATAATTAAAGACAAAAAGAATTGTATTTCTTTGAGGATAACTCAGTAAGAAAATGGCTTTCAGTGCTCTTTTCCAGGATTACCCCTGGATTAAATTGAGTCTCACCACTGGTGATACCCTGTGGGGATTTGTTCTCAGATATTTCAGTTAATGTTTTTGTTTTGCCATAAAAATCACATTTTAGAATATTTGATACCTTCTAGGGTAGAGAAAGAATTGCCTGCACCATGTTCTCTTTGCTTTCTGTTAGTATAGGTACTGACTGCTCTAATTATTCAAATAGTACAGTACTCATGTGTGGCAAAGGGAAAACAAATTAAACAAATATTCTTTATATAATAATACATGCTTTCAGAATGAAATATGAGCTTCAAATTTAGGATTACTATTCCTGCAAAGATGTTAAAATATTCCTAGCTACTAGCATCTTGCTCTCCCAAGAATAAAAGTTTAATCAATTACATTTTTTAAAAAATCTGTTAAAGAATAATTTAAGAATTACTATTTATCCAGTCTTACTACATAAAAGGAAATGAGTAGTTCCATTGAGAACAGAAAAAAGCTAGTAGAATAAATACAAAGACAAAGTTTTCTTTACAAAAAGAATAGGGCATAATTTGACTTCTGTTTCAAAAGATTACTCAACAAAAGCTTCATCCCATTCCAGAAAAGTATGGCTCATAACTAATTAATGAGGCAGATGTTTTTCTTGCCTTTATGGAATACAAACTATATTCAGGTGCAATGAAATATCATACTTAGGAAGCTATACTTAGAATACTGAAACATTTTTCTGATGACAGGATCAGGTATATCAGGGTTGGCAAACTATGCCACGCAGAATATATCCAACCCATGCCAGCTTTTGTAAATAAAGCTTTATTGGAACACAGCCACACCCATTCCTTGGGACATTGTGTGTGGCTGCTTTGTGGCTACAAAGGCAGAGTTGCTTAGTTGCAACAAAGATAAGGCCTCAAAGCTGAAAATACTTACGCTCTGGCTTTTTACAGAAGTTTGCTAACTCCTGAAATAGAGCTTCGATTTGTCTAATTGCTCTATTTTATACATAATGGTTATCTAATTAGACTTCATTAGAAATGGTTATTAAAGTACTATGGGCACAATATCAAAAACCTAAATTCTTTTGTAGGCACATGTTGAAATAGCTGAGTCATTTATACTGTTCACAACAAGTTGGAGAATTTATCAAGAGGAAAATTAAAAGCAATATCCTAGCACACCGACAAACTAACATAGGTCAAGTAGAGCAAGTGTAAGGGATAACAATGCGGCAGATATGTGGATGATAAAGGACAATTAAAAAGTTATTTTATTTGAAGAAAGTTTGAGAGAATATTTTTTGATCAGAAAAAGATTCAGAGATGAAAAGTTGTTAAGTAAGTCAAGCGGAGAAAGTCAATTATCATATGGTCTCACTTAAGTATGGAGCATAAGGAGAAACATGGAGGACATTGTGAGTGGGAGGGGAGGGATGAATTGGAGGAAATCGGAGGGGCGAAGAACCATGAGAGACTGAACTCAGAACAAGAGACTGAGGGTTTTGGAGGGAAGAGGGTGGAGGGATGGGCGAGCCTGGTGGTGGGTATTGAGGAGGGCACGTATTGCATGGAGCACTGGGTGTGGTACATAAACGGTGAATCTTGTAACACTGAAAAAAAAGTATTGGGGAAAAAAAAAAAAAGAAAAAGTTGCTTTACACACATGTACCATCTGAAAAAAAGATTAAACTTGCTCCTGAGGGCTCCAAGTGAAAGAGCAAAGTATCACTGCATAAAGTTTCAAGCAAGCGGATGATTCACTCTAAGAGTAAAACACATTTACTCATCATCGGGGATGGGCAAAGTCCGGGCCAGCCCCTTCAGAACCTTCTTGCATGAGACTCCTCTGACTGAGGCTGTCCCAGCAGAGGAGAAGCCAGATAAGGTTACTATATTTAGAAAACCTGGAAGGGATGGCTAAAGTTGAGGAATTTGAAGATGATCTGGACTTGCTAGTTTGTCTTGCAAGTTATGCCTCAATAAGCTAGAGCAGACAAGTATATTCAAAATGAACAAGGCAAAATGCTCAAATGTAAAGTTCATAATTCACAGCGTCAATTTTGTATGCTGAGGTGTACAAACAAGAGCAGAGAAAGACTACAGAGTAAATTTTTTTATGTGAATCAGTTTAATTTAAAAATATAAATCGAATACTGCAGTGTTATAAAGGGTAAGAATTCATTTATTTCATCAACAGATGATATGTACGCAAAGAAAAACTGTACATCAGTAGAACATAATAACTTGTATATCTCTTTCTGATGGACACTTGGACATGAAAAACAATCTGGCCTCTGAAACCTAAAACAATGTACTCTAATTAGCCACGGAGCATTTAACTGTTAAGAGTTCATGCAGGAAAAAAACAGAAATAGAACAAAACAAAAAACCTCTGTCAGGTATAATAGCTAAAATTAAAATAATAGAACAGTTGATTAAAACAGCCAACATCTATGTTGTGGATGATACTGAATGAGTGCAAGTGAAGGCGAGGTGCTTTCCTTTTGCTCAGCATGTGGTGTAGACGCTTCCTTCTTACCACCTCAGTCCCATTCACAGCATTACATTAGACCAGGCAATACAACTAGAATTATTGAGTGGTTTTGTGTTTGGAATTCTGGTTGTTTCACTAAATGCTTTTTAATGAATACCTTAATGCACTTCTTAATCTATAGTTTCTCTATTTCTCTTCTTTCCCCACTTAGAGATTAATATTTAAGTAAGAAACAGGATAATTCTTCTAACTGCCAGGTTTTATTTTTAATTTCCTTCGTTAACTATTAATCTTTTGACGTTATTATCCTCGGATTACTGTTAAAGCAAGATTCTTACAGTCAACATTCCTATGAAAAGGATGACTTACTGAAGGAAGTGCTGAAATTTACTAGTACATTATAGCAGGTATGAATTTTGAAATGGGTTTTACTTATGTCAGGAATACAATGCAAATGCAAATATTCCCCTGTGTAGAATAATAGCAAATGAAAGGAAATGAACATAAACTACTGATTCAACTGATTGCAATCAATGCTAGTAAGGATGTAGAAATAGATGGTTTAGAAATTTTTAAGAAGGTTAAACGATACTAATCCACTATCTTGAGTTATTTAATACATCTTCAATAGATTTCCATGCTGATGGACCTTTGTTTATATCCTATAACTGTCTTGTTTAAAAAATGTATTCTATTACCTCTCTAATATGGGAAAAAGTTAGTAAAATGATTGCTAAGTAATTTTTCAAACTTATTTTTGTCTAATTTTTGTGCCTGGTGCTTTCTTGCTACAAACTTCATTCACTAAAAATTGAAGTTGGCTTCTGAAAATAAGTAGAATAACATACTTTGAACCAATTTAGCTGATAGACTTTGGTGTTCTTGAAAAATAATCTTCCTACCTATGCTACATTTTATATAATTACAGAGTTAATAAGACAAGATAATACATTTTGGTTTGCGTAATTATTATTGATTGGCTTTCACTTTTCGAATATGCTTTCAAAGTAGGCCAGTGCTTTGATGCTACTACTTTATCAGGTTTATAGTCATTTTTGCAAAGTGATTTTGATCTTAGTCAGGAATGTTCAAATAAAGTGGACTGATAATCAATAAAAGAAAATCCTATAAGAATTATTTTGATCTATATATTGGTTTGAGTATTTGTCCTAACAGCACATTTTCAAAGAGCATATCTGAAGCCCATATTTCATTTTTTAAAACTGTACATTAGGAATATAAGATGGAGTTTGTGATATAGTGAGGAGGTGCATAACTTTACAATGAGCTGTAAATAAGCTTGCATCTGGCTTCAGAATTCCTTACTTAATTATATTGAATTGGTAATTATTCAAAGACAGCTTTGGGGCTTTCTTGATGTATGTATCCCTGGTATTAACATCGCATGTAATAATAGGTAATGAAAAAGCACTTTACTTATCTAGTGAACATTGGTGAATGGATTTTTGTAAATGCGACCAAATCAAACCAGGAGAATTCTTACACAGTGGGAGATGACAAAGGAAGATAGGAAGATGATATTCTTTCCACCATTTCAAAATTTGTACTTGTTCAGTGGACTCAAGTAATTGGCAGGATAGGATTTATCTAAGTCCTCTTTCTGGGACCATTCTTGAAAATAAATGATAGTCTTTTTTTCTTTTTTTCTTTTTTTTTTTAGTATGACATGAATTACTTTTCCCTACATATTCCAAATCACAGCATTATGCTATTGCTGGTACTTCAGTAACAACTAGTTGATCTTGCTCTGAAAAATACAGATGGTGGGACAATTTGCTGACGTATTTTTGAAAGTTGTTTCCTTCTTGCACTTTGTCTCTCAAATTGCAGTTTATGTTTGTCTGGGGGTCCTACACAAGGACATCCAACCCGGGGCTCTAGGTGAGCTGAAATCTGGACTACACTCCACTTACCAAGCCATGAATCCTGTCATGGGGCTGCATTGACTGAGAAGAGGGGAAGATTTCTTTTTGTGCTAAAAGGCACGATGTCATTGCCAACCATTGTATCCAGAGGACAAATCCACCCAGATAATGTGTGGTTTCTATCGCCACCCAGAAATGGGGCCTTTTTCTGAATCACACAAGTACAACACAGTGATCGTGGTTATCACAGACTACTCCAGTGACTCAGCAGTGTGCATGGCCAAGGGGAAAGAAAGAAGCCACACAGAAAGGCAGAGAAAAGTAAGAAGTCAGGTTATTTGATTTTGGATTCAGAAATAATCTTTGAAATTCAGATCCATGAGCATGGAAATAGAGCTTTCAGAGGAAAAGCTTTGATTTTAAGAATCTAATTTTTTTTTTTTTTTTGAGTTTCAAAAGGCTAAGACCTGAAAGATAGAAAAGGAGATTGAAAATAGAGTAGATGGAAAGCTGAACTAACCCAAAAAAGAGGTAAATGTTCCCATGTTGAAAGGGAAAGGACTATTTGAAGGGAAGAATAAAACTTAGATGCTGTTAGGGCCTTGATAAGGGACCTGTAACTTGCTCTCTTCTCCAGGGTCTAGTTTTCAGACAGGATGGAAAATGGACTCCTCAGATATCTGCAGTCCTGAGAAGAATGAAACTTATACCTTGCTTTGCAGAGTGAGTCTGAAGTTAGGACAAGTCTTGCTGAGTTCTCAGGACACACGGATACAGTATAGCAACTATAGAATTGACATGGTGACAATGTATCTCATCCGAGGTGGGTTGCAAAAGCCCTCCTGCTTTCCTGCAGCTAACAAACAGCTTTTCAGAATGCCAGTAATGTTTTCCGTGGCACTGGGAGAGGAATCAAGAGGGCACAGAGCAAGAACTGGTGGAGGTAAGAGAGTGTGATAGACTGAGAGGTAGTAACCTCTGAAGTCTAGGGAATGGACACCAGACAGCTGATGCACATACCTTGAGCAATTCCAGTTGGGTTAGATCCTGGCTATAAAACAGCAGATGCCTCCCCAAGCTAGTGCCTGGACTCTGTTTTATCCAAGAATTTAGACGGATACGGAGAAACTCACTTGATCATGAAAACTCTACATCAATTATAAAATTTTCCTCTACTTAGGCTCTGAATGCCCCTAAATTTTAGTTATTAGGGATTTAAACAAAAAACAGTTTGATTTTTACACACCCAAGTTTGTGTCCTGTGAATATCCATACTTTACTAATGGGTGTGGAAAAAAAATTGCCGAAGAGAAACCTCATGAGGGTTACTCTGAGACTTGCCACATTGTTTTTAAACAGCCATTAAAATAGAATTTCATTTTTCAAGCTCCCGTTTAGCTATAATACTTTGGGGGGCTCAGTTATTACCACAGTTAATTCATTCATGATGGCAGTTCGGGGGCCTTATCAATGAGTTAGACACATCTTCTCATCTAAGGTGAGGAAAATAAGACGGAGGAGGTGAACTTAGGCTTCTGGGTTAAGACCTAGTAATGCCCTTGCAAATTTTCTCTCACTGAATCATGTCCTGTAAAAACACATCTTAAATTTCTAGCAAATAACCACATCTTAAAACAACAAGCAAATAAAAACATTGGGAAACATAAATCATTGGTCCGAACCGGAGTCATTGCCTTGGTTTACTAACATCAAAGAAATACAAAGGGATTAATAACTTATATTAGTTTATATATGGATATAATTATATGGATTTTCATCTTAGACATAAATAGAGAATGCTTTTTGCACAAATAGTTATATCTGTCAATTTTGTTAATAGTTCTCGAAGGCTAAGTATTGGTTAAAAAATGGCTCTAATCTTTAATAAATTAGTGTCATAGCAAATAGATTCAGATAAAAGAACCAAATTCTTCTACAGCACTGTCCCAATGTGCAAAATGAAACATGGCCTTAGGAATCATCTCTGCATATTTTAGAAAATATAATCTTTTTCTTGAATGTATTTGGGTAGTAAAATCATTTAATTATAATGTGTGAATATATATATAAAAACTTCAGTGAGAACACAGAATCACTCAGAAATTTCACCTAGAGTGAGATTGTAGATGAAATACAAGGCATTTTTATGCTGGGTGTGAAAAAGCTGACTAAAATATTTACGTATTAATATCCCATTGCAAAGATCACTGTTAGCTCATTGGCCTTAAATTATTCACTAGGTTCAATGGTTATTATTTTTGGCTGCTGCAGCCAGACCTTATAAATACATTTCTAAGGTCATACACTCTACTTTTCATCTAAATCTTTCTCCTTCTTTTCTCTTTTAAAATGGAACATTAAATGAAATTTCCTGACATTCAACCTTAATGAGTCAAATACTTTTTCAGACAACAAATGAAACTACAAGGATATTATTTTTTATATTCAGAGTGATCCAGAAGTCAGGAAATAGGGGATTTTAGTATCAACTTTAATAAATATTATTTTTTAAAAATGGCAGTCACAACAGTACCTCTTTTGAGAACAGAAATTATAATAAAATGTAGTTTAGAAAGATATTTTTTTAGATTTCTCAGCATTCATACTCATCAATACATGTTTTGCTTTGTGAATACCTTTGGACAACAGATATTTTAAAAGACTCCATCCATGTGTTTTGTGTATTGACTAAGCTGTGGTATACAGTTTCTGGACTGTAGAAATCTTCCATCACTGTGCTGCTGGAAGGGCCTTTTATTTTGAACCACTCCAATTTTACTCTGCTTTGAATTCAAACAGTAAAGGATATATTTTCTCATCGTGGGGGGGGGGTGCAAGGACCTACTGAACATAGCTTGCCTCAGATCAAAGAGTCAATATAGAATTTAAAAACAAATGTACCTTGGGCATAAAAACAAGTTTGGGAACCCCAGAGATAAAACTCAACTCTTGACTTGTAGTTGACCTTAGGAAATTAGTTCCCATTTATGTTTCAGTCCAGTTACCTATAATGTCAAGTAACCTCACATCACCAACAGTAAGAGAATTTGGTCAGTACCCAGTAAGAACTGTATTTCATTGTAGATAACGTGATCATTTTCAGCACTTGTTGGTTTGGGAATTCTCTCTTGGTCAAATGCTTTGTCATTTTTCTCCATTTCTCCATGCCTTTGTTTCTGCCTGATGATTCCATCTTTGCTCCTCTTTTATGAAATGACTAAAGCATCAATTAGACAAATACTTAGGGCTATCAACTGGGTAGAAGGTATTATATTAGCAGTGCTTTTAAAGTCCTTTCCAGCCTCAGAACAAGGCCCTCAAACTTGAGGAAATGTTTCTTTCTCTGGTTCAATCCTATTTGTGTTTTGAATGCAAAGTTCTGCTTCACTGCCTCTAGCGAGTCCTCACACAGACCCCCTCTCATATTCTCCACCCCCCACGGCCATCCTCTAAATCTTCTCTCTTGGACCGTGAAGCTCATTTCTATTTCCTATTTAATTCTCTAAGGAGCAGCAAGACTCTGGCTGCCAAATGGATAGGCTGCCAAATTAAGGCATGACTTTGAGACAGTGACCATTTGGTGGATGAGAAGAACGAAATTACCAAATTCTAAAAGAGAATTCATTAACACCGGTTCGGGATGCTTCGGGAACATCACCATCTACACAAGTGACAGTGGTAGAATGTCTGGAAGGCAAAGTAGTGTTTTAACATATATAAGGAAGATTACCACTAATAATCAAGAAATGGTTCCCACTGGGAGAAAAGATGGGTTACTCCAAGAGCAATATAGAGATAGATAAGACTGAATGGAATTGAGAAATCTAAAAACAGCATGGCAAAAGAAGAATATGGGAGTCAATTCAATGAATACAGAACATCTAACTTACACTAGGCCCTAAGCAGTTTCTTGGAGTTACAGGGTGGTTAGCCAAGGAGCTTACCCTTAACCTGGGTATAAGGAAGTGTTCTCCTCCGTACTTGGCCTTAAGGCTAAAATTTTAAGTCAACACCAAGACGTTTTGAAAGCAACAGAGGCAAAAATCAACAAGTGGGCCTGCATTGGACTAGCAAGCTGTGGCTCAGCAAAGGCAGCCGTCAGGGAAACGTAAAGGCAAACTCTGGAATGGAAGAAGATGTTAGCAAACCGCATATCTGCTAAAAAGGCTCGTATCCCAAATATACAAGTCCTATAACCCAATAGAGTATAAAAACAAAAAACTCAATTAAAAAATAGGCAAAGGAACTGAATAGAGTTTGTTCCAAAGATGAGCAGGTGGCCAACAGGTACATGTAAAGGTGTTCAGCATCATTAATCATCAGGGTGATGTAAAAACCACAATGAGATACTACCTCACACCTGTCAGAATGGCCACTATTAAAAAAATTAACAAATGGTGATAAGGGTGCAGAGGGAAGGGAACCCTTGGGCACTGCTCTTGGGAATATAAATTGGTTCAGTCACTATGGAAAACAATATGAAGTTTCCTCAAAAAATTAAAAATAGAGCTACCATTTGATGCAGCAGTCCTACTTCTGGGTCTATACCTGAAGGAAGTGGAACCGTTATCTCCAAGAGATATCTGTACTCCCCTGTTCATCCCAACATCACTCTCAATAACCAAGATACAGAAACAACCTAAGGGAGCAGATTTTAGGTTTCATTTTTATTAAATCTGCATTTTGACTCATCCTTTCAATTATGAATTATTATAAATATTTTCCTTCTAAGACTTTGAATTCATCTACAAGTCTAGCTGGTCAGCTTACATAGTACCATTTTGCTGATTCATTTTTGTGACGCCATCTTCTGCATCTTCAGATACATTCTCAAACTACTTTCTGTATTTACTAATTTAAACCTATGAAGTCTTTGAGACCGTCACTATTTTTGTGATTTATTAAAAAATAGACTATTTTTAGAACAGTTTAGGCACACAGCAAAATTGACAGGAGGGTCTGAGATTCCACACACCCCTCGGCCCCCATGTGCGTGTCTTTCCCCATTATAAATCCCCAAACAGAATGGTAGGTTTGTTATAATTGATAAACCTATATGGACACCTCCTATTATGCAAAGTCCATAGTTGACAGCAGGGTTCACTCTTTGTTGTATGTTCTATGGATTTGGACACATGTATAATGACATACGTCCACCACTATAGTATCTTACAGAGTAGTTTCACAGCTCTAAAAACCCTGTATTCCTCTTATTCATACCTCCCTACCTTGAACTTCTGGAAACCACTGGTCTCTTTGTGTGCTTGCTGATGTTTCAAGGTGAGCTCTTAATTCAATTCTTGTGAATTCTCAAGACCTGAATTGGTGGTCCTTCCCTGCTGAGAGGATTTGTGTTTATTTTTGTCACAAACCCAAAGGATACTGCCAACATGGGAACATTCTGGCTCTCTTGAGGGACACTCATTTAACATTCAATAAACATAAAGTATTTTGTTCTACATTTCAAATGTCTAGTAGAAAACATGACCCATAGTTGATGGTTCATAAATGTAAGTTAATGTATTCTCTCCCCAAGCTACTTAACGTTTTTGGTGAATATATATGAATCTATATTTCTGTTTTTTTAAAGTAACAATCTCTGATTTCTTCTACCTAGTGTTCTCTTTTCATTTGAAACTTCCCCATCAAAAGCAAGATGTAGTGGAAAACTTAACCAATGATCTGAACATACTGGTTTCACATGAGTTCTGCATAGTCAACATTCTGTTCATGTAATTTCTAACATTTGCTTTAATATGATAATGTTAAAGATACAACTCTGTGTTTATGTAGGAAAAATGAGTATACTTTAGATTATAAACTTAAATATTTCTCTGAGAAGCACATGTGACTTTGTCCACATAGGCAAAGTGGTTGGAACTTCTCTGATACGGAGAACCATGGAACAGAAATGGTTAGAGTAGAACTAATGCATTTGGTACTAACTTAAGCTAATCAAGCATACAATTTTCTAACTGGAGTAGTGTTTTCTACAATTAGCTTATGCTATGGTTTATGTAAACAGTTTTGTAGATCCACATATTTAGGACTCAAAATTTTATAGGTCAATGAAATTGTACTGTATGATGGAAATAGAACAAACCTACAGAAGTTTCCAGTTGATACATTTTCTATACCTCCCAGTGGTAATTTGAAATTTTATTTTACTGCTTTTGTTTTTCAGTGCATATGTATTTTTCAACTATAAAACTTGGTAGATCTTTATTTACTTCCAAAAACATACGCCACCAGGTCCTGTGAATCTGTTGACTTGTCAGTTAATACAAGAAAATAGAAAATGTTATCTGAAACCCACATTTACATGGCTCAGACAATTTGAGAAAATTTTTTTTCCTCAAAGACAGGATTTCTACTAAGCAAAAACATTTTTCTATTCTGATTTGAAAGGTACTACTTTAGAATATGAATTGAAAAGCACAATTTGGAGAATCGTGTGACTCAGCTCTTAGACACTTAGTTGCACAGGAGCCACGGAGTGTCATTTTAAATGTGTAAGTGGCATGATAAACCTCCCACTTTTCTAAGAATAGAGCTCTCACTGGACCCGGTTATCGCAGAACCCCGAGGTACAATATGATAATGATACCGCTGAACATCAGTGCCGAAGTAGGGGGGGAAAGGAGGGGTGGGGGGAGCTACAAGCATTTTCACTAGAAAGAAAATCAAATTCAAATATTAATTTGCTGATTAATATAACATTAGCTGACCTATTTTCTCTAGCTTGTGAAACAACAAAGACATGTGAAGCTAAATAACTGCCTAAAAGATAAATGTTTTAAGAATTCCCAGGGAGATGTTTAGCTCCTTTTTAAACATCATTAAAGATAGGCTGTGCATATATCAGGCAGTTTTATGCTTTCTGTGCTGAAACATCCTGTTTACATTTATTAATGCAATGTCAAGAATAGAGCTTTGCTTAGGAGTCCTCCCTTGTTTCAAACTTAAGACCAGTAGGTGTCAGTTCTTACCCTTGGTCACTCACTGTAGGATTTTATAAGAATGCAGATTCTTCCAAGGAAGTGATTCAGGTCACACCTGGAAATTTATTTTTTTAAACTGTTCATAAATTGGGATAATATTGATTTTAAAATTAGAAACCAGCAAGCTGCTGTCCACATGATCACAGCCCCAGGACCTCAGAAATTTAAGCTGATCTTCAAAGAAGCATATTGTAAAGAAACAAGACAGACTTTTGTGCTGAGAATGGAGTTCTAGTACAACTCTATTTCTCATACCATGCCCTGATAAACCACATTTTTCTTTGTAAAGTTAGAGATTGTGGAACAAAACTTTTTGTCTTCCTTGAATTCTGAAACTGCTAGAAATTTGATCAACTGAGAAATCAAATAAAATTCACTTCAATTCTGATGCATAGTATGAAGACAGTGGAGTAGTTTTGTTAGGATAATACAGTGGGCAACCGTGGGAGAAATATAAAGGTGATGATGGGGTACAGTCAGTGAAGTGTAGATGCTAAAGATTTGGGAGGGAGATGAAATAGGGTTACCCAAGTGATAGATGCCTGAGGCCGATGGAAAGAGTCTAAATTATCTTCTTAGCTCTTTAGAATATTTTGTTGATTAATTACTCATTAACATAATTGGGGAGATAATGCTGACTTTTGGCTCAACATTTTTAAGGAAACTATATCCTTTAATATAAAGAATAAATATGATTTTTTTAAAGCCACTTTCCATGGCTCAGGACTCTGAAATGTGTCCTCAGGGTTAATGCTGAGTCTATTCCTGAATTTTAGTGACTTCATGAAACCACAAAACCTATAGAGTTAGAAGTTTCCTCTCTTTTTTTTCGTTCAGAGTTTCACTTTTATAAAACATGTTTCAAAAACAATTTTTTTCCTCTTTTTCTCAACTTCCATAACAGTTTGTTGCTTTTTAAATGTTCCATCTGATTCCAGAGACTTTGTTGTTCTGGTGCAGTGTATAGGATATCCCCGGAGTCCCTCCGAGATTCAAGTTTCTGCGTCAGCTTTTAAGCTGTTTTTCAATTGCAACTTCTCTTTTTCGTTCATGTTATGCTTCTCTCTCTCCCTCTCTGTGTCTAATACACCCATGCACACACATACACACCTTTTGAAAATTGGTTAGAATAGATACCTGTGATGAACAATATGTGACCTTAAATTATTGTCCTCAAAAATCCACAGAGACAGAGTACAGTGGTATGCTAGTGAATATTTAACAACTTTCTCTGGAAAGAAAAAAAAGCCCTGATATTTAGTGTTGGCTTGTTTTCCTGGTGTAATTATTTTTGCCATGTCTGATTTCCAGCTCCTGAGGCGACCTCACTGAATGTGGCCTTGGGACAAGATATGTATAATTGGCTCATATGAACTGGTAGAAGTTGAATGACTTTTCTTTCACATAGGCCTCTTGCAAAGGTTGTTCATACAGCTGCTAACCTTAAAAAATACATTAACATCTCTCTTCACCCTGTCCCTCAACCAGGAGCAGGCTTACTTACTGCATGATTTAAAAAGGGATATATTCCCCCAAACTCCGGTCACTGAGCTGTGACAGAAATCTTCTGTACATACAGCAATCATGTGGGCCATATTATGTCATATATGGGGGACTTGAGGACAAAAGAAATAAATGAAAATATGCTGACATTCAGTCTGACTTCTGTTCCATGAGTATAAAATACTCCATTTCTTAGACGTCTCCTATCTTCTGCTACCATACATGAAACTGTTAAAGCCAACATACTGTTTCATAAGTTAGGGTTAAAGTAAAATGCTGAAGGATATCCTATATGTTGAAACTGATAGAAACACACATATGTGAAAGTCTTCTTTATAATTCCTGTTTATTACAGGAATTTATTTGGATTGATCAAAACTATAGAAATAATATAGAATAATTTTATCAGTACAAAATACTGTTGCTGTGTAAACTTCAAATTCTAATATTATACCAGCAAATTTTTTTCATTTTGAAGCATTCACTGACCATTTATGTATTGAATTCCATGGGATTTTCTTTTTACCTGCCTTGCATTGCCATGTTGTGTTTCACAAAATTTAAAATCTTCCAGCACCAATGCTGACAATATTTAACTATATGTCACATTTTAAGTCAAATTGGAATTCTTTGACAGTCTGAATTCTACGCACTTACTCTGTTAATATATGTGGAGATTACGTATATATACATTTATACGTGTATATATATGTTTTATCTATAATCTCCAGAGACGTATTTGCAATACTAATTATTTGCTGGCAATGTTCAGTTATTATAGATATTTTCCAGTCATAATAAAGCCAGGGTCAAAGTTCCTTGACTAAAATATATGTACTCAACTGCAATAGAAAAATGAGATTATATCACTGCCTGAAAATTGACTTGCTTCTGTGCCCCTGACAGGCTTCATCTGACTGCAGACTGATGTGCACCAAAGCCTACCATTTCCTTTTCTTCTTTCTTTCCTTCAGGTTCTCATTCTCAACAAATGATTATATAACAGATTTAAGGTTTGAGGTTTCTTATTCTTAATCACTACATACCCTAGAGTAAATAAATAATTTTTTGTGAAATTTTCATTTGGTAGTACAATCCTAAGAATGTCACTAAAGACATTAAAATAACCTAGTGTTTCTTTAATAGAGTATTAAATGTCAACATCTTGATAAAACAGTACAAAATAGGTACTTAATAAGTGATAAAAAATTGTGCACATATTAAGTCCTAAATGCTGCTCAATATAGACTAACAAAAATTGTTGTTAATCAAGTAATGTTAGTTAATGATACTGTGAAAAATCTTCATTTATCTCCTATTACCAGATGTAAATATAACTAATTATATTACAATAATACAATTGAGTTAAAGAATACAATATTAAAGAATATTAGAATTTTATCTAGTTGGCTTCGTATCCTCTATCATGATAAAAAGCAATAATGTCAGCTTAAGTGACATACCAAATAAACATGAAATGAACAAAAATAATCAAGTGTGTATTACAGATAAATGCCCATCTATTTTTAACTCCTTGATGAGTTCACAGAAAGTAAATTCTTCCTTTTGTTTCTTGGCTGACAGTATCCTTCTCACTCACACTCAAAACCTACTTGAGTTTCATCCCAGTGCTATGAAAACATCTTGCGGTATTCTAATAGGGCCATGCCCTGTACCCATTAGAGATAGCATATAGAGAAATGATGCCAAGAATGTGCCAAATGAAACTGCAATATTTATTTCAGTTCAGCTCATAATGCATATGAAAAATGCTAGCTCTTAGTGTCCTTTTTATCAAGGTCTTTGTCCTAATATTCACTCAAAGGGTAATTCACTCTCTTTTTAAACTCTGTCCAGTTCTATTTTAATCACATTCCCACGGGTCTTAATGGCAGATAGCCTGACGATATCAAGGGCCACCACAATCCATACACAAGCTGGGATCTACGGTGGTGAAAATTGTTGTAGCAGGATTTTAGGAATAAACTACAACATGTGCCCTAAACTAATTTTGAGGAAATTATGCCCAAAGGAAGTAATTCAGAGATCTGTCTTCTCATCATTTGACAATCTACATAGGCATTTTCATGCTGTCTCACTTATTCTGTGGAACATTCCTGCAAATTTGATAGTATTAATCCCATTTTAGGCCTTAGACTTAACTTCACACAATTCAAAAGTGATAGTAGGACTTGGCCAATGCCCTGTGCTTTCTCCAGACCATTTTTTTTTTTTCTTATTTAACAGGATTTTAAAAAGGGTTATTAAAATCTTGATCTCGAGTATTTATTCTTATGAACAGATAAACTGTAAGAGAATCATACTTAATTTTTGCAGAACCCTATGATAGATAGTGGTCCATATTTGGTGAAAGAGTACAGTGTTGAATGACCTCAAAGCCTTACTTTCTAAAAGTTCATTACAATTTAATAAGAGATCCAGGATAAATATGTATAAAACAGGTTTCAGTAGACCAGTAATACATTTTAAACATGACGATTTTAAGATACTTCTTAAACATAGTGAAACATCCTATGTTAGAGAACAACATTTACGGCAAGGTGAAACCTAAGAGAAATTAATCAGCAAGTTAAAGTATCTACATTTTTTTACTTGCCTTTCTATACTATGGATAGTAACACTTAGCCATTTTTGCTTCACCTTACAATTATTATTTTATTGGTACCTTCACTAAAACTCTAGATGTAGGTTTTAAAGTCACTGTATATTTTTTATAATATGGTCAGGAAAAATCCTGTATTTTCATTAGCATCTTGCTATTTAAGGATCTGATCTGTGTATGTAGCTTTATGTTGCCTTTCTGGAAGAATACATGGAAGATAGGAATCCAAACTCATTTTAGTAGCTAAAGAACTCTGTTCTCCTTTTGCTCTTCATTTTAAAAATAGTCTTTCTGTTTCAAAAATGGAAAGACTTACAAGATTTAGTTGTATTGAACAGAATGAATCCTTCTTAGGATTGCTCTATTTGAGACTATATGCTTCTAAAGCAACTATATTTTGCCTTTTCTAAACCAATACAGCAAAGTCAAGTAAAAAGAAACTGGAGATTCAAGTCTATTTACTGCATAGGGGTTGTGAAGTTCATGGTTTCTCACCAAACTTTAGATCTAAAAATAAAATTGAATCCATAAAATTCAGTGAATTTTTCTGGCTGGTAATAATGACTGAAACTGGAGGGAAGGACAAAAGATGTGATGTATTTTCATGGTAACTTCATTATAGAACCAAAACAGAAGGACAATTTCGCAGACATTCAGACATAACAAGTAATAATACATGGGAAATGTCTTAACGAGAACCAGGAAATAGTCTGATATATCTTCCCAGCTATCAATAAAGAGGTTTTTCATAGATTTTTTTTTTAATGGAAATCAAATAGAATTAATGCACCTGTATATCAACAGAAGATAAAGTTGGGGGGGGAAACAATAAAGAAAACAATCAAGATTTTCAGAACTCCCCTGTTAAATTCCTTGGAATACCACCTTCCCTCTACTGTCTTATTTTAATTCTCTTTCCCTCATCCTCCTCCTCCACATCCCTCTCCTTTTCTAAGACCTGTAGTTTTCTGCAAAATTGTTTTACAATAATACAAAGAATAAATAATTGCTTTAAGTTTTACTTATCACTTACCTATTTTGCTTCTACCAACGTAACAATTTGGAGATATCCTTTTCCTATTAGACATTTTAAAAGATAGCCAAAGATCCTAAAAATGTTTGGGAAACAGTTTTAAACCATCTTAGGAGCTAATTTTATGACATGTGACAAGAAGCAGTGTGTATCTATTTTAAATATTATGTTCTGGATATTGTAACATGGGAAGCACAAAAAATCCCCCTTCATAATCAACCTGGTTAAAAAGACAAACTATTGGACTCTTTGAATAATACTTTATATTTTTAACTTTTATATTTTTATATTAATCATTGTTTTATATTACAATATAAATTTTATAGCCTTTTTTTTTTTTTACTATTCCCATTTCCTCCTTCTTCTTTTCCTCCTTTCTCCTATGCCTTCCCCCACCTTCAGATGTTCTAAATATTATATACATATTACTTGGCAATAACTTGATTAGGAAGTTTATATATGTTACTACATATTATCTTTAAAATCATCTTAGGAAATTGATGTTACAAACTTCATTTTAAAGTTGAGAAATTTGAAGCTCTAAGAGGGTGAGTTACTATTCTACCACATAGAATAATCAATAAAATGGAGATGCCCAAAAGAAATTAAAACCTTCAAAAATGATACCATCACTATCACAGGCTATGATAGACAAAAGAACACATTTCTTTTACACATGACCTATACAGTGTGTGCTGGTGTTGAATGTGCCCAGGTTGAGGTGACAGGTCACTCAGAATATTCTCCCAACATTTTGGAGAGGGATCTGAAACATGAACAAGCAATGAAAAGAACAGGGATAGAGGTGAGAAGCATTCCCCACCCAGCCTTGGAATGAACATTCATTACTTAGCTAGCGCAGATAGAGTCTATTACCAAAGGAATTGAAAAATAAAGTGTGTGTTGATAAATGTGTCAAATTTTTCAAGCACAAATTTTTTGATCGTTTAGACTTCCTAGGGGTTAGTAGGACGGAAACTAAAATGTCAAGACAGGGAAAGGTGGTACATAGTTGTTAGGATAAAAATAATGTCAATGATAAAACTATTGTTTAGATATTTTAGTGATCATGAGAGGACAAGGTCTATAATCTGTACTTTATGGTAGATTTGCCTTTCACAACTTGGCTGTCCTGTAAGTTAAACAAGTTATTCCCCAGTAGATAGCAATCAACTCCTAGGCATGGCTAAATTGCTCGTAGCAATTGAGATTTTTCTGTCAAACGGTGATTTCTACCACAAATAGAGCTCTAACTTGGGGTGATGTCTAGAAATAATAGGAATTATAACAAAAGAGTGGAACTGATTTTTAATTGCCGTATCTTGACCTGAATTAAAATTTGGTCTTAAAAATATGAAGAAACTGACACAGGTAGATAGATCTCTTGCTAAGTAACTCTTTATTACTGGGCTATTTTATGTGACTTTTCAAAATTTTTTGTTTATACTTAGTGAGCTACTGTTGTGAATTATAGGGTAAAATGAATTATCAAGTGAGCACATCCATGTAACCACTAATCAATAAAAATACAGTACGTTAATGAACACACCACAAGGCTACTTTAGGGCCCATCCCAATCACTCTCCCACATCTCTACCCAAAATAAACATTATCAATTTTTAACTTTATTGCTTAACTTTCTAGTTTTTGGACTTTATGTAAAATGGAATCATGTATCATTTGTGTATATCTCATTTCCTTCAACACTGTTACTTGTATAATTCATCCATTTCGTTGCATATAACTATATGGTATTTCATTACTCTGTAGTATTCCCCTATACAAATACATCACCATTTGTATACCTCCTCTATAAATTGGACACGTGCTATTTATAGCTTGGGGCTACTGTGATAGTGTCCCTATGAATATTCTCACACATTGCTCTTAAAGCCAAGCCCAAACATTTATGTCGAGTGAAATTGCTTTGGCACTGAATCAATCTTGTCACCAAAACAGAAGTTCCTTTAAGTGTTTAAGTACATATTTGCTGGTCAGTTGGTGATTCCTAAATTTCTCGAAGTGATTCTTAGACATGACAAGTCACAGGTGGCATAAAGAATTTTCTTGAGATTTGGCTCACAAAGCACTTTAAATAGAAATTTTAAAAAAAGAAAAATTATTCCTCTGCCAGAATCAAGTAAAATTATTTGAAGTCTGGGGTGGAAGAGGTGACAGGGGTCAGTGTGAAAGCCTATCCATTCCATCAGCCAAGTGGGACCAACTCTGAGGCACAGGCCATGATTCTGGAGACTCTGATAATCTATATCAAAAGGACACTAAAATTCTAGTTTGTTTTAAATGCCACTTCATTGAGATGTAACCAACATAAACTGCACATATTTAAGGTGTACAACTTGATGAGATTTGATATGTGTAAATACCCATGAAACTATCCCCACAATCAAATTAATATATCCATTGCTCCTGAAAGTGTCCTTGTGCCCATTTGTAATCCATTTCATTGAGCTCTTCTCAGCTCTCCCTACTTTATCCCTCCCCTAACCTTCCCCAGAGATTCATTAATGTGCATTCTATCACTACAGAAGTTCGCACTTTCCATACATTTATATAAGCCACACAGTACACATTCTTTTTTCTCAAACTTTTAATTGAAGTATAGTTGACATTAATTTCAGGTATACAATGGTGATTGAGCAATTACATACTCCTTTGACAGGCTTTTATTTTTTTACTCTCTATTTTTATTTTAATATTTATATGTGATTCAAGAGTTCATTTCTTTTTATATACGAATAATATTCCATTGTATGGTTATAAAGCAGTGTGTTTATTAATCTGTTGATGGACATTGACATTTGTTGAGATGATTTTTTGTTGTTTATTGACATTGGGAATCCTAATGACTTTTGAATGTTAAGCCAAATTTGCCTTCTTGGCATAAAACTCACTTGGTCATAAAGTATTATCCATTTTATGGCATATTGGATATAATTTGTTAAAATATTGTGTAGAAATATTGTATCTTTGCTCAGAGTGTGATTGGTCTGGTTTTCTTGTAATGTCTCTAGTTTTGATATCAGGACAGTGCTTCTCTCTAGTTTTCTGGAATATTTCGCACAGATTTAGTATTCTTTATACGTTAGGTAGAATTTTCACTTAAGCCATTTGGGCCTCAAATTGTTTTCGTGGGAAGGTTTTTAACCATAACTTTAACCTCGGTAATAGTTTTCAGGCTACTCAGGTTATATATATTATCTTGAATAAACTAGAGGTATTTGTGTCTTTTGGGGAATTTGTCCATTTCCTCTAAGTTCTAGAATTTATTGGCGCAAAGTTGTTAATATTTCCCTATCCTTTGAATATTTGTGGATTCTCTAGTGATAGTACAACCCATCTCAAATCTGATATTGGTTAGGTTACATCTTTCCATTTTTCTCTTAGCAGTTTAGATGTATATGAATTTTATTGATCACTTCAAACAACCAATATTGGGTTTGATTGATTTTTTCCTATTGTTTTTCTGATTTCTAATACACTAATGTTTGCTCTTATATTTATTTTCTTTGCTTGTTTTGGGTTTGATTTGTTCTTTAGTTATTCAAGGTGAAAGCTGGGGGTTACTGATTTATGAACTTCCTTCTTTTCTAGTATTGGCATTAAGTGCTTTACATTCTCCTGCAAGTACCGCTTTAGCTACATTTCACAAATTTTGATGTCTTGTGATTTTATTTTCATTTCTTTTCAAGTGTTACCTAATACTACTTTATATTTTCCTCTTTAACTTAAAGGTTGTTTGAAGTGTTTTTAGTTTTCAATATTTGGGACCCTCCAGAAAACATTTTGGTTTTGATTTCTACTGTAATTCCATTGTGACTAGAGAACATGATTGGCATGGCTTGATGTTCTGAAATAGGAGATGACTTTCACTGCTCAGAATACCATTTATCTTGGTAAATGGACCATGTGCTCTTGACAGAAATAGGTGTTCTTCTGCTGTTGGGTAGACTGTTACATAAATATTTAGGTCAAATTGGTCGATAGTGTTGTTCAAGTCTTTTATATCCTCATGGATTATTTTGGGTGGGGGGTCTACTGCTTCTCTGAAATGAGAGGGTGATAATGATTCTCCGATTACAACTGAATTTGTCTATTCTTGAATTTCTGTCAGTTTTTGTTCAATGTATTTTGAAGCACCTTCGTTAGATGTATGTATGTTTAGGATTTTGTTTGCTTCTTTAGTTAATTGACCCCTTTGTCATTATGAAATGACCCTTTGTTCCTGGTGATCTTTGCTCTGAAGTAGACTTCGTCTGATATTCTTATAGTTACTCTAGCTTTCTTAATGTTAGTGTGAGCTTGGCATTTATTTTTTTGGTTTGAGATTTACTGTATTTTTCATGACTTTTTTTCTCCTACATCTGCTATACCTCTTATTTTTAGTGGTTATGTTAGGGTTGATAGGATATCTTGAACTTAGCAGTCTGCTTTCAGAGGTTATACCATCTTATGTGTGCTATAATGCCTTAAAATTACATCCTTTCTTTCTTGAACCCTGTCCTAGTCTTTGTACTAATTTCTCATACACCTAAATAATTTATAAACTATTCCAACGTTGCTATTATTTTTGTTTAAGCAGTTAATTATCTAGTGAGATGAAGTATTTATAAACATTGTGCATTTTCCAGTGTAGTTACTATTTTTATGGTCTTCATTCCTTTTATTAATCTACATGTCCATTTTCTTCTTGAATGACTTCCTTTAACATTTCTCCTAATACATTTCTGCTGATTATGAACTCTTTCAGCTTCTATATGTCTGAAAAAAATATTTTACCTTTGTTTTTAAAGATAATATTTCCTGAAAACAAATTGTAGGTTCACAGGTTTGGGGATTGATTTCTTTTTAGTTTCTGTGCTTTAAAAATATTATTCCACTGTCCTCTTACTTGCATTGTTTCAATGAGAGTTTCTTGTTTTGTTTTCTCTGTAATGTTACTTGTTTCCTTGGATGCTTTTATGATTTTTCTCTTTAGTGGTTGCTTTTATAAAACTTGATTATGATTTGTTTTTGTGTACTTTTCTTTATGTTTCTTATGGTTGGGATTCATTAAGGTTTTTGGATCTGCATGTTAACAGATTTTATCGAAATTGGAAAAATTTTGGCCATAATTGCTTCAAATATTTCTGTCAGCTCCCTTTTTTTCTTTCTTTCAGGTACTCAAATTATATGGATATTAAGCTACTCAACACTTGTCCACAGCTCCCTGATGAGCTTAATGTGTTTCTTCTGTTTCATTTCAGATAGTGTCTATCATAATTTCTTCTCATTAGGGGTCGTATTTTTCTTTAAAATTTTTTTTATTGGGTGCTAGCCATGTGAATTTTACCTTACTAATCCCTGAACAGTTTTAAATTTCTATAAACATTCTTGTGCCAGTTTCTTAGACACAGTTAAGTTACCTGGAAATAGTTTGATCTCTTAATGCTTTGGTTTTAAGATTTTTTTTTTTTTTGAGAGCTAGAGAGAGAGGCAGAGAATAAGAGAAAAAGTGAGAGAGGGAGAGAGAATCTTAAGCAATCTCCACAATCAGCGGCACACCACCTGATGTGGGGCTCGATCTCATAACCCTGAGATCATGACCTGAGCCAAAATCAAGAGTTGGACACTTAACTGACTGAGACACCCAGGAACCCCAAGCTTCTTAAAGTAGGACCAGTGCATTAACCTATACTGAGGGTATAGTTTCCCCAATACTGAGGATAACTTTTGGTAATCTCTCCAATGCTCCATGAATTATGATGACTTTTGGTTGGGCTGTGGGAACAGACACTATGCTCAGCTCTTTGTAAAATCCTGGTACTGTTCCCTCCAATCCTTGGGGTAATTCTTTCCCCAGCCTTGGCTACTTTTCTCACATCAATATATGCCGAATAATCAAGGAGACCTTCTGTAAACCTCTGAGATTCTCTCCTTGTACACTTCTGTCCTTTCTGGCACTCTGTTCTATAAGCTTCAGCTGCCTTTGTTGGGACTCTTAGCATCATCGTCTTCTGAAGTCTATCAGACTCTGCCTAGATTCCCTCCCCTTGCCAGTTAATGCTCTCAAAACATTAAACTGAAATTACTGTAGGGCTCAACTCATTTGCTTCCTTTCTTTCAGGGATCACTTTCCTTCATTGTTTGATGTCTAATGTCTTGAAAATAATTTTTTGAATATTTTAGCCTGTATTATAATTGTATCAGGCTGAATCTAGTTCCTGTTACTCTGTCTTGACCAGAAGTATGTATCTCCACATCTTTACAGTTTACTGATTGCATGGGTAACTGATTGTGTAGTTATGGTTGTGAGCTACTCTATTAGATGTCTATTATTGGATTTGCATCAGGGTAGGATAATCCATATAGTTAATGAAATTAGCCTGGGTTTTTATCAGATGAAATAAAAGAGGATATATAGTTGACATATACTTGACACTTAATAGCTACTATTTACTTTCCATCATTTTTAGGGTACCTTTGAGTAAAAAGAGACAGTGTACTATAACAGAAAAGGCCATAAACAGGACTTGAATAACCTAGATTTTGGTTATTGGTTTCCCACCTACTAGTATTGGCAAACCATTTAAACTCTTGAAGTCTTTTTCTTATAAATTCGCTGAAAGTAGAAACTCTTTCCTTGGTGTCTTAGGGAGTAGTTGGTAAGATTAAGATAAGATGAAAATCCTTTGATAAAATGAAAAACATCTTACTTATATGTGATGGCATATGCAATTTTTGCCTAGTACATATTTTATTACATTCTACTTTACTATGTGTTCCACTTTTCCCAAATGAACCACTTGTGCATACAGAGTCCTTGAAGCATGGCCCTTAAAAATAAATATTTGGATGGATTTTTAAAGCTTTACATAGTTAAGGGGCATGTGGATGGCTCAGTCAGTTAAGCACTGGCTCTTGATTTTGGCTCAGGTCATCTCAGAATCCTGGGATCTGGACCGCCCTCAGGCTCTGCTCTCAGTGGGGAAGGTCTGCCAGAGATTCTCTCTCTCTCTCTTTCTCTCTCTCCTCTACCCCTCCCCACAAGCATATGCTCTCTCTCGCTCTCTCTCTCTCTCTCTCTAAAATAAATAGACCTTTAAAACAAACTGTACATAGTTGAGAAAATTTTTCAAACATGTTTTTTAAAAGTTAATAGAGAAGCTGATTTTTTAAAAAATAGAATAAAGTGTCGGGGAAGATACATGAAAGAAAAGTTTGCCTTTTGATAATGTCCCTACAGTAATGTATAAAAATAAGTTGATGGCATTATGTACTATTAATATAAAAATTACAAAAATAGCTTTCCTTATCACATATATAATAGATACCATATGTTGGGGTATTTAAGTTCATTATGCCAATGATAGCCAATAATGTTTATATATATCAGAAGTCATCTGATGGAGACAATGCTGCCCCAAGAGACTTAATTCTGGTTCTGTTAGTATAATCTCACAACCACAAAAGCACACGCTTATTTGAGGGATAGTACCACTTGTATGAGGAATACTTCACAGTGAAAGATAGCAGGATGAAATTGCTGTGTAAATAGCAGAAGCAAAGCTGCAGGTACAGCACTCCTTTAGACCGTCGATCAGAAATGTTAAATGTCATAGTGCATAATTTATCAATGCTAATAGCCCTCGGTGCAAATCTGAGGGAATTAACCTATACAGCCCAACTATTTATCACATCACAGTATATAAAACGTACTTTTAATTAATAAATGGACAATCTATTGCCTTCATGGATGCAGCTGATCAATCCTTTTTTATTTTCTGTCTACAGTTTGGGTCCTTTTAATGGGTTTTAATGGGTTTTTCTGTACACTTGCACAGCCGAGTTTATGTACTTACTTCCTGGAACAGTTTCTATACTTTGCGGCATAATCTCACAGCCTCTTTGGTATTTTTCCGCAGCAATATCAGTATGAAAATAATCATGCTTCTTGGTATTTTAAAATGACATTCATTACTCTTGAGCTGACCTCATTGGCACTAACCTATCTGAAAGTCATAAAATTAGTATAATGCAGTTCCCATCAATATACTAAGTCTATAAAGGCCTGAGTTGATAGTTTACATGTGCAAAGATTTTTAAAAGTACAGTGACTCACTATACTCATTAAAAGTGGAGCAAGCAAATAGAACAGGAAAAACAGTTTTAGATAAATATTACCAAAGCATCTGAGATATTACTTAACGTATTAAGGCAACTACTGAATTCAATTGTCTATTTACATTTGGCATCAAATCAAATTTAGTAAATTTGATGATACTGCCTGGTTGCCTTTTCCATATTTACAAATAGGTTATGTATTTTCTACGAGTTTGATTTAGAAACCGGAACAGTTACTTCATAAAACAATTTTGAAGTCCTCGATGGTTTCAGAGCGTTACACTTGAACAATCACAATTTTTTTGGCAAAAATAATGTGTTAAACAAGAGAACACCTACTATAAGTTTTTTTTATATCCCAAATATTCTCTGACACATGTTGGGTTTTTTTTTAATTAACATATAATGTATTATTTGCTTCAGGGGTACTGGTCTGTTGAATCCTCAGTTTTACACAATTCACAGCACTCACCATAGCACATACCCTCCTGACATATGTTTTGACTCAGGGTTTGTATACATTTGGAAAAATTATTTTGAACATTTCCTCTTAGGTATACCGTAAGTTTTAGTAAAAGACTGAAAACTGAAATAGCAAGACTCACTCATAATCACGTTATTATAATCCCTTGGCTTTATAAGGATATTATTCCTTCTCATGGTGCCCTATCATGTCCTTATGCCTTAATACTTCAATTTTCAAATCCAAATACCAAGGAAGACAGAACATCTTACAATGAGCTCCATTTTCCAGATTAATGCACCTGAGCAACATTTTTCCTTATTTAATATCCCTTACTCATTTCCTCTCCTGTTGTAGGGATAGCACAGCTGTTTATCTGGCAATTATCTTTGAATCTATTAGTGAAAATGTCTAAATTAATCATAAAAAGACAAGTGCATCCCAGAGTGCCTGTGCTATGAATACAGGACCATTTTGTATTCTTTCTATCATTTTCACTGGTTCCTTACGGCAGCGTTGGTTTCCTGATACTGCAAAGGGTAAATTTATTTCCTATAGAGAAGACCTATATAGATTTATTAGGTGTCCTATTTATTAGGGTGTTCTATTTACTTCTAGAAATCCTATCACTTACCCCAACAACTCAAATACTCTTAATTTCATCCATGTGGATGCTTTTAAACGGTCCACAAGAATTTGTATATCTGGGACTTGTGGGCAATGTGCATAATCAACGTTGGTAACATATCCAAAAGATTAACAGATTCAATATTTGAATAATAATACTTGAATATATTAAAATTGGAATATATATAATAATTGAATTTGATAAGAAAATAGGTTTTGTTAAATGTAATAAACATTTTCTGTTACCTCTTTAATCTTTGTGCTGTGGGCAATCTCAAGATAAGATCAAGCACATAAACTGACAATTAGAGAATAAAATAGAAAGTGGAATGTGAATACTGGGCTATGCCAGGTTGTGTCATTATATAGTCGTCCAATTAAGGAACATCAGAATTTACAAGACGAAACCTACACAGCATAATTTGTAAAATAGGGGTAAAATACAGACTTAAAAAAGAGTTTACCCTCAGAGTTCAGGATCTACTAGTGATGACAGAACCACAAAGGTGTAAATTGTAATACAAGTGTAAGCGACAGTGTTGTGATGAGAGGAAAGTGATATAGGAGCCCAAAGTGAGGAACCCTTATCAGCGCCAAGCCAAGCTTCACAGACAGGGAACATTTAGTCTTACAGTACAATTGATAACGTTATATGTGGCTTAATAAAAGGGAGAAAGATCTTTATTCAATAATTATCTCCCAGGAAGAGGAATTGCCCTCCTAGCAATCAGGGAAAGGGAAGCAAATAAGCTTTTTAGATGTGTTCAGTCACATCTTAGTAAGAAAAATAAGACCGAGTTGCCTTCAGAGTTGGAAACTCTTCTGGGTCTAGCCTTCCGTGATGTGAGCTGAGAAGTGATCATCATCTGTTGTGTGGGTTCAGGATCTCTACTGTTATGAGGAAAATGGAAGTGCAACATTCTTACTTGGCACACAGAATCTTGATTTACTATCTTTGCTCTCATATTCCAATTATAATTGCTTTGTTTCTATGCACGTATGATAAATGTAGTTGTGCCTGTATTATTCATGGGTAAAAGCAGTTTAGAATAACACAGGAATGGCAAAATGGTTTTGCTCATGTACCAAGCGACAGGGCCTCCATGGGGCCCGATATCAAGAAGGGCTCTGAGGACGTGTGCCATAGCCGATTAGCCCAGAGTGGAAGCAGACAGTAGGAGTACCAGGGCCCCATATTTACCAGCTCTAGAGTTACGAGTGAAGACTTGGGTCAGCAGACTTGGATTCCAATCTGGACTTTGCCATTTACCAGTTGTATCTCTTTACACAAGTTGCTTAACCTCACTAAACTACTGTTTCCTTTCCTGTAAATTGCGACTGATGGTATCTACTACAGACACGCTTACAATAATACTTATATGTGATAACACAGGTGAAGTGTTTACCACAGTGCTTAACCCATAAAACCACTCTGTAAGGATTAACTTGCTATGTATTTAAGTGAGATACTATTTATAGAATGTTAGCATATTGTAGACCAAAATGAATAATAGCCTAATATTAACTGCAGGAGTTTTAAGAAACAAATATTCTCCTTCCACAGAAACACTTTGAGGTTTAAGTGTACTGGCATCATAGTAATCGACTCATTCATTAATTCATTCATGCTACGAATATTTATTGAACAACTACTGTTGTTATTTTTTACTGAGGTGTAATTGACCTATCATATTAGTTTCAGGAGTACAAAGTGATGATTCAATATTTGTGTATATTGGGAAATGAGCACCACAACAAGTCTCCTTAACCTCTGTCACCGTAAATAGTTTTAGAATTTTTTTCTTGTGATGAGAACTTTTAAGATCTGCTTTCTTAGCAACTTTAAAATATTGAATACCGTATTAACTGTAGTCATCATGATGTACATTACATTTCCATGCCTCGTATATTTTATAGCTAAAAATTTGTACATTTTGACTCCCTTCATCCACTTGGCACACCCTCGTCCACCACCTTTGCTGAGCACCAATCTGTTCTCTTCAGCTATGAGTTTTGGGTTTTTGTTGTTTCTGTTTTGTTCTGTTTAGATTGCACGTGCAGGTGCAATCATATGGTATTTGTCTTTCTCTCCCTAACTTATTTCACTTAGCATAATGCCTGCAGAGTCCGTCCATGTGGTCACAAAAGGCAGGATTTCATTCATTTTAGGCCTGAATGACTCTTACCCGAAAGACAAGAAATAGCAAATGTTGGCAAAAATAAGGTGAAAAGGGTATGCTTTTGCACTGTTGGTGAGAATGTAAATTGGTACAGCCATTATGGAAAACAGTATGGAGATGCCTTAAAAAATTAAAAATAGAAATACCAGAAGATCTAGCAATTCTGCCTCTGGGTATTTGAAGAAAACAAAAACACTAATTCAAAAACATACGTGCACTGCTATGTTTATTGCAGTGTTATTTCCAATAACCAAGACATGGAAACAACCGAAGTGTCCCTGAAAGATAAATGGATAAAGAAAATGTGAGATAGACACGCGCACACACACACACACACACACACACAGTATGATTAAGCCTTGAAAACTAATGAAGACTTGCCATTTGCAACAACAGGGATGGAGCACATATTACATTTTCATTCTTAATACTACGGGTGAAATAGTGTGATGAAATTTTTGCCTTTGTAGCGCTTCTGTTCCTATAGACACAATAGTCCCCCATTTAAAACCAACCTACCTACAATCAATGCTACTCCAATGTACAAAAGAGTAGGTAGCTATTGTATCTATTACCCTCATACTATCTCTGACATTATGGGCCTATCAACCCTGACTTATCAAAGATATTTTCAAAACAGAAAGAAGTGTCTTAAATTCTGAAATTCTATCCCACAGTATCCAACTAGTTGATTTTTTGCCAGGAGGAAAAATAAAACTTCTAATTGTTCCAGTTCTCCAGGGGACCTGGGGGACCACATTGAACTGTTTCTGAAATGTAAGCAGCAATCACAGACATTTGTTGAGTGAGGTGTTGAGAAGGTTCATCAGTAGAATCCAAACTTGTTGCTCCATGTGCACAAGCCCCTGGTATATAATTCTGAAGGCTGCCAGAATTATGATTTTCAGATGTCTTCAGTGCTTCAATCCATCTGAAGAGGGAGATTAGTACTTTATTTTTTTCTCACCTCTAAATGCACCTGATTTGGATAAACCCTAGATGCATGGTTTTCTAAGAAATGGGCTTGATGAAATAGAACTGTATTTTAAATTTAACTTTATATTGAATTTCTAAAGGCAGCATGTACCCCAGTCTTGAAAATAATAGAAGGTTAAATTCTTTTAAATCTTTGCTGTAAATAGATATTTTAAAAATATTCACTTAATGGAAATACTCTAGTTTTTTTTTTTTAAGATTTTATTTCTTTGTCAGAAAGAGGGACAGTGAGAGAAGGAATACAAGAAAGGGGAGTGGGAGAGGGAGAATCAGGCCTCCCATAGAGCAGGGAGCCCGATGTGGGGTTCGATCCCAGGACCCTGGGATCATGACCTGAGCCTAAGACAGACACTTAAAATCTGAGCCACATAGGCACCCCAGTACTCTAGTTTTAAACTTTATGATTTTACTCCTAGCAAAATAGCTGTTTTGATTTTCTCTAATTTGAAAAGGACCATTTCAGAAATAATCGCTAAGATGCTCTTTCTCCAAAACTGATTATAACAAAGTATTGATGTTGACTTTGTAAACTCTATTTATTAAGGAGTACTATATGAATTCTATCCAGAGAAAAATAATAGATTTCAAAATTTATTATGTACTGTTTGTAAAAGAATAAATTCAATTATTACAGAAGAAAATTAGGTACAAAGCAGAAAAGATTCATTTGAGTATGTTTCTAATAAAATTATAAATGCTTACATTATTAACTTCAAAGTGTAGATTAAGGCTACTAGATGGCCCTGACTTGTAAATCAATATCAATTAAAAATAATCATGATCAGACAACTAAACAAAAGTCCGTATGGCTGAAAAAAGGGTTTGCCCTGGTGACAGATCATTGCGACAACCTCTCACGCCATTGGGTGATATTTACCATATGTCCCATGATTGATAGTCAGATTTAATGAGTTCTTACAAGCAATTAAATAATCAAGAGTTCCTGCTGTTACATGGCATAGCTTGATAGAACAGTGACAAATGAGAGAATATCTACAACCTAATCAAAGGGACATATTTCCTTGGGAACAAAATAATATTATCCACCAGTGCAATCAAAGGACAAAAGAACATAGAAAGGACACAAACAGAATGAGATAAATTATGTCCTCTTTTCATTATTCTGACTGCACAGTTTCCATTTATTGAGCCCTATTAAATCACTAAGAAAATTAGCCTTGTTAAATATGTTTGACTTATAGATTGTTGGTTGGTGCATATACAGTTAAGGATATATACATATTATACATATATCCCCTTAACCCTTTAAAAGAAGCTATCTGTAAAAGTTACTAGCAGTAAAGTGTATTATTCTTGAATCCTCTTAAGAAAAATATATGAAGGGCGCCTGAGTGGCTCAGTGGGTTGAAGCCTCTGCCTTCGGCTCAGGTCATGATCTCAGGGTCCTGGGATCGAGGCCTGCATCGGGCTCTCTGCTCAGCAGGGAGCCTGCTTCCCCCTCTCTCTCTGCCTGCCTCTTTGCCTAGTTGTGATCTCTCTCTGTCAGATGAATGAATAAATTTTTTTTTTAAAGAAAAATATGTGAAGAATAAATACTAACAGGCAAGCCAAGAAGTGCAAGACTGCCTTAGGAGGTTTTCCTCAGCTCTTCAATGTTAAATGTTACTCCTCTGGTCCCCCTTGGTGTTCAACCAAGGTAAATGTAACACAGTTTTGTTTTTGCCAGTTCACCTATAGGTGTAAAGTTACAATAAAATGACCTATTGCCTTTGAGGATTCTCCTCAGTATTATTTCTCCACAGTAATTTCCCATAAATTTCAAATAAAATGTCTCCCATCTATAGAGTACTTCATGATATGATCGTTTTTATTTCTCTTATTGCTAGGAAAGTACGGGGTTCCTGTTCTATTAAATTTTGATGAACTAAAAATTTTTATGTCGGCTCATGACATACCAAGTGATCTATTTTTCTACTCCTGCTTATTCTCCTAAAATTTAGGTAAATTACTAAAATAACAAAAATAAGTGATATAAACTCTGTGCTGGTATAGTATATTTGCTTATTTTATCTAAAAAATCCATCACAAGTATTACTATCCATTTTTGGCACATTGAAATGTGGCTTTTAATAGCTGTCAAGTCAAGCCTTAAACAGGTAAGGGGCAGAATCCTTGCGCTTTCAAAGTAGCTCTGTAGTAAAAACAAATGTTTCAGAAGCAAATATGCCTGAGGACGACTCTGGCTTTGTCACTTACTAGCTGTTTGACTTAAGACAATTTATATTCTATAAACCTCGGTTTCTTCATCTACAAAAAAGGGGAGGCAATAATGTGAGATAACTCATATAGCATAAGTTACACTGATGAAATTACTTCATCAGTAAATACTATTATTTATAAATTCAAACGTAGATTGGCCATTTAATATGGATCAGGATATATTCAACGCAAGTCCAGCCCTTAAGAAATTCACAATTTAAAGGAGGGTAACGTTTAAGTACATAGTGTATTAGAATACAGATTGCCTGCCTGTGGTGTTCGATAAGAAAACGCATGGTGCAACCTGAGCAAACAAAATGAAACTACAAGAAGCATGACAAGTCTGGGTTGGGGTAGGACCTCCTAGAAAAGCTGAATTTTAATCTGTAAACATGAGTCAGATGAAGAGTGAACTTAATGCTGGCTCGTGAACCAGAATATAAATCAGTGTGGTAAATTCAGGGAACACGACTCTGTTTGATGGCAGCTCAGGGCAACTCTGGGAAGAGTGAATGCTCAAGCTGAAGAAGTTCAGCAAAAAGCACATCATGTAAAGACGTGCCAAGGTGTTTGTCCTTCGTCCTGAAAACTATAAACAACTGAGGAAGTTAAGCAGTAGAGTAAGAAAGAACCGTAAAAGGGAACTAGCCCATTGAAATCCTGGGGCAGCAATCCCAGCTAAGGATGATGATGACAGTAGTAAGGATGGAGAGGACTAGACCAATTCAAGACCTTAAAAAAACAAATCATTCCTACTATGTGCAGATTAGATGGGGACGTGAAGGCTGATGGTATGTTAAGAATTAGAGGAGAAACAAATCCTGGGAATGGAGGTAATTTGTTCAACCTTGACCATGCTGAAATTGCTCTGAAACATCCAGGTAGGGATAGGAAGCATGCTGCCAGTTACCTGGGTCTGCAGCTCAGGGGAGAAATTGAGGCAGGAGAGGCATTTTGAGGCCTTGAACATACGATGTCAGTTAAAGGTATGCATTATTAAGGGAAAGTAGAAGTGAGAAGATGGCCAACCATAGAACTCCAGACAATATTTAAGTGTTATGTAAAGGAAAAGGTACCCACATAAACGGGACCCACATAAAAGATGGATAAGGAGTTACCAAGAGATAAGAGGAGAATCAGGAGAGATTGATTTCTAAGAAGTCAGGGCAACAATGAACTGGAAAAACAGAAAAGGATCAACACTGTCATAAAACGGTAGAAGTGACAAGTTAGATAATGTTCTACAATGAGTATTATACCTTTGGTTATGACCACTTTAGATTCTTTTGCTCTCTCCTGTTTCTTGAGCATTTGGCTATTGTATCTGTCCCGGCCACTGGGAGTAACCTGTTTCTGTCTGACCTCTGATGACTCCTTTGTGGGCATAAACCTAGGGGTTTCCCTCTTGATAATGAGGCATGGAACACCAAAACCTCTGGCGCTCACATGTGCAGTATTAGGAAGTACAAGGGAATTTAATGCCCTGTGGGGCTCACCTTTGACCAGTGGGAGACTGTATTACTTTCTTCTTTTTTTAATGAACTGCCCTAAAAAGCAGTCGTTTAAAAGCCTCTCATGAGGCAGTCCCAGGAGAATGAGCAATTTGTACTTCATATCCAAGCGCTGGACAGGGTAGAAAAAAAAAACAAAAAACACATCCTCTTGGATCTCTCTCCTTTTCTGCCACACTGTCTTTTCCCCCTGTATTCCTGCTTCTGGGGCTGAATTTTGTAGTGCGCAAGCAGTACTTCATCCTTCGCTTCAAGCTCTGTTTTCTGGGGAAACCACGCTAAGACAAACAGTACTGTTGGAATCAGAAGCATCCATTATAAGTGCGGGAATTCCATGTGATTTAATACCATGATATGGAAATAATTTATTTTTTCTTGTTCTTAACCTAGCATCTGGAATCCTTTAGCTAAAAACAGAAATTGTTGAATAGATGGCCATGAAACAGACAGTAGAAACTGCATTTATTAAAAAATAATAAAAATACTAGGGTAAGTCGAAAAGGAAGAAAAAATATGTAGCTAAGAGAGAATTCAAGTCCCATTTCAAGGGAATTAGAAGTAAATATTCAGTAGTTTTAATATGATAAAGGAGACAGAGGAAAATGAATTAAGGGATGTGGGAATGGTAAGCCTAAATGTTCCTCAGGAATTAAAGATAGTTAGCTTAAACTGAGTGACTTCATTGTCTAGCTTTCTACATGCTTCTCAAAGTGTCGTAGCGAAATGAGCAGCATCAGCATCACCTGGGAATCTGACAGAAAAGCAAATTCCTAGATCCCACCCTAGATGTACTGAATAACAAATTCTGAGGGTATAGCCCAGAAATCTGTATTTTAGCAAGCCCTCCCAGGATTCTGATGGACGCTGAATTTTGAGAACCATTGCTATAAATAAGCATGGTCCGTTTCTTTGGGGGTAAAGAGTAACTTGGAAAATGGAAATCATGTTTCCTGTTTCTGAATTCCCAGAGACTTTATATATATTTTTTCTTGACATCTTGAAAAAAAGGACCACTTGCTGCAAAAAATTGATAAAATAGCCATATGTTTGACTAGCCTGTGAACTTTAACCTCTCGGTTCCAGAGCAATGAAGACATCCCTTGCAATGGTCACCTGGCAGAGTACACAATAATAAGTAAAATCACAGAAAGCTTTTTTAGAAAGTGACAATCTAGTTTCTGTAAGGAAAAATATGCTTATGTAATATTGGAAAATTTTTCAATTGATGAAGAATGAGGAGTAGTTGCAATTTACTCTTTTAAAATGCCTTAGACAAGGTTCTACACTAAAGGCTATTGATCAAATTGAGTCAATAAGGGATTGAGGGGGATGTTTGGTTATAGGTAGGAAACAAACATTAAAACCATCAACTCTCCATTAGGTACATGTGGGTTTTCTAGTTTGCTGGTCATCTATATTGAAGCATCCATTCTGGACTCCTTATTCCAGTTTTAATTGATGGATCCCCAAGGAATTAAAATAGGTATCAATATTCACTAAACCAAAGGTTTTTAAAACTTTTAAGCAAAGGGAACAAATTTCCATCTACCTGAATTTTTCTCAAAGTGAAAATTTACCGGGAATTGTTCTGTATAAAAACTAAGTTAGGTGTAGAATTGTTCTGGTCGGCCTTTAACGACCAACAAGGTCTCTTTTCAGTAGTGATTTTTAAGATTTGCTTGATGAGAAAACATGCCATGCACACACTAAGTTTACTTCTGGGCAGCCTGCGAGCTAGCATTTAAGCAGACTTAATTTTTTTCTTTGCATTTTTTTTTTTTTTTTTTTTAATCTGCGTTACACTCTGGAGCTTCCGTGTGTTCCCTGACAGGCGTTTCTACTTCATGGCTCTGACGCCCAATTCCCATTGAAAACCGAAACTGGCGCAATCAGGCAGAATCGCTGCTCCCTGGGCACCTGGTGTGCAGTGTGGTAGGAGGGGCCCATGGCAGAGGACCTTCCTGGTTGTACACTCAAAGTGGGGCAGGTCCGGTGGGCTTTCTTCTCACCTGATTTATCTCAGGATAGTCACTCCGTGTCCTTGGACCCCCTCAAGGTGCAGATCAGGGACAGGATTCCCAAATGAGGCAGATCTTCTCCTATTTCATAATAGTCAAGTGGGTAGATTGTGAACAGCCATTGACAAGGGGGAGAAACCGCCTAGCCAAAGCGGTGTGGAGAGCAGATGAGTGTCACTGGGCAGCAGGGCTCCTCCCTCTCCTCCCCGGTCACTCCACATCCACCCCCCTGTCTTCCGGGTCCTGGGCTAGATGAGCTGGTGCAGCTGCAGCCGCCTCACGGTCAGACCTGTTGGGGGCTTCAAGTGAGCCCTCGTGGTGCTCATGAGCAGCTTTTCTTTGAATAATTTTATAAACATATTAAAACTTGAATAGACCAATACACAAACATCATAGAAATCATCCTTGCATAATTCAAATAATCAGTTATGACATAAAGCATTCCCAACATTTTCTGGTTTGTGTTGGATGAACAACCATTAATGCTGTGCTGTGTGCCGAATCACAAAATGTAGGGCTATGAAGCCAGTTTTCATCTTATATGTGACACTCTTTCATGTAACTTTCTGAAATATTCAATCATATTAGACCTCTTAGACTACTAGAATTGATAGGGAGTATAAGTTTGCTTTAATGAATTACCTGCTTTCTCAAATTACTCTGAAGCTGTCTTAACTTACCAGGGCATGAAAATACAGGACAAGGTATGTGATTATTTTACAAGCTAAACATACATGCCTGTATACAAATGGAGAGTTGTAGATGACGCCACTCAAAAGAAGAAATTAAAACTATAAAGTAACTGAATATAGAGTATATGAAAGAATTGGGAGAGGAGCAGAATAAATTGTATATTCTTCTAAGGACATTTTCCATGTAGATTTAGAGAAAAGTAGTTAATGTATAAGAGGCAGTACAGAGATCAACAGCTGGCACTAAAATATTATTGTCCGATACAAGATAAATGAAAGGTAAAAATACTAAAGTTCAGTAGCAGTAAAATCTTTGAATCTCTCAGAATCGATAAGTTCACAAAAATTACACACCTCATTAAATTCTACACAGATTGCAAAGCTAGCTATAATGTAGAAACAGGCAGACAGTCTGTCTCAATATTATTACAGGAAGGGTTGGTTAAATTAATAGCTTCTCATTGATTAAAAAATCTTGCATTTTACATGTTCTTGAGTTGGTTCCCACCATTACCTTTCAATAACAGAATGAGTCTTTGGAGAAATGTGGTTATATTGAGCTACTGAAATATAAAGGTAGGCAAAAGATGTTTATAATATCCTATCATTGTTTCCTGTTATAAAATGCTATCTACCTGAAAATAAAAGATGTTTGCTTCCATATACTCTTAGTGATTTTTTCATGCTTAAAATCGCCCACTAAAAATGTAATTAGCCTGTAATGATAACTAAGCATAAAATATTATTACTCTATCATAATATTTCTAAGTAAGACATCATTTTGTCAGGTAATATGCTATCTGACATTGCATGTGCTAAGGCCCCTGGGACATTGTCCATTTGTAATCATTGTACATTAGGAAATGCTTTCCTACCAGCCTACAAGTCAACTGCATTTTTCATAGATTCATTCAGCTCATTTCCATTTTTGCTCAAAAGAAAACTTAACAAAACATGGTAGTTCCAGGACTTAGAAAGATTTTTTTATGAACGTGAATTCTTCATCTTATGTATTGACTTCTATCCAGTAGAAGCCCAAACTTGTTTTTATTAATGCACACAATTCTTTATTCTTAATGCAGTCTGCTTCTTCCCTTGAGGGTTTCAATACATAATTTACCTTGGGTGTTGTCAAGGATATGGAAAACATATATTTATTATGTGCAGTTAAGTTTATTTAAGTTTGAAAGGTTTCTTCAATCAGAATTCAGCTGACGATCCTGTCGTTAGTACAGTTGGTCTCATTTCTTCGTCCCTTGCACAGATGTCTTCAATTACATATGTTGTGATCTCAAAATCCATTTGTTGGCTCTAAAGCAATATCAAATTATATTTATTTGATAGTCTTGCATAATTTTTAAATATCTTTTAGCGTGTATTATAAATTAATATGTAAAGGATAGAACCGTCCTATTCAGATACTATATAATTATATATTTTGTGTGTGTATACATATATTTTAACTCTTTAAAAGATTAATTGAAAACAAAAAGCCTCAAACTGAGACCCATTTTCAATTGCAATCTATTTCTTAGTGAAATTTAGTTGTGAAAGATACGTATAAGCATAAAGCTATGCAATGCCACACTATATTATATTCCACTATGATATGAAACATTTAAATGCAGCAAGGTGAGTAAATAGGAAAGATTTAGGTGTTTTGAGGTTAGTTTGCTTATTCTTACATATAATTATGCTATATATTTTAGAAATGTGTTTCAGAAACTAAAATTAGATTTTCAGAATAATCATGTGCACAATGTCTGCACATTTATCCATAATCAAATGTGAAGACACTAAAATTTTACACTCCTTGATTTTGGGAAAAAAAGTCATTTCCAACTCGTCTTTTTTCTCCACTAAAAAGAGAGAAATGCTTTATACGACGGAATGATCTACTATCTATGACACTGATGCTCTACGGAGGTTGTTTATTATCTAATGTGGTATTACTGAGTTTCATGTTTTGGATTGAATGACGTTTGCCCAAATTGTATAAAATTTGGAGATTACATAAGAATGGTCATATTGCAACCCATTAACATTTGGGTTTAATAACAGTTATCTTTGCTAATTGGGGGTTGGAGCATATGTCAAATTCTTAACAACTAAAGGCCATTGAGTTCATGGTGATCATGCTTTTTCAAATTATAAATAGCTCTGTGCATACTTGACATTGTTGTTAGAGAAAAAAAAAAGAAAAAAGAAAACCTGGCCAGCCCACACAATGAGGTGAGGATGATTATTTCACCATGAAATTGAAGACTGTTTTGTGTTTGCTTACTTTGTTTTATCTAAGCCTAATCCTTGAGATGGTGATCCTAGTTGTAAAAGTTACTACATGATGGCATTTGTTGCACTTCAGTGGAAATTCAGTATCATTCCTGAAATTTCAAAATATTTGAAACATAAGGAGATATATTTAGCAGACTTAACATTTATAAACTTACTTCACTTAATAAAGCATATAATCAGTTGGTCATTTTCATTTGTTTATTGTGTTAAATAATAGCCTAGAAAGTGAACCTGAGAAAAAAAGGCACAATTAAGGAATCAATTTTTCATCTTCCACTGAGCTCACCAGTGTAATCACCAAAAAAATCTACAAAAAATAATCTAATACTAAAAACATACATTTATATATAGTTGTTTCTTCTCAAAATACTGAATATAGTGTATTAGAAAAGCTTTACTAAATAGATTTAACTAACAAATTGATAAAAACATCTGAGATAAGTTACCTAATTGTCACCATGTGGAGCAAATTTCTATTTCTTTGTAGTGAATAATCATTTTTTTGTGCTCTAGTGTTCAAGACAACTTGGATGTATTGCTATACAATAAATCCATTAATTTGCAATGAAAATAGACAAGGAAATAGTAAATGAGAACAATGCTTGTCAAAGATTCTGCTGTGCATGTGATTACTGAACCATTGTAAATATTACTTTGGTATATTATTTGTGTTGGAATAATAAAATTACTGGTATGGATTCAGTACTCACTATGTGTCAGATACTGACTAAGCACTTCTATTTCATCAATGTTAACCCCAACAAAAGCATACTATTATGGCGCTCAGTCTACATGTGGGGACACTGAGACCCAGAGGTTATATAACTTACCCCCATCACACACCTAGTAGGTATAAGAACTGTGATTTGAGTGCTTTTACTCCAGACCTATGCTCTTAACCACTGCCCTGTAGAGAGGAGACTCTACAAGGATGCTAGGAGGTCTACTAGAGATCTTTTCATGTCCTGCAAACCTTGTTTTGCCAGCGCTTTATTTGGTTCTTGTGGCTTAATGAGTAATAACAATTCCATAGCCCTTTACTGTCCACTTACTCAGAAGGGATATCTTCTAACATGCTAGAATAAGTTAATAGTAGGACTTATTAATATGCTATATTCATAAATGGACATTAGTGCTCTACTGGAATTAACCGAGAAGTCTGTTTCTGAGTGAGGTTGTCACACATCTAGGATTTCCAGACTTAGTGAAAAAAAATGTTCCTATAGTTCAGGCCAGCAAGTTTAAATAAGATTACAGTGTACTTATGTGTGAATAGATGGAATCCCTGCAGTTTTCAAGAAAAATGCATTGTATTTTTGTACTGTGTCATGTTCTGAATTGATTGCCATTCCCAATTGTTTCCTTTCATGCTGTTTTAAAAAAGTTTGTGGTATTGTAAACAATGAGTTTCACATATTTACGTTGTACAATTTGATATGTTTTGACATATGTATATGCCCATGTAAACGTCAACACAATCCACTCAGTGAACACCACTCACAAAAGTGGTTTTCTCATTTCCATTAAGTAATGTGTCCCTGCTGTCCTCCTGCCGCATCTCTGGTACACAGGGTATGAATGACCCACTTTCCGTCCCTATTGATTAGTTTATATTTTCTAAAACTATATGTTAATGGGACCAAACACTGTGTACCTTTTTTGTCCGGTTCTTTGCATGATTTTTATTTCATTTTTATTGATCAATTTTTTTTCATACCTTTTCCTCACAATAGGCTTTATTTTCCTTTATTTAAAAAAAATAGTTACAGACATTTTGAATTTTACCTTGTTGGGTGCTCATATTCTGTATAATACTGTATTCTTCTAAATACCTTGAGCTTTTTTCTGATGGGATTGTTACTCAGATAGATTTTGTCTGTTTTTTGTTTGTTTGTTTTGGAGGAACAAGAACAGGATTTAGCCTAATGTTAATTTTCCCTTACTGCTGAGACAAGATCTTGCTGAGTACTCACCTACCCACCCCCAATTAAAAAAAAAAAAAAATGGTGGCTTATTTGGCTGGTGAAAAGAGTACCATTCCTTGTCCTATGTGAGCAGCAGGTATTGCCTTCTCTAATTCTTTTTGGTTGGTCTGTCTTCTAACCTAGAGTAATCGCCTGTGAGCCATGCACTGATCAGTTTTCAGGTAAATACTTGAGAGGACCCTCTACAGATCTCCTGAGCTTTAGCTCTGTGCAACTCTTGTCTTTGGTATTCTGTTTTATAAACTCAGTCATACTGGTCCATCCAACTCTGAGCTCTATCTCTACAACTCAGGAAGACTCATGCTCCTTCTTGGTTCTCCCTGCTGGTTCTGTGACCTAAAAAAACCGTAATCTGAGCAGGATCACCACTTCCGTTCACATCCTGCAGGAATAAGTGGTTTTTATTGTGTTAAGTCTAATGACTTTATAAACCACTCTTTCATATATTTATTTCAGTTTTTAGTTTTAGGGACTTTTTGTTTTGATTTTTTTCTTTTGGTTAAAAACCTAAAAAGGCATTTTTGGAGAGAAAGAGGTGATTGGGTCCTGCCTGAGTATTGGAGTGGAGTGCCTGGGCAAGGGAAACTATAGATGAGAATGCATGGCTAGAAACACTAAAGCAGGGATTGACTGGAGGGAAGCCTTGTGTGGTGATTCCCTTACATATACAATAAAAATATTGGGGTGTAAGGGAGAGAAAAGAAATAAGATATTGAAGTACATTTCTGTTGAGGCCGAGGTAGCATAAAGATGAGGAATGAATAAGCTTTTACCATAAATATCGAAATACTAAGGACTTTAGGCCTTGTAGGCCATCTGCTCTATGACATCACACATACTCAACTCTGCTGTTGGAGTTTGAAAGAAGCTACAGACAATACACAGTGAATGAGTAGGGCTGTGTTCTAGTACCTATTTAATTATGGGTTAAATTATTGAAATTTGAATGTCATATAATTTTTGTATCATGAAAAATATTTTGAAGTTTTTAAAACTTCAAAAAGAAAAAAATAAAGTTGCAGGTTGTGGAACTATAGGGAGAGCTGTAGGGAGTGGGAATTTCCATTTCAAACAAGATAAATACACTCCCTATTTCTCCTTTAGTTGAGGAGAACAAAAAACCTAAGAAGACTCAGAAAGTTATTAGAAAGCTGAAGACTGGCTAGGGAACTTAGGACCCAAGGAATGGCATGGTGGTTCTCTAGGTTTTCTTTTTGACCATATATATTTTGAATGGGGTGTTTAAGAGGCTGGCAGTTCAGAAACATTGACAAGGAAAAACAAGCCCCAGTAAAGCCTAATATTTCTAACCAAAGGACCAGGAGTGAGGCAGCTTAGCAAGATAAATAATTATTTTTAATATTGTCATACTCAGGCAACACAATGGAAAAAAACCGTAGCCCCCCTACCCCATTTCTGCCCCAAAGACAAATGGAAAGCCTTGACTTCCATTCCTTAAATGTAGTGAGGGATTCTGCCCGTTGGTGTCCGAGAAGGTCAAGTGGAGAGGCAGGACTTTAATCCGTGCATAGCAGTAATGACACCCACACCGTTGCCAGGTAAGGCCATGTGAGAAGTAGTAATGAGATGCCTCCTTACATATATTATCAATGGAGGACTAGTGAGGAACTGAAGTTTCACTCTAATCTAGCAGTAATGCATTTAGTGCTTTCTTTTTCTCACTGTTGTAGTGTCAGAAGCATCATGCTGAAACAGAAGATCCAGAATCCCATATAAGAGTAATAAAAATGTCCCCATGATATAATAAAAAATAAATCATTATGCCAAGTACCAGGAAAATGACAACTTGAATCAGAAAAGACAATATATACCCACACCAAGGTGACATTGGTTTTGGAGTTACCTAAGATTTTAAAACAGCCATTATAAAAATGCTTTAATGGGAAAGTAAACATTCTTGAAAAAAAATGTTTTAGCAAAAAAAAAAAATTAACAAAGAAATTGGAGGTAGAAGAACTAAATAGAAAATTTTAGAACTGGAAAACATAAAAACCAAAAAATAAAAAAATGGGTGAAGTAAATAGCAGAATGAAAAGAACAGAGGAAAGAATCAGTGAACTTGCAGAAAGAACAATAGAAATTACCCAATTGCAACTGTTAAGATAAAATAGTGTGGGCTTCATTAACTTTGTCAGTTCCTTCTCTGTGGAATAGTTTCTGCATTGAATTTAATCTTGGAAAATAAATGTGAGTAGTAGCTCCCTGTGGGCAAATTTTCCTGTAAATCTCATAAAAACACTCTTCTCCCATCCCCATACAGCTACTCACATGCACACATACAAACACATACACACCAAGCTCCATCCCAGCCTAACAACTTTGGTCAAAGAAACAAAATGCCTGATTATTTTCATGAAAGGAACTGAAGGTAGGAAGGTGATTAAGGAAAAATACATTTAGACCAAAGCCAAAGGTCATAGAGCAAGAAATGATCTTCCTATGCCATGGTATGGAATATGTGCTTGGGGAGCAATGTAGATATCACTGAGCAAGCAAAATAGTAGTAAGAAATAAAAGAAGTAAGCAGAAAGATCATAATTATAAGAAGGTTTAGGAAAATTGCAAAATTTGCCCTTTTTGTTTTTAGTATTCTGAGACTTAGAATTTGGCATCTTTCACTGGTTCCTGACTTGCCTCCAACAGGGGAAAGATTAGTAACAATGAAGACATCCTCTTTCCAAAAAAAAAAAAAAACCTTGCCAGAGATATAACTGGATTTATGACATCTGTTTTCTAGTCACTCATCAAACACTAGTTATATCATTTAAATAAGTCACTTCTTCTAAGGTTGATCTCTCTCCAGAAGAACTTGAACATTTCTTACAACCTGAGACTTCTATAAATTTTACGCATCAATTACTGTGATCTTTTGGGCATCAATTTTCCAGTTGGGAGATAACGATATGGTAGGAGATTCCTTAGTGACCTTGAAGTCACATCCTTACTGTGACTACTCCATTTCCCAGTAAGGCTGAGGACAAATTTAGGTGTTAACCAGTAAGCAGAACCAAAAGCATCATGGGGTTAACAAGAAAATACAGAAGGCAAAAATTTAGTCCTGATATCTCCCAGTGATGAAAATTGGAGCATACCCAGTGTTAGTTGAAGACTTAAAATTTATTTTTCAAAACAGAAGAGGAAAATAGAAGAAATCCTTACCATTAATATACAATAAGGAAAAATAATGACTATGAGTTGGTGAGCGTTTATTGTGAGGTATTGTGCTGTCTGCTCTTTGAGAATTATTTCATTCAATTCTGAACGAATTCTATACAGGGGATCTCAAATAATTTGTCCATTTTTGGATGAGAAAACTGCAGCTTAGGGGAATTAAATAACTTGGCAAAACATACCCATCTGGTAAAGAATAGAGTCAGCAGAAAGATCAGCTGATTTCATAATTGGTGTTCTTAACAATAACTTGTTTCCTACCTAAACAAGTATTCACACTAAAATTTGGGGGTGGTCGCTGTGGAATGCAAAGAGGATATCTTCTCAGGATTTGAGGCAAATAGATCACCAAGCTAGTTGGAATCAGCCCAAAATTTTGCTCAAGCAATGATGTTTTTATCAGTGATTTCAGATGCCCCACTTTCACTCCACCTTTTCTACCACTGATTTCATGTGTACTACAACTCTTATGGCACTGGAACAAAACCATTCATTCTACAACTAGAAACATTCCTTTAAATGCAAGGTACCTGTGATGTATTGAATTAAATACCCTTTTTCAATGAATGGCAGGAGGACTACTTTCTAGAGAGAAGATTATGGTGGTTAATGAGGAGCAAGGAAGTGAATAGAAAAGAGGCTGTACTCCTTGACAACAGCAAAACTTAGCTGCAAATAGGAGAAGCCAGGTGTGCCTAAGATAAACTCAGTACGGTTTGCAATTGAGATGAGAGACAATCCAGTAAACAGCAATTCCATTATGACAATCAAATTCAAAGGCGTAAGTCTGTAGAACTACATGGGTATTTTTTGGAACCATAATTATAAAGACCTTGGGAATAGATGTGTTCAATGGTTATTCAGACATGAGCAACAAAAGAACACTATGTGAGCTTTAGATAGGCAGCCTCTTGTGATTTATTTCAAAAGAGTTTCTAGAGAACGTTGTGATATTCTCTGGTTGGCTTTTGCAGTTATACCAGTCAGCAAGCTAAGAATAAAGACAACTCAAGTATTATTTAGAAATGAAATAGCTATGAAAATGTATGTAGTTGTATGTTAAAAAGACACCAAGACATTTTAAGTCAACTAAGTTAGCTCTAGGGGCAAGAATAAATGAATACAGATGTAAGACCATATTCTGGTAGATGTAGTGGTTTCCCAGAATCTTGGTACCTGAGAGTATGGAAAGGCCACTGAGGAGATAGTTAACTGTCAAATACCTGTCATAAATGTCTATCAAAGTAGTATTTAGATTGCCTGATACTTGAACACATCAAGTGAAGATAACATCTTAGGGTCAAAGAAAAGCATATAGAATCTAATTGCTCAACATAAAAGAAAATAGAAAAAAAAAAAAAAACAGCAAGTTTAATCAAAATAGTCTTCAGCGTTGCAGAGAGATAAAGACAGAGTTCAGAAAAATTAATGAGTTTCCCCATTCAAGCCAGAAAAATAGCAGAAGGAGGTAGAAAAGGGAGAGAAAAGAATATCGAAATCTATAACTTTCGTATATGAAAACAGTGGCATATACAATGGAAAAAAAAGGAAATAAAAGCACAATTGATTAATGAAAAGTTCCTTGCAAGAAAAGCAATGGAATTTTAAAGAGGCTTTAGTAAATATAATCTAAAATTAATTTCCAATTCTTGAAGTCACATGTTCAAAATCTGAGGACCCTTCCTCTGTGACTGACCATGTGATGGGGCATGGTGACAAGTATTACCCATATTCTATCTAGTAAATAATACTGTGAAATTTTCCATTTACAATGTTAGGTATGAAAATAATGCCCTCTGCAATCTCATTTTGGAGACTGACATTAAAAAATAATAAAAAAAAATCTGGTTCAAGCCAATGTTTCCCAAATGTATTTGGTCATAACCTTGCTGTGAAACATCTACTAAAATCTCTGGAATCACTAGAATATTTAAATAACACTAGATTAGGGAAGTATATAAAATGACATTTTAATCTGTTCTTTTGAGGAAGAAATCTCAGTTTTATGACTGATGGCAATTTCTAAATTCCTGTGTAAATGTAAGAACCCAAACAGAGCACAGCACTGTTGTGTGTCAGGAGACAATTTGGGCAAGATGTACTAGAATTTTAAAGACAGAATACTACAGAGAGCACAACTACACAGAAAAGCTATAGAAAACCTTTTACAGTCTCCTTAAATTTAATAACCTTGAATCCAAATAGCAAAATGAGCATGCATAGGATAAAAATCTATGATGCCACGCAAACAATCTATTTCTATGAAGAGAACAAATAGAAGCTTTAAGGCAACCATTTCCCAAAGCTTACTTATGTATCATTTAAGTTTTCATCCTCCAGAATCAAGAGACTTAGTTGAATATAAGGGACAGTCAATATGTGCATATATGTAGATTAGTATGCATACATATACATAACTCCTTCATCTGTCAGCTAAAAGGACCTAAAAGCAATGATACCCTGGTAGCAAGAAGCACAGCCAGTGCCCAAATTATAATTTCTAGCACTATTCTTTGTTAAAAAGAACCAGGACTTACTGGACAAATAGCTGATTCTACAGTTGGGGTAGGAAATATACAAAGTGAGCCCGAAATGGCAGAAAGTAAGAAAAAGATAAAAAAGCAAACATCCCCACAAAAACCTAGAGTCATGATTTGGGAGATATGTCAAAGACACATAGAAACCCACTAAAAGAACTATCAGTGATCAAGGGTGGAACAATTTATCAACAGAATTTAATATTATAGCCCAAAGTATGAAATAAATATCCATGAGTCTATACTGATAAAAAATATTGTGTAAATAATGTTGAATAAACATATGGGAGAGATTAGACAAATATCCCATGAGAATAATTTCATGTAATCACCTTCAAGGAGATGAAATGTAACCACACTATGTAAGCATTGGCTGCATACAGTGACTTGCTGTTGAAGAGCACAGTCCAGAAAAGGAGGAAGAGTAACTTTACAGTAGAAAAAACTGACAAACACTTCTCAAGTGGGGTGATCAAAGTTAACATCAACGGAGGTTATATTGATACTATGTACTTTTAACACTATGTGACGAGATTTTCACTTTATCTCTAGGGACTTTGTTTCAATAACACATTAATTCTAATCATGATAAAAACATTAGAAACCTTCCAATTAAGGCACATCGTGACAAATATATCTTACTAACACAAGATGTTAATAGGGTGGCTGAATTCAAGTTCTACAGAAACAAGTTCTACCATCAAAATACTTGTATAAATCTAAAACTGCTCTAAAATTAAGTTTTTTAGATTTTATTACAATGTATTTTTGGATTTATAAAAATGTAGAAACAAAATGTATGACAGAAATAGCACCTGTATGCCAGGAGGGAAAAGAAAAGTATGCTATGCTAATGTTCTCATATTACAAGTGAAATTGTGTATCACTAAAACTCAACTAATAAAAACACATTAAAAAATGAAAAATCAAAAAGATCTTATGGTTCCAAAGGAAAACAGCAAGATGGTAGATTTAACCCAATCATATCAATAATTACACTAAGTTCAAAGGATCGAAACAATCCAGTAAGACAAAGATTTGTTAGTTTTTTCCAGATTTCTTGAAATATACTTCCTGTAGAATAATGTATGAGTTTAAGGTGTACAACATAATGATTTGATATGTGTATATTATTGTCAATTGATTACCACAATAAGTTTAGTTAAAATCTATCACCTTTCAGAGTTAAAAAATACTTTTCCTTATGATAGAAATTTTTTAATCTACTCTCATACCAACCTTCAAATATAAAAAAAAAAAAAGGATTGTTAGCTATAGTTACTATAATGTACATTAGAATTTAGTTATCTTATTTCAGGAAGCTTGCATTCTTTGACCACCTCCACATAATTCTTCCCATCCCTCGTCACCACACTGGCAGCTACAAATCTGATCACTGTATCTATTAGGGTTTTTTTATTCCATATATAAATGAGATAATACAATGTTTGTCTTTCTCTGACTGACTTCTAACATAATGTCATCAAGTTGTATCGATGCTGTTGCAAGTGGCTGGATTTCCTTATTTTTTATGCTAAATTGTGTGTGTGTGTGTGTGAGCATGTGTGTTACATTTTCTTTATCTGTTCATCTAATGATGCATGCTTACATTGTTTTCATGCCTTGGCTATTGGAAATAGTGCTACAATAAAAATGGTGGGTGCAGACATCTCTTAGAGATACTGATTTCATTTTCTTCAGATACATAGCTAGAAGTGGAATTATTGGATCAGGTTGTAGTACTGTTTTTAATAAGAAACCTTCCTACTGTTTTCCACAGAGGCTGTATCAATTTACATTCTCACCAGCAGTACACAGGGTTTGCTTTTGCCCACATCCTCATCAGTATTTGTTATTTCTTCTCTTTTTGATATTAGCGATTCTAGGATGTGAGGTGGTATCTCACTGGTTTTAATTTGCATTTCCCTAATGATTAGAGATGTTGAGTGGTTTTTTTGTATACCTGTGGACGTTTGGCTATCCTATTTGGAAAGATGTCTACTCAGTTTCTCTGTTCTTTTTTTTTTTTTTTTTTAATTGTTTGGGTTTTTTGTTTTGTTTTTGCTATTGATTTGTACAAGTTCTTTTGACCCTTTGGATATTAACCCCTTATCAGAATGTGTAGTTTGTAAATTATTTATCCCATTTCACAGGTTGCCTTTTCATTTTGTTGATTGTTTCTTTTGATGTACAGAAGCTTTTTAGTTGGATGTAGTGCACATTTTTACCTTTGATTTTGTTGCTTGTGTTTTCATGTCCTATGCAAAAAAAAAAAATCATTGCAGAGACACATCAGGAAGATTTTTCCTTAGGTTTTCTTCTAGAAGTTTTGTGGTTTCTGGTCTTAAATGTAAGTTTTGAATCCATTTCAAGTTTGATTTCATGAGTAGTGTAAGATAGGGCTCTACTTTTATTTTTTGCCATGTAGATATCCAATTTATCCCAGCACTATTTATTGACGAGACTGTCTTTTCTCAATCGAGTATTCTTGACTCCCTTATCAAATGTTAGTTGTCATATATGTGTGGCTTTATTTCTGGGCTTTGAATTTTGTTCCACTGGTCTTTGCATCTTTTTCTTTTTTTTTCTTGATTTCTTTTTTTTCTTTGTGCCAGTGCCATACTGTTTTGACTACTATTGCTTTGTAATATCATTTGAAATCAGGAAGGATAATGCCTCCAACTTTGTTGTTCTTCCTCAGAATTGCTTTGGTTATTTGTGGTCTCATGGTTCCATACAAATATTAGGATTTTTTTTTATATTTCTGTGAAAAATGCCATTGGAGTTTCCATATGAATTGCATTGAATCTATAGATGGTTTTCTGTAGTATAAATATTTTAACAACTTAATTGTCTCAAGCCATAAACATAGGATATCTTTCCATTTACTTGTGTCTTTAATTTCTCTCATCATTGCCAGTATTTTCAATGCTGAAATATTTCACCTCCTAGGATAAGTTAATTTTTTAAAAATTTTATGTATTTGTCAGAGAAAGAGAGAGTGTATGCACATACAAGCAGGGGAGAAGCAGGCTCCCCACCGAACTGGGAAACTGATGGGGACTCCATCCCAGGACCTTGGGATCATGACCTGAGCAGAAGGCAGATACCTAACCGATTGAGCCACCCAGGCATCCCAGTTAATTTCTAAGTATTTTATTGTTCTTGATAATGTTATAAACTGAATTATTTTATATTTTCAGATAATTCATTGTTAGTGTATTTTTTAAAAAGATTTTACTTATTTATTTGACAGAGAGAGATCACAAGTAGGGAGAGAGGCAGGCGGGCGGGGGGCCGGGGGGGGGGGAGCAGGCTCCCTGCTTAGCAGAGAACCCAATGCGGGCCTTGATCCCAGAACCCTGAGATCATGACCTGAGCTGAAGGCAGAGGTTTTAACCCACCTAGCCACCCAGGCGCCACAATCATTGTTAGTGTATTACAAATGGTACTTAGTTTGTGCTTTTTATAAGTTGATATTTATCCTGCAAATTTACTAAATTTGTTGATGAGTTCTAAGAATATTTTGGTGGAATCTTAGGGATTTTCTGTATGTAAATGCTTGTCAATTGAAAATAAGAAATATTCACTTCCAATTTTGATGACTTTTATTCCATTTACTTGCCTGATTGCTAGCATATCCAGCACTATGTTGAATAGAAGCGGCAAATGTGGACACTTTTGTCTGGTTCCTGATCTTTGATGAAAAGCTTTCAACATTTCACTTTTGAGTATGATGTTTGCCGTGGGCTTGTTATAGATGGACTTTATTAAATTGAGGTACATTTCTTCTAAACATAATTTGTTGAGGGTTCGCATCATGAATGATGTTAAATTTTGTCATCTGTTAATATAACAATATACATCTGTTGATATGCTAATATGATTTTCATCTTTATATTACTACAATGTGTCACATTTATTGATTTGCATATGTTGAACCATCCTTACATCCCAGGGATGAATCCCACTGTCATGTTGTGTAATAGTTTCAGTGTGCTGTCGAACTTACTTAGCTAGTATTTCATTAGAATTTTTGCATCTGTGTTCATCAGGGATACTGGCCTGTAGTTTGTGTCCTTACCTGACGTTGATATCTGTACTACTGGCCTCATAAAATAGGTTGGGGAGTGTTTCCTCCTCTCTGAGTTTTTGGAAGAGCTTGAAATGATTTGGCATAATTTTTTTTTAAAGTGGTAGAATTCAATAAAACTATCTGATTCTGGTCTTTTTTTGTTGGAAGAATTTTGATTACCGAGTCAATTTACTTACTCATTATTGGTCTATTCTAGGAATTTATCCATTTTTTCTAAATTTATCAGTTCGTGGGCATATAGTTGTTCATAGTGGTCTCTTATGGTCCTTTATATTTTCATGATATTGGCTGTACTGTTTGTCTTCCATTTACTATTTTTTTCTGATTTGGATCTTCCTTTTTTTTTTTGGTTAGTCTAGCTAAAGATTTGCCAATTTTGTTTACCTTTTCGAAGAACAAATACTGAGCTTTGTTCATTTTTTCCCCACTGTTTTCCTATATTCTATTTTATTTATTTCTGTTCTAATCTTTGTTATTTCCTTCCTTTTGCTAATTTTGGGCTTAGTTTGTCCTTGTTTTCCTAGTTCCTTTAGATGTAAAGTTAGTTTGAAAGATTTCTAATTTTTTAATGTATGCATTCATAGCTATAAACTCCTCAGAACTGCTTTTCCTGCATCCCAAAAGTTTGATATGTTGTATTTCCATTTTGGTGTATTTCAAGATGGTCTTTTATTTCTCTCTTAATTTCTTTGCTCTATTGGTTATTTAGGAATGTGGTGTTTAATTTCCAGATACTCATGAATTTTCCAGTTTTCCTCCTGTTACTGATTTCTAGTTTTAGACCATTGTGGTCAGAAAAGATCCTTGGTATGATTTGAATTTTTTAAACTTGTTAGACTGGTTTTGGTGCCTAACATAGGATGTATCCTAGAAAATGTTTCATGTGTGCTTGGGGAAAATGTGTATTTTGCTGTTGTTGGATGGAATGTTCTTTATAGGTCTATTACATCCATTTGTTCTGTAGTGATGTTCAAATACTCTATTTGCTTACTGCTTCTCTGTCTGGATAATCTACACATTGTTGAGTTGTGGTATTAAAGTCCTCAACTATGACCGTATTGCTGCATATTTTCTCTTTTATTTCTGTTTGTATTTACTTACTATATTTAGGGGCTCCAATATTTAAGGGTGCATAAATATTTATAAATTTTGGATAAATTGATCCCTCTATCATTATATAGTTATATAATGACCTTATTTTTATAACTTCTATTTTGTCTGACATAGGTATAGCTACCCCTGCTTTCATTTACTGACCATTTCCTTGGAATGTCTGTTTCTTTCCCTTCACTTTCAGTCTGTGTGTGTCTTTAAAGCTACATTGAGTCCCTTGTAGTCAACATATCGTTAGATCTTGTTACCCTATCTATTCAACCATCTGTGCCCTTAGAAAATGTAATCCATTTCCTTTTTTTTTTTAGAGAGAGGAGAGGGGTAGAGGGAGAGTGAGAGAGAGAATGCCAAGCAGGCTCTTTGTCCACCATGAGCCTGATATAGGACTCGATCTCATGACCCTTATATCATGACCTGAGCCGAAATCAAGAGTTGATGATTCAATAACTGAGCCACCCAGGAGCCCCTGTAATCCATTTAGATTTAAAGTAATTATTGATAGGTAAGGATTTACTCTTGATATTTTCCTATTTGTTTTGTTTTGTAGATACATGTTTCCTTATTATCTTGCTGTCTTCTTTTGTAATTTGATGATTTTTATAATAGTTCTGACTTCTTAATCATAACTTTCTACCACTACATCTTTTTTCTTTGTTATTACCAAAGGCTTACAAAAAATGCGTTATATTTTTAACACTCTATTTTACTTTAATAATATTAGCCTCTATAGCATTCCTTAACTTTATACTTACTTCGCCCCTTTATATTTCAGGTTATTGATGTTACGATTTATGTATTTCTATATGGTGTATCTAATTACAAATTATTATGGTTATTTTTAATACATTGTTTTAACTTTTAAACTAGAACTGCAAGTAAGTTATGGACCACCATTACAATATTAGTGAATTTGACTTTAACTATCTATTTACCATTGCCAGAGAGTTTTACACCTATATTCATGTGTTTTACAATGTTAATTAGCACCCATTTATTTTCATTTGAGGAACTCTCGTTAGTATTTCTTGTAAACAGATATAATGATGATGAACTCCCTCAGCTTTTGTTTGTGGAAGCCTTTATCTCCATTTATGAAGGACATCTTTGTCAGCTATAATATTCTTGGGTTGACAGGGTTTTTTTTTCCCCTTTCAATATTGTGAATATATATCATCCCTTCGTCTTCTGGTCTGAAGACTTTCTGTTGAGAAATCAAAAAATAAATGATCCGTGAAAAGCAGAGTCAAAGCAGGGACCAAAGAAGAGAGCTCCTTATTGATCAAAATGTTATACTGAGTAACTTTCTAGAGCACAACCATGAAGTTGAAAGAAAGCTGTCATATTTTAGAGACAGAAAAGTTTATATGCCTCAGTGGAGAGTCTCAAGTATATGGTTTTTAGAGTGTTGATGACAAACACTCTAATTGGGTTTGTCAATATCAGATTATCCTTAAAATTGGATCAGGTCAACAAGGGACCACAGATCATTAGATCTATGGAGAATGGGAAGATAGAACAGAAAATAATTGCTTCTTCCTATAGTGGCATTCTATCATTTATCCCAAATTGTGGGGGAAAAAAAGGAAGTGACCAGATTTGGCCACCGGAGGCAGTAATTGTTAACCACTTTCTTCTCTCCAGCCCCACGAAACACCTTTGTCAGTTCCCCTGTATTCTCTTTCTTCATCATCATAAACTTGGCAACAGATTACTTCTTGTTTCTTCTTTGTTTAATCCCAAATCCGTTTAGTTACTAGATACTGAATTTTCGACTGCAAAATTTCCTCTCTACCTTTATTAATTTTATCTTTGCCCTTGTCGAGGTCTTTAGAATTTCTTACCGGTAGAAGTGCATTTCTTCATTCACTCACCCAATATTTATTTATCACCTACTTCTTTCTTGGTCCCATGTTATCATGGGAGAGGTACCTTGACGAAAAAGGCTGATATATGTATTCCTCATGATCATGTGTTGTGGTTAATAATGTCAAGTTTTTAAGCACTGATAAGTACAATTGTGAGGAAGAAAAGAAGTTTAAGAAAGTCCCTAGAAGAGCCATCTATTCTAAGCTTAGGATATGCAGCTTCTTGGAAGATCTAAATTATTATCAAAGGATGTGGTAAGAATAAATTAGCCAGAGGGAATGAAAATACCTAAATGTAAAACAAACAAGCAAAAAAAAAAAAAAAACCAACTTTAATTCTTTTAGAATGTATGTCAGAATAAAAAAGTATTAAAAAGTACTTACAAAAAATATTTAAACAGCAATTATTCATTTAGGGATGTGAGTATGTGCAATATATATATCTTACATATTACAATATATATATCTTACATATATTCATTTAGGGATGTAAGTATGTGCAATATATATATTTTACATATATATCTTATATATATCATATATATTTGCAAACAAACATAATCATATACATACACATATACATATATGTAATTAGAGTAGTCATCTTCTTTAGAAATACATATATTTAGATGACTATCTATTGAATTTTAGAGAGCCAAGACATTTCTTCCTATCAAAAGGGAATTTTGGAGGAAAAGTAATGCAAATTATTTACTTTCAGAAACAATTCAGAACCATATGGGAAATCAACAAGGTAACAAGGTATGGCAAAGGCTTTTCTGTGTTTGCTGATGAGTAACAGGGCAGGTCCATATGCTTTCATGTACATTACCCCAGGAGGACAGGGCCATATGTTCACACGTATGTCAACCTTCTTGGCCTTCTGTATAAGGCAGGGTCCCAAGGGGGATGTTGAAAGGGAAAAGAGAAAGCAACCACAACATGAATATGAGGTTGTGGTGCGTTTCCTCTGTTGACAGATTTTGTTAGACCATCACTTCAGTTGGCAAGCACCCAGAACAGCTGCTTTACCCTGAAGCAAAGGTCTTTGTGATAGTACAAAATCTCCCCAGTGAGTGAGACAGTGGAGTGTAGGTGATGTGTCCTTTGGGAGTGGACTTTTCCTCCCTAGTATGGCATGAGGAAAAGTAATAATTACCATCTAGGACTTAATATTCACAGAATTTTGTTCTTACTCTTTTTGTCACCTTTGCCACCAAGTTCTTATAAAATGGATTAACATCTGTGTACATAAAACTAAAATCTTTCATATTTAAAAGAGAGACTATGAAATTTTAAAAATTCTGTTAGTGAAAGTCTCTTTCGTTATAATTTAGTGTTTAAATATCAATGTTTAAATATGAAAGTTGATTTCTGACTTCTTAAGCTTATATCCAGGCTGTACACATATTATAGTTTTGGCCAGATTTAGATTCTGTCATTCCAGTAAGTGGTAGAACCAAGGGAGAATATTTCACAACCTCAAAGAAATTGACTCATCATACTTCAACCTGCTGAAAAAAGTAAATGGTTTTATTTATCTTGAATGAAAGCATCAGGAATAGATGAAGAGCATGTTGTAGAGCTCTTCTCAAAGTGCTTTGGTCTTTTAGCTATATCTCCTTTATAAAATGTGTAAAATATATTATCTGTACTTAGTACTGGGTTTGACTTTTCCTAAAATTAAGTCATTCAAATATACTGAGAGAGTTAATAAGATACTATTTAAGTTTATATTTCCCAATCCATGTACATGGAGAAAATGTTAAAATTTTCGTAAATCTAGTTCCCACTTTTGCAATTAATGAGACAATTATTTAAGGCTAATTTTTTCAATTCTTTTACGTTCCTGTTTCCATCAAAAAGATACAAGATTAAACCAGTAATCAAGTGAGTGGTTCTGTTGAGTAGTTTGTTTTGTGTTCCAAGAGAAAAATTTTAATTTCAAAGTAAAAAGAAAAATTGTCATTGTTATTTTAGGCATAAGTAACTCGAGATAGACATTTGGAAGAGTCTGTTATTGTTCGAAAACTCTGAAGTAGTTATCTGGATTTTTACCGGCAAAAAAATAGATAATATTATCCCCTATTTTACATAAGTAAATAAAACTCTTAGGAAGGTTTTTACAACTATTCCACATAGCTAGCAAGCAGGGAGTACCATGATGTAAACTCAGGACCTTTGATTCCAAAACAGGTTTATTTTTGCCACCATACTATGTTGTATGTTAGGTAAATGGATCAATGCTTCCGTTTGTTTTCTCACATAGAGGAACAATTCTGAAAAGGATCTGAGAAGTCTCCTCTAAAGGTCCTAAGATACTGAGTCCCAGTCATCCATCTATCTTCTCCTTCTGGTTTCACCCCACTGTCCTTCTTTCTTGTTGCCTGTGATTACTTCTCAAAGCAACTTCAAGGAAGCCTTAATCTCAGGCTCTGTGTCTTAGATACCTTTTCTTCCCTCTCACTCTTCACTTTCCTTCCAGTGTCTCCCAAATTATTGTCTACCAAATCATCTATTTGCTCATAAATCTTTGTCAGACTCTGTTTCTAGGGAAAGCTCAAATAAAATGAATACTTTTTTTTTTAATTCCCTTTTCTCCATTTCTCTCCCTTTCCAGTATTCCTTCCCATGCCTACCTCCCATTCCTTTGGCATCCTTTCCCTTCTTAATAGGCACTCAGGTTTCCCATGGTCTCTCCATTTTCCCTTTCTATCAAAATCTGCCCTCATAAAATATATTTTAATCCAATTTACTCTGGAGAGTAAATTACCAATAAGACTTAGGGCCTTAGGTGTCTTTGTGGCAATTGCACATTAGCACAGGGGCCAGACAGTACCCAGTGTTCTAAAATTTTGATTGTAGAATTTTAGGCTTTTTTATTTTCTTTTGTTTTTTATACTGGGAATAAAAGCTTTTTAAAGGTTAGTGATAAGAGTAGGAGCTTGTCTAAAATCATGGCTAATAAATACTCTGGCATTTCTCTTGGCAAAACTCTGTAATTTAAAATAATAGATATTCAGATAACTTTTATCAACATGCACATACTGACAGTTTGATTTTTTGCATTCCAGAAAAACTCATAAGCCCAAAACTTTATAAAGTATTTTTTTCTTTTGCCCCTAGGGCCATGCTTCCTTAGCCAACATGGTAATTTTGTTTTGAATAGTTGCAATTTTCCCTTGCTAAAGTTAGTTATTTCATGATATACAAGCAGTTGTCTACCATAAAATATTTTTGAAAAGAATAATAAAAAGTGCTGGGACAAGAAAAGCAACTCACTCTGGTAAACAGAAACCAGAGTTGCTAGCATATTCAGTATAATTAAATGGCACTAAAAAAGATCATTGCAATTCACATGAATAAACTCAGATGGCCAATCGGATGCCACAGTTTGTGCATTGTGTCACAACTCAAATTCTGAGTGGTAAACATGGCATCGGTTTCACTATTGGCAAGAGTATGAGAATGTGGAAGAAGCTGTTAGAGCACACAGCCTGTGATGTTTCCCCACCACAGTCTGACTTGCTCAGATATCACTGTGCCAGAATAAACAGGAAATCCCTCCAGACAAGTATCATCAGAGCATCCTGTTCCTAAAATGCCTAGAACAGTTTAGTAAATAAAAACAATAATTTGAAAGATTCCATCTATTGTAAGTCAAAAGGCTTTGACAATCCCTCACTGATCTCTGTATGGTCTCTCAATAAAACAAATGGAAATCAATTTTTTTTAAGTTAGAATTTGCTCTCGAAGTTGAAGAAAACCTGATGGATGCCTAGATACCAAGTTTAAAAGAGGGTTTAAAATAAATTGAAAATCAAGAGATTCAAATGCTTAATTTGCTGTGGCAAGTAAGCATTTTTGTAAAAAATAAACCCACACATGGCTAATTTCAGAACATCTCCTATATCCTTGCTTTGATTCTGACAGATATTAGAGAACAAGTGATATTCTCTGAAGAGTTGTTCAAGCTTTTATACTTAATATCAGGAGTAGAAAATTGATGTAAAAGAAGTAAATATATTAACTTTAATTTAACAATTACTTGTTTTAAAAGAAAATCTCCACCCAAAGGAGTTGAAAACTTATGTCCACACAAAAACCTGCACACTGATGTTTATAGCAGCTTTATTCATAATTGCCAAAACTTGTACACAACGAAGATACTGTTCACTAGGAGAATGGATAAATAAACTGGAATACATCCAAGAAATACAATACTATTCAGTGCTAAAAAGAAATGAGCTATCAAGCCATGAAAAGACATGGAAAAAAATAAAAAGCATATCCCTAAGTGAAATAAACCAATCTATATGACATCCTAGAAAAGGCAAAGCTATGAAGACATAAAAAGTTCAATGGTTGTCAGGGGTCAAAAGGCACAATATAGAATAGGCACAATATAGAGGACTGGGAACATCCTGACGGTTGTGCCTTTTTTTTTTTTTTTTTTTTCCTGTTAATCCTAGTGTCTGGCATAATAGCTGCTCAACATGGATTCAATAAATGATTGCTAAGTTTTTAATATGGTGGCAAGCATACACTCAATGAACATCAATAATTTCTATCGGATAGTTGTGGAATACCACCTTAAGTTATCCATTGGTTCCATGTTGGTTTATCTCCAACATCAAGAATGGATACATCAAGGACAAAAACATCAAGGGAGATGATAGCAGATATTAGACTATACACACATATACACTATTATATTTGTTATCTTTCCTTAGTAAAAGTGTAGTTCTGCAGATCAGAATTGATACTGGGGAAACAGAAAAATTGTAAAGAAACAAAAAGGGCATCGATTAAGGGTGTTTAAAGATCTTAAATGCATGGAGAAGCAATGTACATGCTGCTGAATTGGACTATAAAATTACATCAAAAATGTGATATATATTTTTCTTTATAAAAATCCCCAGAGGTATTCATTTATCTCCCAAATAAATATTTATTGTCTTGATACATTCAAAATTGGTGAGGTCCTTAATTTTTCAAAATAAAATTTTAGGGTGACATATTTTAGAAATAAGTAGGCTATTTTATTTGTTACCTATGGACCATACATATTACATTGTTTGTATTTGCTAAGATTTTCATAAAATTGATACTATATTTTTAAGAGTAAAAATTCCCCAGGCATAGTAAATAACAACCATCTCCAGGTTGCTAAGTTTGAGTTTCTCAATTTCAAATTGATTTACATTCATTTGAGTTGCAACTTTTTTCCCCAGTATTGATGAACTGCTATTGGATGAACTACTTTTGACTTCTTGAACCAATTAAATAAAAAAAAAATTATTGTGGGCTCAATCGTAATAAACCAATGTTTTGTACAGCGTAGCAGAATACATACTCTGCTTGCATATAAGGATACTATGGTGTCACTTTACTGAAGTATCAAGAAATTAACCATTTGACTAATCATACAAATCTTTCTATTCCCCAACAAGGTAGGAATCATTTAAGAGTAGCAGAGTTGAGAAAACAGGCAAATTAATTTTTAAGGACCTGAGATTCTAGTAATGATCCTAGTGATAATCTAATATGATTCTAGTGGTGAAGTATGTTGAGGAGGTTGGTCAAGTTTCAGTTCAAATTCCCAGCTGGTAACAAAGGAGAGCCATGTACACAGTCTTTCTTGGAATTTCATCTGTTGCTAAATCCTCTCTTTTATAAATACCAAAAGTCCCTTCTTCAGAATTCTTAGTTCATATTCTAATCCAGGCCATGATAATCTTATAGTTTAAATAATTAAGTAGACTATCAGCAAAGTGAACCTTTGCTGTCGACCTGTCAAAGCAATTCGTAGGGTCATTGTCAAAAGTCTCAAATAATGCATGATCAGAGTATATGTCATACTAGATACTCTGCTCTTTTTAAAGACAAAGTTCAGGTTCATAGAATTGAGTGAAAGTAGTGATACCAACTGACCTCATTTTTACCCTGAGCTTTTGTTGCCCTTAATAGTAAAGGTGATAAAATCTAGTAACATTAGCATAGTGTAGGGGGTAAGAACCGGACTTTGGCATTAGGCTCTCTGGCTTAGAAGCTTGGCTCCTTCACTTACTAGCTGTGTAAACGTGGACATGTTTCTTAGCCTTTCAGTTACTTAGTTTCTTTATAGGCATTATATTATGTAGTACACAATTACGGAGTTTTATTGGATTCAATAAATTAATCCACATATGTACTTAAAACAGTACTAGTCATATAGTAATGCTACATAACTAAATGTTCAATAAAATGTTATTTCTTCCCCAAATTAATATTTCTTGTCAATGTAATTTTTATAAAATAGCTGTAAAACTCATTTGTCATCTGATCCTAAATTACAACAGCTTTAGTGTTATAATTTGGAGTTTACATAATCAGCATTTTATCTGTGTTTCTAGACATTTCTGTATACTGAAGAAAAATTTTCTTTGAAATGACAATGTTGGTTCTAACTCATACAGAAGTATAATTTCTTGGCCCTCTACTGAATCCAGTCATCACCTGAATGTGAATATAGTATTTCTCACAATTTATTTGGGCAATTCTTTACATACTGTTTCTGTTATCTATTGCTTAGTAACAAACTTCAAAACTTAAGGGCTGAAAACAAAAAATTATTACTTCTCATGTTTTAATGTGCTTACCATCTGAGCAATTATTTCTGGAATCATCATGAAATGGTGGTCATGTGACAGCCCAACTGTAGTAGGTGGATTCCAGAGGACCTGGTGCTGTGATGAGGATTTCTTACATATCTGGTGCTGTGATGAGGATTTCTGAAATGGCAGGAGGTAGACAGGTTTTCTGTATCCTCTCTCTCTTTTTTTACTCTCATCCTCAAGGTCTTCTTTGCCATGTGTCATCTCATCTTCAAAGAGACTAACATCTCAAAGCAGTCTCAATCACTTCCGCAACATTCTTTTCATTAGAGTAAGTCTCAAGTCCAGCCCTAATTCAAAAGGAGGGAAAATAGGCTCTAACTCTTGGTTAAGAATAGTAATTTTGCAAAGCAGCATGGTAGGAATTATTACAGCCATCTCTGAAGATCTACCACACTCTGCCTTTTGAGCACACTAGCTTGCACCCTTCCCACTTGCAAAATACACTCTCTCCTTCCAGTACACTGTCTCTAATCACTTTTTATCCAATTGTGACATTAAGCTCACCATTTAGTCACATGTTTTGACCCAGTTCTGAATATGGGTAAGGATCCTTAGATACATTTCTTCACTATGATTCCTCTTGGTCTCGAGACCTGTGAAGTTGAAAGACAAGTTTTCTGCCCCTCACCTAACATGCAACAAGAGACAAAGAGAAGATAACCTCTGTAACACACTGTTCAAAAGAGGAAAATATAAGGAGTACGTGGCGACCAAAAGTCCATAGCAATTCTAACATCTATATAGCCACATGTTTTCTGTATTCCAAAGCCCAGATTTTCTTTTCCTCTTACCCAGGAAGCCTTTTCCAGCCCCTAGGACACTCCATGTCTAAGTGCCTGTGCCTGTAGAACTCTGTCTTAAGATTTTGATGTGAATGGTTCCCATCCTCCTAGCCTTGGATCAGAATTGAACTTTACTTAATGGTTGATGCTGAGAACTATCTGCACTTGATCTTTCCATCTCATATTTTCTTCTTGGAATTTACCACATTAATGATTATCATCAGCGTTGATTTATTTGCTTGAATATTGTATGCTTACATACATCATAAAAGCTCATAAAAGCACGAAGCCTCTTTATTTCCTATTCACTAAATTATTCTCAGAATTTAACGCAAAGTCTCATACTTGAGAGATGACCAATAAATAGCTGCTAAGCAAATGAATGAATGAGACCCTATAAAAGAGAGGTTTCCTCGTTGCAAAGATGAAGAAATTGAGTGAGACTTAAATAGGCTAAATAACTTGCCAAAGGTTAGACCTATTCAAGAGCAGAACCCAGCTTAGTCCAGCAACATGTTTTTTTCTATAATTTCCCATTCTTTATAAATGGAAATAGACTATATGACCTTCTGAAGGTTGACATTGTTTTGGAATCATCTTCTTGCATCACTTCACCATTTCATGTAACTTCAGGTTATATTATATCGGACAACTCCAGAAGAATGCCAGTGACTTTCACCTTGCTCTCCCTTCTCACAGACAGCGTATATTATTTAATAAGTGAGCAAATGGAAACTGGCAGATGAACTCACCCTACACTGAGGAAAAAGACAGTAAGCACATGTTTTCTGCCTAATTTCCAATGGATTAGCATCAGTTGGTGTCCCTCTTTTGGAAAGAATATCTTTCTTGATTCTTTCTCTTTATCCTTAGAAATTGTTCACTCATTTATGTAATATCTCTATTTTGATTTCCAAGCATATGCTTCCACAATGTGTAAAGAATTTGAAATGTGAAAACGAAAGTTTTATATTAGTCTTTCCTTAGAGATGCATCATCATTAGAAAAAAAAACCTGAAATGCTTATACTGAAATGAAATTAATACAATTGCAAAACTACTTTAGAAACTAAAACCGCCATCTTTCAAGGATTATCTGAAGTTTGAAAGGCAGATAATCTCACTGAAGTGCACACACGCGCGCGCGTGCACATTCCTAAAACGGGAGTGCAAATATATTCCAATTTACTATCATCATTCATAAGCACATATGAGCACCTACTATGGTCCTAGCACTGTTCTATTTTTGGTAATTCTTATTGTATACTTAGCCTTGCAACAAATATGCCATGTAGTTATTTGTAGTCCTACTTTGCAGGTGAGGACCATGGGTCCCAAGGGCTAATGTTAACAATTCCAACCTGGATTTGTATTTTTCAAAAGTTCATCACACCAACCTTAAGAAGTTGTGATTTCATCTTATAATATGAAAATTAGTGAGACAATATAATTTAAAGCGAAAAGTAAAATCAGAGTGCTGATGTGCACCAGCTCTATCAGAGGAGAGAGATCAAAGCTTTGCTCTCAGGAGTATGTTTGTTTGTTTCTTTGTTTTCCTTCCTCTTTTCCTGAAAAAGAAGTGACAGAGTCTGTTGTCCAAAAAAAGTGTTTGGGGTAATTGATCATTAGATAATAAAATCATTTAATTAATGCTTGCTGTAAATACTGCTAACTAAATTTTTATCAGGTCAACTAAACGCTAAACACAAAATTAAACAAAAATATCATAACATTTTTTCCATTCAACTCAAGTAGACATTTCCACCATTATTATAAATTGTGTAGTACAAGTTAGCATACTTTTAGTAGCAATTCACAGACTTATCAATGCAGATTATTTTTTATAGTTATTTAAATTCAATTAGCCAACATATAGTACATATTTAGTTTCAGTTGTAGTGTTCAATAGCTTATCAGTCGCATATAATTCCCAGTGCTCATCACATCATGTGTCCTCCTTAATGCCCATCACCTAGTTACCCCATCCCCCTTCCCACCTTCCCTCCAGAAACCCTCAGTTTCTTTCCTATAGTTAAGAGTCTCTCATGGTTTTTTCCCTCTCTGATGACTTCCCATTTAGTTTTCCCTCCCTCTTCCTATGATCCTCTGTGCTGTTTCTTATACTCTACATAAGAGTGAAACCATATAATTGTCTTTCTCTGACTTATTTTGCTCAGCATCATACCCTACAGATTAAATAGGTAGGGATAGGGATAGGGATAAATAGATAGGGAAGTTGCCTATCACATACCAGAATGGCCAGAGGTTAGTCCGGTGATGGAGCCATGGGTCTCATATAATCAGCTACTCTAAAATGTTATTTAAAATAAGCAGCAAATTATTTTTGCTTGACCTGAATAGAAATGTTATAATTTAATTTGAAGAAGACACAAAAAGATGGAAAAGCATTCCATGCTCATGGATTGGAAGAATAATTTGAATAATGTCTATTCACTGTGGTCCATACATGTAGGAAGGATATACATTCTTATTTATATGACTATTTGAATTGAGCAATTTTAGAATAAACTTTATGCCCATTAGTTTCTCATCTATAAGTATGAGTGGTACATACTTTATGGATTATTGTGAGTAATTTAAAAAAGTCCATGAAGAGTGTTCACCACAGTCACTGGAAAATGGTAAACAGAATAGAAATAGGTATTACAATTGCCTCCAATTTGATTTTTTTTTTAAACAATTCGATCAAGGTTTATTTTATGCATATAAAATTAACCCATTTCAAGTGTATGAGTCAATGACTTTAGTAACCATACTGAGTGGGCGCAGCCATTAGCATAATCCATTCAATTTTATCATTCTTATTTGAATGTTTTGATTCACATTAAACATCTGTAAAAAGGAAAAATAAGATGGTTGTCAATATTAAATGAGATGTAATAAAGAGACATATATATATATGTGTGTGTGTGTGTGTGTGTGTTTAGATACTGTTAGTTCAGTAGATAGGAAACATACATAACTACTACCAACAACTTAGAAAGAACTAGGTAAAATTTAATCTTTCTCTACTATATCTGAATTGAATTTGTGACATAATTACAATTTCTTCAATAATTTAAGAATTTCTTTTTCTATTCCATGAACTTAGAAACCTAATTTTCACTAAGATATATTCCAAATTGTGTGTGTATGTGTGTGGATGCGTGTGTGTGTGTGTGTGTGTGTGTGTGTGAAGAACCAACATTTCTTTCCAAAGTGAAGCAATATAAGCTCTTAAAAGAGAAGCCAGATTTTGTGTTGTTTCCATTGTGGAAGGTCCTGAAAATGTTTACTTCATCCTACTCTGCACTTAGTATTAATAGTCAAAAACATCAATAATTCTGAAAAGTATGTATAGGAAAAAAGAAATTTACATGTTAAGTTTAACATACATACCCATGATATATGCAGTCATTATTATATACAAGATTTGTATTTATGTGTGTGTGTATATATATATATCACTTTATATATAATCATTATCTTATAAATTAAGCAAAGGAGGCTAAAAAGTTATATATTCTGGACCCAAAAGTAAAACAAACAAACTAACTAAAAGAACCTCTTGAAATTATATCTATTTACTCAGTTTTCAAAGGTCAGTAAATCTCGCTACTTTGACATATGATTGCTTTTTAATGATTTTGTTACCACTTTATTGGTACAAAGACATGGAAAAAATACCATTCAGTGCTTGTTTCCATTAAATAACAAAATATAAGTCCTGAAAAATATGAAATATAAAACAAGTAGAGAATCAAATGTATCAATCCTCTCCTCCACTAGACCCTATTAAAGTTTGATTTTACTGCCTGTTTAAAGCATTGAGTTTTCTTTTGCTCTGTTGTAAATTTGTTCTGCTGCTGTGGTCAAAGTCACTAGTTAAATTTAAGATTATCTCACTCCAGTAAGGACTCTAATTATAACTCTGAGCATGTTAAATAAATACCAATTACATATTAAGGGCCAAATTCTGGCCTTGAATTTAAACAAAGAATTTACACTTCAATTAAGCCTGAACATCTAAGATATTTATTACAAAAAGTCTTCGATGCTGAAGTATATATACGCACACATAATGATATAGCTGTCTAGGGACAAAAAATATTTAGGTAAGTATGATTTGAACTGAGCATTAGGTGTCACCAAAAGTCTTCTATGACAATCTTTCTATTTTACATTGAATTCTCAATACTAAAATTGAAAGACTAATGGGAGATGTACTTATAAAAACCTAAATATTGTAAGTATAAAAACTGTTTTAAGAATGCTTATACCTTTTCGTCAATATTCCTTTAAAAAGAATAAGAGATGATTCCCACAAACAAAGATAGAAAGGGTTCAGCAAGTGAAGTTGACCCCTTTGTTGAAAATCTTAGCAAACCATTTTGGGTGGCAGGGACAATGGTAACAACGAATATCTTAAAACTCTACCAAATAAGGTTTAAATATCTTCCCATTGGTAATAGTCTTCTAGTAGGCTATTTATGTAATAAGACATATCCTTGATTTTCACTTAAAAAAGTTTCAGACAGAACATGAGACAATTCTCACAAAACATAACTTTAAAAAGAGAATGAAACCTAAGAGAGGTCAAAACATACACTCACACAAAAAGTTGTACACTAATGCTCATAGCAGTACTATTCATAATAGTCAAAAGCTAGGGGAAAAAACAAGTATCCATCAACTGATGAATCGATAAGCCACAATGAGGTATATCCATAAAGTGGCACATCATTTGGCCATAAAAAGAAATCAAGTGCTGATACGTACATAGATGAACCGAAACATTATGCTATGTGAAAGAAGCCAGCCACAAAAGAGCACATATTTGACTAATATGAAAGTTCAGAAAAGGGAAATCTATACAAACTAAGTAGATTAGTGGTTACTTAGTGCTAAATGGTAGAGGGTAAGGGGTGAGAACTAAAGGAAATAAAATTTCTTTTTAAGGTGATGAGCATATTCTATAATTGGCTATAGTACAATTGTACATATCTGTAATTATGGTAAAAATAATTTAATTGAACATTTTAAAAAGGTGAATTCCATATTGTGTGAGTTTTGCCTCACTAAAGCTGCTACAAAATAAAAATAGAAAAAGAGAAATTTACCTGGTAACAGGTTAATCCAAGTCTCATTTATAGGAATGTACCTAGACATTAAATATAGCATTAGAGATTGTATGTGTGTGTGTGTGTATGTGTGTGTTTACTTTAGTAGTTGTTAATACTTTCTAGAAATCTAATATTCCGAATTATTTTAATATACTTTCCATTTTTAGTCCCCTCTTTTTAGAAGAGAATCATTGAGAAATGACTTCAGATGTTGAATTATATCAAAAGGACCTAAAATGTTTTTCATACATAAATATTGTTTGTCAAGATGTGCTTCATTTTATGTAATAAATTATCAGAATCTAATGCTCTGATCGGTTACACTACACCATGCTATTTAAAGCTTAAAGCCCAACAGGGATTTTTTTTTAATTTAGTATAATTTTAAACATTACAAAAATAGCTCTCATATAGCTCTCCTGCTGTGTCTTAGATTGTTGCCAAGGCTTTTTGTAATATGTTATCACTAGAGTAACATCTTTCTATAAATATTGCATCCCTGATTCTAATGTCACCCAAAATAGCAATGTGGTATAAGGGATAGTGAGAGAAGAAATATTAAGAAAGAAACTAAATTTATTTGTTTTTTAATCATTAAAATTTCCATATCATCCAAGCCTTCCCACTTAATCTACATACCTTCCAAATGTGGAAGTCTCCCTTGGGTTTGAGGATATTTGTTTTCAAGGTGAAAAGATTTTTTCTTAGAAAATTAAGCTCAGTTTGAAAGCTTATTTGTCATTTGAAAAAAAAAAAGTCATTGAACATTGTTGAGCAATTGGTAAAACCCTACTAACCAAGTATCAACTGTATCAACTGCTTGAAGATTTCTCACTTCAATGACTCATTCCACAAAGCAATTTTTTCACTGTACAAATTTTAAAGACTTAAACCTAGTATGCTTTGGATATAGTCTAAGTCTCAATATGAATTCTAAAGAGAATGGAACTGACATAGTTTGCTTTTCTTTTTTTTTTTTTTTTTTTTTTTACTTTGAAACTGTAATCCTTTGGTATTTTGAGGGAAACTTAGTCCACATGTGACTAATTGTCGATCAGACTTTATTCATCAAATTATATTTTAAAAGAGCTACTTGAGGCTGTAAGTCAAAAAGCTTTCGAAATAGACTTTGGAAATAGTTTTTTAATAAGCTATTAAAATATTGTTCTTGAAAAAGAGAAGGTCATTATTCTGAGCCCAAAGTAACAAAAGATTCAAGTTCAACTTGAAATATTAGACCCAAAATGCTCAATAACTCCTACTTTTACTACAGCTAATTTGGGCTTACATTCCAATAGTCTGCCTCTTTGGAACATCCCTAATTGCATGCTAACTGCTAAACTTTGCATGACAAGAAAAAAGTGTTTTGTGGTGACTACAGAATGACTTTTAATCCCTGGATAATAACCTTCCGATGGTGCCAGCTTGATTAGGCATCTACATAGGCCAAAAATATTTTTCTTAAAATCCCTTGGAACCCCTAACAGTTCATTTTTGTAGCCCCTAATAACAATGGCAAAGGTAACCCTAAAAAATGCAGCCAAAAATTATGTGATCATTCATTCATAACATTAGGTCGGATACTAGAGGCAACTCTGGTTTTTTTTAATTAACATATAATGTATTAATTGTTTCAGAGGTACAGGTCTGTGAATCATCAGTCTTACGCAATTCACAGTACTCACCATAGCACATACTCTCCCCAATGTCCATCACCCAGCCACCCTATCCCTCCCCCACTCTCCAGCAACTAGAGGCAATTCTATTTATTTGAAACCCCTTCATCACCATCCTCCTGTACTTTATGAGGTAAAACTATACAAGAATAGCAATTTTTAGTGAAGACACAGTAGGCAAGAGAAAATTAGGGGAGAGAAGGGAAAGAGTTAAAGATAAGTTTGAGGGAAAAAAAAAGGCATAAAAATAATCCAGAACCGCAAGTTGTAGATATGTACACATGAGAAAATAGGAGAATTTATAATAACTTACCCATAAATAGTAACGAAGGATGTTTCCTGGTTATAGATGTAAAAGGCTCTAATCTAGCTCATAAAAGCAGCAAACCCAGTTTTCTATATTTGCTCATATCATACTCCTACTTTCTTGCTCAAATGGTAATTTCACATACAAATTTCAGCATCTTAAATCCCATGACACTGAAGTTTTTGGTTGTTTTTTTTTTTTTTTTCCTTTGCTTTTGGGCCCCTGTTGTTTTACAATTCCTCTTCTACAATTAGGAGTACTAACTTAAGCTAGCTGGAACTGTCATCTCAATGTTCCTTAGTTTCTCTGCATTTCTGCACTCCATGGGACCGACCGCACTGTCAATGCCCCTCGGCCACCCCACTGTATGTATGAAAAGGAATATGGTTAGTATCAATATCTCCAGGTTTAACCTCATTCCAATAGCCACCTTCAGCTTCTGGAATTTTAAAGTGCCTGTCCAAAGTATTGGGGAAAGAATAATGCTACCGAAATTATATTTGTTTCCTTACATCTTTGTGAAGAGTGACACATCAGAAAAATACTTTTTTTTTTTCCAGGTTTTTGCTTAAATTCTAGTTAGTTAATATACAGTAATGGTTTCAGTTGTAGAATTTGATGATAAATTACGTCCATACAACACCCAGTACTCATCATAAGCTCCCTTCTACTAGACATATCTAGTAAGTTCCTGTGGCTAATCTCAAAGATATAGCCTGCGTTCTCTAGGATTTTGATGGTTTCCTGTTTGACATCTAGGTCTTTCATCCATTTTGAATTTATTTTTGTGTATGGTATAAGAAAGTGGTCCAGGTTCATTCTTTTGCATGCTGCTATCCAGTTTTCCCAGCCCTATCTATTGAAGAGACTGTCTTTTTTCTATTGGATATTCTTACCTGCTTTGTCAAAGATTAACTGATCGTCTAGTGATCAGATGTCTGTTTTTGTGCCAATACCATAGTGTCTTAATCACTGTAGCTTTGTAATGTAACTTGAAGTCTGGAATTGTGATGCCTCCAGCTTTGCTTTTCTTTTTCAAGGTTACTTTGGATATTTGGGGTCTTTGTGGTTTCATACAAATTTTAGGGTTTTTTGTTCTAGCTCTGTGAAAAATGCTCATGTATTTGGATAGGGATTGCTTTAAATGTATAGATTGCTTTAACTAATATAGACATTTTAACAATATTTGTTCTTCTAATCCATGAGCATGGAATGTTTTCCATTTCTTTGTGTCATCTTCAATTTCTTTCATCAGCATTTTATAGTTTTCAGAGTACAGATAATTTGCCTCTTTGGATAGATGTGTTCCTAGGTACCTTACGGTTTTAGGTGCAATTTTAAATGGGATCAATTTTTTAATTTCTTTTTCTGCTGCTTCATACTTGGTGTATAGAAATGCAACAGATTTTTGTACATTGATTTTTGTATCCTGCAACTTTACCGAATTTGTGTATCATGTCCAGTTTTTTGGTGGAGTCTTTTGGGTTTTTTCTTTATAGAGTATCATGTCATCTGCAAATAGTGAAAATTTTACTTCTTCCTTGCTGATTTAGATGTCTTTCATTTTTGTCGTCTGATTGCTGAGACTAGGACTTCTAGTACTATGTTAAATAACAATGGCGAGAGTGGACATGCCTGTTGTGTTCCTAACCATAGGAAAAAGCTCTCAGTTTTCCCCATTGAGGATGATCTTAGCTGTGGGATGATCTTGGTTATAGGCCCTAAAGATATGGCCTTTATTATGTTGAGATATGTTCCCTCTAACCCTACTTTATTGAGGGTTTTTATCAAGAATGGGTGCTGTATTTTGTCAAAATCTTTTCTTCCATCTATTAAGAGGATCATATGGTTCTTATCCTTTTATTAATGTACTATATCACGTTGATTGATTTGCACATAGTGAACCACCCCTGCAGTCCAGGAATAAATCTGACTAGAATTTGGAATGACTCTTTTAACATACTGTTGGATTCAATTTGTGACTCTTTTATGGAAAATTTTTGCATCTATGTTCATCAGTGTTATTGGCCTATATTTGTCTTCCTTTAGTGGAGTCTTTGTTTGGTTTTGGTATCACGGTAATGCTGGTCTCATAGAATGAACTTGGAAGTTGTCCTTCCACTTCTATTTTCTGGAATAGTTTGAGAAGAATAGGTAATTAACCTTTTTTTTTTTTTTTTTTTTTAATGTTTGGTAGAATTCCTCTGTGAAGTCTGTATGGCCTTGGACTTAGTTTTTTTGCGATATTTTTGATTCCTGATTCAATTTCTCTGCTGGTTATTGGTCTGTTCAAGTTTTCTGTTTTTTCCTATTTCAGTTGTAGTAGTTTATATGTCCCTAGGAATCTTCCATTTCTTCTGGGATGTCCAATTTGTTGGCATATAGTTGTTTATTGTGGTTATTTTAAATAATCTCTTGTAATTGTATTTCTGTGGTTTGTTGTCATTTCTCCTCTCTCTTTTGTGATTTATTTGGGTCCTTATTTTTTTCTTATTAATATATCTGGCTAGGGGTTTATCAGTTTTATTAATTTTTTCAAAGAACCAACTCCTGGTTTCATTGCTCTGTCCCATTGGGGTTTTTTTGTTGTTGTTTTGTTTTGTGGTTTTTTGGTTTTTGGTTTTTGGTTGTTTTTTGTTTTTTGTTTTGGTTACTACGTCATTTTTTGTGCTCTAATCTTTGTTATTTCTCTTCTTCTGAGTTTTGGCTTCATTTTTCGCTCTTTTTCCAGCTCCTTTTAAGTGTAAGTTTAAGTTGTTTGAAATTTTTCTTGCTTCTTGAGGTAGGCCTATACTGCGATATAGTTCCCAGTTAGCACCGCTTTTGCCTCATCCTCAAGGTTTTGGACCATCGTGTCTTCATTTTCATTTGTTTTCATGTATTTTTTTTTTTTATTATTTGATTTCTTGGTGGAACCATTCATTCTTTAGTAGTATATTGTTTAATCTGCATGTATTTGTGGTCTTTTTGAATTTTTTCTTGTGGTTGACTTTGAGTTTCATAGTGTTGTGGTCAGAAAATATGCATGGTATGACCTCAATCTTTTTGTACTTGTTGAGGCCTGCTTTGTGACTTAGTGACTTAGTATGTGTACTGGAGAATGTCCCTTAAATGGAGAATATGCACTTGAAAAGAATGTGTATTCTGCTGCTTTAGGTTGAAATGTTCTGAATATATCTGTTAAGTCCTTCTGGTCTGGTGCGTCATTCAAAGCCATTGTTTCCTTGTTGACTTTCTGCTTAAATGATCTGTCCATTGATGTAAGTGGGGTATTGAAGTACCCTATTATTATTGTATTATTCTCAATGAGCTTCTTTATGTTTGTTAATTATTTTAGGAAGTTGGGTGCTCCCATGCTGGGGCAAAAACATTTAAAATTGTTAGATCTTCTTGTTGGATAGACCCCTGTATTGATAGAGTGCCCTTCTTCTTTTGTTAATGTCCTTGGTTTAGAATCTAATTTGTCTGAAATAAATACTACCACTCCAACTTTGTTTTGACATTCATTTACATGATAAATGTTTCTCCATCCTCTCATTTTTAATCTGCAGGTGTCTTTAAGTCTAAAACGAGTCTCTAGTAGGCACCATTATAGATGGTCTTGTTTTTTAGTCCATTCTGACACTCTGTGTTTTGATTAGGACATTTAGCTCATTTACATTCAAAGTAATTATTGATACGTATTTAGTGTCATTTTATTGTTTTGTCATTCTAGAGATTTTCTCTCTTTTTTGTCTGTGTCATTTTTGGTCTTTCTTCTCATAGAGTCCCCTTTAATACTTCTTGTAGGGCTGGTTTAGTGGTCACGAATTCATTTAGTTTTTGTTTGGGGAACTCTTTATCTCTCCTTTTCTGAATGATAGCCTTGCTGGATAAAGTATTCTATCTGCAGATTTTTCCCATTCAGCATGCTAAATATATCATACCACTCTTTTTGGCTTCCAAAGTTTCTGCTGAAAAATCTTCTGCAAGCTTTACGGCTTTTCCCTTATAAGTTATTGCCTTTTGTCTTGCTGCTTATAAAATTTGTTTCATCACTATGTTTTGCCAATTTGAATACAACATATCTTGCTGTTAGCCTTATTTTGTTGATTTTTAATGGGAGTTCTCTGTGCCTTCTGGGTTTGGGTATCTGTTTCCTTTCCCAGATTAGGGAACTTTTCAGCTATTATTTCCTCAAATAAATCTTCTGCCCCCTTTCTCTCTCTTCTTCCTCTGGGACTCCTATGATATGAATGTTACCATGTTTGATGGAGTCACTGAATTCCCTAAGTCTATTCTTGTTTTCGCTTGTTCTTCTTACTCTCTTTTGTGAGGTTCATTATTTTCTCTTCTATATCATTTACTCTCTCCTCTGCTTCTTCCATCCTTGTGTTCATTGTAGTCTGTTTTGAATCTCAGTTATTGTATTTTTTATTTCTAACCAATTTATCTCTGCAGTAAGGGCCTCGCTGAAGTCTTCCATTCTTTTCTCAAGCCCAGCAAGTACCCTTATGATTATTGCTTTAAATTCTTCATCAGCATATTACTTATATCTCTTTTGATTAGATCTCCATTTGTGACCTTATTTTATTTCATTTGGGATGAAATCCTCCATCTTGGCACTTTGTCTAAATCTCTGTCATCTTCTCTGTGTTAGAAAAGCCTGTTATTTTTCCTGCTCCTCAAAGTCATGGGTTTATGAAGAAGAGGTAAAATAGTGTCCAGGGTCTGATGCTTCAGGGGAATGTCTTTCATATAAGCTGCATGTGCTCTGCTGCTATGTTTTGGCTGCTCTGTCCCTCAGATCAGTCATCTGTGAAGGCTCTCCTTGCCTGTAGTGGACACTTTTGGGAACTCGTCCAGAGTGTGGTGAGTTTAAACTAGGTGTGCTCTGGTCTGCTTTTTTAAGAGACATGATGCTACTTCCACTATAACTGAAGACTCATAGAACTCTGGTCTGTAGATGTGGTATGTACAGGTGTTTCTGTTGGTTTTCTGTGGGAAGGGCCCACTGTGGTCTTCCTTAGGCACACCTGTCTGAGAAAGGCAGTACCAGCAGAATGCATGCGGGCAGGACTTGGTGTAAGCAAGTTAGGCAGCCAGTGTGGGTGCTGTGCTACTTACTAAATTTGGTTTATGCTGAAGGGTTTGGGAGGGAAATGGCTCCAGTCAGCTCCTTTGTCCCTGGTGAGAGGGCTCTGTGCTTGCTGCTCTCAGGGAAGCACTCTCAGAAAAAGCGAAATCGCCCCACTGTGTGTCAAGGTGTTTTTCAGATCATTGTTTTCACGTTGTCTGTCTCTGGGTTACTTGCCCGTCTTTAGCAATGCAATGCGCTTTGAGCTCTACCCCATCCAGGCTTGTTGACTTTTAAAACTCCAAACTTTAGAGATATGCTGTTGGGGAGGGGGGCGGGAAGGCTGTGCTGGTCTTCTAGGAGAGGGTCTCATCATGTTGGGATGGTAAAGGTTTGACCAATAAGAGCACTCATGCCAGAGCACAAGTGTGTGGGATTTGGAGCCAAGCAGGCTAGGCAGCCAGTGTCCAGGTTAGCCGCCCTCAGCATGTGTCTCTGTGCCTATGCTGAGGGTCTTGGGAGGTAAATGGTACCCACCAGCTTCTTTGTTCCTGGAAAGGCATCTCTGTGAATGCCACCTCCCACAGATGTGCTCCAAGAAGAGAGAACAGGCTTCTTCCTTGTGCTTTAGGCATTCCTCAGATCATGCCATCTGCCCTGGGGTTGCTTGTGTGTCTTCTCTCCAAGGGCAGGACAACACCCTCAGGGCTCTTTCGCAGCCAAGCCCACCAACCTCTAAAACTCCAGTCTTGGAGCTCTGCTGATTGCAAAAACTGAAAAATTCAGCTCCTCTCATTTTTCCAACCAATGACTTTGGGGAGCTGCTCCCCATGTGCATTCCCCTATGTGCTCCTCTCTCTGTCACTTTTCTCCACAACCAGAGCTCACTCCCCTCCATGGTACCCACAGTCCATTTCTCCCCCAAACCATGTCTCCCCACTTCCTACCTTCCTCATTGTGGCCTCTTCTCTCACTCTAGTTGTGGGGATTGTTCTGTCAATCCTTAGATTGATTTATTTGGGTATTCAGAATGATTTGATAGTTATCTAGTTGTATTAAAGGGACAAGACAAGCCTAGGGTCCTCATACCACCACCATCTTAGCTCCTCTACCAGAGAAATATTTTGTACTTAAAGAAAGTGTAACTCCCAGAGTTATTTATTGATTTGAAAGTGCTTGAAACTGCAAAATATGAACTAAAGAAATTTAAGACACATGTTGGATGTGTCCATTCTTGTCTCCAAAATACATGTAATAGTGTATTAGCCCACATACTCCAAAAAGCTGAGTTTGAGAAAATAGGCACATGCTAACATTTTATTGGGAAGGTGTAATCTCAGGAACACAAAGATAGAGGAAAAGGGCAATGCGCTATAGCAAAAGCAGAGTGAATCTTTATGAAGCTTAGCATAGTTCCTACAGAAAGCATTGTTGGTTGCTCCATTTTATTGATGTCTGTGGTGAGGTGGTATGTAAGACCTTTGTCTCAGAACATTCTGTTATGGAAGGAATATGGGAGCTTTTATTCCAGGAACATTCTCATTACTGTTCTTTTGCTGGTCAAAGTCATAACAGGGCTATTAATTCCCCCACACTTTTCCACTGTTACTTGGCCCCTTTGGCATATAGATATAACATCTCCTGAGAGCAGCAGTGCCATCTTCTCTGGTGTGTATCATAATAGTGCAGGTGGCAATAAGAGAGTAACACAACTTGCCTACCGAAGCCTTCAATTTGATACAACAGGAAAACATTAAGGCTAGAGGCAAGACCCTATGAGGTCATGACCTAGATACCAGCAGCTGCTGCAGCAGGCAGAATCTTGCAGTGTATGATCTCCTTCATGAAGACAGTGATGCCTCTCAATGAACTTGTCTAACAAAGATCAATACCTCCTCTCTATTGACTGCAAGAAGGTAGCTTATCCCAAGTGACATTGCTACAAGGCCATATGTAGAATTACCATGAAAACATACAATGAAAAATTTACAGTATATTGAGGGAAGGAATAAAATACAAGGAAAGGTATGTATAGAAATTACTGGGGGGAAAAACCTTGAAGTAAGAAAAAATAATTCCACTGATCATCATATATAATTACAACTTGCCACTCACTACCCTCCCGTGTGACCCAGTATTTCTAATTCTCTCCCAGCTTTTCTTTTTGCCATAGCATGACTACTTTCTATTGTGTTAAAAGATTTGCTTGGTATCATATTTATGGTTTATTGCCTGCTTACCTCACTATACTATAAAGGCTACAAGGACAAGGAATTTCATCTGTTAAATTCATTGAATAATCCAAGAAACTACAAAGTCCCTTTAACATAGCAAAATTCAATAAATAGGTATTAGTAAGTTAATGTGGAGAAGGAAACAAAATGTGTATTAAAATCGGACATTCTCTGATAAAAATAGAAGAAAATCCTATATAGAATGTTGAAAGAAAGTGGGAATTCATTTGCTCATATGGCTAAAAAATCCAAAGTAGGCCTAGCTTCATGTTAGTTTAGGGAGGACTTGAAAATGTGTCACCAGTCTCTCATTGTGTCAGTGTCTTGATTCTCCTTCTCTATTTTTCATTATCAGGAACTGCACTGACCCCTCACAACTTCCCAGATACCATTCCACTGTGAAAAAGAAAATGCTTCCTTCATGATGCTCAAAAGCCCCAGTGTTAGCTATGACTGGGGATCGATCTAGTTTCTTGAGGCCAGGACAGTGTAATGTTTCACCTGGCAGAGTCTTTGGCCACACATGCCCCACAAACCAGGGAGGGAGAGGGCAGCATCATCAGAAATGTATGGGCTGTGTGGTGCATTAGAGACTTCTGTATGTCAAATGTTTTAAAGAAAATCATGATTAAAAACATAACAGTATAGGAAAGACTTCCCTAGTTAAAACAAACCAAACTATTTCCAAGATTGAGTGGAAATACTATGGAAAAGGGAAGCCTCAATGAGCCTAACCTCCCCTAACCTGGAAATCTCACATTGGATCCATAGTGTCATCTCACATACATGTCTATAAAAGCATTAGGCATGTATTATCAAAATGTGAAAGGAATTATAGAAAAACATAAATCTAGCAATTTTAAAGGAAAAACAATAATACAAAAATGAAATGCTATTTAGCCCAACATTCTGCTTGAGTATAAAAATAAGAAATTTTGTAGAATTGTTTGCATTCCAAAGTATAAATATATACTCTCAAATATGCTGGCTTATATTTATTACCATCAAGCTCTAAAGCAGTCAGATAATTTGTTAATCTATTTATAAAAAGAACTAATTTAATTTAAAAATGGATGTTAAAGTCAATAAAAATATATAAATAATACATGAGATAAACTTTCTGCAGGTTCACATTTAGTCCATTTAAAATTTATCTTTTCCTAATAAAGACCTTAAACCATTTGGAACAAAGCAGAAAGAAACTAATATGGAAAGTACTTAATTTCCTGATATGACTCCCCATTCCTTTTACGGTTTTGCCCCTTCTGAACATTTGTAAGTGTGTCTGCACATTTGGAATTTCACCTTATGGTATTCTATTTTAAGGCTACATAACCAGAAACAGATTGCATCTAAATATAGAGAAGAGCTCTATTATATTACCTTTAGTTTAGCTGTAAAACTGTCAATCAAATTAGAATTACGAATTGATTTATTTATTTAAAGTAATATATGTCAGCTAAAGAGTTTTTCCTATATAATTATCACATTATAATCAGTTAAATGAGTATTAATTATTTTGGCATTATCTCCCACAGTGAATACTTAGATTTAAGCCTCTATTAAAACATAGCACCTTTGTTAAAGAGTGGTTCCCTGTACATCTCAGTCACAGCACATTAGCACTGGAATGGACCCACAGATAATCTAATTAGAAATTACTCATTTGACATGTAGATAAGCTCTACTTTAACTTTAACTAGAAACCAAATCTCAAAATCCAATGCTATTTCCAATAAACCATACTTCTTTCTCTTCTTACGTGCCATCTCTTTAAGTATAAAACCTATGGAGTATTTCAAGTCTTTTTAATTTGGTTGGTAGTTTAAAAACAAAAGTATCTACTTGATTGATGTGTAATCACATATAGCTCAGAGTATTTCTAGGCCTTTCCAGATGAGGTATCTTAAATAGATCATGCTTCCAAGTACATAACATCAGAATTTCACTTACTTTAAAATCTCAATTATTTCTAGGAGTCCCTGGGGTATCACATAAAGGTTATTGAGTGTTCACATACACACGAGGTGTGAGTATCCCAGTGTGGAGACCACTGAGTTGTATTACTACAACTCCAACACACACACTGTATTCTTCCCCACCCTGTCATACTCTTAGTAGACTTAGAATTTTTGCTTGAACAAAAATTGAAAATTCTTTTTATTGTGTCTACATCAGTGTTACTTGCAGCTGAAGCATCCAGCATATTATAGTGATACTTTATTTCTTGGACAAATGTACTTGAGAACTGAATTTTTTAAGTCGTTTTTGTACTGAAAAATAACAGACATAAAGAGAGGTACATATATTAGAAGTGTTTATTTCAGCAAAATTTCACCAAGTGAACACATCTGAAAACCCTAATCTACCTTAAAACATAGAATATTATCAGCATTCTAAAAAGATTCCTCCTATCCTCTCCCAATTGTTACTACCCCAGAAGTGGTTCTCAATATCTTGACTTTTAACACCATTTATTAGCTTGCCTTTTCTTTTTACTTTACACAAGTAGATTTACATCCTGGGCACTCTTTTGTCTCTGGCTTTTTTCACTAAACATTATCTTCATGAAACTTATTTGTTGTATAGTATTCCATCATAAACATAACCACAATGTATTCATTTGACTGTTGATAAAAACGTGAATTGTTTCCAGCTTTTGACTATAGTAAATAATGCTGTTCTGTTGGTTATATGGCTAGGATCAGAATTACTGGGACATAGAGCTTGTGTGTGCTTGGTTTTATAAACATTATTAGTTTTCCAACTGTATGCACCAATTTAAACTTTTTTTTATTAACATATAATGTATTATTTGTTTCAAGGGTACAGGTCTGTGATTCATCAGTCTTACACAATTCATAGCACTCACCATAGCACATACCCTCTCCAATGTCCATCACCCAGCCACCCTATCCCTCCTACCCCCTTCCCCTCCAGCAACCCTCAGTTTGTTTCCTGAGATTAAGAGTCTCTTACACTTTGTCTCCCTCTCTGGTTTCATCTTGTTTTATTTTTCCCTCCCTTCCCCTATGATCCTCTGTCTTATTTCTCAAATTCCTCATATCGATGAGATCATATGATAATTGTCTTTCTCTGATTGACTTATTTCACTTAGCAAAATACCCTCTGGTTCCATCTACATCATTGCGAATGGCAAGATTTTAGGTTTTTTTAATGGCTGCCTAGTATTACCATTGTGTGTGTGTGTGTGTGTGTGTGTGTGTGTGTGTGT